>CM061545.1:102282782-102982782 GCA_030864215.1 Capsicum pubescens | reverse complement strand
CCATAATCTCACGATTTCTCATCAACTACACATTATTATTAAAATGCAAATAGTTACTCAATCAATTATAAAAAAAACCATCGAGTTAGATAGAGTATAATGTTCAAATATAAATGTTACCTCAACCTACAATATCACCCACATCAAATAATTAACTTTCATGCCAAGGGATGCCATATTCGCCCTTTTATTTGCTTAATCTATAATTAAGACATTAATTAAACCTTTAAGCTATCATAATATTTAAAGACAAAATAATTTTTTCTTAAGTCACTGATAACGCTCAATCTACAGCTCTCGTTTGAGTGTAAAGCGGTCGTTAGCAAATATAGAACCCAACCTGGGTTGGGTGTCGATCCCACAGGGAATAGCTTGGCCAACAAGTAAGTAAAATTACTAAACTTTTGGTGCAAGTCTCGTAAGAAGGGGGGATTCTTGTTTTGCAAGTAATGTAAACAAAAGCTGAAAATAATAAAGTAAAAAGAGAGAGATTGTTATGTTGGTTGTAAACAATAAGAATTGAAGCGTTGGGGTTATGTCCACCTTCTGAGGTATACGTCTCTATTGGCTATGAGTGTGTAGAATTCTGACATGCAATTGCTTATAGAGGATTGTAGTCGATGGTAAATCCAAGCGTCTCTCGACCTAAACAAGGACTATTTCACTTTAAATCTCTCAATCTTAAAGAGTGTCTAACGGTACGAATTCTCCAAGAGGTTAGTCCAGTTACGGCACTAGCTTTTTAATAGGAAAGGGTGTCCTACTACCTTGACATTATCTCTTTTCCAGACAAATAACTTTTCTCTCGAACAAGTTAAATGTTAGACTGGCGTATTCTTGCGTTTGCAACCGCAAAGAATGTAGATTAAGATGAAGAGAATAATGATATAAGCAATATACGTGCCTCGAACTCACAAACTCACAGCAATAGATAGTAACTCATTCGGCTTCCATAACCCCAACAGAGAAGTTTAGTTACCCATGAATGCGAAGGAAATCACGATTGACATTGTTATTATATCACGATATTGAGTAATGGCGTGTAGATCAAGTGATAGGCGTGAGGCGTGATTTCCTAGGCAAAGTAACGATTCTCTTATTGTGGAATTTAAGAATAGAAGAGTAGAAGAAGAAAAATAGAATTGAATTGTAAGATGAGATGTTAGATGAGAAGTTGTAAGAAGATGTAAGAAGATGTTCTAAAATCTCTAGCATGATAGGGTATTTATAATACCCATATCCTAATCCTACTAAGCTAATGAAATAAATAACCAAATCCTACTAGACTAATGAAATCCTTAACCCAAATGTACTAGGTTAAGGTAACATTATCATAATCCACATAAAATAATGAAATACATAACCTAATTGTACTAGGTTAATGTATCATTGTCAAAATCCAGCTTTGTGTCTGTAAGTCCCCAAAGTCTTCAGAATTGCTGTTTTAGCCCGGGACAGATTCTCCATGCATCACTTTTGGTCCTTTAGGCGTCCAAACTCCATTTCCTTCCTTCGTGAGCTTTCTTTAGCGTCAAGTAAGCCATAAAATGCTGAATTATGCATCATTTATACCTGAAACTTTACTAATCATGTTCGTTAGCTCATTTACAGGAAAAAGGACTAAAAGTGCATGAAATATATAATTTGTTCTCAAAACTAGGCTAAAATATGGGCAAAATATATTGATATAGGCGCGTAAATTCGCCTATCATCAACACCCCACACTTAGAGCTTTGTTCATCCTCGAACAAACTATCATGTCCTTCTAAACATCAACTTAGGGTTTTACAGCAACAACACAAAATATTCGTCAAGACAAGCACAACAATTATCAACAAAGAGTAGCTTTTCGATTATAGGTAGAAACAATTTAACCTCTAGCATAGACTCGTGATGGTGATCAACTCGCATGCAAACGTTAAGGTACAAGGAATCATATATAACTACCTAAAACTCATCAACCATGTGTGTCTCACACTATAGTACCCATAATCACTCACAAGTATAGCATATTTTTCAAACATGGGTATCAAAATATCCTTGCTCTCGCTCTCACAAAGAATTCATATGAAGCAACTGATGACCATAGGCCTGCCCTTAATGTAATACTCTACTAAATGTCAGAATGCTAAGCTTAGGATCAAGTAGGTCTTTTGATGGTTGTAATGTAGGCTAAGGGACGGGTAGGACTATTTTGGCCAGGAATAGTGACTAAGTTCCTAAGCGCTTTAATACATCACTTTGTATCATTGACACTTTTTTTTTTCTTTCAACCTTTCTTTCTTTTATTCTACCACCCTTGTTCTCCTCTTTTGTTTTTCAATTTTAAGCACAACTCGCTTTTCAGCTTTCTTTTCCTTTTTCTTTTCACAACATACCTCTTATGATAGCACTTTCTTTTTCATAACACATTCAAGCACCATTACAATTTATAGCATAATACTCACCCAATTTGTAGCCTTCTCCTTGCCTTGCCTCGCTTTAGGTGCCATTGTACCTGAGACTAGAAATAGTGTTAATGGCAGCACAATCTCAGTTGATACAATCTATAAACAAGCAGTAGGGGTACCACCCCACACTTAGTTTTGTTGACACAAATCAGTGAAGTGAAAGTAGTCGATTTACTCAGATTTCGTCGAGATACGTTTTAGGGTTGTATTCCGACAAGAAAATCAGCAATGCATCACTTACTTGCTGCCATTGGACTACTTTCATGGTAGATATAGCAACACTCCTACATAGGGGTTACTACATGGAATCGTTATTCTTACAACAATCACAACCTCCTGAGTCGGTAGGCACTATAAGTCTTATTCCGATGAGCGAGACATCCCAACATGTAAGTATTCAAGTGACAAGAGCATGCAATGTTCATGACTATAGCAATTCCGCAAGTAGTATAACAATGCATCAAAATCAATTTCTAGTTGGAAACAAGTTAAGAGTATCCTAACGTTCATGTTCACTCACTTGGTTTTGTATCAACAATTCAAACACATTAACATCAACAATATTTCTTCAAGATGAAGCAATTCGTAATAGACATAGCAACGTAGCACTTACGAAAAATAGATGAAGAACAAAAGAGTACTTACGTGATTGAAGCCTTTGGAGATGTTCTTGTGAAGTGGGAGAGCAAAAAGAAAAGTTTTGAGATGATTTGGAGAGTATATGCGGCGCCTAGGTCAAGTTTTCAATGTGTTTGCGTTTCAAGAATAAGTCTCCATTATATAGGAAGAGTATGGGTCGGGTTATGACCCATTTACAATTGGTTTTGGAGACAAAAATCCTACATATGCGGCGCATTGTCTATGGCATAATGGGACATATGCGCCGCATAGTCTATGAAATTTGTAGACATATGCGCCGCATAGTCTATGGCATATGAGATACTGAGACCAAATGCCATAGCATAGGCGGCACATAGTCAAAAGCATACCTAGGAATAGGCGGCGCATAGTGTATAGCACACTAGATTCCGAGACCTTAGGCTATAGGATAGGTTGTGCATCGTTCGTGGCCTAGTTTTACCTAGGCCTAGACTTCCTCGATGCCTAGTTTGGCATGAGCAATGCTCAATCCATAGCCTTATGCATCACTATTCCTAACTTACCAACTTTACCATACAATGCGTCCAAATCGTCAATTGAAATCAATCTCCTCGTTGAATACCTCTTGAACCTATATTTGCTCAAAAACAATAAAAACGATTAGAACGATGGGTTGCCTCCCATCAAGAGCCTTAGTTTTGGTCGTGGCATGACTCTTATTTTTGGATTTTTATTTATCAAAAGCAAAACACATACTAGAACGAAATGAAAAATGAAAAACGATAAACGATAAATGAAAAATGATAAACGATGGGTTGCCTCCCATCTAGCGCCTTATTTATTGTCGTAGCATGACATGGTTACCTCGAGTACTCAGACTTCGTCGATGTAAATAGAGGATCGTTTTCTAAAAGGATTTAGACGACAATGAGGCTTACCTATGGGCATGCGATCTTCTTTGAGATGGCTCATACATTTCCCCGGAGAGTCACCAATTATATCATCAATAGTCCAACCCATAGCTCTCTTGTATCTCTTCAGAGCAGAGATGAGAGCTTCTACGTGCTGTTCACTTAAATCATCTGCACTCTCCGGAAGTATATTTCTGCTTTCTAAGAACACATACCTTAGATAATCGGGGAGCTCTTGCGATTCTAGTGTTGGTGTCTCGTCAATGGGAGTCTTCGCTGTTAGTTGATTCTTGGGATCACAATCTGGTTGCTTAGGAGTATAAGACTCTATTTCTGTTACAGAACCCATAAGTTCTTCATAATCTTCATTATCCTCATGCTCAACTTTCAGTGGCGCAGCAGACAATGGCTCAACAGTAGGTTGTTTCTCTATAGATAATGCTTTCATATCCTCATGATAAACATCAGCTACAGATAACTCATTCATATCGCTGGGCTTCTTCATGGCTTTGCATATATCAAAGCGGACCACTTCGTCATTAATTCGAAACAAAAGCTCATTATCTTTCATGTCAATAAGCACACTTCCAGTTGCGAGGAAGGGGCGTCCCAAGATTATGGGAACGTCAGAATACACCTCACAATCCAGAATAACGAAGTCTGCAGGAAAGATAAATGAAGATACCTTCACCAACACATCATTCAAGATACCCACAGGTCGTTTTACCGTCCTATCAGCCATCACGAGCCTCATATTGGTTGGTGTTGGATATCCTAGCCCCAACTTCTTGTAGACGGATAGTGGCATCAAATTGATGCTAGCACCCAGATTGCACAATGCCTTAGCAAAATTCATAGATCCAACCGTGCAAGGAATAGTGAAAGCACCAGGGTCTGCCTTCTTCTGTACTAAAGACCTTGTGGCAATTGCACTGCAATGATGAATATTATCTGCCGGCTCATATCTTACTTCCCTCTTCTTTGTCAACAGGTCCTTCATGAATTTAGCGTACCCAGGCATTTTTTTTAGCGCCTCTACCAACGGAACATTAATGGTCAGCTGCTTCAACATGGTCATGAATTTGCTGAACTTTGTATCATCCGCCACCTTCTTCAATATTTGAGGAAAAGGTGGTGGTGGGTATGGAATTGTTCTTTCCACGGATTTCTTCTCCTCTTGCTTCCATTTTTCAGCTTTTTCTGGTTGCAAATCGTGAGGGGTGACGTTATGGACGTCAGGATCAGCTGCTGCGGCATCTTCCTCTTTCGCCGTATCATCAATGTCCACTACTTCGTCAACCACTTGCTTTCCCTTAGATGAGGTTTCCAGCACCTTACCACTTCGGGTAGTAATAGCCATGCATGACCCATCATTCCTTGGGTTTTGCACGGTGTTGCTAGGTAAAGTGCCAGGCTTTCTTTGATTGAGTGTTGCTGAGAGTTGGCTCAATTGCTGCTCTATTTGCTTGATTGAAGTGGAATGAGAATCAAATAGTTGTTTCATGGAGGACAAATCATTAATTACCTCAGTAACTCCCGCGCTCGTTGCTTCCACTCCTTTCAATAATTTAGCCATCATGTCTTCTATACTTCCAGAATTAGATATGGTGGTATCACGTCTACCAGGGGGAACGTACAAATCACTCTTTTCATTGTTTTTATTCCAACTACCTTGGTCTTTTCTTCCAGATTTATCATAATAGTTCCGACCATGGTTTCCTTGGGTATTCCCTCGGAAACCCCCCTGATTGTTCAAGTAGTTGGCATCTTCATCCGAATCAGATTCGTCTCTTCCTTTTAGCGCCACAACTTTCACTTTTTCGGTCTTCCCTGATAATAAATGCTTTGTAAGAAGATCCATCTGTGTTTTCATGTGCGCCATATCTTGATCACGTTCTTCTTGTCTTCTTCTTTGGTCTACAGTCATGCCTATAGATAAAGTGGGGCTTGCTACCTCGGAATCCCTGGTATGCCAAGCTCTACTTTGTTTCATCATGCGATCTAGCATATTGCTTGCTTGACCAAAGGTGAGGTCCATAAAAGATCCTCCAGCCGCATTATCCACCACTGGTTTAGTTATTGAATTCAAGGGTCTGTATAGTATCTCCATTAGGTGAACATTAGTCATATGATGGTTTGGACACCTCGCTAGCTTTGTCTTGAACCTCTCCCATGTTTCATGAAGATCTTCAGTGGGAAGCTGACGAAAGTTGCTGATTTCATCTCTCAATTGTGCTCTTTTGGATGGCGGAAAGAATCTTTCTAGGAAAGCGTCTCTCAATTGCCTCCAATTTGTAATAGAATCAGGAGTCAACCCATTCAACCATAGTGTTGCCTCCCCAGACCGAGACAATGGAAATAGACGTAATCGAATTGCATTCTGACCAACACCAGGATTGTCAAAAGACTTGCACGTAGAAATAAAGTTGATGAGATGCATATTCGGATTATCGCCTGCTAGTCCACCAAACAATCCCTTGAGTTGCAATAACTGAATCATGGTGCTTGTGATGTTGAACTTGGCTCCGGGCGCTAATGGTGGTGGAATTATAGCTCCAGTGGCTCCGGCACCATCAAGATCATCATCATCATCGTCGAAGGCTGGCTGCATAGGTTGGTGATCATGTCTATACCGAGCTTGTCGACCTCTTCTGTTGGCAGGTGTTACGATTTCAGCATCACGCCTAGGGTTTAGTAACTCGTCATCACCTAAATCCTCATCGTCAGGATTTGGTGCTCGTGCAGGGTTATCAATGTTCTGCTGTTGAACCTGGGTTGCGGCAAGGGCAGCCAATCTTGCTTGTTCCTATTGAGCAGCCATCCTTGCGATTTCAGCTTCTGCTTCCATTCTACCAATGCGTTGTGGTTCAGGATTGATTGGTAATAACGGTTGACCAGAACTTCGAGTATGGGGCATACACTAAAATAAAAACCTGCAGTAGACAAAAACAAAAACTAAAAGTAAAAGTACGAGAATCTTTGACCAAAGGGTCTAGTAATTTTCACGAACTTAATTGACACTTGTATTCCCCGGCAGCGGCGCCAATTTTTGATAACGCTCTATCTACAGCTCTCGTTTTAGTGTAAAGCGGTCGTTAGCAAATATAGAACCCAACCTGGGTTGGGTGTCGATCCCACAGGGAATAGCTTGGCCAACAAGTAAGTAAAATTACTAAACTTTTGGTGCAAGTCTCGTAAGAAGGGGGGATTCTTGTTTTGCAAGTAATGTAAACAAAAGCTGAAAATAATAAAGTAAAAAGAGAGAGATTGTTACGTTGGTTGTAAACAATAAGAATTGAAGCGTTGGGGTTATGTCCACCTTCTGAGGTATACGTCTCTATTGGCTATGAGTGTGTAGAATTCTGACATGCAATTGCTTATAGAGGATTGTAGTCGATGGTAAATCCAAGCGTCTCTCGACCTAAACAAGGACTATTTCACTTTAACTCTCTCAATCTTAAATAGTGTCTAACGGTACGAATTCTCCAAGAGGTTAGTCCAGTTACGGCACTAGCTTTTTAATAGGAAAGGGTGTCCTACTACCTTGACATTATCTCTTTTCCAGACAAATAACTTTTCTCTCGAACAAGTTAAATGTTAGACTGGCGTATTCTTGCGTTTGCAACCGCAAAGAATGTAGATTGAGATGAAGAGAATAATGATATAAGCAATATACGTGCCTCGAACTCACAAACTCACAGCAATAGATAGTAACTCATTCGGCTTCCATAACCCCAACAGAGAAGTTTAGTTACCCATGAATGCGAAGGAAATCACGATTGACATTGTTATTATATCACGATATTGAGTAATGGCGTGTAGATCAAGTGATAGGCGTGAGGCGTGATTTCCTAGGCAAAGTAACGATTCTCTTATTGTGGAATTTAAGAATAGAAGAGTAGTAGAAGAAAAATAGAATTGAATTGTAAGATGAGATGTTAGATGAGAAGTTGTAAGAAGATGTAAGAAGATGTTCTAAAATCTCTAGCATGATAGGGTATTTATAATACCCATATCCTAATCCTACTAAGCTAATGAAATAAATAACCAAATCCTACTAGACTAATGAAATCCTTAACCCAAATGTACTAGGTTAAGGTAACATTATCATAATCCACATAAAATAATGAAATACATAACCTAATTGTACTAGGTTAATGTATCATTGTCAAAATCCAGCTTTGTGTCTGTAAGTCCCCAAAGTCTTCAGAATTGTTGTTTTAGCCCGGGACAGATTCTCCATGCATCACTTTTGGTCCTTTAGGCGTCCAAACTCCCTTTCCTTCCTTCGTGAGCTTTCTTTAGCGTCAAGTAAGCCATAAAATGCTGAATTATGCATCATTTATACCTAAAACTTTACTAATCATGTTCGTTAGCTCATTTACAGGAAAAAAGACTAAAAGTGCATGAAATATATAATTTGTTCTCAAAACTAGGCTAAAATATGGGCAAAATATATTGATATAGGCGCGTAAATTCGCCTATCATCAGTCACAACCATAAATTACCAAAAAAATTTACTTACTACAATTCACGCTATCAAGAAACAATATCCCTTTTTAATGGTACTTATATAACGACCGGTTCTATCATTATTAAAATTATTTATTGAAAACGCATACGAATCTCATTTGTCATGGTTTTTAGGATAAATTATTTAGTATGGAAGAGTATTTAATATGTACTAAGTTCATACAATACTCCTAACACAAAGTTAAGTTGAAAGTATCCTTATCGATTTAGTTTCTCACTAAATTTAAACTAGGATAAACTTTAAACAAACATTATGCATATAATATAAGGATTTAAGGTTCCCAATATCCACCAGATCAAAGATCCTTGAGTCTTATTTCTAACTCAACTGATCATTCGTTAATACACTTTCTGAGTAAAATGTTATGATAGTTTGACAGAAGATTGTTCATGCTGAAAAGATGAGGTTGCTGTAGCAGGACAGGTCATTGTAGCAATATTGCAATATCGATTTAGGTCACTATAGAGATATCCAAAGCAAATTATAACCCATTTTTATGGGTTTCATCCCCCAAATCCCAAAATTTTATTCCTAAGCCCTTGAGGGGCAATTTTCCTTTGGTATGGGTGGAAATTTTTTGTTGAGAAAAGTTTCTTCCATCATCTTTTTTACATTTCAATCCATGAACATCTAGAATCATTAGAATAATATTTAATGGTTAAATTCTTGGGGAATTGAACCCTAAGTTCATGATATTTTGGAAAAACCTATGAGTTGAGTTAATATCACCTAAAATCACGTCTAAGTTTTTAATTAACAATCCCTAAAATGAATTTGTGATTTTAGAACATGAAAATTGATATTTGGGACTTGAATACAATAAAGGTTGAATCTTTAGCCTAAAAGGTCCATTAATGGAGTTGGGTTGAGGTTGAAGGAACTTTTTTGATGACTAATTGACCCTTGAGTAATAGTATGGACCGTAAATGAAGGTAGAATTAGAGTTCTTAAAGTTCCATGGTATTTATTAATAGATTAGTTTATTAATTACTCTTGTAATTGTTATCATTAGATAATTTAGTCTTTGGAAATGTAAAGAAAAAGGAAGATCATCCATGGCATAACTGTAACGGCCAGCTTTTTGATGAAATATGTGAATAGTGTATTTTTGTATGATTTAACTATTTTAGCCCTCGTCATAGTTGCAGTAAGGTATTTTTGGGGTGTGGGGGTGATTGGCATGGTTTCTAATGTATTTTGGTACCATTTATGCGATATTATGATTTTTATGGCTTCGAGAGCGTTATTTTGGACTTATGTAAATATCATTTGATTTGTGTGAAGGATGGATGAACGAACTGTACCAGAAACTCCAAAATATTGATTTTAGGCTAGGTTGACCTTTAGTTCGGGTCTCGGTGCGCCCGAGCTCATTTTGACCTATTGGTCAAAAAGTTGAAAAATTGAAAATATGGGTGTAGGACCCATATTTATTTAAGACGACCTTGGATAGAAAATTAGACTTCGCCAACAGATCCAGAACATCGATTTTAGGATGGTAACTGATTCGGTGTGATTTTACGGCTTTTAAATCTCATTTTGACCCCCGATTTGGAAAATTGTAATTTCAAATTTCAGAGGTCAACTCTGTGAAAATGATGATTTTTTGAAAATTAGATATCTCCATTGAGTTTGGACGTACATCGGAGTCCATTAGGACTTAGATAAAATCTTCTATCAAAAATTTTTACCCCTTTTTGGCCCATTTTGTACATTCTTTCACTTTGTCTCTTGAGAGTTAAACCCTAAAATAGTGTGAGATCTTAAAAGTGATGCTTGTGGGAGATCAAAAAGATGAATTAACATCTAGTTCTTGATTCTATTATGGATTTAAGGTAAGAATTACCCCTTTTCTTAGTCATTTCTTCATTAATTTCTCAAAACCCCAAAGATCTTAGAGCTTGATTTAAAACCCCAATTTCACTCATTTTGATTTGAATAATATTTTGATCTTATAATTACTAGTTTTTCAACAATTTAAACTTCAAAATAACTCGGATTCTTGATTTTAACTCAAATTTCAAAGATTTTATCCAGTAGAGCTTATAAATAATCTTTCTTTGATTTGAACCTCATTTTTTGCTCGATTTGACTTAGGTTAAAGATGTATGTTCCTAAAAATATGGAGAGTACATTTTTGAAGTAAATTTATAATTTTTCCCTTCTTTTTCAAAAATCCATTTTGGGGGTCCATTACGACCCCAAACCAAAAGTAGTTAATATGAGTGTCGTTAGTTTTGTTTTGATGTATGGATTTTATATTTGATGTTTTTAGTGGAGTTCAGGATCGTTCGTGAGGAATAAGGATTTGGGAGTAAAGTTTTGGTTGCGGTATTTCGGATTTTGAGGTAGGTTATGGCTTAATTCTTTCAGACTGGTACAAAATGCATGTTAAGGATGGGAACTAATCATGAATATGTGATATAATTATCGAAATTGAGATATTATGTGATATGTGTGATCGTGTGGGGTCCCATGGGATATTGATAGACTTGAATACATGTGAATTATTATATTGTATTATTAAAATGCTTAATGTGGTACTATTGGTGTATTATTATTATATTCATACTTTATTGGCATATTAGACATGTGTAAATTCATGGATGAAACAGAGATAATAAACGAATATTGGCTCATGTGGTTGTGGAAATGTATCATTGTGGTTGGTTATGGAAATACTCATTGTGATTTATTATGAGCATTACATCCTCATATTATACTCATTTATGAAATATTGGTACCACCGTGGCAACACCTGAGTAACACTAGCAACACCTTTTAAAACCCTCCCTGAGGGATATGTCGGGAAGAAGATATTACCACACATTATAAAACCCTTTCTGAGGGATGTGCCAAAAAGGAGATATGAGATATGTGGATTTTATATGGTTTGACAAAACTCCCATGGGTCCTATGTCGGGAATCTTTAGCTCTGTGGGTGTATATGGGGATTGTGCGACTGTAATACCCGTACTTTTTCTTAGCTTGAAAATCATCTCAAGGATGTTAGAACTTTATTTGAAAAAATAATTTATTATTATACACGTGGTATTTACATAATTTTCACTTCCTATCACGTGGGAAATTGAATAAGCTTTCCATCGATATATAATTCGCCCAAATCCGATACCCGGGCGAAGAGTTAGAGCCTTTTTAGTGTGACAGTGTATCACCTGAGCCTTCAGCGTGTCGCGGAGATAGCTCAAATGACAATTGTCAATTTCTAGTGTTGGTCCGTGATAGTAGCGCATCGCGCCAAACTTCCAGGTCTCAAATAAGGTGTCAACGCAATAGCTCTGCGTCGCGCCACCATGCAGATTCCCAATTGTCCAGTTCCAATGACTTGGTGCGATAGTGGCGCATCGCCCTAAGGATGAAAATTAGGAAATTTTCTCAAAAATTAAATACGTGTCCTATGGTTAAAAGGGTCAATTTCCCACCCTATATAAGCCTTATAACATGAGATTTGGCCATAATTCAGCAACTTATACTCAATTACTCTAAAAAAACCTCTCAAGAATAAGCTCTAGGGTTTTCATAGAAGGTTCAATTCCAAGGGAATTCACCATCAAATTTCAAGAATCTCTCCGTTAATCTTCGTAGAATCACGAACTAAGGTATGCGTAGTGTTCATTCATGGACTCCTTTCATCCATGAAGCCCAAGAATCTCTTTTCTAAGTTTAAGTCTATGGATTTCTTTATGAGTTTCATGTTGGGTTTGTTTTGTTTATGTTGAGAATGATCAATTAAATTCAAATCCATTTTAGGTGCTCAATTTTATGTAGAATTGACTTGTATCGATGTATATTCATATAAATCTATGAATAAACCCTAAATGATAAAATTAGAGATGAATCATGATGATTAATTGTTGTATAATGTTGTCTACATGTGCTATGCCTACCATGTGTTTGATTAAATGTCTAGATGAAGGAACAATTCCCAACTAGTATGATATCATGAAATCCACATGTATGTACAAGCTTATGCATATCAGATATTTGATGAAGTTCTTCAATACATGAATTATGAATTGTGTTGTTGGTCATGTGTTCAAATAAGCCATGCTATGTCAGTTTTGTCTCATCGAGTCCTGGGGGTACTTGTACCCGAACATTTAGTTGTGTGCTGATGATAGGCGAATTTACGCGCCTATATCAATATATTTTGCCCATATTTTAGCCTAGTTTTGAGAACAAATTATATATTTCATGCACTTTTAGTCCTTTTTCCTGTAAATGAGCTAACGAACATGATTAGTAAAGTTTCAGGTATAAATGATGCATAATTCAGAATTTTATGGCTTACTTGACGCTAAAGAAAGCTCACGAAGGAAGGAAAAGGAGTTTGGACGCCTAAAGGACCAAAAGTGATGCATGGAGAATCTGTCCCGGGATAAAACAGCAATTCTGAAGACTTTGGGGACTTACAGACACAAAGCTGGATTTTGACAACGATACATTAACCTAGTACAATTAGGTTATGTATTTCATTATTTTATGTGGATTATGATAATGTTACCTTAACCTAGTACATTTGGGTTAAGGATTTCATTAGTCTAGTAGGATTTGGTTATTTATTTCATTAGCTTAGTAGGATTAGGATATGGGTATTATAAATACCCTATCATGCTAGAGATTTTAGAACATCTTCTTACATCTTCTTACATCTTCTTACATCTTCTGACATCTTCTTAACATCTCATCTTACAATTCAATTCTATTACTCTACAACTCTTCTAATCTTTCCATTAATTCTATTTTTCTTCTTCTACTCTTCTATTCTTAAATTCCACAACAAGAGAATCGTTACTTTGCCTAGGAATTCATGCCTCACGCCTACCACCTAAGCTACACGAAATTACTCAATCTTGTGGTATAACAACAATGTCAATCGTGATCTCCTTCGCATTCATGGGTAACTAAACTTCTCTGTTGGGGTTATGGAAGCCGAATGAGTTACTATCTATTGCTGTGAGTTTGTGAGTTCGAGGCACGTATATTTCTTATATCATTATTCTCTTCATCTTAATCTACATTCTTTGCGGTTGCAAACGCAAGAATACGCCAGTCTAACATTTAACTTGTTCGAGAGAAAAGTTATTTGTCTGGAAAAGAGATAATGTCAAGGTAGTAGGACACCCTTTCCTATTAAAAAGCTAGTGCCGTAACTGGACTAACCTCTTGGAGAATTCGTACCGTTAGATACGCTTTAAGCTCGAGAGAGTTAAAGTGAAATAGTCCTTTTTTAGGTCGAGAGACGCTTGGATTTACCATCGACTACAATCCTCTATAAGAAATTGCATGACAGAATTCTACACACTCATAGCCAATAGAGACGTATACCTCAGAAGGTGGACATAACCCCAACGCTTCAATTCTCATTGTTTACAACCAACGTAACAATCTCTCTCTTTTTACTTTATTATTTTCAGCTTTTGTTTACATTACTTGCAAGACAAGAATCCCCCCTTCTTACGAGACTTGCACCAAAAGTTTAGTAATTTTACTTACTTATTGGCCAAGCTATTCCCTGTGGGATCGACACCCAACCCAGGTTGGGTTCTATATTTGCTAACGACCGCTTTACACTCAAACAAGAGCTGTAGATTGAGCGTTATCAAAAATTGGCGCCGTTGCCGGGGAATACAAGTGTCAATCAAGTTCGTGATAATTACTAGACCCTTTGGTCAAAGATTCTCGTACTTTTACTTTTAGTTTTTGTTTTTGTCTACTGCAGGTTTTTATTTTAGTGCATGCCCCATACTCGAAGTTCTGGTCAACCGTTATTACCAATCAATCCTGAACCACAACGCATTGGTAGAATGGAAGCACAAGCTGAAATCGCAAGGATGGCTGCTCAACAGGAGCAGGCGAGATTAGCTGCTCTTGCCTCCGCCCAAGTACACCAACAAAACATTGATAACCCTGGGCGAGCAACAAACCCTGACGATGAGGATTTAGGTGATGACGAGTTACTAAACCCTAGGCGTGATGCTGAAATCATAACACCTGCCAACAGAAGAGGTCGACAAGCTCGGTATAGACATGATCACCAACCTATGCAGCCAGCCTTCGACGATGATGATGATGATCTTGATGGTGCCGGAGCCACTGGAGCTATAATTCCACCACCATTAGTGCCCGGAGACAAGTTCAACATCACAAGCACCATGATTCAGTTATTGCAACTCAAGGGATTGTTTGGTGGACTAGCAGGCGATGATCCGAATATGCATCTCATCAACTTTATTTCTACATGTAAGTCTTTTGACAATCCTGGTGTTGGTCAGAATGCAATTCGATTACGTCTATTTCCATTGTCTATGTCTGGGGAGGCAACACTATGGTTGAATGGGCTGACTCCTGATTCTATTACAAATTGGAGGCAATTGAGAGACGCTTTCCTAGAAAAATTCTTTCCGTCATCCAAAAGAGCACAATTGAGAGATGAAATCAGCAACTTTCGTCAGCTTCCCACTGAAGCTCTTCATGAAACATGGGAGAGGTTCAAGACAAAGCTAGCGAGGTGTCCAAACCATCATATGACTAATGTTCACCTAATGGAGATACTATACAGAGCCTTGAATTCAATAACTAAACCAGTGGTGGATAATGCGGCTGGAGGATCTTTTATGGACCTCACCTTTGGTCAAGCAAGCAATATGCTAGATCGCATGACGAAACAAAGTAGAGCTTGGCATACCAGGGATTCCGAGGTAGCAAGCCCCACATTATCTATAGGCATGACTGCAGACCAAAGAAGAAGACAAGAAGAACGTGATCAAGATATGGCGCACATGAAAACACAGATGGATCTTCTTACAAAGCATTTATTATCAGGGAAGACCGAAAAAGTGAAAGCTGTGGCGCTAAAAGGAAGAGACGAATCTGATTCGGAAGAAAAGGCCAACTACTTGAACAATCAGGGGGGTTTCCGTGGGAATACCCAAGGAAACCAAGGTCGGAACTATTATGATAAATATGGAAGCAAAGACCAAGGTAGTTGGAAGAAAAACAATGAAAAGAGTGGTTTGTACGTTTCCCCTGGTAGACGTGATACCACCACATCTAATTCTGGAAGTATGGAAGACATGATGGCTAAATTATTAAAAGGAGTGGAAGCAACGAGCGCGGGAGTTACTGAGGTAATTAATGATTTGTCCTCCATGAAACAACTAGTTGATTCTCATTCCACTTCAATCAAGCAAATAGAGCAGTAATTGAGCCAACTCTCAGCAGCACTCAATCAAAGAAAGGCTGGCACTTTACCTAGCAACACCGTGCAAAACCCAAGGAATGATGGGTCATGCATGGCTATTACTACCCGAAGTGGTAAGGTGCTGGAAACCTCATCTAAGGGCAAGCAAGTGGTTGATGAAGTAGTGGACATTGATGATACGGCGAAAGGGGAAGATTCCGCAGCAGCTGATCCTGACGTCCATAACGTCACCCCTCACGATTTGTAACCTGAAAAAGCTGAAAAACGGAAGCAAGAGGAGAAGAAATCCGTGGAAAGAACAATTCCATACCCACCACCACCTTTTCCTCAAAGATTGAAGAAGGTGGCGGATGATACAAAGTACAGCAAATTCATGACCATGTTGAAGCAGCTGACCATTAATGTTCCGTTGGTAGAGGCGTTAGAAAAAATGCCTGGGTACGCTAAATTCATGAAGGGCCTGTTGACAAAGAAGAGGGCAGTAAGCTATGAGCCGGCAGATAATATTCATCATTGCAGTGCAATTGCCACAAGGTCCTTAGTACAGAAGAAGGCAGACCCTGGTGCTTTCACTATTCCTTGCACGGTTGGATCTATGAATTTTGCTAAGGCGTTGTGCGATCTGGGTGCTAGCATCAATTTGATGCCACTATCCGTCTACAAGAAGTTGGGGCTAGGAGATCCAACACCAACCAATATGAGGCTCGTGATGGCTGATAGGACGGTAAAACGACCTGTGGGTATCTTGAATGATGTGTTGGTGAAGGTATCTTCATTTATCTTTCCTGCAGACTTCGTTATTCTGGATTGTGAAGTGGATTCTGACGTTCCCATAATCTTGGGATGCCCCTTCCTCGCAACTGGAAGTGTGCTTATTGACATGAAAGATAATGAGCTTTTGTTTAGAATTAATGACGAAGTGGTCCGCTTTGATATATGCAAATCCATGAAGCATCCCAGCGATATGAATGAGTTATCTGTAGTTGATGTTCATCATGAGGATATGAAAGCATTATCTATAGAGAAACAGCCTACTGTTGAGCCATTGTCTGCTGCGCCACTGAAAGTTGAGCATGAGGATAATGAAGATTATGAAGAACTTATGGGTGCTCTAATAGAAATAGAGTCTTATACACCTAAGCAACCGGATTGTGATCCCAAGAATCAACCAACAGCGAAGACTCCCATTGACGAGACACCAACACTAGAATCGCAAGAGCTCCCCGATTATCTAAGGTATGTGTTCTTGGAAAGTAGAAATATACTTCCGGAGAGTGCAGATGATTTAAGTGAACAGCACGTAGAAGCTCTCATCTCTGCTCTGAAGAGATACAAGAGAGCTATGGGTTGGACTATTGATGATATAATTGGTGACTCTCCGGGGAAATGTATGAGCCATCTCGAAGAAGATCACATGCCCACAGGTAAGCCTCATTGTCGTCTAAATCCTTTTAGAAAATGATCCTCCATTTACCTCGACAAAGTCTGAGTACTCGAGGTAACCATGTCGTGCTACGACAATAAATAAGGCGCTAGATGGGAGGCAACCCATCGTTTATCATTTTTCATTTATCGTTTATCATTATTCATTTTTCATTTCGTTCTAGTATATGTTTTGCTTTTGATAAATAAAAATCCAAAAATAAGAGTCGTGCCACGACCAAAACTAAGGCGCTTGATGGGAGGCAACCCATCGTTCTAATCGTTTTTATTGTTTTTGAGCAAATGTAGGTGCAAGAGGTATTCAACAAGGAGATCGATTTCAATTGACGATTTGGACGCATTGTATGGTAAAGTTGGTAAGTTAGGAATAGTGATGCATAAGGCTATGGATTGAGCATTGCTCATGCCAAACTAGGCATCGAGGAAGTCTAGGCCTAGGTAAAACTAGGCCACGAACGATGCACAACCTATCCTATAGCCTAAGGTCTCGGAATCTAGTGTGCTATACACTATGCGTCGCCTATTCCTAGGTATGCTTTTGACTATGCGCCGCCTATGCTATGGCATTTGGTCTCAGAATCTCATATGCCATAGACTATGCGGCGCATATGTCTACAAATGCCATAGACTATGCGGCGCATATGTCCCATTATGCCATAGACAATGCACCGCATATACCATGACTATGCCAAGCATTATGCGCCGCATATGTAGCATTTTTGTCTCCAAAACCGATTGTAAATGGGTCAAAACCCGACCCATTCTCTTCCTATATAAAGGAGACTTAGTCTTGAAACACAAACACATTGAAAACTTGACCTAGGTGCCGCATATACTCTCCAAATCATCTCAAAACTTTTCTTTTTGCTCTCCCACTTCACAAGAACATCTCCAAAGGCTTCAATCACGTAAGTACTCTTTTGTTCTTCATCTATTTTTCGTAAGTGCTACATTGCTATGTCTATTACGAATTGCTACATCTTGAAGAAATATTGGTGATGTTAATGTGTTTGAATTGTTGATACAAAACCAAGTGAGTGAACATTAACGTTTGGATACTCTTAACTTGTTTCCAACTAGAAATTGATTTTGATGCATTGTTATACTACTTGCGGAATTGCTATATTCATGAACATTGCATGCTCTTGTCACTTGAATAATTACATGTTGGGATGTCTCGCTCATCGGAATAAGACTTATAGTTGCCTACCGACATAGGAGATTGTGATTATTGATAGAAACTATACCATGATGTAATCCCTATGAAGAAGTCTTGATATACCTAACATGAAAGTATTACAAAGATTGCAAGAAGTGTTACATATCTGAATTTCTTGTTGGAATATAGCCCCTAAAACGTATGTCGATGAAGTCTGAGTAATCGACCACTTTCACTTCACTTGTCTGTACCAACAAACTAAGTGTGGGGTGGTGCCACTACTGCTTGTTTATAGATTGAATCCATCGAGATGATGCTAACATGAACATTTTTTTTAAGTCTCACGTACAATGGCACCCAAAGCAAGACCACTTCACAAAAAGGCAAGAAAAGAGGCCGAAAAGAGCAAGGAGAACCCTCCTCGCTGCAAATACCTCGACTCACTCTTGGAATTAAGTGGGATACTTATGAGGAACTTCTGAGAATGACGACTCTGATGATGATTCCGATGCAAAGGGTATGACCCCCGACATTGAGGACGAGTCCGACTGACCAGGTTCTTCGTATTTATTCTCCACTGAGGACAGTGTCCCGACTAAGTGTGGGGTGGTGGTATTGCATGCTATACTTCTCTACTCGCATCTATGTTTGTTTGCTTTGTTTTTGTTTCATTTTCTTAGTAGTAAATTTTTTCTAGCTTCGCATGAAATTATTTTGATAGGCAGCATGAGATTATAACAAGAGTATGTGCTACAATTGTGACTATTGAGACGTTTAGGCTCTAGTTGTGACTCATTATGTGATATTGTGTGGTTAAATTCCTTCACTTGTTGGGTCGAGAGTCTATATTACTTCCAAGCAAGTCGACCATGTGCCTTGTGTGTGTGAGATAATCGTATATTCTATGCGTGTGGCTGATGCTAGAACTTGCCTGGTATGTATGCAAAGCGAAAATAAGGAGTGTAAGTTTAGGATATGATTTAGGCATTTCTTTGGCAACCTATATTTGCTTACCTTCAGTTTTACCTACCCATGGACATCATCCTAGTTAAACCCTTTTGAGCCTTTAGCCTATTTTCTTTGACAACCTTGTATGTAAGCCTAATCCATTTTTTTCAAGACCGTAATTTGATCCAAACTCCTAAGTGCTTTAAAGTGAAAAAGTCATGTGACAACATAAGAGGAAATTGGGTGAGTATTATGCTATAAATTGTAATGGTGCTTGAATGTGTTATGAAAAAGAAAGTGCTATCATAAGAGGTATGTTGTGAAAAGAAAAAGGAAAAGAAAGCTGAAAAGCGAGTTGTGCTTAAAATTGAAAAACAAAAGAGGAGAACAAGGGTGGTAGAATAAAAGAAAGAAAGGTTGAAAGAAAAAAAAAAGTGTCAATGACACAAAGTGATGTATTAAAGCGCTTAGGAACTTAGTCACTATTCCTGGCCAAAATAGTCCTACCCGTCCCTTAGCCTACATTACAACCATCAAAAGACCTACTTGATCCTAAGCTTAGCATTCTGACATTTAGTAGAGTATTACATTAAGGGCAAGCCTATGGTCATCAGTTGCTTCATATGAATTCTTTGTGAGAGCGAGAGCAAGGATATTTTGATACCCATGTTTGAAAAATATGCTATACTTGTGAGAAATTATGGGTACCATAGTGTGAGACACACATGGTTGATGAGTTTTAGGTAGTTATATATGATTCCTTGTACCTTAATGTTTGCATGCGAGTTGATCACCATCACGAGTCTATGCTAGAGGTTAAATTGTTTCTACCTATAATCGAAAAGCTACTCTTTGTTGATAATTGTTGTGCTTGTCTTGACGAATATTTTGTGTTGTTGCTGTAAAACCCTAAGTTGATGTTTATAAGGACATGATAGTTTGTTCGAGCAAGAACAAAGCTCTAAGTGTGGGGTGTTGATGATAGGAGAATTTACGCGCCTATATCAATATATTTTGCCTATATTTTAGCCTAGTTTTGAGAACAAATTATATATTTCATGCACTTTTAGTCCTTTTTCCTGTATATGAGCTAACGAACATGATTAGTAAAGTTTCAGGTATAAATGATGCATAATTCAGCATTTTATGGCTTACTTGACGTTAAAGAAAGCTCACGAAGGAAGGAAAGGGAGTTTGGACGCCTAAAGGACCAAAAGTGATGCATGGAGAATCTGTCCCGGGATAAAACAGCAATTCTGAAGACTTTGGGGACTTACAGACATAAAGCTGGATTTTGACAATGATACATTAACCTAGTACAATTAGGTTATGTATTTCATTATTTTATGTGGATTATGATAATGTTACCTTAACCTAGTACATTTGGGTTAAGGATTTCATTAGTCTAGTAGGATTTAGTTATTTATTTCATTAGCTTAGTAGGATTAGGATATGGGTATTATAAATACCCTATCATGCTAGAAATTTTAGAACATCTTCTTACATCTTCTTACATCTTCTTACATCTTCTGACATCTTCTTAACATCTCATCTTACAATTCAATTCTATTACTCTACAACTCTTCTAAACTTTCCATTAATTCTATTTTTCTTCTTCTACTCTTCTATTCTTAAATTCCACAACAAGAGAATCATTACTTTTCCTAGGAATTCACGCCTTACGCCTACCACCTAAGCTACACGAAATTACTCAATCTTGTGGTATAACAACAATGTCAATCGTGATCTCCTTCGCATTCATGGGTAACTAAACTTCTCTGTTGGGGTTATGGAAGCCGAATGAGTTACTATCTATTGCTGTGAGTTTGTGAGTTCGAGGCACGTATATTGCTTATATCATTATTCTCTTCATCTTAATCTACATTCTTTGCAGTTGCAAACGCAAGAATACGCCAGTCTAACATTTAACTTGTTCGAGAGAAAAGTTATTTGTCTGGAAAAAAGATAATGTCAAGGTAGTAGGACACCCTTTCCTATTAAAAAGCTAGTGCCATAACTGGACTAACCTCTTGGAGAATTAGTACCGTTAGATACGCTTTAAGCTCGAGAGAGTTAAAGTGAAATAGTCCTTGTTTAGGTCGAGAGACGCTTGGATTTACCATCGACTACAATCCTCTATAAGAAATTGCATGACAGAATTCTACACACTCATAGCCAATAGAGACGTATACCTCAGAAGGTGGACATAACCCCAACGCTTCAATTCTCATTGTTTACAACCAACGTAACAATCTCTCTCTTTTTACTTTATTATTTTCAGCTTTTGTTTACATTACTTGCAAGACAAGAATCCCCCCTTCTTACGAGACTTGCACCAAAAGTTTAGTAATTTTACTTACTTGTTGGCCAAGCTATTCCCTGTGGGATCGACACCCAACCCAGGTTGGGTTCTATATTTTCTAACGACCGCTTTACACTCAAACAAGAGCTGTAGATTGAGCGTTATCATGTGCCTAGAGCCATGCCATGTTTTCATGGTACTCTCAGTCAAGCTATGATCCATAGAACTCAGTCAGTCATGTGACTCAGAAATCTCAGTAATCTGAGTAGCTCAGTAATCTCAGTGATCCTAGTACTCAGTAATCTCAGTAATCTCAGTATTCCCAGTAAGTCTCAGTAACCTCAGTACTCTCAGTCAGTCCTCAGATCTCAGTACATTCCATAAGTCAACAAAACTCAGTAAATTCAGTTTAGCTCCACTAAAAAATACCACTAGTATTAGTTCAATTCAGCTAATCAGTTCAATTCAACTAATTAGTTCAGTTCAGCTAATTAGTTTAGTTCAGTTAATCAGTTCATATAATTAATCAGTTTAGTATCTATTAAGATGGGATTAGGAATTAGCACCGAGTGAACCTAAGGATGGTAACTCACCAGTTATTTGAGGGTGCAATTCTTAGAAGCAATCCTTGCATTCCAAAACTATATATCCAGCATAGGTTGAGACATTGTAGCCTGCTATATAAGGGTAGATAAGGTGGCCTAACCTATTATATGAGGGTTCCTACCGTTCTCACTAGAGTTACCTGTTATATAAGGGTTACTCATATGTTGTCCTTACCAGTGGTGCGGTATTGACACCCTTCTAATCAGGGCACAGATTGGACCCCAGCTTAGCTGTTATAGAACAATTGGGGCATGTTAGTTAGATGACTAATTCTCACAGTCTCAATTACAGTCTCAGTCTCAGTAAAAGAACTCAGATAGTTCATCAGATTTTAATACTGTTAGATACAGTCAATTAAGATTCAGTATGAAAATTAGCTTGTTCCATCAGGTTCAGGACTGTCAGATACAGTCACTCATGTTATTAGTTATATCAGTTCTCAGAACTCATGTTATCAGTCATATCAGTTATCAGAACTTATGTTATCAGTATTGAACTTCAAGACTATTAGATACAGTCAACCAGACCAGTTCTTCATAATTAGAACTGTCAGACATATTTATTCATGTATCAATAATATAGTATCAGTCCCTCGGTATTCAGTTATATAGTATCAGTCTTTCTCACTCATCAGTGACTCAAATGTCTATATCAGTAAACTCAGTAGTCAGAACTTAATATTCAGTCCTATCACGGTCTCAGTTACAGTTATGTACTCATGTATGTATTCTCATGTCCATTTTAGTCAGTCAGTTAGTATTGGTCATGCATATAAACCATTTGCATTCAGCCTACCTCACTTGCATACCAGTACATTCAAAGTACTAACGTATTTATGCTATGGTGTCTTATACCATAGGTTTAGAAGTACGAGCTCCAGAGAACCAGTAACATCCCAGTTCCGCGATCAAAGTTAGCAGTGAGTCCTCATCCTTCGAGGACATGATGATCATATTACTATTTTAGTTTTCAGTTTATTTCAGTAGTCGGAGTTAGTTGGGGACATGTCCCATCAACTCCTTATTCAAACTGTTTAGAGGCTTTCAGACTATATCATGTCAGATAGTTATTTCAGATATGTTTTGGTATTGTTATACCATTTTCAGACATTGTTTTATCAGATGTTTATCCAGTTTGAACCTTATGGCCTTTCAGTACATGTTTCCATAGTTATACAGAATATTATGCAGTGTTTAGGTACAGATATCAGTCATGGATTAGCTTGTGGTCCTTTGAGGTTATGGGCATTGTGTATCATTCTGGGTACTAGATTTGGGGCATTACAGCGATAATCCAAGAGTTTGTGTGATGACCTCGTGCATCATCATCATCATCGTCGTCGTCATATATATTGCACTTACTTTATTGTGTTTATATTGTATTGTATTTCCATATTGACTTTCCATATATGTTATTATCTTATCTTCTTTTACTTGTATTTGATGATCTTGTATATGCATGTTCTCCCTTGTTCTGCTTATATGTGATATAATTCATACTTGTATTCTATCTTGGTGTGATGTTGCAATATATGTGATACATTAGAACTATTAGTGTATGTGGTGTGGGCTATCATCGGGGGATATTTTCTGATTGCAGATGACGTGTCCTTAGTGTGTATTTTGTATGTTTTATTTTATACTCTGCACGGTCAGCCTATAATACCTACTGAGTACAAGTGGATGGTATTCGCGCCTACTTTATCCTTTAAGTAAGGTTTTAGGCTCAAGTGTGGCTCAGACTAGTTAATTTTTTGGCGCCTTCAGTTTACCGAAGGTCGCGGTTGGACACTCATACGTCCAGAGTTGACCTTTATTTTTCTGTGTTATTTATGTCTTTATTATTATTCGAAGACAGATATTATTCCTTTGTAGTTATTTTCCTTATGTATTTGACTCCTAGATTGTATTAGTAGTTCTTACACTATTGATACCTGGTTTTAGGAATGATTGGTATTTTGGATAAGTTTTTTTATACATTTTTATGATTATTTGTATGGTTCAACTTTATTCTAGAAGCCTTACCTTGGGTATTTTTGTCTTTTCTTTTTCCTTTTTATATCAGTTTGGGTAATAGGCATATTTGTCAAGGTACACCACAATAAGTGCCATCATGACCCTTGTTTTTGGGTTGTGAAATATTTGTATCAGAGCAGCCAAATTTCATTGGTTTCAACTGTGTAAGAAAGGGATGTCTAATAGAGTCTCATGAATCGGTATGTAGGCGTCTGTATCTATCTTTGAGAGGCTATATGACGTCTTTAGGAAACTTCCTTCATTTTATTCTATATCATGCGAAGTTCTTTCATACCTTGTGCTCTGATTTATGTTTCACTCTTTCTATATGGATGGTGTGGATTATACTAATTCTTATCAGTTGAGAGATGCGGCAAGAGATTGGTGGAGGTTGTTTGTCCATTGTAGACCCTGTGATTCTCCTGAGATAACTTAGGATCAATTCTCCATGGTTTTTCTAGAGATATTTGTGCCTTTTACTTTGAGAGATTATAGGCAGAACGAGTTTTATTAAGTATGAAGAACGCTTTTATGTACTGTCCATATATTCCTGTGATATCATTTTCATCGAGTTTAAGAAGATTTGGAAGTTTCTAAAGGGTTTGGGTGTCTCTCTTCAGTTGGCTACATCTCAGATGGTTATGCTTAGGGCTCTTTTTTAGAGTATTATGGATCATGCTAAGATTACAGAGGGTATTATTAATGCATCTCGGGGTGGCGCTAAGAAGACGTGATATTTTGGTGAGTTCAGGAGTTAGACCTCTCAAGGCAAAGATTTTAGAGGTTCTCTTGGATACCATGGTAGACCAGTGCAAGAGGCTTTATAGAGTTCAGGTGGTGGATCTTCTAGTTTAGCAGTTTAGGGTGGCTGTTCGGGCCCAGTTGTACTTTTACTATTGAGATTGGTTGTAGAGGTTACTATGTGTGTAAGGAGATTGGTTGTATGACCAGGGACTATCCCCGCTGGATGATTCGAGCTACTTCTATTTCAAATGTGAGGGGTATGGGTGCTACAGAGGTGCGAGGGGCAGAGGCAGTGGTGCTCAGAGCGGTGGTCGTGGGACCGTTCAGGCGGTTAGTTTTCATGGGGCCACTCAGGCAGTTGGTGGTTGTGGTCAGTATTATGTTATACCAGCCAGACCTGAGGCAGAGGTTTCTGATATTGTGATCACTCCCTACTTGCATCTGTATTATCTAATCTTGAATCAACTTTTTCCTATGTTTTTGTGTATTTTGCTTTGGGTTTTGATTTTTTCAGTGAGCCTCTTGTTATGCCTATTCATGTATCTACCCCGATATGTGATTCTTTAATGGTGGATTGAGTGTACCAATCTTATGTTGTGACTTTTATAGGGCGTGAGACTTTGGTAAACTTGTTTGTGTTAGATATAGTCAATTTGATGTTATTTTGGGTATGGATTGGTTGGTTGCTTATCATGCTATCTTAGATAATTTTGCTAAGACTTTGACTTTAGCTTTGTTGGGTGTGACAAGGATAGCTTGGAGGGGTGCACTCCACTCGCGTCCCAAGAAGATTACATCTTATGTTCAAGCTAATAAAATTGTTTATAGGGGATATTTATCTTACTTAGATCATATCTGTAACACCAGTGTTGTTTTTCCTCCTTCTATGGATTTTGTTCATGTTATTCCTGAGTTTATGGATGTGTTCCCTACGAACTTGGTTGGTATTCCTCCAGATCGAGATATTGATTTTACTTTTTGATGTTGAGCCGGGAACCAAGCTTGTTTCTATTCCTCCTTCTATGATGGCCCCAACAGAGTTGAAGGAACTAAAGGATCAATTATAGGAGTTGTTGGATAAGGGATTTATTCGACCTTGTGTTTCACCTTAGGGTGTGCTTTAATTGTGTGTGATGAAAAAAGATGGGTCTATGAGGATGTATATTGATTATCGATTGTTAAATAAGGTGATAGTTAAGAATAAGTATCCTCTTCCTTAAATCGATGATTTATTTGATCAGCTTCAAGGTATTGCGGTGTTTTTAAAGATTGATTTAAGGTCCGATTATCACTAGTTAAGGATTAGAGTTGTGGATGTTCTATAGATAGCTTTTCAGAATCGATATGGTTATTATGAGTTCTTGTTCATGTCCTTTGGGTTGACAAATGCCCCTGTCGTGTTCAAGGAATTGATAAACCCGGGTGTTCCGATCGTATCTCGACTTTTTTATTATTGTATTTGTAGGTGATATATTGGTGTATTCCAAGAGTAAGGCTGAGCATGAGGAGCATTTATGGATTGTGCTTCAGATATTGCGGGATGAGAAGTTGTATGCCAAGTTCTCTAAGTACGAGTTTTGGTTGGAATCTATTTTTTTCTTAGGCCATGTGGTGACTAAGAAAGGTATTATTGTTGATCCAGCCAAGTTTTTCGTGGTTCATGATTAGGATTGACCTACTTTTCCCATCGAGATTCAAAGTTTTGTTGGCTTAGCAGGTTATTATCAATGTTTTGTTGAGGGTTTATCTTTTGTTGCAGCTTCTTTGACTAAGTTGTATCGGAAGATAATTTTCTTTCAGAGATCTGATGTTTGTGAGGTCAGCTTCGAAAAGCTCAAGGATTTGTTGACTTCAGCTCCTATCCTTACTTTGCCTAGGGTGGGCGAGGGTTTCACTTTCTTTTGTGATGATTCGGGTGTTGGGTTAGGTGTTGTGTTAATGCATGAGGGTACGGTGATTGCTTATACATCTCGTCAGTTAAAGCTTCATGAGAGGAATTATCTTACCAATGATCTGGAGTTGTACGTAGTTGTGTTTGCCTTGAAGTTGTGGGGGCACTACTTATATAGAGTTCATTGTAAGATCGTATCAGATCATCGTAGCCTTCAGTACTTCTTCACCCAGTGAGATCTTAATATGAAGCAGTGTTGTTGGCTTAAGTTAATTAAGGATTACGACTTGGCCATTCTCTATCATCTGGGAAAGGCTAATGCGGTTGAGGATGCCTTGAGCTGGAAGTCAACTAGAATGGGTATCTTGGCACATCTTTTAAGGTAGGAGAGGCCTTTAGCCTTAAAGGTTCAGTCTTTAGCTAAACAGATGGTTAGGCTTGATATTATGACACCTAGGCATGTTTTGGCAATTCTAGAGGCTAGATCTTCTTTGATAGGGCATAGTCGAGCTATCAGTTTGATGATGTTGTATTGAGGTTGATTCGAGATAAGATTTTGAGTGGGGAGGATAAGGAAACCTCACTTGATTCAGATAGATTTTTGCAGATTGGAGGCTGAGTTTGTGTGTCGAGAGTGGGTGACTGGATTAGGTTGATCATGGATGACACAACCCAAACTAGGGTAGGGCTGTGTCGGATATCTCAAGTCCCACATAGACCGGAGATCACCCCCTGCACACTGTGTCGGGTATCTCAAGTCCCACGTAGACCGGAGATCACCCCCTGTACCTAACTAAACCAAACACCGCACACACCAATGACGGATGAATCCCAAACATATAACAAGATAGCGTGCAATAGCTTTAAGAAAAGTTTAATACATATCTATAACCGGCAACCGATGATCAGCCAAACAATCGACCGACACCGTCTAATAACCACAGTAGTCCAAACAAAGCCTTCTAAACAATGATTCAAAACTGAATATCAATAAAGTATCGAGACATGCCCCCAACAATAGCCAAAAATAATTCTAAGACATAAGAGGAACAAAACACAAAATATAGAATTCCGATGTATTCAAGCTCACCACTTTAATGTCAACTCAGAAGATAATTCCGAATCCTAATCTCTGAGCAGGAGAAGTTAAAGTATAACCAATTCCTGTATCGTGTGGGGATATAGCGTCTAAAGACGGTTAGTGGGGTGAACACTAGCATATAAATCATGGATAAGGATAACGTAATGACATGATCAACAGTTTAACATCATTCAAACCAATGCACATAATCAAATGCATGGACATATATATATCACATTCCGGGATAGGGAACAAGGCTTAACATGTATTTTCAAAACTTTAGCCTGGATTGTGTAGCTCTACCATCATAACGTGTACCCACGGGCTATATGTGCTCCAGATCTCACACGAACTGAAGAATAATCTCATATATATGAACATGGGGGACTCAAACCTCCCAACATATACTAAGGTGACTTAAGCACCCAATTATATAATGATTTACGGAGGGCTCGAACCTCCCTAATCATGAAATAATAATGAGGGGGATTCAAACATCCCTGGTCACTTTGACCCCCACATCGGCAAATGCAGTTTCTAGTAGCGGTCGCCCGAACCTTCTCTTTCACGACTCAGTTACACAACCCTTATTAGAGTCCAATTAATATAAGTATTACACATTCTCGTTCATTAAACCATATTCCTTATTAAGGAATACATTATTGGTATCGTCATACAAACTACACTTTCAAGGTAACAACATCATGCCAAAATTATTTTCTTTAACTTGGGGAAAACAACTCCCTTTGTTCATTAATACAAGGTGGGGGATCACTGACTCCCTTTGTTCTTTAAATCAGACCATTGTGTTTCAAATATATTTTTTATATCATGCAATAATTCGAGACTATTTCAATTATTTAAATTCCCAACTTTCTCATAATTAAAAAAAAATTCACATTATGAGGTTGGGACATAACCATTTCAAAGTCACAAGTTTGAGAAAATCACAATTCCCTAGTTTATTCTCTATACTCATGCACCCACAAGTTCAAAAGCATAATTAAAGTATGATTAATCATATATAAACCATAGGAAAACATTGTTCAACCACAAGCATTCAAAACTCCTAACCCTTGTTTCAAAATCATCATAAATATCTCATGGCCAATACTTTAAATCACATGTCCGTACAAAATTAACAATGTGGGAAGAGTAACATGCCTGAAATAGTAAGATGTACGGGGAGCAATCACCCTTGAAAGCCCTAAGTGATCTACCTCTTGAAAAACCTAAGTGTTCTTGACCTTGAGGAATTTAAGAGTGTTGAGAAGTTTTATTTGATGTGTTTATGAGGTCTAATTATACCCTAAATGGGTTATAAGATGTGGGTTTTAATTAGGGTAAGAGGGGAAATATCCAGAATGCCCTTAACTGAAGAGTTGGAAAAGTGTCATTTTTGGATATGAGTCAACCATTGACTCGTAACCACTCCTTACGAATCATCATCATGAGTCACAACCAAGGCATTACCACTAAGGCAACATATATTATTGACCTTACGCTCAGCCACAGGAATCGTAATGGGATTATACGACTCGTAGGTCCTGTTGTATTCAACACAGAACCCAAATTAGGACTTACTTACACCTAAAAACTCGTGACATATCCTTATGGATCTTAGTGAGCCACTCATACTCAGAGAACAATCTAGCCACAAACTTACTGATTTGGTTACAACTTGGTTCCCTAGGTCCAGGAACGACGCCCTACGACTCATAGGATGAGTTGTTGTTGAGCAGCGAGCTCAAAGCTCAAGAATTTTTCAAGGTTCGAAATCTAGGGTGTTTCAACTCTCCCCTAGTTGTATCATTCATTCTCAAATGATGGGTCAAGGAAATTGTTAGCATAATTGACTCCATAACCCTTACTCGTATCTTTAACAAAGACAGAAAAGAAAGAAACCAAGGAAATCCTTCTTTTCTTTAACAAAGTCAGGAAATAAAGATGTTAAGGAATACACATACCTTAAGAATGATTATCCAGAGTGGAAAACAAGATCGAATACTTGGACTTCATGTCCTTTTTGGCTTCCCAAGAAGCCTCTTTAATGTTGTGGTTCCTCCATAGAACCTTTACCGAGGATATGTCCTTCATCCACAAACGACGAACTTGCTAATAAAAAATTTTAACTGAACTTCCTCATAAGATAAGGAACAAAAAAATCTACCTCCTCCAAAGGAAAAACCATGGAAGGATTACCCAAGAACTTTCTCAACATCGAAATGTCAAATACTAGATGAGTGGAGCTCAAACTAGTAGGCAACTCCCATTCAAAGGAAACATTACCAACCCTCTTTAACACCAAGTATGGGCCAAAATATCGGGGACTGGTCTTCCCCTTTATCCCAAACTGCATCACTCCCTTCATGGGGGATACCTTTAAGAACACCCAATCACCAATACTAAAGTCCAACTCTTTTTGCCTTACATCCACGTAGGCCTTTTGGTGACTTTGGGTGGTGTTAAGCCTATCTCGAATCACCTTCACCTTCTCTATTGCTTGGTGAACCAAATCTGAACAAAATATCTCAGTCTCACCTACTTAAAACCACCCGATGGTAAATCTACACCTCCTACCATACAAGATCTCAAAATAAGACATACCAATACTAGAGTGGTAGTTATTATTAGATGCAAACTATATAAGAGGCAAATGATTAACCCAACTACCACCAGAGTCAATCACACAAGCTTTAAGTATGTCTTCCAGTATCTGAATAGTCCTTTTCACTTGCCCATCTGACTGTGGGTGGAAAGTAGTAATAAGCCTCACCTTAGTTCCCAAACCTCTCTGAAACAAATTCCTAAATTATGATGAGAATTGAGTACCACGATCTAACCTGATAGAAACATGTGCCCCATGCAACTTCACAATCTCCTAGAGGAACAACTTCGCATAGTCTTCTACCAAAAAATTTGTTCTTACTAGAAAAAAGTGAGCAAACTTGGTAATCATATCCATGATAACCCAAATCGAATCAAACTGATTCCAAGACCTAGGAAGGATGGTAACGAAGTCCATATTAATTATTTCCCACTTCCATACAGGAAACTCAATTTCTTGATACAACCCTTCATGTCTCAAGTGCTCAACCTTCACTTGTTGACACACCATGCATTTAGCCATAAAATTAGCCACGTCCCTTTTCATATTATTACACTAATAATTATCCTTAATATCATGATACATTTTTGTTGAACCAAGATGAATTGTCTACCGTGACTCAGGAGCCTCAAACAAGATCCTCTCTCGCAACCCATCTATATCAGGAACACATAATCTTCCTTGGTACCTCAAGATACCATTGCCACCAATATCAAAAGCTACAACCTTTTTTTGACCCACATCTCCCTTAATTTTTATTAAGATGGGATCCAATACCTTCTTCTCCTTTATTTTAGTACCGAGAAAGGACTGCATCATGTTTTGCACAAACATACCCCCATCCTCAGAGTTCAAGAGATGAACTCCAAGGTTAACCAAACAGTGAATTTATTTTACCAACTCCCTCTTATCCTGATCCACATAAACTAGACTCCCCATAGATAACCTTCTAAAAGCATCAACAACTATAGTAGCTTTACTTGGGTGGTAATAGAGACTCATGTCGTACTCTTTTAGCAAATCAAGCCACCTCCTCTGTCTGAGATTCAATTCCTTCTGAGTGAATACATATTGCAGGATTTTATGATTGGAAAGATATCTCTATGGACTCTATACAAATAGTGATGCAAAATCTTTATTGAGAATACCACAGCCAACAACACCAAGTCATGAGTTGGATAATAATTCTCATGAACTTTCAACTACTAGAAGCATAGGCCACCACCCTATAATATTGCATCAACACTCAACCAAGACCCATACGGGATGCATCACAATAAACTATTAATCCATCAGTCAAAATTGGAGATAAAGTCTACTTATTTTTTAGATTTTCAAAACTACCCTCACAAGCATCAGACCACAAGAACTTCACCTTTTAATGGGTCAAGTTAGTCAGTGGGACAACTATATTCGAGAAAATCTCAACAAATATCCTATAGTAACCATCTAAACTTAAGAAGCTCCAAATATTAATTGGAGTCGTGGGCCTGTGCCACTTCTTAACTACTACAACTTTCTGTAGATCCACCATGATCCCTTCGCTAGAAATAACATAACCCAAAAAATTAACAGCTTTCAACCAGAACTCGCACTTCAAAATCTTAGCATACAAATGTTGAGCTTTCAAGGTTAGTAACATGATACGAAGGTGATCGACATGATTCACCTCACTCTTAGAATACATCAGAATATCATCTATAAATACGCTAATGAAAAAATCCAGAAATTGACAAAAGACCCAATTTATTAAATCCATAAATGCCATCGGGGCATTAGTCAAATAAAAAAATATCACCAGAAACTTAAAATGAAAATACCACATTCGAAAGGCCATCTTGAAAATATCTGTCTCCCTAATATTTAACTGATGGTACCCAGATTAAAGACCAATGGGACCCAATGACTCATAGGGTGTTGTTGTAATCAACAAAGAACCCAAATTAGGAGTTACACTAGACACCCTATGATTACACCTAACGACTCATAACATATCCTTATGGATCTTAGTAAGACACGTATACTTAGAGAAGAATCTAGCCACAAACTTACAAATTTGGTAAAGAACTTGGGTCACTATGTCCTGTAGTGACACCCTAAGACTCATAGGATAAGTCATTACCATGGCAGTGAGCTCAAAGCTCAGGAATTTTTCAAAGGCCAAAATCCAGGATAATTCATTAAAAAAGGCCCATTATTACAGATATTTTATCCATCTAGGTGTGACTAAGATGTATCATGATTTGAGGCAGCACTACTAGTGGGGTTGTATGAGGCAAGATATAACAGATCTAGTGCCTCATCACCTATTTTGTCAGCAAGTAAAGGCTAAGCATATCAGACATAGTGAATTGCCTCAGAGGTTACCCATTCTCGAGTGGAAGTGGGAATGGATCACCATGGATATTATGATTGGTTTTCCTCGTACATCTCATGGTTCTGACAGTTTTGGGGTCATCATGGATAGATTGACTAAGTCAGCTTATTTTATTTCAATTTAGGTCTTATTCAGTGCTGAATGGTTGGCCTATATTTATATTTATAAGATTATGTGTCTGAATGGTGTGTCGATGTCCATTATTTCAAATATAGGTTTTGTATTCACATCTCACTTTTGAAAGACTTTTCAGGATGAGTTGGGTACTCAGTTTGATCTTAGCACAGTGTTTCACCCCTAGACTAATGTCCAGTCAGAGTGGACTATCCAGGTTTTGGATGGTATTCTCTGTACATACGTGATGGATTTTGGTGGCCAGTTAGAGCAGTATTTGGCTTTAGCAGAGTTTGCATAACAACAATTATGATTCCAGTGTCGATATGGCTCCTTCCGAAGCATTATATGGTAGGCGTTGTCGCTCTCTAGTGGGTTGATTTGATGTTTCAGAGGTGAGATCTCAAGGTACATACGTGTTTTTTGAGTCTTTGGATAGTGTTTGGGTTATTCAGGATAGACATAGAGCGGCTCAATCTAGGCAGAAATGCTTTGCTGATTGTAGACTTTATGCCTTGAGATTTGGTATTGGTGATCATGTTTTCCTTCAATTTTCACCCATGAAGGGTGAGATGAGGTTTGGTAAAAGGGGCAAGCTTAGCCCAAGGTATATTGGTTCATTTGAGATTCTTCGTACTGTTGGTGATATGGCTTATGAGCTAGCGTTGCCCCCTGATCTACTAGTTATTCATCTAATTTTTCATGTTTCTATGCTTTTTCATTACATTCAAGATGAGTCTCCTATTATTCATTGGGAGTCAGTTCAGTTAGATGAGTGATTATCTTTTATTGAGGAGTTGGTCTCCATATTGGCTAGGGATGTTAGGCATTTATGCTCTAGACCGATCTCTGTGATTAAGGTCCAGTGGAAACATCGATCTTTAGATAAGGCTATCTGGGAGGTCGAGTCTAATATGTGTAGTTCTTATCACTGACTCTTCGTTGATTCGGGTATTTATTTGCCTTAGTATTAGGACAAACTAGATTTAGTAGTGGATGATGCAACAACTAGATTTTTGATGAAATATATGAATTGTCTGTTATTGTGTGATTTGATTGCTTTACCCCTCCCCAATGTTGCATTATGGTATTGGTGGGGTATGGGGTTGATTGGCATGGTTCCCGATGCATTTTGATATCATTTATGCAATATTGTGATTTTGATTGCTTCAAGAGCCTTATTTTTAACATATGTGGATATCTTTTGATCCGTACAATAGAGGACTCTACGGACCTTGTCAGCTGCTCCGAAATATTAATTTAAGTCTAGGTACACCTTTGGTTCGGGTTTTAGTACACCCGAGCTCATTTCGACCTATTGGTCAGAGAGTTGGAAAATTAAAAATATGGGTGTAGGACCCACATTTGATCAAAACGGCCTTGGATGGAAAATCAAACTTCACCAGCAGATCCAAAATGTCGATTTTAGATTGGTAACATATTTGGTGTAATTTTATGGCTTTTAAATCTCATTTTAACCCTCGGTCTGGAAAAATATAATTATGAGTTTCGGGGGTCAACTCTATGAAAAACATGTTTTTTCGAAAATATGATATTGTCATTGAGTTTGGAGCGTCAAATTTAGAATGGAACATAGATAGTTTGTATATATCGGACTCCAAATGAATCCCGAGCTCCACGTTGAAGTCTGTTAAGACTTAGAAAAATCTGCTAGAGTGCAGATTTTTCTGCAACCTATAGCAGATTTTTTACTCCTTTTTGGCTCATTTTATCCATTTTTTCACCTTGCCTCTTGAAAGTTAAATCCTAAAATAGTGTGAGAGTTTAAAAGTGAAGCTTGTGGAGCTTGAGAAGCTAGATTAACATCTATTTCATGATTCTATTATGGATTTAAGGTAAGAATTCACTTTTTTCTTAGTCATTTCTTGATTCATTTTTCAAAACTCCAAAAATCTTAGGACTTGATTTTAAATCCTAATTTCACTCCTTTTCACTTGAAATAATATTTTAATCCTATAATCACTAGTTTTTTATCAATGTAAACTTCAAAACAACTCTGATTCTTGATATTAACCCAGATTTAAGAGATTTTATCATGTAAAGATTAAAAATGGTTTTTCTTTGATTTAAACCTCATTTTTTATTCGATTTAACTTGGGTTTTCAGTTTTAGGTTACTAAAAATATGAGAAACATATTTTTAATGTAAAGTTATAATTTTGCCCTTCTTTTTTGAAAATCTATTTCGGGGATCTATTTTGACCCTAAACCAAAAACAGCCAATATGAGTGTCGTTGGATTTTTTTTTATGTGTAGATTCCATATTTGGTGTTTTTAGTGGAATTCGAGACCATTCGTGAGGAGTAAGGCTTTGAGAGAAAAGTATTGATTGTGGTATTTCGTCTTTTGATGTAGGTTATGGCTTAACTCTTTCAGACAAGTTGGTTAGTAAATTATGGTACATAAGGCATATTAAGGGTGGGAACTAATCATGAAAAAATGGTTATCTATGTGTTGTTCCTGTGTGGGGCCTATATGTGATGGAATTATTGAAATTGAGATATTATATGATATGTGTGACCGTGTGGGTCCTATGTGATATTAATAGCCTTGAATTCATGTGAATAATTGTATTGTGTTGTTGAAATGCTTAATGTGGTACCATTGGTCTATTGTGATTATATGCATACTTTATTGGCATGTGAGACATCAAAGCTATTGAGGACATATATGATGGAGAGAAGACTTGGGTGAGGACGGCAGGAGGAGACTCAGAACATTTTTTGGTCGAGACAGGGTTACATCAGGGATCGACTCTCATTCCATTTCTGTTTGCGCTGGTGATGAACATGTTGACATGGAGTATTCAAGATGAAGTGGCTTGGTATATGTTATTTGCAGATGATGTAGTACTGATTGATCAGATATGCGGGGGGGGATGAAAAATTAGAGGTTTAGAGTCAAACCCCTGAATCTAAGGGGTTCAGGTTGAGTAAGTCCAAGATGGAATATATGGGAATTCAAGTTTAGTGACTTGAAGTAGGAGGACGAAGTGGTGGTGAGGTTGGATTCCCAGGATGTTTATAAGAGGGATAATTTTAAGTATCTTGGGTCTATGATTCAGGGAAATGGCGAGATTGATAAGGATGTCTCTAAACGTATTGGAGCCGATTGGATGAAGTGGAGGCTCACCTTGAGAGTGTTGTATGATAAGAAGGTACCCTTAAATCTTAAAGAAAAGTTCTACAGAGTGGCAGTCCGTCCGGCCATGCTGTATGGTGGAGTGTTGGCCAGTCAAGAACTCCCACATTCAAAAATTGAAGGTAGCGGAAATAAGAATGTTGCGTTGGATGTGTGGACTTACTGGAGGGGATAGAGTTAGGAATGAAATTATTCGGGAGAAGGTGGGATTTGCTTCGGTGGAAGACAAGATGTAAGAAGGAAGTGTGAGATGGTTTGGGCATGTGATGAAGAAGGGAACGGATGCCCCAGTTCGTAGGTGTGAGAGGCTAGCTTTGGATGGTTTCAGGAGGAGCAGAGATAGGTTAAAAAAATACGGGAGAGAGGTGATTAGATATGACATAGAGCTATTATAGCTTACTGAGGACATAACCCTAGATAGAAGGGTGTGGAGGTCGCAGATAAGAGTAGCAGGCTAGTACGTGTGTGAGTTGTAACTAGTAGTTAGGGAGATCTTGTGTAACCGGGTTAGTAATCCTAGGACTGTGTCCATTGGTAGGAGCCACTAGTGTATGCTACTACTAGGTGGGTGTCCTTTTTTTTATTTCTTATTTCCTATTTATTATTTTTATGTCTCTCTTGTTTCTATTTTTATTATTTCTTATTTCTTATTTCGGTTATTCCACCCATCCTATTTCATGTATTACTATGACCTTGTTAACTGTTCTTTGTCTTGAGCCGGAGGTCTATTTGAAATAGCCTCTCTACTTCTTCAGAGGTAGCGGTATGGACTGCCTACATTTTACCCTCCTCAGACCCCACTTGGTGGGAATACACTGGGTTTGTTGTTGTTGTTTTTATTGTATTGGCATATGAGACATGTGCAAATTCATGGATGAAATAGAGATAATGAGTGGATATTGGCTCACGTGGTTGTGGAAATGTATCATTATGGTTGGTTATGGAAATATATCATATGGCTTGTTGTGGAAATACTCGTTGTGACTGATTGTGAGCATTACATCCTCATTCATAAAATATTGGTACCACCGTGTTAGTAATTGAGTAACACTGGCAACACCTTTTTAAAACCCTCCCCGAGGAATATGCCCAGGAGGAGATATTGCAACACCTTATAAAACCCTTTTCAAGGAATGTGCTGGAAAGAAGATATGAGATATATGGATTGTATACGGGTTGAAAAAACCCCTTTGGGTCCTACATCAAGAAACTTTAGCTACGTAATTGTATACGAGGATAGTGCGATGATCCCGAAGGTTGTGTGAGGACATCGTGCATCATCATCATCATCATCATCATTTTCATATACATTGAACTTACTTTATTATGTTTATATTGTTTTGTATTGCCATATTGACTTGCCATTTATGTAATTATCTTATCTTCTTTTACTTGTACGCGATGATCTTGTTTATGCGTGTTCCCTCTTGTTCTACTTATATATGATATAATGTATACTTGTGTTCTATCTTGGTGTGATGTTGCAATATATATGATATATTAGAACTGTTAGTGCAAGCGGTGCGGGCTACCATTGTGGGATATTGATGTGGCATGGAAACAGGATATTTTTTATTCTTAAAACCGTGAATTTATGCGTAAACTTACGTTGTTTTGTTATATATAATGCACTTCGGTGTGAATTTTAGGTAAAACAAGTTTATAATATTATGTGAACAAAAGGAGGAGAAAAAGATCTGAAAAGACCAACTCCAATCAGTATGCGAGTCTGCTCTTGAGTCGTAATCATTCGATACAACTCGTATATAGAATCGTATGAGGAACAAACCAAAAGACAAATCATTAAACTAAGTATGAAGAAGATACGACACAAGTATCACAGTCGTAAGTCAGGATATGAATCGTATGCTAAAGTCATGAGAATAATAGAATCAAAGCTACTATCCAAGAATTGAAGCATCAGAAGGATACGAATCAAAAGTCTAAGTATGAATCATATAGGGATGTCGTATACCAACCGGTGTTCAGGATCGAAAAAGACTGAACTCCCAGGTGGATACGGGTCAATAACACGAGTCGTATACGTAGTTGTGACTTATAAACTGAAGTCGTAAGCTGAACAGAGAATTAAAGTCATGGGAAGATTAGGCACTGGAATGGTTACGACAAGGAAGGGTATTAGACTCGTAAGCAGAGGATACGAGTGAAGATCGAGTTGTATCGACTATCGACTTAAATTTACCTTTCCCATTTTTAATAGGATTTTTATGTTATTTTGAGATACTATAAATATCCTAGGGTTTATTTTTATTAGGTTACGCGTAGTGACATTTTTTTATGCATAATTACATATTATTACATACTTTTACAATTATTCTTGAGATTTGAGGGTTTTATTCAATTAATGACTTTGGAGTTTATTCATCTTACTCTTGTGCAATTGATTTTATGTGTTCTTCATTGATAATCATGATTTCCTGCACAAACATGAGCGGCTAATCTACTTAGCTAGGGTTGTGGGAACCCTAGTGGATTAGCTACATAGAGGAAGGGTGACACACATCTGTTCTAGGTTTTATGCATGTATCCTAATTCCTCTTCATTATAATTGATTTCAAGTAACTACAGTATCTTGATATAAAATCCTGTATTCGCATTCTTTCGATAACCAAGAAGCTTATGATTGGGAAAAGAAGATTAGAACAGTAATTTGGGATTTCTACCTCTACCTTATAGTCCCCGCATTCCATCTTATCACTTGATCTGATAACCAAGGATCAAGTGAACTGAAGTTATAGCAAGAGACAACAAGGCAACACCCGACGACGATAACAAAGTCTAATGGTGAAATTTATCTTTGCGCTCAAAAGGCGGCTGATAATACCTATCATGTAGGCTTTACATGCAGAACAACAAAGCGGTGGGTTGATCACGAGAAGTCTACGGAGTTTAGAAGCCAAGTGAAACACAGACCTAGCATTCGTCTCCTATTGTTTACAACTAAAAAGCACTCAAGAATTGGTTAGTCTTTTCTATTGATAACAAAATCCCCCCATTTTCTTTCTTGCACTTCTCAAGAATTAAATCAAGGCAAGCAACTGCTCATGTTTTCCCTATGGGATCGACCCTAACCTCGTTGGGCTATTATATTTGCATCGACCGAATTATACTTTTGATTGAGGTATAATTTTGGGTGACCTCAACTTTTGGTGCCATTGCCGGGGAAGACGGTTTGAGTAGTGAATTAAATTGGGGAAGTTCTCAAGTTTTTTATTTTCTATTCTTGATTTGGCATACGCCGGTGTATGTCAAGTACTAGGAGTAGAGGCAATTCCTAACTCCCTTTTAACCCAGAACCAGAGAGAATCCTTCAAACACCGAGAAGGATGTTAGGAAAAGTTAATGATGGGGTGAAATATCCCCCACCTATGGACCAAAATACGACACTCCTGCATGATCCATTAGACATACAAAATATTACAGACATACAGACACAACAACTATTAGTCAAAGGAAAAGAAAGTCAAGAACATTCTATGAATGCTATCAAAGCAGATCTGTCGGGATTAAATCAAAAAGTCAAATCACACACCATAATAATCAGGATATTAGAGTAATATTTCAGGCAGATGTCAGTAACAGTAAATCAGACATAGCCTGGCACTCTTTCAAGTAACACAGTAGTAAATCCCAAAAATAACAGTCAATGTCATGCCATTACTACTCGGAGTGGTAAGGTTACTGCAGATCCACCTGCACCTACTATTGATAAGCATAAACAGAATGATGTTGATCCAGTTGATGTGGGAAGCAGCAGCAAACCAAATAAAGGATAAGAAAATTCTACAGAGCCTGTGCTAAAACCCATTCCAAGACCATGTCCTCCCTATCCGTAAAGACTGAAAAAGAAATAAGAAGAAGGTAAGTCTAAAAAATTTTCTATTCTAAAAGAACTAACTGTCAATGTACCATTTGTAGATCCATTAGAGTAGATGCCAGGTTATGCAAAGTTCATGAAGGACCTAATAACAAAGAAAAGATCGGTTAGTTATGAGAGGGTTGACAATGTCCATCATTGCAGTGCTGTAGCCACTATATCATTGATAGAGAAGAAGGAGGATCCTAGTGCAGTCACTATACATTACACCAATGGATCTTTCCACTTTGCATGTGAATTGTGTGATTTGGGTGCTAATATCAACCTCATACCATTTGCTTGGGGTTGGGCACTCCAAAACCCACCACCATAAGGCTAGTCATGGCAGATAAGAGTGTAAAAAAGCCAGTCGGTATCCTCTATGATGTCTTAATAAAAGTATCTTTAATTTTTCATGCTGACTTTGTTGTGTTAGATTGTGGAGTGGACTTTCAAGTCCTAATTGTTCTTGGCAGACATTTTATGGCTATAGGTAGAATGTTGATTGATCTGGAGTTTGGACATCTGATGATGAGATTCAATAACGAACAAGTGATATTCGACATATGCAAATCCATAAAGCAGCCCAATAAGTTGAGGGTATATCTGTGATTAATGTGAATGATGAAGAGGTAGATTCATTTCATGATGTTAAGCTGTAACTTTGTGGGATGATGGTTCTGATGTAGTTGTTCCTGTTGAAGAAATATTAGGTGTTGAGGAACTTACAGATGTGATTATGAATTTTGACTCTGGTGGCATAGAAGATTATCAGGATCTTATTGGTGCATTGCATTGTAATGGTTACAATTTTGCTCTAAAGAAGCTTGATCTAGATTTGAAGAATAGAACAACTCCACCTGCTCGCCCATCCATTGAGGAACCACCAGTGTTAGAATTGAAGGCCATCTCATCTCACTTGCAATATGAATTTTTGGGGGCCAACAACACTTTGTCGGTCATTATTGTAGCTGACCTGAGACAGTCTAAAGTAGAAGCATTGTTGTCAGTTTTACAGAATTTCAAAAGGGCCATTGGATGGTTCATTGCAGACGTTGTGGGTATTCCAACTGGTTTATGTACTCACAAAATTTAGATTGAGTCGTATTGTATTCTATCTATTGAACATCAACAATGACTTAATCCTCATATGCATGGGGTGGTTGAGAAAGAAATCATTAAGTGGTTAGATGTTCGTATGGTATTTCACATTGTAGATAGCAAGTGGGCTAGTTCAGTTCAATATGTTCCAATAAAAGGCAAAATAACTGTCGTGACTAATGAGAAGAGTGAGCTAGTACCTATGAGGTCGGTCACTAGATGGAAAGTGTGCATAGATTATAGAAAGTTGAATGCATGGACTCAGAAGGAACATTTTCCAATGTCGTTCATGGATCAGATGCTAGACAGGTTAGCAGGCAGAGGATGGTACTATTTTCCTGATGGATACTTAGGTTATAACTAGATTACTATAGCACCAGAGTACCAGGAGAAAACTAATTTTACATGTCCTTATGGAACATTTGCATTCAAACAAATGTCATTTGGGTTATGCAACTCCCCAGCCACGTTTCAGAGATGTATGGTGTCTATTTTCTCCGATATGGTGGAAGACACCATTGATGTTTTTATGGATGATTTTTTTATGGTGGGTGACTCTTTTGATAATTGTCTCCTTCACTTGGCAAAAGATCTACAAATATGTGAAGAATGCAACTTGGTACTCAATTGGGAGAAGTGTCATTTCATGGTTAAAGAAGGAATTATGCTTGGGCACAAGATTTTGAAGTGAGGCATAGAGGTTGATCGAACAAAGATTGAGGTGATTGAGAGACTACCTTACCTAATTTCTATGAAGGTAATAAGATGTTTTCTAGTACATGCAGGTTTGTATAGAAGATTTATCAAGGACTTGTAAAGAATTGCAAGCCCTCTTTGCAAACCTCTTAAGAAGGAGGTAAAATTTAATTTTGATGATGTATGCTTGAAAGATTTTTGAGAGCCATAAAGAGAAGTTGGTGACTTCTCCAATTATTGTGTCTCCTAACTGGTCCTTACCTTTTAAGATAATGTGTGATGCAAGCGGTTTGTCCTTAGGGGTTGTACTAGGTCAATGGAAAGAAAAGATCCTTCATCCCATCTAATATGCTAGTAAGGCACTAAGTACTGCTCAAAATAACTATACTATGACGGAGAAAGAGTTATTGGCAGTGGTTTTTGCCTTTGAAAAGTTTAGATTTTACTTAATTGGGACAAAGGTTATTGTGCACACTGATAATGCAGCATTATGATACCTAATGGCAAATAAGGATACAAAGTCTAGGTTGATTCGATGGGTGTTGTTGTTGCAAGAGTTTGACTTCGAAGTGAAGGACAGAAAGGGCATAGAAAATCAAATTGTAGATCACTTGTCTAGACTAGAGGAGGAAGCTATGCAGAAGATTGCGAAGGGTTTGGAGATTAATGACAGCTTCCCAGACGAACAGATATTAGAAGCTTCCCAATATCTTATTCCATGGTTTGAAAATTTTAGAAATGACCTGGCCAGCGATCTAGTCCCAGAAGATCTCTCATATCAGCAAAGACGGAAATTCATGCATGAGGTAAGAAAGCTTGTGCTGGGATGAACCTTATCTTTTCAAAATTTATGCAGTTGGAATCATTCATAGGTGAATACCTGAGGTGCAGATGATGAGCATACTTGAGGCGTGTCATTCATTTCCAGTTGGGGGTCACCATAGACGGGTCAAACAGTTCATTAGATCCTACAATACGGCTACTAGTGGCTGACTTTATATAAAGATGCTCATGACTATGTTGCTTCCTGTGATCAATGTCAACGACAAGGTACTATTACTAGAAGGCATGAACTACCTATGACCCCTATCTTAGAATTAGAAGTGTTTGATTTGTTGGGCATAGATTTCATAGGACCTTTTGTGAGTTCGTGTGGCATAAAGAACATATTGGTAGCTGTTGATTATGTTTCAAAATGGGTGGAAGAAATTGGGATTGCTAACAATGAAGCAAGGAGTGTCACGACATTTTAAAGAAAGAATATCTTTTCTCGATTTGGTATGCCACATGCTATTATTAGAGACGAAGGGTCGTATTTTTTCAATCTTATATTGAAAAGTCTACTTTCAAAATATGGAGTGAATCACAAGGTGGCAACACCTTATCATCCAATAGGATTGACTGGGTAAAATGGTTAGATGATGCATTATGGGCCTACCTTACAGCTTACAAAACTCCCATAGGTACTTTACCCTATCAGCTTATGTATGGCAAAGCTTGCCATTTACCAATTAAGCTTGAGTATAAGGCACATAGGCATTGAAGAAGATGAATTTAGAGTGGAAGGATGCATCTAAGTCAAAGTTGAATAACATCAATGAGTAGGATGAATTTCGACTCCAGGCATATGAAATTTCAACAATTTACAAAAAGAAGATAAAGTTGTATCATGACTGAAAGATAGAGAAGTGGGTATTTGAGAAAGGTGACAAAGTGCTACTATATAACTCCAGCTTTACTTATTTCCTATAAATTTGAGGCCTAGATGGCATGGCCCATTCACAGTTTCAAAATTCTATCCCTATGGTGCTTTAGAACTACAAAAGGGTGGTTTACAACCATTCAAGGTAAATAATCATAGAGTAAAGCAATGTATGGTAAATACAGAAGAAGTGAATGAAATAGCTGATATTGACCTTGATGAAGTCTGAGTAATCAAGGCAATATGTCGTGCCACAGCGTTAAATCAAGCACTACATTGGAGCCAACCCATGAGGCTAGTTGGTGAAATCTGAGTATCCAACTTATCCATATCGTGTCATGACATTAAATCAAGCATTGCGTGGAAGGCAACCCATGTTTTTGTACTTATTTCATTTATAGGATAATTAGTTTGTTCAATGAGCAAGACTAAAGAATGAAAACAAATTCCAAAGAAGTTAGAAAGATATCATACTGACTATTAACGAGTTGTATCTATACGGTACGACTAGTGAGTAGGATTCATATTGACCTGGGAGAAAAATCAGAATTAGGTATTAAGTTTTGGAATACATACAACTCATGTTGTGAGTCGTATACCTTGGGTATAGTTCATGACCAAGAGTCATATCCACTCAAGAAACTAGGTAAGTTTCTAGGCCATACGAGTCAAGGAAATAACCTTTAAGACTGGGTACGAGTCATGTAGACAACTTGTACCCCGGATTACTAGGTCAGTTCTTGGGTTTGACCCGGCCTAGACATATGATTTAAATAGAAAATTAGACCCGATAGGGAACCCGAGAACTCTAACTCATACCCATAATTTTCCACCCTAAATTTGGAACTTCAATCTACAAATCAAGTTGTTTTCAACTAAATCTAATTACCAACAACTCTAAATCAGTCACTTGGGGCAATTTTAACTTGAATTTGAAGCCACTAAGATCCAAAGTCGAAATCCTCCACTCTATACTGACCAAGTAAGTTTATCAACTTATTTATGTTGCATTACAAAGTGAATTAAGGAATATGTTCTATGGTAATCATGGGTTAAGTACAATTTATGCATATATTGGGTTGTTGATAGCATAAATTAGATATTTGTGTTGAAAATTGAAAATGGGATGATCTAGGGTTTAGAAATGGAATTTTGTGTGTTTATGTGTTTCAAAATGTTGGACATAGCTGAATAAAGTAGTGGGTAGTTTAGGAATTTCATCAGAGTCAAACTTTGAAAGTTGGAATTATATGTTGCAATGGATATGGGACTCCTTATGACTCGTACCTACTGGTATGAGAGTTGTAATGAGACTCGTACCCATTAACAATATGGAAATCTAACAAATTCAAAGTTCTGGAATGGATACGACTCAACCATACAAATCGTATCCAGACCTTACAACTCATACACATTAATTGTACCCACCTGGAAAGAAACATAAATGAACAAAACATTTTGACTAGCTTATGACTGTTGGTCAAGAGTCATAGCCTAACGGTACGACTGGTAAGGAGGAGTCGTAAGTTGACCGGTGAACAATGATTTGACACTGTCTAGGATACAACTCGAGTCTATAAGTCGTATCCGGTGGATACGACCAGTAACCACCTTTCGTACCCAAACCAGAAAGGGAACATTGAACTTTAGATGTTAATTTTTCTTTTTCCTTTCTTTACTTAGTTACTAAACTTAGTGTATTTATAATAACTATGCCTCCAAAGACTGTTTCCTTATTCTAAACAGTGGCAAAGAAAGGGAATAAACAAGCATCGATGGAGAGTGAGGAAATAAGCTTCTCCGAATCTAAAACTATCTCTAAAAGCAGCAGGGAAGAACATACCAGTAACTCATCCAAGAAAGGTTCTTAGAAAGGCAAGGCACCAGCTAAGGCAAAGGGGGAGAGAGCAGTTCCCAAGGATTCTGATACACTACCAAAGGGGCCGCAAAGAAAGAATGTCATTGTCCCTCCTCCACATACACCTTTACCAGTAAATGATAAGGATGAAGAGGCTGAATATAGTTTAGCTGAGGAGAGTATAGAGGAAGACCATGATCCTGAGGTTGAGGCCACTCCGATAGCCATACAGGCCCCCCCACTAGCAATATCCCCTGCTCCAATGCCCATTGTAGAATGATGGGGATACCTCAGAATGTAGGCGATATTTAACACGGGGTTGTCTCATCTACCAGGAGGTAAGATTAAGAGAGTATAGTATGAAGAAAGACAGATGACCACTACGGGTATGGTCGAATGTCCTGAGTTTGCCAAACTATTTAGAAATTATGGTTTTGAATGGATGATGAGAGCGCTAGGATGATATAGTGAGGTCCTCATCTATGAGTTCTATGCCATATATTAGGGCGAGTTGATGAGGAAATATCCACAGGGCATGATATGAAAGGGAGGTTAACCTATTACCTCCCTGATGATTCGTAAAGTTCAGGTTGATAAATCACCCAAAACCATTGGAAGATTTTTGTATGGCCCAATATATCAGGCCCCGGCCAACACAGCAGAAATGGATTACAGAATGGATGAAATAAGAAATATCACCAATCGTACATTGGGTACGATTGATAAAAGGGTAATGTTTTGATGGATTGTGAAGTGTATAGCTTCGAACGATATATATGCTACTTGGGTTGAGGGCAGTATTAGAGAGTCTCAGCAGATAAAAAAGTGTACCCTCATCTTTGAGGGTAAGGATTGGTGGACTATAGCTTGTCACAGGCTATGTCTAACTACAAGTGATGATGTACTGAGCCTATTCCAGGTTAAATGATAGCAGGTTTTACACTCGGGTATGCATTTGATGTTGGTGAGTTTTTAGCTCGAGAGCTGAGATATAGGGTTGTTACAGAACAGAAGGCATTACTAGCCTACCCCTATATGATCATGCAAGTATGTTTAGCTATAGGAGTATTGGAGATCCCAGGCATTGATGACATGAGAGAGGCCAATCAGACTTTTGATATCGGATTGATTTATGATGCGGCCAACCCACTGGTTAGGCCTATGAGATAGGAAATGGATGTTATGGTGGGATATTTCCGCAAGATGGTTAGATAGATATTGTTGCCACTACTGAGGACACCGAGATAGGAGCACAAAATGAGAATGCACCCATAGATGTAGTGGTTACTTCCAGTGCCCCAACGCTAGTCCATTTGGTGCCACCTAGGCCACGGAGTATGCCATCCTTGGTTATGTTGATTTATCAGGCTATGTGGATAGAGGTGGTGACCTAATTAGCAACATAGACTACAAAATTAAGTTATATAGAGGGGGAGTAAGAATCTGGATAACTCAGCAGTTGGAGGCACATGATAGGTGCTTCCAAGAGCGCCTAGATGCATTTGAGCCGAGGATTACTTAACAGATGGGTAGTGGAAAGGTGCCTAATATTTCCGATGTCAGAGCCGAGATTACGGAGTTATAAAAAATGGTCACAGAGTTGTATAGAGTCCAACGATTATTGAACCTATTATAGAGACTATGATTCCCACACCCGAGGTGTCAAATATTTAGGCAGTACCGACGAATGAGCAGGCTGAGCAGATCAAGAAAGAGAGAAGAGAGAAGAAAAGAAAGACAAAAAGGCAATGAATGAAGCCAGACATGAAAGTATCCAGGATAGGAAGGACCGACAGACACGGGTCTGAGAGAGGCTATGGGAGCTGGTAGTTTTAGTGTTCCAGTTCCTGATGTTGAGAAAGTTTATGTTGTGCCCCTATCGATTGATGATCCAGTCCCAATTAGGACAGTTGCTGAGGAAAGTGGGACCCGATCTGAGGGCCCACATTCTGGTGTTGATGCTCCGGTGCCTTGAACGCCTAGGTATGATTTTTATCCCTACTCTTGTTATATTTTTAACACTAGGGACAATGTAATGTTTTCAAGTTGGGTGTGGGGGTACTGGGTACCAAAAATTTTAGGAGCAGTTTGAAATTTTTTAGATGTAGCTAAAACTAAAAGTTGGTTATGACTTGCAGGTCTGAAGCAGGCAGCTGAGATAGGGAGTAGATTAGTGTGCCTATGGCAGCGGAGTGTTTTGATTTTTTTATGATGATTTTTATGGATTTTTGAAAAGTTGGGATGTATTTAAAGATTTTATACTCTGATTTCAATGTTTATTTTTTGATTGATAAAACACTGCTAATTTTGTGATGATGCTAGAAATGGGATTGTGAACTGGGTTGAAAAAATTAAAATATTGAGCCCCCTCGAAATATTTATTTTATGAATTGTGTGGTTTATATAGTTGTATGATACTATTGGGCATCTGATAATGGCATTAGAATTAGGGATAGTACAGTTCGGGACAAAAAAGTTATTTCATAATGATAACGCTCAACTTACACGTCAATTTAAGTGCAAGGCGGTTGTCATCAATATATTTACCCAACTTTGGAGTCGGGGTCGAATCCACGAGGAACAATGTGAGTGGCGATCAAATTAATTTGAAATTATAGAGACAAGTTAAATTCAAACAAATAGTACAAAAAAGGATAAAATGGGGGATAGGTTCCTATACTAAAGTTTCTTTTTGGGGTTTTCTAATATAAATTCGGGGCTACGAATAATTAGAGTTTTAAAAATTATGCACGGATCTTGGGGTTATGCATTACTAAGGAAGAGACATGTGGGAGTTAGAAATCAACATCAACGTAGTAACTCAAATATGGGTAGGCATTGTTATAGATTTTGATGCTAGTCTTTCGACAAAATACCAAACTTTCACCTATTGATCCTTTCGAATACTTAATAGGTGTGTTAAACAATTGGTAACCACAACCTCAATCTAAGTATCCCTATTTCTAGGATAATATCCATGGCATAGTCAACCTCACATTCACCCTTATGTCTAAGATAGTGAAAATTTAGCAAACTACACACATAATTGATTACCATTGCTTTGGTCTCCACATTCCTCTTTCGCTTATGATATGGATTCCTACACTTTACCCAAAACCCTTCTTTTGGAGATAGCTTTGAACTTTTTAGAGCTTGAAGCTTTCACTCATCAACCCCATGTGGGTATTTGGGGCTTTCACCCATCAAATTCCAACCAAACCAGCATAGTAATGATAAAACCCATAAACATGAACTACCAAATAGTGTCTAATAATAACAACCCACACACACTTAAACCCCTATTCACACATAACCCCAAGAGGGAGATTTAGCTACACATGAGATAAATAAACATAGATATACCCATAATCTCCATTGAAATGAATTTTCGAAGAATTAAGCGAATGTTGCTTCAAACTTGGCTCTCCCATAATATCAACAATGGCAGTGAGAAAATCTTCCACTTAGAAAGTCTCCAATGTATTCTTCACCCAAAATTTATACAATATTTTCTTCTCCAAAAATGGAGGCTATGAAGCCTAGCGCTAAAACCTAAAAAATTGGGAAGATAAAATTGATGAGTTTTTTCTACATGATAGGGTTTGAGTCATTTTTTCCAAATTGGGAATATCCATGTGCATTTCCAATTTTTCCTTTAGGCTGAACTCCTCCGCCAATCTGCGATCGTGAAGGTCTGGTTGAGATTGCGGCTACGCGGCTGCGGTTTACTCCACAATTGTAATCAATTGATCATATTTGACTATCGCAACCACGGTCAGCATATCACGACCGCGATACCTGAGGCTCTTCTATTCCAAGTCTTCAGCTGCACTTACTTGATCCCTTTTTGATCATTTTGAGCTCCAACCCACATTTTTTCTTCCCTTCAACTCTATGCCTGCAAGAAGTAGATATTAGTGAATTTAATCACAATTATGTCTTATTTATTTATTTTAAAAAAGGTAATGTTCATAAATGTTTATTGAGATTGAGTGATAAAATTACCACTCATCACATAATTGGATAGTAGTACTTAGTAATACAGCCATGTGCAAGTGTGCATGTAAGGTTTACTTAGTGCCTAGTTGTGTTGGAATCTAGAACTTGCCCGGTTATTTTTGCCTAGGTGTAATGATAGTTAGGTAAGAAATGATCATAGGCCATTTTTATGTGAGTCCACTTAAGCCTAAACCGCCTGAACCAAATGAACAAATTCCCTTGATCCAAATATTTGAGCTTTAATAGACGAATTTTTCTTGTTGCACCTATCACCTTCCCGTTTAACTTGCAATCAACCTGTTTGGACCTGGTGCTCCTGGGGACACTTTGTACCTCAACTCAAGTAAATTACCTAAGTTGAGGGTGGCTATTATAGGGGTACGTAAGAGAAATTCTAGAATGAAGAAATGTGTGTACAAGGGAAATAGTTGAAACATGGTTAGGCATGATATAAAGAAAAGAAAGAAAAGTACAATGTATAGAAAAAAAATAATAAGAAAAAAAAATAAGTACTAGAAAGCAACACCTGGCCCAAGTGGAATGTGATCTGAAGAAAAAATGGTATACGGGTGAAAAGAAAAGAAGTCATCAATAGTGGACCCCAAAAAAGCATAGTTTCCAGGAGGCTTAGTTACTTTAAAAATCCATGTGTATCATACCAGCCCTAAGCCTACGTTACAAGCCAAATAAAGTCCTATAGTGATCCTACTGTGATTTTCTGACAACTTAGGAAAGGAGCATAAGGACAAGCCTATGGTATTTTATGCACACTGGTGATACTTTTTTATGAGAGAGAGAGAGAGTCATTCGTATATCCCTGAATAGAGAAGTCTATCTATGAGGAGTAAATGGTATTTCGTTGACAGTGAGTGAACATGGGTTATATTGCTAGGTTGCTAGATTGTTTGATGAATGTAAAGCACGTATATTCCCAAGTGTCTATTGCTAATGTAATGTCATCATCGATTTCTTTCATGTTTCTACATGTGCGGAATTTCTATACGCAAGTATGAGTTGAAAAATTGAAAATTGAGAGGAGAGCAACAAGATTGAAAATTGAATCCAAAATCACTGCCATGGATTGTTTGAGATCTTCTTATTTTAAGCATTGCCTCTAGGTTAGGAAATAGTATTTGATTTTGTTTGCCTAAGGACATGCAAAAGTCTAAGTTAAGGGTGTTGATGTGTCCTGGAAACATGACACTTTTGATGCTTAAAATTGTGAATTTATGTGTGAATTTAGGTTATTTTGTTAGATGTAATGCACTTTGGTGTAAATTGCAGGTAAATCAGGTTTATAACATTATGTGAATGAAAAGAGGAGAAAAATACCAACTCCAATTAGTATACAAGTTTTATCTTAAGTCGTAACCATTCGATACGACTCATCTACTGAATCGTATGAGGAATAGAAACAAAAGCCAAATCATGAAACCAAGTATGAAGAAGATACGACTCAAGTATCCCAGTTGTAAGAAAGGATATGAATCGTGTACTAAAGTCGTAAGCATAACAGAATCCAAGATACTATCCAGGAATTGAAGTGTTAGAAGAATACGAGTTGGAACTTTGAGTATAACTCATATAGAGATGTCGTATACCAACTAGTGTTCAAGACCGGAAAGGACTGAAGTCCCATGTGTATATGGATGAAGAACTCGAGTCGTATACATAGTTACAACTTGTAAACCTAAGTCATAAGTTAAACCAAGAATTGAAGCCATGGGAAGATTAGGCAGTGGAATGGTTGTGATAAGGAAGGGTACAACTCGTAAGCTGAGGATACGAGTGAAGATCGAGTGGTACATACTGTTGACTTAACTGTACCATTCTATTTTTAATAGGATTTTTATCTTATTTTGAGATACTATAAATACCCTAGGGTTTGTCTTTTATTAGGTTACAAGTAGTGACAGTATCTTACGCATAATTACATATTATTACATACTTTTACAATTATTCTTGAGATTTGAGGGTTTTATTCAATTAAAGACTTTGGAGTTTATTCATATTAATCTTGTGCAATTAATTTTATGTGTTCTTTATTGAGAATCATGATTTCTTTCACAAACATGAGCGACTAATCTACTTAGCTAAGGTTTTGGGAACCCTGGTGGATTAGCTCTGTAGAGGAAGTGTGACACACATCTATTCTAGGGTTTATGCATGTATCCTAATTCTTCTTCTTTCGATAACCAAGAATCTTATGATTGGGAAAAGAAGATTAGGACAAAAGGATTTCTAACTCTACCTTATAGTCCCCATAGTCCATCTTATCACTTGATCTGATAGCCAAGGATCAAGTGAACTAAGGCCGTAGAAAGGACAACAAGGCAACACTCGGCGACGATAACCAAGTCTAAGGGTGGAATTTATCTTCGTGCTCAAAAGACGGTTGATAATACTTATATTATAGGCTTTAAATGCATAACAATAGAGTAGTAGGATGACCACGAGAAGTCTACGGAGTTGATAAACTAGGGGGAACATAGACCTAGCATTCATCTCCTATTGATTACAACTCAAAAGCACTCAAGAATTGGTTACTCTTTTCTATTGATAACAAAATCCCCCCATTTACTTTCCTGCACTGCTCGAGGATTAAATCAAGGCAAGAAACTTCTCACGTTTTCTCGATGGGATCAACCCCAACCTAGTTGGGTTATTATATTTGCATAAACCACATTATACTTCTGTAATACCCCATATTTTCTCTAGCATAATCTAAGTCCTAATACATGAGTATTCATATATAAAATTTTCTAAATACTCATTAATTTTCAGTTTAGATCCTTCCATTGCGTTGGAAATTCAATTAGCTTTCCAACAATATAAAATTCGGCCAAATTAGATAACTGGGTAAGAAGTTATCGCGATTTTAAGTTTTAGTCATTCAAAACCATCATTTTGACCCTTAGCGCATCACAGAGCCAGTATAAATGACAATTGTCAGTTTCCAGTGTGGTACCACAATATTGACTCATCGCTCCAAGGACCCAGTTCATGTTTGGCAATTTCCAGTGAGCCTCCGCGATTATGGAGCATTTTGGAGGTGGACAAAATGGCATTCCAGTGAAGGACTACGATATTACTGAGTCACGCCATCATCCAGTTTCCCAATTGTCCCTTTTCCAGTGGCTTGGAACGATAGGGGCACGTTGCGCCAAGGCCCAAAATCGGGATCTTTAGTTTCTATATTGCATTTTTAAATTTGTTTAGGGGTATTTGGGTCTTTTTCCTAAGCCTTAAACTCATCCTAAACACATAATTTAATCCCTAATTGACCTAAATACTCATCATTATTCAATTTCTCTAGAATTAAAGATCTTGTTTTCAAGAACAAGAAACCCTAGCTATCAAATTGAAGGCCAAATCTCAAGAACTGACCATCAATCCTTCCAAATTCATTAACTCAGGTATGTTAGATGTTCATCCATGGGTTCCTTTCACCCAAGGATTCCAAGTATCCTATTTAAATTACAAAATTGTGTTATTTTCAAGTTATTTGATTTTAACAATTGTGATTTCACCCATGAATCTCCATGAACTTTGATTTTATACCATGTTTAAATGGAATTATTATTGTTATTCAATTCTCCATGTTTTAATGTTATCATTCCTTGAATTAAATCATGATTTCATATTATTCATGTTGAATTCATGCTTTTACTACAAGTTCCATGACATTACTATGATTTGATCAAATGATGAACTACAAGTGTTTGATAAAATGCCTACAAGAATACATGTTTGATAAAAGCCTTCATGCTATGTCCTCTAAGCTTAAGTATCATTTTACTATTATTGCTTTTGAGTCCTGGGGGTACTGAATACCTGAAAACCATAGCTACTTATTTAGTCTCATCTCAGTATCTTCAGAATAACTTCAGAATACATATTATGAGCATTACTAGATCAGTCAATTAAACTCAGGATAGTCAGCAACTTAGTGTCATTCAGTTGGGAGTAGGACTTAGCACCGAGCGAGTGTAGGGATGGCATCTTCCCCATCAGATAGGTAGAGTCACTAGTAGCAGTCCCTAAACGTAGCCAGCATAGGATATGAGAAGTCACCTATCAGTGTAGACTTGACTATCTCGTAGGGGTCACCAGTCAATTCAGGCTTGACACCCTTAGTCCTTCGAGACAGTACATCAGTATAGTGGATCCACATAGTTAGCGTTAGTACCTGTGGCACGGTAATAACACCCTTCCAATTGGGGTTATAGGTTGGACCCCAATTAGCTCAGATTGGGGCATGTCAGTTAGATGATAGCTCCCACAGTGTCAGTCCGATAATTAGACTAGTAGTTTAGTCTCAATGTTGATTGACCAAGGCATACAGATATCAGTTATTTCAGTATTTTAGTTTGCATATTTTTATTCAATTCATTTTATATGTTTGATCATGCATCCCCAGTATCTACAGATTTCACATATTTTCAGTATCTACAGATTTCATGCTCTCTATTCAGTACTCCATGTTTTACATATATATATTCAGACAGTTATTATTCCTGTTCATGAAACCATGCATGTCAACCTACCTCATTTAGCATACCAGTATATTTAAAGTACTGATCGAATACTTTTATTTTGCCCTATGATGTATTATATCATAGGTTCTGACGCTCAGTTCCTGGATCGCACTTACATTTCTCAGACTCTCAGTAGTAGTAGTTATGAGTCCACATATTTCGAGGATAGATTATTTCACTTTATTTCTTCAACTCAGTAGTTAGTGGAGTTAGTTGGGGCCTGTCCCATCGACTCCCAGTAATTTTATTTAAAGTCTCTCAGACATTAGAGTCAGTTATTTAGTATTCAGACTTTAGTTGACACTACAGTTAGTTTTTCAATTTATTTAGAATCCAGTGTTTTTATCAGACTCAGATAACTATGTTCTTTAGATTCATAATTCAGTTTTTAAAACCTTATGGCATATAAGTTATTCTTATGCATTTATGATTATGTTATTTAGTGCTCACAGCAGGTACCATCTCATGGGTTAGCTTGTCATCCTTTAGGATTATAAGCACCGTGTGACGCTCAGGGTGTACTCTTGGGGTGTTAAAAAATTAGTATTAGAGCCTAAGGTATTAAAGATTCCTAGGAAGTCTGAAAGCCACATCAAGTAGAGTCTTGTGCATGGGTGTGTAGCGTGCCACACTTATGGGAAGGAGGCTACAAGGCATTTAGGAAAAGATTCCCTTCTTTCAGTATTCATGTCGTACGAGTAAGCATAAGCTTAAGTTAAACTCTTGATCTAATCCATTTCTTCCTTTCGTGTACAGAACATGCCTCCCAAAAAGAATAACAGAAGAGGAGAAGGAAACCAGCCAGCATCTCCGCCCGTCCAGGAAGACCCTCTAGATGAGCATGTCTCTCACGCAGAATTCAAAGCTACGTTTACCACTCTAGCTAACTCTGTAGTAGCTCAGAATGAATGGACAGCTGTTGTTCCATCCAACCCAGTGGCCAATATTGCTGCAACCAAAATTTGGTACTTCACCTGAATGAATCCTTCTTCCTTCATGGGATCCAAGTCTGAAGAGGATCCACAGGAATTCTTAGCTATGGTTCAAAAGGTAACAGATGCTATGGGGGTGACATCCAATGAGAGTTCTAAGTTGGCTGCATATTAGTTTCAGTATGTAGCCCATACTTGGTTTAAGCAGTGGAAGGTTGATAGGGGTGTTGATGCAGGGCCTATAGAATAGGAAGAGTTTGCCAGAGCTTTCTTAGACAGATTCTTCCCATTAGAGTTGAGGGAGGCCAAGGTGTTAGAATTTATTAACTTGAGGCAGAGCAGCATGAGCGTGAAGGATTATTCCCTCAAGTTTACTCAGTTATCTAGATATGTTCCTCATGTGGTATCTGACAACAAATCTAAGATGAGTAAGTTTGTATCTAGAGTATCTAATAGTATGGTCAAGGAGTGCAGAACTGTAATGCTGATTAGGGAGATAGACTTGTCTAGGTTAATGGTATATGCTCAAAAAATTGAGTAGCAGAAGATTAAGGAGAGGGAGAGAGAAAACAAGAGAGCTAGAATAGGTAGTTTTAATTTCAGTCAGCCAAGGTCAGAAAGTGGTAACCATCCTTAGTTTCATCAAAGGTCTTCATCCACAACAACCTCTTCAGTTAATGCCCCAGTACCCAAATTTAGAGCTAATAATAAGGATAGAGCACCAGGCTCTAAGTCCCAAGTAAGTGTTAACATTTCTCGTACAAACCCTCTATGTTAGAAATACGGCAGGAACCATCAGTAAAAGTGTAGAGCGGGCAGTGATATGTGCTTCGGGTGTGGCAATCCAGGCCATCAAATTTGGGAGTTTTGGGTAGTTTCTCATTAAGGTAGGGATTTTTGCCAATAGGGTCTGTCTAATCAGTCGTTAGTTCCATCCGGTCACCCAACTCAGCAGGGTGCTACTTCCAACACTACTAGTGGTCAGCATTCGAATAGATTATATGTTCTAAAGTCCTTCCAAGATTAGGAAAATTTTCCTGATGTAGTTACTAGTACGTTGCAGGTCTTTCACTTACATGTTTATGCTTTACTAGACCCTAGAGCTTCTTTTTCATTTGTAACTCCATATATAGCTATCAACTTCGAAGTCAGTCCCGAAACTCTAGCAGAGCTCTTTTCAGTGTCTACCCAGTAGGTGTTTCCATTGTAGCTAGGCAGGTATACAGGAACTGTCCGGTCATAATATCTCAAAAAGTTACTTCAGTTGTTCTCGTGGAGTTAGAGATGATAGATTTTAATGTCATTCTCAGCATGGATTAGCTCTACTCATGTTATGCCTCAGTTGATTGTAGAAATAGAATAGTTTATTTTCAGTTCCCAAATGAACTAGTCCTTTAATTGAGGGGTGTACTACAACTCTTAGGGGTCAGCTTGTTCGTACCTTAGAGCGAGAAAGATGATATCGAAGGGTTGTATTTACCATCTTGCTCGAGTTAAAGACTCAAATTCAGAAACTCCAACTCTTGAGTCAGTTTCAATAACCATGGAATTTCTAGATGTGTTCCCTGAAGATCTTCCTGGAGTTCCTCCCGAAAGGGAAATCGACTTCAAAATTGACCTTTTTCCTGACACTCATCCCATATCTATTCCGCCATACAGAATAGTTTATGCTGAACTCAAAAAACTAAAAGAATAGTTGAAGGATATACTAGATAAGGGATTCATCAGACCCAGCATCTCCCCGAGGGGAGCACAAGTTCTATTCATGTGTAAGAATAAAACTTGTCACCATCAAGAATAAGTATCTACTTCCTAGAATCGATGACTTGTTTAACCAACTTCAGGGTGCCAGCTACTATTACAACATAGACCTCAGATCAGGGTATCATCAGCTCAGGGTCAGGAATATGACAATCTGAAAATAGCTTTCCAAACTCGGTATGGTCACTTCAAATTTCTAGTCATACCCTTTGGTATTACGAATGCCCCAGCAGCCTTCATAGACTTAATGATTCATAGTATTTATCGATGACATTCTTTTTTATTCCCATAGCGAGAATGATCATGCAGAATACCTCATAATCGTACTTCAAACTCTCAGAACCCACCAATTGTTCGCCAAATTCAGTAAGTGCAAATTTTGGCTAAGGTCAGTAGCATTTCTTGGTCATATTATTTCTGGTGATAGAATTAGAGTTGATCCTCAAAAGACCAAAGTAATGAGAAACTAGCCTAGACCCATCTCTCCATCAGATATCAAGAGTTTCTTGGGTTTGGCTGGCTTTTCCATTAGTTTGTTGAAGAGTTTTCATTTATTACATCCCTTATATCTAGATTGACTTAGAAAAAAGTCAAGTTTTAGTAGCCAGATTCTTGTGAGAAGAGTTTTCAGGAGTTAAAGACTCAAATCACCTCATCCCCAGTTCTTACTTTGCCAGATGGTTCAGATGGGTTTGTTGTGTACTGTGATACATCCAGAGTAGGTTTGGGTTATGTCCTTATGCAGAGAGGTAAGGTCATAGCCTATTCCTCTAGAAAACTTAAGCCTCATGAGAAGAATTACCCTACTCATGATCTCGAGTTAGCAGTTGTAGTATTTTCCTTAAATATTTGTAGGCATTACTTGTATGGGGTGCATGTTGATATGTTCACAGATCACAAAATCTTATAGTATGTATTCTCTCAGAAAGACTTGAATTTGAGTCAGAGAAGGTGGTTAGAGTTATTGAAAGATTATGACATGAGTGTTCTGTATCATCCGGGCAAGGCCAATGTAGTGGTTGATGCTCTCAGTAGATTGTCTGTGGGTAGTGTTTCTCATGTTGAGGATGGTAAGAAGAAGTTATCTCAGGAAGTCCATCAGCTTTCCCGACTAGGTGTCTGCTTAGTCGATTCAGCAGAAGGTAGTGTATGAGTGCAGAGTAGTTCAGAATCCACTCTAGTTTCCAAAGTGAAGGAAAAGTAGGATAGAGATCCCAGTCAAGTTACGTTGAAAGAATCAGTCAGAGATTAGAAGATGGAGGTTTTCTCCCAAGGGGGAGATGGTGTGCTGCATTGTCAGGGTTGGATATGTGTGCCTGGTGTAGATGACTTGAGGCAATGAATTCTTATAGAAGTTCATGGTGTGTGCTACTCTATTCACCCAGGGGCCACTAAGATGTACCGTAAATTATAGGAGATCTACTGGTGGAGTGGGATGAAGAGGGATATTGTAGAGTTCGTAACTAAGTGCTCTATATGCCAGCAGGTTAAAATTGAGCACCAGAGGCCTAGTGGGTCCATGCATGAGTTCAACATTCCCACGTGGAAATGGGAAGAAGTGAACATGGATTTTGTAATGAGTTTTCCCCGTACCCATCATCAACATGATTCTATTTGGGTCATCGTAGACCGGATGACCAAATCATCTTATTTTTTACCAGTTCATACCTCTTATTTAGCCGAGGACTATGCCAAACTCTATCTCAGAGAGTTGGTTAGGTTGTACGGTGTTCTATTATCTATTATCTCTGATAGAGGTACCTAATTTACCTCTCATTTCTGGAAAGCTTTCCAAAAGGGTCTTGGTACCCAAGTCTATCTCAGTATATCCTTCCACCCTCAAACAGATAGCCAAGCAAAAAGGACCATTCAGACTCTTGATGATATGTTGAGAGCATGCGTTGTTGATTTCAAAGGTAGTTGGGATGGCCACTTGCCTTTTATTGAATTCCCATATAATAACAGCTATCATTCCAGTATCCGGATGGCTCCATTTAAAACTCTCTATAGTAAGAGATATAGATCTCTAATTGGTTGGTTTAAAGTGGGTGAGGCCGCAGTAGTAGGGCCTGACTTGGTGTTTGGTGCCTTAGAGAAGGTTCACTTGATCAGAGAGAGGATTAGAATAGCCCAGAGATGATAGAAATCGTATGTAGATATAAGGAGAAAGGATCTCGAGTTTAAGGTTGGTAGTTGGTGTACTTAAAAATCTCTCCCATGAAGGGAGTGAAAAGATTTGGCAAGAAAGGGAAACTCAATCCCCGATATGTAGGTCCTTTTAGAATTCTCAATTATTTTAGAAAGGTAGCTTACGATCTTGAGTTGCCTTCATATCTAGATTTAGTACACCCAGTGTTCCATGTCTCGTTGTTGAAGAAGCGTATTGGTGATCCAGCAGAAGTTCTTCCCTTAGAAAGTGTAGATGTTCAGAACAGTCTTTCCTATAAGGAAGTTCCAGTCAAAATTCTTAATCATCAAGTTTGTAGACTAAGGAACAAGGAGGTTCCACTATTCAAATTTCTTTGGCAAAATCAGTCCGTTGAGGAAGACACTTGGGAACCAGAAGATGAAATGTGGACCAAGTATCCTCATCTTTTCTCTGCGAATTCAGATTCGATTTAAGGTACTAATCTTCTTAAGATTTCTCGCTATCATGCTCAGTTTTAGTTGCACATCATGTTCATGTCAGTCGTACATTTACAAATTAGTTCAGTCATGCATTCCATGCATCAGATATGCATGTTCAATGTATAAGCTCAGTCCATCAGTTTTAGTCAGCTAAACCAGTCTCATTCGAGGACGAATGATCCCAAAGAGGAAATATTGTAATACCTCATATTTCACTAGAATAATCTAAGTCCCAATACATGAGTATTCATATATAAAATTTATGAAATACTCATTAAATTTTAGTTTAGAGCCTGCTATTACGTAGGAAATTCAATTAGCTTTCCAAAGATATAGAATTTGCCCAAATTCGATAATCGTGTAAGAAGTTAGGGAGATTTTAAGTTTCAGTCATTAAACACCATCATTTTGACCCTTAGCGCATTGTGAAGCCAGTCTAAATAACAATTTTCAGTTTCCAGTGTGGTACCACTATGTTGGTGCATCACGCCAAGGACCCAGTTCACGTTTGGAAATTTCCAGTGAGCCTCCATAATTATGGTGTGTTGCGGAGGTGGCTAAAATGGCATTCCAGTGAATGAATAAGATATTACTGAGTCACGCCATCGTTCAGTTTCCCAATTGTTCCTTTTCCAGTGGCTTGGCGCGATAGTTGTGCATTGCGCCAAGGCCAAAAATCGGTATCTTTAGTTTCTAGCTTGCATTTTAAAATTCGTTTAGGGGCATTTGGGTCTTTTTTCTAACCCCTAAATTTTCCTAAACATGGAATTTAATCCCTAATTGACCTAAATACTCATTATTATTCAGTTCCTCTCAAATTAACTATCCCTTTTTCAAGAACAAGAAACCCTAGCACTCAAATTCAAGGCCAAATCTCAAGAACTCACCATCAATCCTTCCAAATTCATTAACTCAGGTATGTTAGATGTCCATCCATGGGTTCCTTTCACCCATGGAGTCTAAGTATCCTATTTAAATTACAATTCAAGTTATTTGATTTTAACAATTGTGATTTCACCCATGAATCTCCATGAACTTTGATTTTATACCATGTTTCAACGAAATAATTGTTGTTATTCAATTCTCCATGTTTTATTGTTATCATTCCTAGAATTAAATCATGATTTAGTATTATTCATGTTGAATTCATTCTTTTACTACAAGTTCCATGACATTCCTATGATTTGATCAAACCATGAACTACAAGTGTTTGATAAAATGCCTACAAGAATACTTGTTTGATAAAAGCCTTTCATACTATGTCCTCTAAGCTTAAGTGTCATGTATCTATTATTGCTTTTGAGTCCTGAGGGTATTGAATACCCAAAAACTATAGCTGCTTATTTAGTCTCATCTCAGTATCTTCAGAATAACTTCAGAATACATATTATGAGCATTACTAGATTAGTCAGATAAACTCAGAATAGTCAGTTACTCAGTGTCATTCAGTTGGGAGTAGGACTTAGCACCGAGCGAGTGTATGGATGGAGGATTCTCCATTAGATAGGCAGAGTCACTTGTTGCAGTACTTAAACTGTAGAACTACGTAGCCAGCGTAGGATATAAGAATTCACCCATCAGTGTAGGTTTGACTATCTCGCAGGGGTCACCCGTCAGTTCAGGATTAACACCCTTAGTCCTTTAGGATAGTACATCAGTATAGTAGATCCACATAGCCAGCGTTAGTACTCGTGTCACGGTATTAACACCCTTTTTATTGGGGTTACAGGTTGGATACCGATTAACTCAGATCGGGGCATGTCATCTTGATGATAGCTCCCACAATCTCTGTCCTGTAATCAGACTAGTAGTTCAGTCTCAGTGTTAATTGACCAAGACATATAGATATTAGTTATTTCAGTATTTTAGTTCACAGAATTTTATTCAGTTCATGTTATATGCTTAGTCATGCATCCCCAGTATCTACAGATTTCACATATTTTTAGTATCTACAGATTTCATGCTCTCTATTTAGTACTCCATGTTTTACATGTATATTTAGACAATTATTATTCCTGTTCATGAAACCATGCATGTCAGCCTACATCATTTAGCATACCAGTACATTCAAAGTACTGATCACATACTTTTTTTGTGTTATTATATATTATATCATAGGTTCTGATGCTTAGTACCTGGATCGTGCTTAGACTTCTCAGACTCTCAGCAGTAGCAGTAGTAAGTCCTCATATTTTGAGGACAGATTATTTCACTTTATGTCTTTAACTCAGTAGTTAATGGAGTTAGTTGGGACCTATCCCATCAACTCTCAGTCATTCAGTTTAGAGGCTTTCAAACATTAGAGTTAGTGTTTCAGTATTCAGACTTCAGTTGACACTACAGTTAGTTATTAAATTTATTCAGATTCCAGTATTTTTATCAAACTCAGATAACTATGTTCTTCAGATTCATAATTCAGTTTTTAAAACCTTATGGCATATTAGTTATTCTTCCGCATTTATGATTATGTTATTTAATGCTCACAGCTGGTACCAACTCATGGGTTAGATTGTAGTCCCTCAGGACTGTAAGCACTGTGTGATGCCCAGGGTGTACTCTCGAGGCGTTAGAACTTTCGATTGAGGTGTAGTTTTGGGTGACATCAAATATTTTCTGATTGCATGTGACATGCCCTTAGTGTATATTTTGTATTCTTCATTTTCTACTTTGCTCGGTCGGCCAATGATACCTACGAATTATAAGTGGACTGTACTCACTGCTACTTCACCCTTTCAGTGTTGCTTTAGATTCAGTCGCGCATCAAACTAGTTGATTTTCAGGCGCCTTCAGATTACTCAAGGTCGATGTTGGACACTCATACATCCATAGTTAAGCTCTATCTCTCTATATTAGTTATGTCTTATATTAGTATACAAAGATAGCTATTATTTCTTCATGGTTATTTTTCTAACGTATTTGACTCCTTGATCGTATTAGTAGTTCTTACACTATTGACACTTGGTTTTGGGCATGATTGGTATATAGTATATGTTCTTTCCGCATTATTACGATTACTTTTTTGGTTCAACTTCATTCTAGAAGCCTTACATTGAGTATTTCTATCTTTTTTTGTATTAGTTTGGGTGATAGGCTTACTTGTCAAGGTATGCAGCAACAAGTGTCATCATGGTCCTTATTTTTGGATCATGACAATTGCTTATTTATTGCAACAGCTTGGTACCTAGGTAGGTTATGATTTATGAGTAGTAGATTGTGGTTAGTAGTCCTATCCATAATGTTAATTTGATAGGAAAAATTATGCTTAGGCGTGCAGGCATGGAATTTGGATGGATAAAACACGATTTTAATGCAATAATGAGTTATCATGTTAATGTATGAATCCTTGATGAGTTTTTTGCATTTGTATGACTCTATGGTGGATTGTAATATGAATTATGTGAATATAAATGATAAGGAGATTGTGTGAGCTCATGATCTAGTGATATAGACTAATTGCCATAAAAGGGTGAAATTGATATTAGTTGTATAGGTTGGAATACAAGATAATCTTGATTAAAGTAAGGGATAAAAAATGACTATAGTATGATAAGGAAGTGACATAACTTAAGATCCTAAGGTCAAGTTAGTCTAAGGATTAGAAAGTAGAGGGTATAAAGGTGCATGACTAAAACTAGATTGTAAGTTAAATATAGTTGAATGATTGGATAATAGAGTAGGTTTTGAACCTAGTAATAACTTGAATGTAAGGTTTGCTAGCTAATAACAGAATCTCTAGTCTTGATATAAATAAAGGAGGATTGAAATAGTGAATAAATTTATGAATAATGGACTACAACTTAGACTTTTTTAGATTGAATGTGCACTCCTAAATGAATACTTAAATTTAATGAATATGGCTTGATAATGCTAGATTGAATAATCCATGAATTTGGTCGTACGACATGCTATAATTGATGAAACCAATGATTCATATCTACTTCTAATTTGGTGTGTTAAAGTATAATTATTTTTTACCCAAAATGATTAACTCAAGCTGACCAAATATTTGGGTGGTTGTCTGTTGTTGCATTGAATGCATAAAGAAGGGATGTGTTAAACGATATTCTAAGTGTAATTTCATTCAATGAATTTATATGTAAAGCTTGTGGTTGTTACAAATATTAGTTGTTATCATTATTTTTTGTGATTGTTATGATATATTATTAGTTAATTATGGGATGCACCGGTATTTGGATATCCTTATGAGATTTAGTGAAATAAGGTTAGTAGGTACTTGATGTGTTGATTTTGGTGTATGGGTAGATCTCATCCCTTGTAGGTCATATCTCGTGGGAATAAGACCCTTAGCGTGTATGTACAAGGTATGTATAAGTATTACGATTCCTTGAGTGGATCGAGTATATAGCTATTATTATTTTTTTATATTGGTTAAATGAGTGAACCAAGTTATAATATGGTTGTTGTTGTAGGTCCATTGAGTAAATTAGATTATGATGTTTTTTGATATATTTAAGATTCTTATGTTGTCCGATTACTTGACATATATTTTGGAATTCTTATTGTTAGAGTCAGGGTTGTTGACTTGGTCATAATTTGACTTGATTTATCGTCCCTCAACTTGTACTTGACTAAAGTTGTAGAGTACTTGAAAGGGATAAGTATCATAAACTTGAGGTATCTATCATAATGTGTGTTCATAGTTGTACTTGTTATAAGATGATGATTTCTGATTTTCGATTATCATTGTGGTTTAATGAGGAGTAACCAAAATAGATTGATTTGTAATAAATATTGGAATTAACTCTGACAGGTAGGATGGATGACACTTGATGTGAAGGTGATGAATGATCAATGAAAATAAGAATGGGAATGCTTTTTAGTAACACTCATGGATAATAGTATTGTAGATTAAATTGTTATATACGTTATCATGTGTGTTTTTTTGTGATTTCTATGTTGTGTACATGATCTAACCATGGTTAGCTAACAATACCTACTAGTATGTATTGCTTATGATGATGTTACTCTTGCTATTCCCTTTTTAAGGTATAGTCTGGTTGTAGGATCAGTTGATGTTTCATAGGTGATATGGATAATGATCTTCAACAACTTCTACTTCTCTCATTCATGGTGGAAGTTCAATTTAGTTTTATCGTTCTAAATTTAAAAGGTCTTCTATCTATTTAGACTGGTTCCTTTAGGTAGTTTTCATTCGGCATTCAATAATTGTATAATTTGTTATAATAAGGACAGGTATTTTGTTATTTACTTAAGACTTTTGTATATCTTCTTAAAGGGTGGTAAGATATGCTCTTATCTAGGTGGATTAGAGTAGGTTCTCTCATGATCTAGTCATTTGGATCATAATAATTTGATATCAGAGCCTAGGTTATCAGTCCCCCAGTATAAGAGCAAATCTCAAGTAGAGTTTTGTAAATTGGTGTGTTGACGTTCTAATCTAATCTCCAGGAATTTATGTGGCACTTTAGGAAAATTATTTTACTTTTTTCTTCCCTCTCATATGGTTTTTTAGTTGTTGTATGGGTTGAGCCCAATTAGTATCTCGACTAGGCAAGTGGATGTCACTTGAATCTTCTTGAAATGATACAAGCCATGAAATTTAGAATCGGGAAGGTTTCAATTGGTATCTAGCTATAAGGGTTGTAAATAACATGTCAGATAATCAACTTGGGGTCATCAAGTGTGCTAGTAGATGTTATGTTAAAGATATATGAAAAATAATTTATTGATTTTGAAATTTTTTGAATTCATGTATTTGTGACTTTTAGTTGATTGATTAATTTTGAATCAGAAATAGGTAAACATTGCAAGTTGCCATGTGTTGTGTAGTGTGTGAAGGAATTTAACTACAGTTGTTGCTTGTCTTGTTGGTAGTAACATGAAGGTTTAATCTGAAATTTAAGGTTAATGGATCTTGATGCTTATGTGAATCGTAGTTGCTTAAGTTATTATAAATATTGTGAATTGCATAAGGTCATAACTTGCTTATGTGTTAATGATTAAAGGAATTCTTGTTATGTAATATAAGTGGAAAATGGTATGTTAAATGCTAGGAATAGTCTTATCATTGACCAAATGGTAATGAAAAATGGTATATACTTTTGGGAACTCTTATTTCAAGTGTTTGGTATATGAATAGGTACTCTAGAAAATGGCTATGCTTGCTTGATAGTGGGAATTACGGTAAGAAAATTTTATGGTAATTTATGATTGTAACTTAAGGAAAAAAAAATTGGTTTCAAATTTTGTGATAACTTAAAGGTTTAATCAATGACTGAATTGTCGGTTAAGTAAATGAAAGAGTGAATATATTAGCCCGTGGCATGTAAGTTAATTATTTAATATGGGTGATGTTGTCGGCTGAGGTAACATTTATGATTGAATATCAGTCTTTATCTGACTTAGTGAATTTTAATGTTGATTGAGTAACTACTTGCATTTTGATGATAATATATAGTTGATAAGAAAATCATGTGATTATGGTGGAACCAAGTTCCCGGGTATTTGTGAAATTATGGTTGTCTATTGGTAGAAATAGTTGTCCATATATTGTTTACTAAAATAACTTGTCATTGATTGTATATTATTGGCATTGCTCATATGCTTATTACATAACAATAGTTATTGATTAATAGTATTCCTTGGAAATAGTATAATCTAATTGCTAGTGTCCTTGCAATAAAATGGCTTAATTATGATTGATGATCCTGAGTTGTAGGATCGGATGAGGGAATGGAGTTATTAGATGTATTCTTGAATATTTATGTCCCTCTCATTAATCATGATAATATTTAATTATAGTTGCTCCTAAATAATTGAGGTATGTTGGGTCGGTATCTTGACTAGTTGTAAGTTAGTTTGAGGCTAAATAGGTATAGCTTATCCTTAGGTGATAACTAAAAAATTGATTTGTTATAAGTAATTGATTTTTTAAGGTCGAATAGACTAATATAAGTGGTTGAGGAGAATCTATGAATTAATAGAACTCATAGTGGTGTGTTGGTTAATGGTTGTACTCCAAATGATCTATTCTTATGTGTTGATCCTGGAAGTGTGAAAAAATGGGCCATAAGATATATTTCTCAAGGGAAAAGCATGGTGTGGTACTTGGTGAAGTTATGTTCATTATATTATTGTTTAGGGTGTAATTGCCCGGTTTAACATTTCCTGAGGTTGGGAGTTAGAATTTTAAAGCTAGTCTAGTCATGGATGAAATCTAAATAGTATGGTATAGAAAGTATGAGAATGTACTGGGTAGATATGATAAATTTTAAGTTGATTTTAAGTAAGCTAAAACAATAAGGAAATCATAGGACTTTTAAAAATTAAATTCAGATGAGTAAAACTCCTGTTATCAATCTTGACATAAATAGGTTAATTTAGAATGTCTTGAATTTAAGATGTGTTTTAAAATGAGGGAGTTTGAAAGAAAATTGGATATTTTGCCTCACCCATATTTCTATAGTGAAATGCTCCAAAGCAAAAAGAGTCTCTCTATATAGGGATCAGTGTCGTAATAGCAACGTAGATAGCTATAGCGAGGTAAATTGTTGTTTAATCAGTTTTTTCCTCAAACATTTCATAAATATAAAAACTCATTTTGTGGAAAATCAAAGTAAATTGGTGAGGTTTAATGAATAAACTATAGTGAGTGGGTAAGTAAGGAGTTGCCAAAGCAACTCTGAAAGAGTGCCTTTCTAAATTCTAACTTTGTGTTTCTCTTTGCCCAATGCCCGTTCAAGGACGAATGGATGATAAATTGATATCTGTTGCAATGGTCGATTCTTTCATTACTTAAAATATATGTTACAAAGGCATACAAATCGCATTTGTCATATGTGTTAGAATTTATATATTTAGTATAAGATTTCATTGGATATGTACTAAGGTCATACAATACTCCTAACATAAAGTTCAGTTAAAAGTATCCTTACCTATTTAGCTTTGAGTCATCTTCAAATGAGAATTACCTAAAATATAAGGAGTTAGGGGTCCCAATACCCAACAAATTAAAGATTCCTAATTCTCTTTCTAACTCAACTGCTTGTTCGCTAATCCGCTTCCTAAGTAAAAACTTGGCACAATTTTGCTGAAAACTGTCTGTGCTGAAAAGTTGAGGGTGTTATAGCGGGTCAGGTCACTATAGAAATGTTTCTATAGCGTGTTAGGTCGTTCTACCAATATGCACAACAGTTTATAATTTATTTTGATGGGTTTCAGCCTCCAAACCCCAAAATTTTCCCAAAAATTCATTCTTAAGTCCTAGAGGTACGATTTTCTCTTGGTATGAGTAAAGATTCTTTGTTGGAGTAGCTTTTTCTTTCATCTTCTTCATTTACCAATCCTTTAACATCCTAGAATCATTATAAAAAACTTTAATCATGACATTCTTAGGTATTTGAATCCTATGTTCATACTATTTTAGGCAAAATCTATAGGTTGGGTTAGTATCACCTAAAATCACTTTTATATTATTAATTAAGAATTCCTAACTTGAATTAGTGATTCTTACAAAAATTGATAGTGGGGGACCTTGAATTCAATAAAGGTGAAAATTTTAGCCTAAAAACTCCATTAATAAAGTTGGATTGGGCTTAAAGGAACTGTTTTGATGACTAATTGACCCTTGAGTAATGTTGTAGAATTAGTGGGTTTGAATAATCAAGGTAGTTATTTGAAGAGTAGCTCATTAATTACTCTTATAATTGTTATTATTAGACGACTTAGCCTTTAGAAATGTGAAGAACAAGGAAGATCATCCATGGTATAGTTTACTTATTGCAGCAGCTTGGTGCTAGGTATGTTACGGTTTATGAGTGATAGACTGTGGTTAGTAATTGTATTCATAATGTAGATTTGATAGGATAAATCATGTTTAGTCCTGCAGACATAGAGTTTGAATGGATAAAACATGATTTTAATGCAATAAGATCCTAATTATGTGTTTTTTATGTTAATGTATGAATCCTTGATGAGTGTTTTGTGTTTGTATGACTCCATGGTGGATTGTAATGTGAACTATTTGAATATAGATGATAAGGAAATTGTGTGAGCTCATGATCTAGTGATAGCCTAAGTTTAATCCTAGTTTAAATTCAGCTCCTAACTAAATTGGCAAGGATACTTTCAACCTAACTTTGTGCTAGGAGTATTGCATGACCTTAGTACATATCAAATACATGTTGGGTTCGAAATCGAGAGGGCGTCATGCAGAAGCTTTTAGTTTGCAAACCATAGGACAATAAATCAGACGACAAAAAAGACATAATACTAAAAGACATATTATTGATATGGTTTGGTCAAACGACCTACATATTAAAAATAAAATTAAAAAAACGAAAACTTATTGGGAGAAATCTCTCCTAAACAAAGACTCTTTAATGACTATATTGTGGATTGTTATTGTGTTATGGTATGAGAAGGGGGTTTTCTATTTATAAAGGTCCAAAACCATTCCTCTAAGAAAGAGGTTAGCCAAATATGAAAATGTTTTATATTTTCGTTTCAGAAAAAGTAAAAGTATTTATGGTTACTTTTATTTTTCTTACAAGAAAAAGTAAAACTTATTTTTGGTAAGAAAATCAGGGCAAAAATCCTAACAAATCTCCCCTTTTTGGCTTGATTTTCTTCACTTGATCCACCTTCTTCACATCACATGTAAGATTTTGATTCTTCACATAATCTTCATATATCTCTGTTGTTTGTCATGCTTAAAAATTGAGCCCTTTTGGGTTAAAAATAGTGTAGCCCTTTACAGGGTTAAAAAAGAGCTTTATTTTTAAAGATGTGACAGCAAGATTCTTGAAAATATGATTGAAATATCCTCTCCATATGTAGTTTTATTTTGACAAAATATCTTTATTATCATCAAATTGGTTGCAATTTTGACCTTAAATTATCCTCAATCGAACCATCAGATCATTGAACCATTGACTCTGATACCATTTGTTGGGTTCAAAATTGAGAGGGCATCATGCGGATGCTTTTAGTTTGTAAATCGCAAGACGATAAATCAGACGACAAAAAAGACATAATACTAAAAGACATATTACTGATATGGTTTGGCCAAATGTCCTACATAGTAAAAATAAAATTGACAAACCTAAACTTATTTGGAGAAATCTCCCCTAAACAAAGACTCTTTAATGACTATATTGTGGATGCTATTGGGTTACGGTATGAGAAGTGGATTTTCTATTTATAAAGGTCCAAAACCATTCCTCAACGAAAGAGGTTAGCCAACTATGGAAAAGTTTTATATTTTCGTTTTAGGAAAAATAAAAGTATTTATGGTTACTTTTATTTTCCTTACAAGAATAAGAAAAACTTAATTTTGGTAAGAAAATCAGTGCAAAAACCCTAACAGTACACTCTTATACTAAATAACTGATCCTAACACATATGATGGACGAGATTCATATTTCTTTATCACTATACCATATGAATTTAGTTGATTATGATACATGTGGGTGATGGGAGTTAGATCGTTATGAGGTGATGAACAGGGAAAAGAAAAAGGGAGAAAATAAGGTTGTAACAAGTTGATATGATATGGGGTCAGAAAATAATGAATTGATACATGTTGCGAGGATTGAGGCGGGTTAGCAGGGGAAGTTGCGGTTGTTTTAGAAGTAGGAATGTATCTAAGCCTGTAGTGGTATATGAAATATGAATAAGGAAAATAATTAATTTAAAGTAATGAGAGAATAACTAGATATATTGAAGATGTTTGAGATTTATGTAATTTTTTCTATTAGATATCGAAAGATTATCCCATATAATTTACAACAAAATTGGGTATCTGATTCAGTGTACTTCGGCCTGAGTAAGTACCTGGTGCCTATCTTACTTTTAGTGATACTCAAGGTTCTATAAAAGATTTTCTAATTATAGACAAGATAAAAATGTCCTTGAATTTAGCTTTGTAAAATATGTCTATTCATTTAGTAAATTTAAGGAAAATAAGTGAATTGAAAAGGTCAAATATTATAAATTAACATTGTTGTAAAGCAGAAGTAATAAATCTACTTATTTTTACCCATTTATGGCCTAAAGATTTCAAAATAGTCCTCCTCTTATGAAAATAGAGAGTTACATATTATTAAGAGAGCCCCAACCCAATGGCTTGACAAACTTTATAATCTCTGTAGTTGCGCTATAAAAAATCTTGTAAGCTAGAAGAAAGCCTTTCCTTTCTACATGTGGAATATCTGGTTATCTAGAAATAACAACTACAATAAAAAATATAAAAATAAACTTTTCATGAGTATCCCTTTTATTAAAGGTGTTGAGATTATATTCCCAAAATGGTACACCTAAATCGATAACCCCCTCAAGCGAATTCACCTAAAATGGCAACCACTAGAAAACAATTATAAGATCAATAGGGACGGATCATCTTTTTGAAATCTTGGGAATGGAGGGATAGGAGGGTAAGAAAATACATGTCTCTTTTGATACATTGTGTGGCCCACATATTTTTGGTAATTAAGTATTACCGTATTTCCCCAGTAAAATAATAAAGCCGTAAATTAATTTGTTTCCAAGCTATGCATATATATTAGTTCTTTGATAGAAATAAATAACTATGAGAAGTTTCTAGGTTAATTTCATTTCCCTAAGAGTATCTATCCTACCTACAAATACGTTTGTGGCTCCATTAGTTTGACATACACTTTGATATACATAGGCTAGACGACTTTAGATTTCGTCGTCCCTCTTTAGGCTTACAAGTTAGTGATAGATCAAGGATGACTCCTACACTTGAACAATCCTGGCTGAAGGTATATTCCTATTTCATTTTCTGCTGCACTGCTTTATTGTATGTGTTAAAATTTAACATGTGGTATCAAGAGCCTACTTTAGTCGTGCTATTCAGTATCTAGTTTACATTACTCTGATATTTTCCTCTAAAGCTTGCTTGTGATATTGGTTATATATTATGAAATTTTCACTTTAGTATTCATGTTTCTTTTATTATTACGTACTGTTCATATTGAATTGATTATTAGTTGAACACAAAATGTTAAAATTGTGATACACATGATAGCAAGCCTTCTTAATCATTGATATGCGGTATATTTATGTTAAATACTTATTGGCTTCAACATTTTTTTTTGGGCCTTGTGCATTCATAAATGTTTCTAGCTTTGTCTATCAAGTAAGGATTGTCAATTCTTGATCTATTATATTTTTCTTTAGGACACTACCGAATTGCAAGGTTTTGGCTCTGAAAGTCTTGTCAATCATAAAAATAATAATGATGACTAGGTTTCTCCAAGCCATGAACTTACCATAATATTCCTATATTTTTCTGTTCATGATATATTTTGGTGTTACAAATAGGTTATTTTCAAGATTTACCTGGATTTCTTTGATGTAGGCTCTTTCTATTCAATTCGTTTTCATATTTTAATAATTCACATCAAGTTTGAGTTAATTATTTATTATAAATTATCATTCTGAGTTCTTTTTATCATAAGCTTAGATTAGCCACAACATCCTGAGTATATGATATAAAGAAAATTAAGTTCTTTAATTACATAAAGTTAAGTAATTAAGATAAAATAATGATATCTAATAAAGTTTAATTATCCTATCGAAATAGTAACCTTACCTACAGAGAGATAACTAGTTTGCTTAGATTAATTGGAACGAGATGGTAAATCTTTCAGTTGAAAATTATCTTATACTCATAGGTGCAGACTATCTTCTAGATTTATTTAGTTTACTAGTCTGATAAAGTTAAATAAATTCTATGCATGGATTGCAACCTCTATCCACAGGAAGGTTTAAATTTACTTAGAATCGATATTTTATGCTATTCACTTTGATGGTTATGTATTTCATAACTTATGTATATGTATGTGCATCGTTGGTATGCAATTCTAACAGTTTTCCTACAACAATATTTAATGAAAATGCTTAGATTCAAGTATTTTTTGATGACATCTTTACTAAATGAAAGGAAAAATATTTTTCTCACTTTACGCTGGTTGGATCTGGATTTCTACTCTATGTGGAAGAATCACCTAAACTCACTAAATCAATTACACAGAAGGCAAGGCTTTTTATGAGCGGTGGAAGTGATCAAATTGCTTGTGTTTGATGCTTATAAAAGATCATATAAGTCAAACCATTAGGGGTTCCATCCCTAAAAACGATAAGGTCAAAGCTTACATAAAGGTAATTAATGAACAATTTGTAAGCTCTGACAAGGCGTTGGCCAGCACCCTTATGAAAAGGCTCTACTGTATGACATCTGATAAAAGTCATATAGTATGCAAGAACATTATAAATATAGAAAATATTTTTGCTAAACTTAAGTACCTTGAGGTTGATATATTTGCATCATTTCTTGTGCATCTTATTCTCAACTCTCTTCTACAAAATATGATTCATTTAAAATATCTTACAACACTCATAAAGATAAATGGTCAATTAATAACTATTGATCATGTGTTTTTAAAAAGAAGAAAGGTTTAACATGAGTGTTAATTTGGTGACTAATGATAAGAAAAATACAAAGAAGGAAAAAAATATTCCTAAGAAGAAAAAAGGCAGTCTTGACAAAGACTTATTATTTTTGTCAAAAAAAGAGACATTAAAATAAATATTGTATAAATACAAAAAATGACTTAAGAAGAAAGGTACTTTTACCTTTGTATGTTATAAATCTAACATCATTGAAGTTTCTAATAATATGTGGATCGATTGTTATTCCACAACACATATTGCTAAAATCATGCAAGATCCAATGTAGAGTGAACAAAATATTTGTTCTGATAATAAGAAGGAATCACATGTGGAAAATGTGGGTACTTATAGGCTCATTTTAAAGATGATATTTAATTAAATTCCAAAAATACTTTTTTATGTTTCATCGTATTGAATAGTTGGTTATGATTTTAATTTTTCATTTATCTACAATTAAACTTTTGAAACAATGATGCTATTGGTTTTGAGAATATGTATGAAAAATTATTTAAACTTTATGTAGACCTTATGACTGGTGGAATGTCGTAGATCTTCATAAATACATTGACACTAAATGATGTATTATTTTTTAGAACTCATCAAGTCTTTGACACAGGATATTGATACATATCTCTAATGAAATAATGAAAAGATTAGTTAATGGTGGAGTTCTTGAATTTCATACTTTTTCTGACTTCGGAACTTTTGTGGACTACATAAAGGTTGAGCAGACCAACAAACCCACTAAAGGTTTCAAAAGGAGTTCTCAATTACTTGAGATCAAGCATACAAATATTTCTAAACCTTTTCCTACCCCTTGCTTGAATGGTAAGAGATGTTTTATCTTATTTATTAATGACTATTAAAGATATATGTATTTTATTTTTTATTTAATAAATCAGAATTATAAGGTCAGATTAGAGTCGAGAATAGTATGATAGGTATACAAATAAGAGGCAAGTTAAAGGTTCATTTGATGAGTTTCTTAAAAGAAAAAAATATTATTTTTTTATATACTATGTCAGAAATCTACAACAAAATGGTGTGGCGGAAAGAAGGACCCAGATATTAATAAACATGATAAGGAGCATGATTAACAGATCAAGTTTGTTTTATCTTTATGGAGTGAAGCCTTATTGTTGTGTATATTTTAAATATAATTCCATTCAGGGTTGTTCTCGAGATGCCTTTTGAATTAAGAAAAAAATAAAAACCTAATTTAAGTTATTTACACATTTGGGGATGTCCAACTGAGGTGAGGATTTATAATTCATATTTAAAAAAGATTGGAAAAAAGAACAATAAATGATTTCTTTATAGGATATGTGGTTAGCTCTGAAGGATTTAGATTTTACTGTCCTTTTCATTCACCTAAAATTGATGTGACTAGAACTATTAAATTTCTTGAGAAACATGAAGTGGAGAAAATTGAAGAAAATGTGTCTTTTAAGTCTTGAATGAAAGATTGGTGACATTGATCAACTTAAAGGGTCAAACATAATTAGAAAACTTGATTAAGTTAATTATAAACTTGATTAATATTTTCAAAACTTTTTAATCTTTTTAAAAATACAAATCAACCCACACCCCTCTTCAATTCAAATCAACTGTCTCTCTCTTCTCTCTCTAGATAGCTTCTCTCAACTTTCTCCCAATCAACAGTTCTGCAAAATTTCTCCCTTCAATCCCCGGTGACTTTAATCTCCGGTGACAAATAGTCGAGCAAGTTCCTTTTTGATATTCAACCATCAATCAATGTGAAGACTTCTCTGACGACAACAACTTTGAGTTCTTCGTTGTCCCATTTCTGTTTTCACAGGTAAAAAATTATGAAGAAATAGAGGAACTTGAGTGAACTACTCTTCTAGTATTGATTAACAATTTTAATATTTCTTGCTTAAATTTAAAATGTGGACTGAAACGAACCCTAATTTTTGGCATTTCTTCTACTTGTTGTTGAATGTTGATTCGGATTTGTTGGTGAATTTTTGTCACCGTTGATGTTCTTAGTGTGTGTGTGTGTGATGTGTTGGTTTTGCTGAGTTTATTTGTTATTTGTCTTGGTAAAAATAGTGTTGCAACAGATGAAACATCTGATGTAACAGATGAAACATTTGATGCGACAAATGAAATATCAGATGCAACTATGAAAATCTGATGCAACAGATAAATAATCTAACAAATCATTTATCTATTGCGACAGATGACACTTCTGTTTGGAAGAAATCTAAACAATATTGATCAATAGATAACTCATTTTGCAACAGATGAGAGATATGTTTCAACATATCAGTGATCTATTTTATTATTTTCAATGAATTACTCATCCGTTGCAATAGGTTGGTTATATGTTACAATAGATAACCTGTCAGGTGCAACAGATCAGTAATTTATTTTTACTATTTCCAACGAATTACTCATCGCTGTAATATGTTGGTTATATGTTATAATAGATAACCTACCAGGTGCAATAGATCAGTGATCTATTTTTACTGTTTCCAATGGATTACTCATCTGTTGCAACAGGTTGGTTATATATTGCAACAAATAAACTACCTGATGCAATAAATCAGTGATCTATTTTTACTGTTTCCAATGGATTACTCATTCATTGCAACAGGTTAGTTATATATTGCAAAAGATAAACTACCTTGTGCAACAGATTAGTGATCTATTTTTACTGTTTCTAATGGATTACTCATCTGTTGCAACATATTGGTTATATATTGCAATAGATAACCTTCTTGGTGCAATAGATGAGTGATATGTTTTTACTATTTCTAATAAATTACTCATCTGTTGCAATAGGTTGGTTATAGGTTTCAACAGATAAACTACCTGGTGCAACAGATTAGTGATCTATTTTTATAGTTTCCAATGGTTTACTTATCTGTCGCAACGGTTGGTTATATGTTGCATCAGATAAACTACCTGGTACAACAGATTAGTGATATATTTTTATTGTTTCCAACTGTTTACTACTCCATTGCAACAAGTCGGTTATATGTTGAATAGATAATATACCTGGTGCAACAAATGTGTGGTCTGTTGGAACTGTTATTTTACTGTTAGATTTAATGTTATCCTTTTTTAATGATGCATTAATCAATTATAATCTATTTAATATTCCTATTAATTTAAGATAATATAGCTTCCAAAAGAAAAAAAATTGAATCAAGTCCAAGTAAAGGAACAAGTGAAGCATCTCAGCTACATCCACTACTCTATGATCTTTCTTTATAAGCATTATCTCAATCAGGAGCAGAAGATAATGAACACAGGTAGGAGAAATATTTCAAAAAAGATGATCCAAATGCTAATAGCCCTTTCGCCGAAGAGTTGGTCAAAACCTTCAGCATTGATCGTTATCCTGTGAGAATTCAGTGCTATGGTGCCACAGATTTAATGGGTGATTTCATGGTTAAGTCAGCCATGAGAAAATCTTTCGTTGCTTTCAAAAAAATACTTCGAGAATAAAAATTGGATTCTTATTTCAGGAAAAGCTGATTTGGGTAATATCTTAATTTACCAGAGCCAACAATGCTCGTTTCTAGATGAAAATGGTATATGATCTTCTCAAGCACAGATTTATGTATGAAAACAAAGATAAAATGGATAAGGTGTGGATAAATTACTGTGGCATGCCTGTTTGTTTTGGTTTGAAGGAGTTTACCATAGTTACCGGACTAAAATGTTATCCTCCTTCTACTTCTCAAGTTATAACTACTCTAACCCAAAAAAGAGAACCTCGCACACCCAAAAAAAGGCAAAGGCAAGTTGAGTTATCGTGATGACCTGATTTCCATTGTTGGTCCAAGCTTCAAAAACAAAAATTTGATAGAAGCGTTGAAAGGTAAAGGACTTTCAAAGAATCACAAACAATTATTGTGCTTGGTTTGGTTTATACATAATATTCTTTGGGCGAGAGACGTTAACAACAGCATAAGCCTTGGTTTAATAAATCTCTCTGAGGATCTTGAAGCATTTAACAGCTATCCTTGGGGTTATGAAAGCTTCTAAATGACTGTCAAATATTTGTAGACTCCGTTAACGCCAAAGACAGTCAACTTATATGGCTTTCCATGGGCCTTCATGGTAAATATTTCTTTTATCATAATATGATTCATCATTTTTTAATTCAATAATGCTTTTGATTTATTAGCGTTATGTTATAAGCTTGAGCATTTGAAGTCATTCCTTATTTGAGACAACAAGTGAACTACCAGGAATAAGTTTCCCGTCCAAGAATCCTGAGATGGTTGTCGGCCAAAACTGACAAAAATGTAAAATTTCTTGATCTTTTCAATCTCTCGAAGGAAGCAGTAAGTCTAATTCTAATCAATTTTTTGTTTTAATTAATGATTATTTTAAATGATTTTATCATCATTCTAATAAATGTACTGGTTTATTTTAGATTGTCCATCCGTGGCTTGTTTTGACCAATCGAGAGGTGAAGATGCTATTTTTTTCTTACTTTATGATCTGTGCAAACTTTATCGAACCCTAAGGTCATTGATGGAATAAAAATAAAATTATTTGGAGCAAAAACCATCACAAAAAAAATAATTTTAGAGGGTGGGCTTGTTGTTGATGATGGTAGTGGTAGTGGTGGCGGTAGTAGTAGTGGTGTTGTTGTAGGGGATAATGATGATTCTATTACAGTTTTTGAAATAACAAGCCATTATGATTATGATCATACTGGTTGTACAGATTTTTCTCCAAATTGTGCCACGTCTAGTGAATGTTTTGCATGCAAATGTCAAGACTGCAAGGCGAAACATGATGGAGTGATTAATGCTATTAATGCACTAACTGCTTTTGTAAAGGAAATGACATCTAAGAGGGTTGTTATTCCATCAAAGAGGATTTCATATCCATACACTCCACTAGAGATCAAGGTGGATAAGAGGAGAAGGAAAGATATTTTCAAGGCATCACCAAGCATTGAAAAAGGCAAAATTTCAATACCTCTATCTTTGTTTTGCACCGTTGTTCAGTATGCAAGGGCCACAGGAGAGCAGCATAAGCTGAAGAAGGTGAATATACAGCATTTGTTCCAATAAACAAACAAGCACATATCTGTTTTAACAGATGATACATCTGCTGAAAATTATCAAATAGATATATACATCTGTTGCAACTATTGTCTAACCTGTTGCATCAGATGTGTTATCTATTGCAACATATGTCCGTTTATTTGAGCAAATCAAATAGGTTTTCGTACTATTTTAATTTCTACCAACAAATGATTCTTATGTTGCCACAGATAGGTCATCTATTCAAAAGTATCGTACTGCTTTATTTTACCTATTCGAATTTGTCCCAACAGATGATCCATTTGTTGCAACATAAGACTTATCTGTTGCAACAAATAGAAAAACTGTTGTATATCTGTAATTAGCATTGACAATTTTGGATTTTTAGGTGGATGTCACAACAGAAGCTACTGCTGAAGAGCATAATATCACAGTTGATAATCCATCAATTTCTTCGAAAGAAGAAGAAAAAGTGGAGCCTGTCATTTTGGGAGAACAGAAGAATTACCCGTTTGAAGGGTTCAACATCTAGGACGAGGCTCCAAAAAAACTATCAAAGTTGATCAATGACTATTCAGAAAGGATTGTCGATGGGTTGTTAAAGCATCATGCCGGCAGGTACATAAATCAACTTTAAAGATATTGATCTATACAATTCTTATTGTAAGAACATAACATTAACACATACAAATCAGCATGTAGAAAACAAAATGATGAACACTAAAAGTGAACGAATTGAGTCTTGGTTTTGAAATGTTCGACATTGTTGTTGCACATCCCAAAATTAAGAATTGGTTCTATTTGATGTCACAGCCCCAAACTTGCTGGAATAATGAGATTTAAATGCCATATATATTAATGTTAATTAATACTTTATTTAATTTCATCTGTGTATTAATTTTTTAATCACGTAATCTAAAATATTTGATAATATGTGTAGCACATCGATGTTATTTTTTACTACCTCCGAAAGAAGGCCAAGTTGCAAACACCAGAACAATATAGATACATGACAGACAATTACTTGTACAAAGTTTACATCAATAATCCCTACGATAGGTATTGTCAATAACAGCCAGAAGTTTCCCAAAATGAGGAATGCTTAATCAACATCATCAAAGGTTTTAGCATTCCAACTGGCTTACCTTGGCATTTGGTCGACGAAGTGTACATCCCAATTAATTATGGTGATGAATTCCATTGGGTGTTGGCTATCTTCATTCTAAAAGAGATGCGCATCCGAGTTTATGACTCTATGTCACAAAGGAGATGTTCCGGGCCGTCTTCTGAGATACAAAATCTATCCAGAATAATTCCTACTTACCTTGATATGAGTGACTTTTTAGGCCAAAAGGTTTGTACTGATTGGTCGACGATTGAAGCGTATAGGGATAAAATGAGTAATCCATTTGATGTACAATATGTTGAAGGAATTGCTCAACAAACCATTGGTAGCCTGTAAGTATAAGTATCATGATTTAGTTTTATTTCATAAATTTCACAACGCTTACATGAACTGCAAGATATGGATTATCTATTATTTTTGAAAATGCAGGGATTGCGGTCCTTTTATTGTCGCTTACGCCGAGTATTTGAGCGATGGATTACAAGTACCAAATGATTGCCTAGATGCCAGATTACTCCACAAAAGATATGTTGCTCTTTTATGGAAATACAGAGAACCGAAAGCTCAGAAGTCGTATGCAAGCAATCTTAAAGATCCACGACAACCAAAGCCAAATTTTGTAGCACCGGATGAAGAACAACTTGTCCATATTGATTAGATCTTTATAGATTGAGTCCGTTAATGTAATAACCTATCCTCCCTACTTTAACTTGTTGATTTATTTGTAGAGTAGATCATTTGTACCCATAATATTTTTTTTTATATTTCATTTATTTGTTGTGTTATTTCATGTAATTTTCGAAGGCTTTGATTTATTTTATGTTGTCTATGAATATACTTTAATCCTTAATTTTTAACATGTTAATTAAAATAGAATACTAGATTCAAATATCATAACAGATAATACATTTGCTGCAACAGATGATATATCTTATCAAATAGATTTAGACATATGTTGCAACATGTAGGTCATCTATTGGAAATTATATAACAGGTCTTCCTACTTTTTTTATTTGTTCTAACAGATTACCTATCAGTTGCAACAGATAGATATATGTTGCAATAGATTATATATTTGTTGTGATAGACAGACTGGGAAACATCTGCATAATGCAACAGATAACCAACCTATTCCAACAGATAATCATCTGTCACAACAGGTATTATATCTATTACAACAGATATACAATCTGTTGCATTATAAAAATTCATCTTTCTCCAGACATAAATATTATTATCACTACATGTAAAGTGAAGTGGCTTAAAATAAAAAATTGTTATTGTGTTCGTCTCTGTCTTTGTACATATTCTTCTTTACACACGGGCTCCAACCATTTAGTTAGGTAATCTGCTAGAAATTATATAATAGGTCTTTCTACTTTTTTTATTTGTTCCAACAGATTACCTATCAATTGCAACAGATAGATATATGTTGCAACAGATTGTCTATTCTTTGTGACAGACAAGCTGGAAAACATCTGTATAATGCAACAGATGACCAACCTATTCTAACATATAATCAATCTGTCATAACAGGTATCACATATGTTACAACAGATATACAATGTGTTGCATTATAAAAAATCAATTTTCACCAGACATAAAAATTATTGCCACTACATGTAAAGTGAAGTGTCTTGAAATAAAAAATTATTATCGTGTTAGTTTCTATCTTTGTACATATTCTTCTTTACACACGGGATCCAGCCATTTAGTTAGTACCCCATAAGCCCAAACCTCTTCCATTTTTCCCACAACGGCGTCGTACATATCGGTCATTTCTGTGTCGGTCAGCAAACGCTCGATGTATGCAAACAAATACAGACCGCATGCTACACCAATTTTATTTTTTTAGAGCTGTATGTTCTTATTTTGACCTTCAAAATCCCATGATTCCTTTCTCAAGACTTCTTCTAGCAAATAATCCATTAGCTTACTCTACGTCAATAACTTGGGGAACAACTTCGAGAGTGGCTTCACGTGGGTTAAAAATGTGTCCTCATTGAAGACAGGTAAGTTGCAGTCAAACCTTAATATTTTCCTCATAGAGTAGTATCTCAACAGTGATAAAATGTTTGACTTCCACGCATGACTGTAAGGATTCTCTTTGCCTTGATCCAGCTCTTGCTGTGTGGATATGGGCTCTTTCCTCTAACATATTTAATCACGTCTTCATGCCATTAGAATGTAAAAACTAACTTATCAATTCTCCAGCCATTGGGACCATCCTGCCTATCGAGATTATCGTACCTACTCTTGAAATTGTTGTAGAAGTTAAGGTCCATTATCCTATTGGCGGCATCATAAGCATCTGGGTACGCTAATTGCCTTCCCCTTATGAGACAGAGAATTTCATCAACATACTGTGGTATAAGAAGACAATTTTAAAATAGGTTAGTAATTGTAAAAAAACAAAAACATAGTGGAAAGATTCTGTTGCAGAGGGTTCTCTGAATCAGTTCATAGATTACCCAGCTAATGCAACTTATGCAATGGATGTGTATTATGTTACAGCAGAATACCCAGCTGTTGCAATAGATTACACATCTACTGCATAGCTTCTTCTTCATGGAGTAGATTGGAAGGCTAGGTTAGCAAAAACAAACTTACATTGTCCATGTACCACACAGGCATATTTTTCATACTCCTAAAGTCTTGGGCATCAAATGAATGCATGGTGTATTCTTCTGGAGGTTTTATCTCATCATTCATGATTTCTTCTAGTTCCTTCTTCGCCTCGTCGCCAAGTGCCGCGTATATGTCCACCTTTTTCAGGGACCTTGAACTTCAACAACTCTTGGAGCGGGAGGAGTTGCAATTTTTTTTCTTTCAAAATGGAGAGTATTTTTCTAATATTTCTTGTCTTCCTCCTAACTGCCACTGTAAGAGTGTATGGCTCTCTCACCTTCTTGGATGGTATGATACCCCTCTTGAATTTCAACTCCTCGGTAGCCTCAGTAATAGCCTCTAGTTTTTAAGGAGTTTATCCTCTCTTTCTTTTCATACTTTGCATTTGCAATGCGAAGATGAGGGTGAAGAGGGGTGAGAAGGACTACTATAAAGGTGGGAGGGAACGGTGTAGGGGTGAGAGAGAATATAACGCCTCAAAATCGGGTCCCGAGATGTCACAGGGTGCTTAGGGTCACAAGTGACCCCAAGCTAACCCTTCTACTGGCATAACTCATAAGCAACTGAATAAAAATACAAATCCATACAAATCAGCAGAAATTAACTCTTTTCTGAATCTAATCGATACAAAAATGGAATTTTACAGGATTACAATTCTGCCTTTACAACCAAAATTGAAACAAAATACATCAACTTCTACTGACTGTCTATAAAGCCTCTACTAGTACTGACTGTAGGTAATTGGGTCATGACTCCCGACTACCCCAACTCAATACGACTGAATAAATAAAACACAACACTATAAACTCTGCATAACTAACCTAAGCCCTTGAATTAGAAGGACTCATCACCTGCTGACTGGATACCATGAACTGACTGGATCCGAAGGTACAACTATACCTTGTACCTATATTCCGAGAAAATGTAGCCCACATACGAATATGTGGGTCAGTACCATGGAAAGATACCGAGCATATGGGGGTGCAATGCATGTATAAAATAATATCTTAATATCATCACAGTTTATAAAATTATGCATACTGATATAGATGACTCACTTAGCTCGAATTAAATCATCAAAATCATGGATGAATAATACATGTAAAGTAAAATAAGTGAGTCATTACAATACGTTCTGAATTCACTTTCATCTCAATTTCAAATCATCAAAACAATCAAATCTCATGTCAATTCTCATTAGAATATATTCCTTAAATCTTTTAAGAATAATGACTTTCTCAAACTCAGCCTTTTAAGCAAATATGTTTTCATCTCAGATAGAAGAATGCACACACACACATTGGGAGATCCTATAACTGACATAAACCATGTGAGCTACATGGAGTCCAACGTACAACCCATGTTAGGGATAGCCGTCCTATCCTTTCCATCGGAGTAGGACTTCCAGTATCAATTCAAAAACACTAGTGATCACTATATAAATCAGCCTCGGGCTCACATCCTATGGGGGCACGTAGTTCTAGAGAAGTAAGATCACTTTATATCTCCCACTCGGTGCTAAAGATTACTCCCGGACTTAGCTCAGAAATTTAAATCAGCATCAGGCTCACATTAAAGAAAATCCACAATAAATACTTCAACAATTTTCATCGGGAGCCAATTTTCTACCCCTTTATCATAATCAATTAAAACGTAGATTTCTTTCACAGTCGAGTTCAAAATAACTCATTCACGATCAAAAGGTCAAATCATTCAAAACATCTCAAATATTCAACATCAACGTGCTTATAACACACATTTTCTCAAAAACATAATTTCAAATGGGGTTCGCGACCCAAATATCAAAATCATGATAAATATCGTTCAAGATTCATGCTTTATATCACCACACATGTAAATTCATCTTTCAAAATCATAAACATCAAGATTTCATAATAATCATCATAAGATATAGATTCATACTTCAAATTCATAAAAAAAAATTAAATAAAAATTATGCCTTTGTAAGGAAAATTACTTTTGGGCACAAGAACGAAAAAGAGTTCTTGTTGAAAAACCCCACATACCTTGAATGATGAACTTTAGATCGATACTCATTTTTGGGATGTTAATCGTGCCTTTGAATGATGTTTCTTGGAGTTCTTGAACTAGGAACTTGGAATCTTGAATAAATTTGCAGAATTAATGGTGAACTTTGGAGGTTCTTGAAGTTGGATGTAGGAGCTTAGGGTTTTCTTTTTGAGGGAATTTGATGAAATATAACATATAATGCTTCTAATAGGCTTTAATATAGGGTTTGGACGGATTTTGGGTGAGGGGGAATGACCAAAACACCCCTAAAAATCAAATAATTCTCGCATCTGTCCTTTGATGGACTGTTTTGATAGTCTGAAGTAGATCAACCATAACGTTTTACTCCGATATCCAAATTGGATTAAACTAATTTCATTAGAAAGAGGACTCTCATATCTTTCCATTGATATATAGTACCTCACCCAGATCATTGTGTACGAGGAGTTATGATCATTTGAAGTTGACCCAAAAATTCACTTTTGATAGGCTGAAGTAGATCGACCATAACTTTTTGCTCCGATAGACAAATTGGATGAAACCAATTTCATTAGAAAGAGGACTCTCATTTATTTCCGTTGATATATAGTATCTCACCCAGATCATTGTGTACAAGGAGTTATGATCATTTAAAGTTGGAGAAAAAATACGCCAGGCCTCAGTATTTTTTTTCCTGCACGTTTTACTGTTCACTACTATTCACGGTTCGATCAGAATGTTCATAAATCGTCGCTCGGGTGTCCATTTTGGATGATCCACATATCATTGGAAATCTTATTCGATAATCTACGCAATGGTGGGTCATAATCTAAAATATTCCGCACGGAAAATTTATAATTTATTCTAGAAGATAGAACCCAACACGTTTACACACAAAATTTCAACGAAAAATTTCTCGGGGTATTACAGAGAACTATGCAAGGGGTATTTTCAAATGTATTTATTTTTTCGTGAGAACCAACATGCTCATAATCAAGACTGGCAGCAGCAACAACAGCAGGATGGCTGCCACCATCATCAATAACTCCACCAGCAACACCCCCTGAAAAAGCACCCGGATCTGTTGCAGTAGGTTGGACATGAAAAGCTTCAACATTATGTTGGCCTTGCCTAACTTCTCTTCTTATGGATGTTGCTCCATATAATTTCTTCTTTATTAACTCCATCGTTGGGTCTGTTTTTGTATCAACAAGACCTAGAGTAATAAAAAAAAGTCATCCGCAACTCCCGACCAGTAGGCATGATCCAAGGAAGCACAACCTATAAAAAAGATAGGAGGAATTTAAATCGTATAAAAATAATTTGCAGTCAGTTGGATTAAATGTTAACACAACCAACTTATGCAACAGGCGATCTAGCTTCCACAATAGTTGATCTCTATGTTGCAACAGATTGATAATATATTGCATCAGATTATCCATTTGTTGCATAATTTGTAGTATATAGGTAATCTGTTGAGTCGGGTTTAGAGAACCAGAGCAACAGATAGTTAATCTGTTGCAAAATATGGATCGTCTGTTGCAATAGATTACTCATCTGTTGCACCAGTTGTAGTTGATGGGTAATTTGTTGCAATGGACGACCCATCTATCATAACAGATGGCACATCTGTTTCAATATCTTTCTTTGAGGTAACTTATTTTAGTTGAAATAGATTTACTGCATCATCTGGAGGGTTAAATAGATCAGCCTCCTTTATATTTTTTTTGCCTCCCTTTGCAGCCAACCACCTAAGGATCCTTGGATGAGAAACCTCATTCAGGTAATCCTTGAACTGCTTACGGAAGGGAGGAATGGATTTACATGCCCAAGCCTAAAAAATATAAACAAGAAGAAAGCAAAAAAAAGTCATAATAACTATATTCAATATAAATTAGTGAATGAGTAAAAATAGAGATCAATTTTACCGTGAAAGCCCAAGGAAAGCCGTATAATGTGGTCGTCTTTGGGGATAACTTTGTTAGTAAATATTTGACAGTCAAGTAGTAGCTGTCATATCCCAAGAGATAATCATTGAATTTCTCAAAATCATCAGCAAACGCCAACAAATCATCTTTTAAGACTTTCCTGAAGTCTCTTGCCAATAAAATGGAATGGGCAAACCAAACTAAGCATGATTTCTCCCTGTAGTACTTTGGTATGTTTTTATCCTTGAGATCTTCCATCAAATCATCCGCTTGTAGCTACGTCCAACAATGCCCAACAGCCTATATTTTTTCCCTTGCGTTTGTTGGACCCTTTGTGGGGTGTTTTCTTCATGAGGGGTTCTTCTGGATGATCCAATCTCAATCCCGTCACTATGGCAAACTCTTTCAATCCAAAACAAACCGGCATGCCACAGTAGTTGATACAGATTTTATCCATATTTTTTTTACCTTCCTTCGAATCTTTATCATCCCCCGCGTACTTGATCCTGCGCTTGGGAAGACCATATACCATGCTCATTGGGAAATGGAGAGTGCGGTCCTCAGGCAGCTCAAGAAAGTATGCAAAGTAACTCTTGTTAAAAAGTTTGTTTATGTTTTCATTCTTCATAATACTCCTAAGTTCATCAAAACTTTTCCCCAACTAACATTTAAGTACAACATCACCAGTTACTTTGTTAGGGCTATCTATCAGCATCGCAACTTGAAACCTATCGATACTAATGGTTTTGACAGGATAATGTTGGGATTTAGATATTAATGCATGCCCCATTGGTGAGAAGCAGTTATCACTTTCCTCTGCTTTATTTTGCCCAGACTGAGATTGTTCAGGAAGTTCCTCCGAATCTATCTATACTCTAGCCTTTTTTGTTGGGTTGTTAGAAGTTGATCCACTTTCAGTTTCTTTTATTTTGGGAGACATCTTTTAACTACAAATAATAGAAAAACAAAAAATATATTGCATTTGATGTCTGCATAATTTTAGAAAACAAGGTAAGACAAATTTCAATAAATTATTCTATGTCATATTACAAAAAAATACTCCAACGAATAACCCATCAGTTGGAACGGATGGGAAATCTGTTTGAAGACCTATATAATATCTCCCAACAGATATTTCACCTGTTGTAACAGATGGACCACCAACACCACTACCAATGCTACCACCAATACCACCAAGACCACCACCAATGCCACCAATACCAACACCAAGACCACCGACACCATCACCAAAAACACAAATACCGACACCACCACCAACAACCACCAATAATACCATAAACACTATCCAACAATACCACGAGAGTCAATAAAATACTGAGACAAAAACTAGGGTTTCTCGGGTGCTTCCTACTTTCTTAGCATCAAAACTCAAAATTGTTAACCCATTCTCGAAGATAATACAACTAAAATTTTTCTTTTTCATCATTAACTAAAAAGCCCTAATTTTTTGAATAAAGAACAAATATAGAACTCTTTTCAAACTCTATTACCTGTGAAGACAGAGAAAATGATGGATACAAGCGAGAATAAAGTCAAAAATAACAACTCTGTAGTCGAAAATAGGAAGAAAATTGATTTGTTTTGAAGGGTTGAGCAATATGTTGAGTAGTCGTTGTCTGTATTGTTGAGAGAGAAAGAGAGAGAGAATGAGAGTGAGAAATTCAGATTTAAAATAAGGAAAAGTTTTTCACGCAAATGGATGATTTGTATGGGTTGATTTGTAGTTTTGGAAAAGAATGACAAGTTTTGAAATTTTTAATTTGGTCCGAATTGATCTGAATTAAATTTTAAAATATTAAAAGATACAATTTTTAAAACATTAAGTTAATGAGAACTTATTTCAACTCAGAGTGATCGATCGACGACTCAGATCCGGATAAACGCAATACCAACACCATGCAATTGCAACGACTCAATTGAAGTTGTAATTGACCCTATGAGCTCATTCATCCCTAGTTCCACCTAAATAAGTTAAGGTAATATCTTAACATTAAGTTAATGAGAACTCATTTCAACTCAGAGCAATCGATCGATGACTCGGGTCGGGATAAACGCAGTACCAACACCATGCAATTGCAAAAACTCAAGTGAAGTTGTAGTTGACCCTATGAGCTCATTCATCCATAGTTCCACCTAAATAAATTAAGATAATATCTTAAGGTACTATATTAACATTAAGTTAATGAGAACCCATTTCAAATAAAAGTGATCGATGGATGACTCAAGTCGAGATGAACGCAATACCAACACCATGCAATTGCAAAGACTCAATTAAAGTTGTATTTGACCTTATGAAATCATTCATTCATCCCTAGTTCCACCTAAATAAATTAAGGTACTAGCTTAACATTAAGTTAATGAGAACTTATTTCAACTCAGAGTGATCGATCGATGACTCGGGACAGGATGAAGGCAATACCAATACTATGCAATTGCAAAGACTCAATTGAAGTTGTACTTAACCCTATGAGATTATTCATCCCTAGTTCCACCTAAATCAATTAAGGTACTATATTAACATTAAGTTAATAAGAACTTATTTCAACTCAGAGTGATCGATTGACGACTCGAGTCGGGATGAACGCAATACCAACACCATGCAATTACAAAGACTCAATTAAAGTTATAGTTGACTCTATGAACTCATTCATTCATACCTAGTTCCACCAAAATAAATTAAGGTACTATCTTAACATTAAGTTAATGAGAACTTATTTTAACTTAGAATGATCGATCGATGACTCAGATCGGGATGAATGCAATACCAATACCATGCAATTGCAACGAATCAATTGAAGTTGTAGTTGTCCCTATGAGCTCATTCATCCCTAGTTCCACCTAAAAAAATTAAGGTACTATCTTAACATTAAGTTAATGAGAACTCATTTCAACCCAGAGTGATCGATCGATGACTCGGGTCGGGATAAACGCAATACCAACACCACATTATTGCAAAGACTTAATTAAAGTTGTAGTTGACCCTATGAACTCATTCATTCATCCCTAGTTCCACCTAAATCAATTTAGGTACTATCTTAACATTAAGTTAATGAGAACTCATTCATCCATAGTTCCACCTAAATCAATTTAGGTACTATCTTAACATTAAGTTAATGAGAATCTTTTTAACTCAGAGTGATCGATCAATGACTCAGGTCGGGATAAATGAAATACCAATACCATGCAATTGGAAAAACTCAATTGAAGTTGTAGTTGACCTTATGAACTCATTCATCCCTAGTTCCACTTAAATCAATTGCAATAAAATATGTTGCAACAAATGACCGAGCTGTTGGAAATTTTCAAATAGATATTCATATCTATTGCAATAGATGACATATCTGATTTAATTATCAAATAGATATTTGCATCTGTTGTGACAGATGACTGAGCTATTGGAAATTTTCAAACAGATATTGATATTTATTGTAACAGATGACATATCTGATTTAATTATCAAATGGACATTTGAATCTGTTGTTACAGATGACTAAGCTATTGGGATTTTTAAATAGATATTTCTATCTATTGCAACAGATGACATATCTATTTGGAAAAAAAAAATTCTTTTAATTTTAAAGCAATCTTCTATCCAAGTAGATAAAGTAGTACTACTACTAAAGGTAGTAGAAAATATTTCTTGGATAACTCAAAAATAAGTTCATTGATTAGTCTTATCTTGTCTTTTCAATGTCACTAGTCTTTTTTTTTCTCCTCAAATTATTAATGAATATTAATTAATAAATATTGAAACCCACATCTACGCACACATATATCTAGAATTATCTCATCTCTTCTTCAGCTTCAGACCTAAATTTATTTTATTTATCTCTCATCTTTTTCTTTCTTTTCTCTCTAGGGTTATCACACAGCCTTTTTTCTCTCTTTTCTCTTCTCTTTCTCATAAATATCCTTTCGGATCTAAACCGATCCATGTTTTTCCTCGACTGAAATTATTGTTTTGATCCCCTTTTGACATTAAGATATGGTTCACTATTGCTCTTTCATTCTCGTCTTCTTCTTTGCAAGTTATTTACGTTTTTTTTATTTAATTATCATTTACCCATATCATGTTTATTTAAAATATTTGAAGGAACTTTTAAGTGTTAAATAAAAGAACCGAAAATTTTTATTACAATATGCAAAAAAAGTCATCTGTTGGGAGAAGTTTAAAAGTCTTGTTGGCAGTATTATTTTTTTGGTATGTATTTTGTTTGTTTCTTTGTTGTTTATGTTGTTATTTATGTTGTTAGAGGGGTTGGAGTTGTTGGAACTTGTGGTGTGGTTTGTTGAATGTGTTGGAACAAAGGATGTTGCTTCTTTATTATTGATGATGTTATTGATGGTGTTGGAACAAATGTTATTGTTTCTTTGTTGTTGATGTTTTTTATTTGTTATTTCTTTATAGTTTATATTGTTGTTGATGTTGCAACAGACAGAGCAACTGTTGGAACAAATCAAACCACCAGCAAGGTTGGTTTGATATATTACAACAGATTCCACATCTGTTGTAACAGACTCCACATCTGATACAACAGACTCCACATCTGATGCAACAGACTCCATATCTGATGCAACAGATGGATAATTTTCTTTCCGTGACATCGATTTTTTTCTTCTTTTTTGTAGATATAAAGAACTGAAAGTTGATCAACTTTTGCACGATCAACACAAGAGGCTGCAGTAAAGATGGGTTCGGAGGAATAAAATGTATACAGATGGAACCACTTCATATGTGAGAGGTATGTATTACTGATAATGTTATCGTGGAAACACGTATAGAGTACACTAATTTTGTGAATGTTGTTTTTATCGATTAGTCATTGATCATTCAAATAAAATATCTGTAATTTTACAGTTAAGTTTGGTAGGTCCAAACTAATAAGAATGAGGGACCATGAATATGGTTCTGGCACCCTATTAAGATTAAATGTCGATTGTTGCTCATGTTTATGTGTCAACCATTGTGAAGGGATCTAGTTTTGGTGGCATTGTAAAGAGATTCAATAGCGATTGGACAAACTTTTAGGGTGCATTGGACCCTTAGAGGGCCTTCAAATCCTCCCACTGCTTTAACCAAGAATGAAATCAATATAGTTATTTCCCTAGCCTAAATTTATATGGTTGGGTTGCTCAGGGTGATGATTATACGCTAGAAGGTGCGGTAGGAGAATGATTTCGAGGGAAAATGGGTGATTGATAAAAAACTATATCATCTAAGATCTAATTAAAGAGGATACATAGGGTAGAAAGTAACTTCTAGCGAATCTGACCGATGAAACTATCTTAGAACATGACAAAATCTGTATCAAGTGTAAATATGAAATTGTATTCAATGATGAAAAATCCATTTTTGTTTCTCTAAAAGAAAAATAGTGCAGAAGGTCTCTTTGCTAGGGAGCTGCATCTAGGTAGCGTAGTCAGGATTATAACCTATATAGAAAATAGTAGAAGACCAAGAAAGCAGCCTTACGGGCATCGAGGGTTGAAATGATGTACAGTAAGTCTAAAAAACTTACGCCAACAACAACTGTAGTTAAAATAAGGAATCTAAGTGAAGGCAGTAATTTCTGAATTTTGAATTGCATCCCATGCCTTCTTGTTTGTGGTTTTTATTAGGCCCACTACTGTTGACCTGATCAGAACCACAAACAAGATTGAAAGACAGTTTGAGTGTCATTACTTCCTTAGAAATATGGTTATAATTTATTGTGTTTTCTAGTCTTAGCATGCTTTTAATATTTTTTGGAAAATATCAGAGGCCTGCTGCAGTATGTGAATTTAGATAAATTCTAAGCTTGCCTCCAGCTTGATGATTTGGTATTCAAGCTTGTCATTGCTGTCTTTGAATTTAGTAAAGAGTTCCTTATCTTTTGTGAGCTCGATCAGGAACACTATCTTTAAAGTTGTGGCATTCTAAAAGCCCTTCAAAACACTTTCTTCAGAAGCCTTAAAGGATACATGTAGGGTCACTGTGTATGCTTTTAGGTCAAAATGTGTTGATGCACAGTCAAGATGTGGTCCCAACCATTGAATAGCTCACTTTTATCGAGCGTTGCTCTATGCAACTTTCTCAACCAACCTTCAAGGGATTTGATAACTTAATAAGCAAGGAGTTACATAACGTTTGATCTAAACCGACTCTACCAATACTATCAAACTTTATGTAACTCCAGGATTACCCTATAAAAAAACTTTGCCCGAGTTAGTGCACAAATCAAATGAGCTCAATATCTCAACCTTTTTGCTGATCGTTCTTCTCCTATATAGAGGATAAGATTTCCGCCATGCAAAAGTCTACAGTGTTACCATAAATTCTTGCCAGGGCGTAAGTCTTTAGAAGGCATCAATAGTAATCTCTCAATATCAAGTGATATTGAGAGATTCCTAGTCATGCCTTCTAGAGACTTTTGCTAAGGCAAGAATTTATGCTGATGACAAGATATCCACCATACAAAAGTCTACACCATCAGCAGAAATTCTTGCAAGTACAAAAGTCTTCAAAAGGCATTATTAGTAATGTACAAGGGCCACAAAAGAAAAATTATCAACTCCTTTGTCTTTCTCAAGTATCCAAACAAAAAAATTCAACTCCTCTATCTTGCATTGCTCAATAGTACAAGACTGAGAAATTGAAATTTTTTTTAGAACTTGAGCAAGATAGAGGAGTTGATAATTTTTCTTCTGTGGCCCTTGTACATTACTAATAATGTTTTTTGAAAACTTTTTCTCTTGCAAGAATTTCTGCTGATGGTGTAAACTTTTGCATGGCGGATATCTTATCATCAGCAGAAATTTTTGTCGTAGCAAAAGTTTTGGGAAGGCATGACTATGAATCTCTCAATATCACTTGATATTGAGAGATTACTGTTGATGCCTTCTAAAGACTTGCGCCCTGGTAAGAATTTCTGGCGATAGTGTAGACTTTTGCATGGCGGGTATCTTGTCATCTATATTGGAGAAGAGCAATCAGCAGAAAGGCTGACAGATTTAGCTCTTTGATTTTTCCACTAACTCGGGAAAATATTTTTAATAGGGTAATGAGCCTGGAGTTACATAACATTTGATAGGATTGGTAGAGTCAATTTAGATCAAACGTCACGTAACTCCTTGCTTATTAATTTATCAAATCCCCTAAAGGTTAGTTGAGCAAGCTGCATTGAGAAATGCTCGATAAAAGTGAGCTATTCAATGGTTGGGACCACATATTGAGTGTGCATCAACACATTTTGACCTAAAACAAACACAACGACCCTCTATGTATCTTTTAAGGCTTGTGAAGAAAGTGTTTTGAAGAACTTCAATTCCACAACTTTGAAGGAGAAACTATTCCTGATCAAGCTCACAAGAGACTAGGAACTCTATACCAACTTCAAAGACGGCAACGACAAGCTTGGATACCCAATCGGCAAGCTGGAGGCAAGCTTGAAAATTATCGAAATTCACATACTACAGCAAGCCTCTGATCTTCTCCAAGAAATTTTTAAATCATGCTAAGGCAAGAAAACACAATCAATTATAACCATATTGCTAAGAAATTAATGACACTCAAACTGTCTTTCAATCTTGTTTGTGGTTTCGATCAGGTCAACAACAGCGGACCTAATCTGAACCACAAAAAAAAGGCATGGAATGCAATTTAAATTTCAAAAATTGTCGCCTTCGCTTAGATTCCTTATTTTAACTACAGTTGTTGTTGGTATAAGTTTTCTACACTTATTGTACATCATTTCAACCCTCGATGCCCGTAAGGCTGCTTTCTTGGTCTTCTGCTATTTTTTATCTAGGTGATAATCTCGACCACTCTACTTAGACGCAGCTCCCTAGCAAAGTGTCCATCTGCATTATTTTTCTTTTAGAGAGACAAAAGATGAATTTACATTACCGGATACACTTTTATATTTATACTTGATTCAGATTTCTCTTATTTTAAGATAATTTCATCGGCCAGATTTGCTAGAAGTTCCTTGATACCCTATGTCTCTTCTTCAATTAGCTTTCAGATGATATAGTCTTTCATCAACTCCCATTTCCGTCGTAGACATTCTCCTTTAGCTCCTTCTGGTGTATAATCATCTTCTCGAATAACCCTTCCATATAAATTTGGGCCAAGGGAATTTCTATTTGTTTTTCGTTCTTGTTTGATGCAGTGTGAGGTTTCGAAGGCCTTCACAGAGTCCAATGCACACTTAAAGTTAAGTCCAATCACTATTGGATCTCTGCAATGACACCAAATATTGATCCCTTCTCAAAACTTGACACGCATAAACATGAGCAACAACCGTCAGTAATTCGTAATAGGGTATTTGCACCATCTTCATGGGGCCCTCGGCTTTATCAATTTGAAACCATCAAACTTAACTTTACAATGAAGGATCTTATTTGAATGATCAGTGCCTAATCGATTAAAAACTGCATTCACGAAAACATTGTACTTTGTGTCTGTTGTTTCGATGACCTTATTAGTAATACTTAACTCCCACACATGAAAGTGGATATATCCATCTTCACGTACCTTATTCTTCCTAGCCCATCTATGTCTTAAATTGAATAAACAGATGACTAAAAAGTTGCAACAGATGTCACTCTGTTTAAATTATCAAATTATTGCAGACATCTGTTACGACAGATGATCAATCTGTTACAACATATGACATATCTATTGGAAAAATCAAACAGATATATCTATCTGTTGCAATAGATTGTCAATATGTTGTAAGTTATCTAACAGATAAAATTGTCCATAATTAAGTAATTGTCACCTCCACTCAATAATTAAGACTTGTGTCACCTATACCTTATTTTAAAACTCTTTTGTCACCTACAGCTCAAAGCCCCAGGTCTCTGGCTAAGAGCATTGTATATGATATTTTTTGTCATTTATATATAAAATTCATTTATTTTCTCTGCAATCTTAAATTTAACCTTAAAACGGTTAGGAATTGTGAAATTTGATGGCTAATTACAATCATATTTCTTTCTCAAATAGAAAAAACACGAGAATAAAATTATTACATATATTTTATTATGATTAAAAAGAAAAGTATTTAACTTATATAAAAAAAAGTAAAAGAAAAGATATAAAGTCACCACTAAAGTTGTCCCGAATTTGCAAAAAGACACTTAAACATTGCGGGGGTCCTATTACCCCACGAAACAATTCTAAAATGGTATTGTTAGATTCATTTTTTGCCACCTGTCCTGGAGAGTGTATACACTCTCTTTAAGAGTGTGAGATATTCAAAAAATGATTATAAATTTATTTTATTTTCCTATTTGTCTTTTTGAAACTTTTTTTCCTTACTTTTTTTCTTTTATTTCCCTTTTCTTCTTATTTCTTTACAGATTAGCTGGCATTGCTATTTTTTTTATCATTTTCAATGTCACCAATTTTGCAACAACTCTATTGACATTCTTTTATTGCTATCGCTTCGATTTGTTTCTTCAATTTTAAAATTTTATCTATGAATGTCTACACATTTCAAACAATTCTTCAAAAGTCATTAAATTGAATTTTAGAAATTCAAAAATAAAAAAAGCATCTAGCTTTTCGAGAGATATATTGAGTAACAACGCACTTGATTTAGAGCATATCAAAGGCATGATTCACATAAAGAAGATTTTGATAGTGATTTTTAATTTGAAAAAGTTCAATTTGATATATTAATTTTTCAACTTTAATTTTGAATTGACGGTGATTTGGTGATAGACGCGATGAAGATGATGAAGTAGGCGGCAATAATGGTGGCCACACCACAGAATTATTAGAAGGGGAGAAAATGGTTGAAGTTAGTTAGACATGAACAAATGAAGAAGAAGAAATAGAAAAAAGAGTCCATAAGATAATAAAATAAGATAAACCAATAAAAATAAAGATTAGAAAATAAAATAAATTTAACACATGGCCAACAATAACTGGAGCGTGATTTCACTTTCTTTCTAAAAATTGGGATTGACTAAAAAATGGTATATTTGTATCAGTTCAAAATTGTTTCATGGGGTAATAGGACCCCCACAAAGTTTATGTGTCTTTTTGCAAATTCGAGACAACTTCAGTGGTGAATTTACGTCTTTTCTCAAAAAGTAAAAAACAAGAATAGAAGGATATAACTAAAGAAATACCGGAGAATAGTTTATTTTCAATATGAGGTAGATAAATAATAAAACTAATTCATGAAAGAAGTTAAACTAATTACCTATAGGACAATATGTATTGTTGTGGAATGTAATGAGGCACAAGCTCACTCTCTATATACGTAGTAAGAGTTGGTTGAAATTATGAATTGTGCTCCATATATTTTAGGAGGTTGATTTTTTTTCTTATATATTTCATTAAATATACTCCTTTTTCATGGTATAAAATAAATACATTTTGATCCTTCTAAAAATTTGAACAAAAAGAAAACAGAATTACTCCATAATTTTTTTTTAAAAGAAAAAAGGCAGAGAAAGAATAACTTCATGCATCCTTCTAATATTTTTTGGTTTACTACTATGATTGCATATTCAATGTTCTTCCTCTCCAAGACATTCTCTAATTGTAGCCCTACTTTTCAAACATGGCTAACATATCTTGTGTTTACCATTTGATCACTGAAACATGACATACATATCACTGAAAGAAAAACTCCAACACAGAAAATTAATATATCAAGTAAAAAGAAATTAGTTACTGTGAGTTTCTCTTCTCTCAGTACCTATATTGAGCAGGCTTGTAAGGACGCTCAACTGGTATGCTAATGTAGTCAGCTTGATCTTCAAAAAGTTTTGTAAGCTTGGCTCTGGGAGATCTCCAAGGTGAAGGGCAGCAACCTTGTCATAGAGGTGTCTTGGCATGATGTACACCTTGTTCTTATACTTGCCACTGCCAGTCAAAAGCTTTGATTGCAATAGCTAAATAAAAATCAAAATGATTAAATTAAGACCTTCACCAAGTACAAATAAATGTGATCCTATGTAAATAGATTTTCATTTACATTTAAATCTTGGATTCACCTCCATGGACCACGTAGTACTCCCATCCCAATTACCACGAAAATATCTATTAGACAAAGTGAATGAGTTAAAATCATTAGAACTATCAATTTTGTTGACTTAAACTTGGGTCTGTCGTAGTCTTGTTGAGTTGAGCTCTGCAAGGCAGTTTGTTAAGCTTAGAAATAGTAAAGTTACTTTACAATAAATAATTAATATGCAAATGAACATAATTACATATAAATAGTTATACATTGTTCTTATAATAAAGGTTCCACAAAATTTTAATCTAAACATAAAAAAAAAAAAGAGAACGAAAGAGATAAATCTTAGATTTTTTTTTACTATTTCAGTCGGCAATAATATGCTTATTTCATTCAATTTTTTTATCATAATTTTAGATCAAAAAAAAACACGAAAAATTATCAAAAGAAGTGAATTCATTAGCAGCTGTTGATTATGAATAATTCATATATGATTTATAAAGCTATTAACTAAGAGAAAAATACATTGAAATAGTAAGGCCAATTACAATACTAAACCTTAGCAGAAGCAAAACCTTTTTCTTTTTTTTGAAAAAGTACAGTAAGTAACCAAATACAAAAACAAAAAACTTATCATCTTTGAAAAAGTAAATCGATATTTTAAAAAGAAAAAAAAAAGTCACGCACACATCAAAATGTTACCATAAATTTAAGAATTCAATTATAAGTAGAAAACTTTCTCAGTTTAATTTTTTATGTATTTATCATAGTTGATGTTTAATATTATAAATTGAAGAAAAAAAGGTAAAGATAGTCACATAAATAAAAGTTTATTTTTCAATGTCACATAACGGATAATAATAACAAAAACAACAGATACTAATAGATTATAAACTATAACAAAATAATGTGATTAGACCTAATCTTTACACAAAATCGCTCAAAGCTCGAACATTCATCTACTACCTGTAAAATACGATAAAAAAATATGATGCTCGTACTTTGACTTATATACTGTATCCCAATTTTGAACTACTACTTTGAATGAAAAAACATGTTTCCAAGTTGCAAAGTATCATCTATTAGAGAAAGTTAGTTCTTTAAATTGATAAAAGAAATTAAAATTATCTCTAAAAATATTTCTTATTCATATTTTGTATGTGCGATAGCCATTAAAGCCTGTACCAAAAAAACAACAACAAACAAAGTTTGTTAACAAATATAATGATCATATGTTAGATCTCATGATTTATTCACTATTAAAATAATTGTGTACAGTTAAAAATTTAAAAGTGAATTCATATAATGAAGAAGTCTAGAAAACTCTAGTGATGAATGCAAGAAGAAAGCTTTAATTAACCATCAATCATCGAATTCAAAACAAAATATGAAGAAAGCATAGAAATAGAAGAATCACGCGTATTTTTTCAAGTAAAATTTGATCAAAATACTACTTAAATAGAATTATAGACATTTCTTTTTTTATATAAGGTAAAATTCTATATGATTTAGAGATTTTTATATAAGTATAATTCTAATTGATTTTGAAATTCTAAGTATTACGATTTCTTACCTGAATCAAATAATTTTTTCCCTTTTTATGCATAGATTTTATTTTTTTAAAAGGTATATTTTGATTAGTAAATTTTTTTCCTTAATAGCTGCATGCGTATTTTTTTCAATAACTATAAATGTGGATTCTTAATTTTGTTTTCTTTTTCATCATTTTCTCCTATTAAGTTGCGGAGGACTCCAAAAAAATGAAACTACATATTACATTTAATTCCTTCTAGTTGTGAGATTCTTCCTTTTCTTTTTCTTTTCCTTTTCTGTATCTTAAGTATTTAAATAATATGTTAATTATTTGAAAAAAAATAGTAAATGACGATTTTGTCTATTATGAACTGTTTTAATAAAGGGCAAAAAGTTGAAATCACTTTTTTAAGGAGCTTCACACTTTAATATATTATAGATTATAGATTATAGATATATATTTGCCCTTGCCATCCAACTTTGGGCATATATTTTCCCTTGGACTGCCAAGTCCTATGTCCCCATTTCCATTATACTACATGGTGCCTAAGTGGATATAATTCTATTACAATTAAAAAAAAATTATTTAAACTTCTACCACCCTACCAAATTTATAAAGGGGAAAGGACAAAAATAACACCTAAACCTAAAATAATTTTACAAAACCAGCACCTAAATTTAAAAATCCGGTAAATAGCCATTCGGTGATAACTATTTCCAACCGAATGGCCAAGGACTTTGAATTGCCATTTTATATCCATTTTGTCCTTCGCTGCTTTAGTCATTGTTTGCTCATCTTGTTTTTTTTATTTTTTTTTTCTTTAAAAAAAAAATTATGGCTGCTTTTTTGAAAAAGAACATCACTGCACTTGCTTATTTTCACTTCTCTTTTTCCCGCTTCTTTTTCTTACTATTTTTTTAAAAAATATTGAGTGTATAATTATTTTTGTGTAATAAATATATAATCAATGCATAATATATATATATATATATATATATATACACTAATTGTATGATGTGTATTTACACATATGCTAATTAGCATATTTTTTCCATACATCAATAATGATACAATTTTTGTATGCATTGTCTATAGATTCATATTTATACCATAATTATACAATTTCTATACAATCTTTAATATAGTATAAAAGTGTATCAATTGAGTATAGAGACTGCATGTGTCCAATTGGGCCAAATGGCTAAAAACTGAAAATAAATTGGGCCGACTGGCTCTAATTGTCCACATTTTTAAATTATGCATCATTTCTTTTCAAAGTGGTCAGCTTATGTCTTTTCTCCATTTATAAAACCCGACCCACCCAATGATAAAGAGCCATCTAACCCAACTCCTAATATATCATTGTCACTTTTCTAGCAGCAGTGGGACGACTGAATTGCCTTAAACAATTACAAATACCAAAAGAAGCTTCTGCTTCCATATTCCATGCTAGGAAATAAAACTCCCCACCACCCATCCAACAAAAAAGTACAAAAAATGTTAATAATCTGTTATCTGCAGCAGTCTTGCAACTACAATCATAATTTTAGAAATGACCAAATAGCAAAGGATTGGCAAAGCACAAAAACATAAACTTTTTCCTTATTTATTACCTGTGTCTACTATTTAGGCAGAATACCTTGAGGATGATCTTAAATGATGCCTGAACATGTAGCAACAGTATATAAAAAGCAAGAATCATCAAAACATCTTACGTAGACAGAGCAGAAATCATTCTCACTATTTTCTCAATGAAAATTTGAATTTTGACATGAGTATCATCTTATCTTAAGTAATTGTACTACTTCTCCACAAGATACTGATCACGCCCAAAACTCGTCCTAAAAAAGATAAGTGGCCATTGCAAATATAATATAATCTGGTTTTTAAGTTCGAAGTTGATCCCACGGAGAACTATTTCAGATAACCTTTGTATCAACAAGAATATCAATTTAATCAACTTTTCAAAGTATAAACTTTCGGATCTCTAACAAAGAATAAAAACAAAAGTAAAAAAATTACAAGAAATAGAAAAAATTCTCTTTCAATGTAAGAGGCCTAGGATAATGATTTGAAAAAAATTACATAAACTAGCAACCTTAAGACATTAATTACAAAAAATAATAATAGTTTGACAAAATTACAACTAATAACAAAACTAGCATTATTTTACCAATTTTGTTTAGAAGCGCGTGAAGTCTCCTCATTTTTTTCATATCCCTATTTTTACTCAACTTTACCAATTTCACTTCCCCCAACTTTCATTTTTTTTACAAATTTCACCTATCACTCCCACATCGTGATAAAGATCTTCTCCACTTTTTAAGGTAAGCTTTTTTCAGTTAATGCATGTTATTCTTTTTCATTTAATTTCTATTGAGGTTTTTATTATCGCCATTTTTATCAAAAAAATTCTGCGAAACTCGTGTGTTTGGGTTCAATTATTTTGTTTCTGTTGAATTTTTACGAGTTAATGTATAATGGCTCAACATGCAAATCGTAGTAGTTCAGTTAGAGAAAATCAACCAAAGAATTTAGTTTTTGATGAATTACCATCGTTTAGTCTTGGTTTAACACAAGATGAAGGTTTTAACTTGGGTTCTACTAATATTCTCTCTAAGTAAGGTGTTACCATTGAAGAGGTGAGATCGAAGCACCGTAACGATCCGAAAAAGATTGTGAAAATAATGAAAAGGAAAGCATTGACAAAATCTTCATCCCCAAAATTCATAAAATTTCAAAAATCAGTGAAAAGGAGAAAGTCGGATGAAAAGGAAGAATGTAGTAAAATTTCAAGTCCCGTTGCATCAGATTATGAATCTGAACAAGAGAAAGTGGAGGAGGTATGGTGCTATTCGAAAATTTTGCTATTGATATGAATTGTATATGTTACATACAATTTATTTTAAATATGTATTTGATATATAAAATTTGTGTATGATATTTGTATTTCTCAATGGAAAGGATTTTATATATGTATTGTTATATCAGAGTAATATATATTCTGAAAATACATTTGTTGTATTCGATGTTAAGTTGTTTTTGGTAGTCATTAGATTTTGAATCTGATATGTAGTTCTTCTTTGTTGAAATATATTTTTTGCATACATAAGACCATTCCAGTGAGCATATGTATTTTCAGAATACATATGACATTTGTGTAAGATAGTTGTATTTATCACTGTCAAGGTTTTTGTATATATATTTTTATATAAAGTGTAATATGTATTCTGTAAATACATTCGTTATATAATTATAAAATACATATGTATTTATTGGAATATAATGGTAATATGTATTCTTAAAATACATACAGTTTAGATATGTATTTTTATGTTTACCGCTAGGAATTGTATTCGATGTTAAGTTGTATTTGATAGTCATTAGATTTTTAATGTGATATGTAGTTCTTGTTTGTTGAAATGTACTTTTTACATACATATTTGTATTTGTTATTCATCAGGTGAAGTCAATTTTTATATTTTAATATTTTGATAACTTAGATATTTACTAGCTATTTATTCACAAAATACATATGATACATTTATGTATAGAATGTATAAACTAACTCTAAGATGTATTTCTTAAATACATATAAGAAACTGTTTTATATAAACAAATCTTAAGATGTATTTCATAAATACATATAAGTCACTGTTTTTTTATATAATTATTTTTTTTTGTTGTATAGGTCATGCGTGAACAAATATACATGGCACGAGTATTGCCCAAATTTGTTTCTCATATAGGATGTCATACGGTCAATGACATTGAAGACCGTATTAAGTCAATGTTAACGAAGAATCAGTTTAAGATGTTTTGTACTAATAGTATATTTGGTTTCTTCATGAAGAAGAAATATTGTGTCTTACAAGCACAATTAGGGAGATGCATTATGTCACTTAAAACTAAGAAAAGTTCTAAAAGTTCCATAGGCATTCGTGCAAAGGGCATAATTCTTCATTTCACTCCTAGAGAGTTTTCTTTGTTGACTGGTTTGAATTGTGTTACAAACAAAGATGATTTCGTGTTTGACAAGGAGCATCCAAACAGAATTATTGATAAATATTTTGATGGTGAGAGTTTTGTACAGAAAAAAGAGTTATTTGCGGCTATTTCTGATAAAATTTGGGTGAATGATAACGATGAAGATGCGTTAAAGTTTTCCAATTTGTATTTTATTCACGTATTCTTACTATCGTCAGTTAATACCATATCTATCCCACGCCTACACTTTGATTTGGTAGAGAGTGATCGCTACAGTGATTATCCCTAGGGATCGGTTGCATTTGAAGAATTAGCTAGAAGCTTACACAAAAAGTTAAAGCCAAAAGGAAAGTTTTATATGCTTCTTGAAATGCCATTGGCCATTCAAATTTGGTTGTACGAGTGTTGTTCAAGTATGCCTCGTAATGTTTCTTTTAAGGTGGACTCTCGAATTCCACGTCTTTTGAATTTGAAGATAAATTCTCCTCCCCCACGATATGAAACTCTTATTGGAAGTATGTTTGATGATACAGATGACAAGGTTAGTTTTACTTTTCATCTTTTTCATGTGTTGTTGATTATTTTGTAAATACATTTTCTGATCTGTTATATGTATATATACAAAATAACATTTGTCATTGTTTATTCATTGTTTGGTATGAATCATAGTTAACTGTTTTATACTGTCATTAATTTTAGCATCTAAATTATTTTTTGCACTATGCAATTTAAATTGTATATTTTTCTTAAGAATATCGAGCCAACACAAAAAGAGATTTCAGCTTTTCAAATACCGAAGAAGCTTGTTCCTGGAGCTGAAAGTCATAATGAAGATGACATTGATTCGGATGATGATTTTCAGGATCCTCCACAAAGACAAAAATAGTTAACCACAAAAAATCAACATCATGTCGAATCATCATCTTCACCTGCGAAAAAAATTGAAGCCACATCCTAAAGGTGTAGATGAGCAGACACAAAAAAAGACCCCTTCACCCTGTGCTGCAAAGATGCCTTTTGTGTGGACTCCAATTCACAAGTCAATTCAAACAAAAGCTACGCTACATGGAAAGAGGAAAGACATAAACCAGACTGATAGTAAAAAATCTATTCTGGTTCAGTCGCCTGCTCCGTCTTCATTCAATTATGAAGATGAAGACGTAGTTGTCTCGAAGAAAGTCTTTGATAAGTTTCGTGATAAAGTAATTTCTATTTAAGTTTTTAATTAATTTATTTTTGTATTTCTAATTATTTTATTTGAATTCGGGTTTGGCAAGAGTTTAATGATATCTGGGGCCTAATATCGTCCAGGTTTGATCAGATGATGAATGCAATTAATGAAAATAAGGTACAACAGTTCTGATGTAAACCATTTTTATAAAATATATATTTGCTATGCTAAATACATATTCAACACACACACACACATATATATATACATTGCAGTTTAATACAAATACAGGATATATACATATACAACTGTAGTATTTTTTATTTCTGAAAATACATATACAGTTTGTTGAGTATGTTTGAGTTGAAAAAATATATTATTCCAAATGACAATATGTATAATAATAAATACATACTCATATGATACCTTAGTTATGTTAAATACAAATACAACATGGAGATTATGAATTTTGAATAAATTCATATGTCAGATTCATTATCTTTGTCATATATTTAATATGTATTTTTCAGTTTGTGCTATGTATAATCATATATACATATGCAGAGCTAAACTAAATAGTTAGTTTACTATTTGTTTTTGCTTTATATTTTCATATTTTAAATGCGAAGAAAAAAGCAAAAGGTAGAGAATCTAATTGGCCACCAACGGATGAAAATGTTAAGAATACATCACCACATAAAGCGACTTCGAAGTTTGTTCACGAGTTTAATAAGAACCCTGAAGGAACAGCTACCGTAAGTAAATTCCGTACATTTATATGCAACTTATTTTCTATATACAATTCTAATATTTCATTACAAAAATGAATTTTAATAGCAGGATATCAAAGCAATAGTTTGAATGATGTGTATAATGAGATTGATAGGTATAATGAGGATAATGACGATGTTCTGGTAGAGAATTTTTTTCTTTTTAGTTAGTTATACCTACATTGATGAATATTAAATGTTTTAATTTTTATTGTTTCTTTTTTGAAAGAAAAATACTCATATAGATGTGCATGAAGCAAGAGATGTATGTGCCTCTCCGGTATGCTGAATATATCTAGGTTACTTTTTTAGTTATTGAAAAAATATTATTTTATTTAATTTATATGAACATGTTGTGTAGAACCCAAAATCGATTGATGGAAGTATTAGTGAAGCACAAATATCAGAATCTCAATACACATTTTCAGATGAGGTCCTTAGAAGCATTGATCTTGACTTCATAAAAAAAGTCAATGTTGAAGTCGAAGATGAGTTCAAGATTTCTTAAATACGTGCATTGTTTGATTTTATTTATTTGTTTGAAAATTCAACCTTACAAAATCTTTAAACAATTTATATAGAACAAAGAAGGTGTTGTTGAGATTAATGTTAGTAAACCAACAGAAGATGAGTTAGAGGTAGATGATGTGGATAAATCAAAGTTAGATTAGCAACATATGACTTCATTCTACATTCATGAGGGAGTAAATGATGAAAGCAATGTTGATCCAGATTTGCCTAACTCTCAGATCACTCTTCCTGATGAGCTTCTTCCCAGTCTTAATGTGTATGTCAATCTTGAACAAAGTATAATGGTACATCCATCGACAAATGAAGTACAACAAATACCAATGCATGTTTCAAGGATTAGGCGGCCATCTAGATACAAGGAGTCACCTTTCACAATGAATTTTGGTTCAGCAAAGGGTTAGTACTCTTAACATAATTTTTTTCGTTAACAAATTCGTTTACTTTATATAATAATTTTTTTCTTTGCAATGGATAATGAAGTATGAATTTGTATTTTGATGTTCAGTTTAATTTTTGGATCAACTGTATCTGTTTTTAATGAGATGTGGTTATATTTTGATGATAATTTTTTTATTTTGAAGTTTATAGCTTAGATATGTAACACTGAAGTAGTAAAAAAATACAGTTGTTAATATGTATTTCATAAATACATATCTGGAAGTTTTAAGGCATATAATTAATTTTTTGTTTCAGCAGTATACTTATTTATAATAATACTGCATCATCTTCTATTATTAATTATATTTACATAATTCGCATGTCTTAATAATAAAGGAAGCACAGAAGCGCAACTGAGAGCGTTCAATCAGAAGCATCCCTTCATATCTCATCCAATTAATGGTATAGAAGACACTAAGGTCACCAATAAGTTCATGACTTGGCTTTCATTAGATCTTCTAAATATCATTCGAAGAGGTGTATACGTTACAACTTAATTGTTCTAACTTTATAATTTAAGATTATGTAAATGATCTACTAATATGTATAATGAATAAACAGAAACAGCAAAGAAGAACATTATTTGAAGGGCAAGTCCAAAATACCAGTTATCAATTTGGGTATTTTATTTGTTGAAAATAAGAATTAGTTTTACGTTATGGGTACTCCTAGACAGACATGGTCAGATGAGGTAAGTGATGTATTATTATGTTGATGAGTTTATATTAGAATAAATATTAGTTTTGTATTACATATCTATATTTGTACCTACTTATATTGTTATAGTTGAAAATGTATATTTGTATATACATATGAAGTATGTTATATGTTCACTGATAGGTACATGATATTAACATATGTAGTTGTGGAGTCTTTTGTGTCTTAATTTATTTATTTACTATTATGTATGATTTTTATTTATAATGCATCAAATTGATGTATGCTTATACTATCTGTGAAAGAAGTCCAAGTATGATTTCAATAACTCATATAAGTTCAGCACTGTAGATTGTAATTTCATGAACATTGTTATAAGGGTGTTTGATGTGTATAAAGTGGATGATGCATCTCTTAATGCTGGTGGAAAGGAATACCATCTGAATGAGTACATAAGTGTATTCCGCATGCATGCTACAGTGTCATGGCATACGGTTGATCATATGTTCATTTCTGTTCACGTAAAAGCCAAACATCATTGGGTTCTTGCGGTTATATCTTTAGTCATAGGTGCATATATGTATATGATTCTTTGTCAGCGGCTGGTCATGATGTTGTTGTGCTTACTGAGATTGAAAAGTTAGTGGAGGTTATACCTATATGTCTCATTTCATGTAAATTTTATGAGAATAAGGGTATTGACATCGACAATCATCCTAATTACAAATTGAATGATAAGATGAATCCGTTTGGTGTTTCAGTTATGGAGAATTTACCTCAACAACCAAGTGACAGCTTGTAAGTAATAATTTTACATATTACTTGTACATATACATATGCTTTAAACTTGTAACAACTTCTTATTTATTAATGTATGTATTTGCAGGGATTGTGGCTAACATATGATTACGTATGGAGAGTGCCTTACTTTTGGTGAAGGTGTTTCATCTGTAGATTTTAAACCAGATCTCATTCGCATAAAATACGCTTCACTGTTGTGGGATTATGGTACTAGAAAAGTAATAGCGAAGGCACAAAGTGATGATGAAGCACCAATGAGACCTCTTCGGAAAATTGAGTTAATGGAAGGCACTGAAGTTCATGATATCTGATTTGAATTTTATTTTATTGATGTTAACAACATTTAAAATTTGGTCGATAAATATTTTTTTTTGAAATATTTCATGGTATTCATACGTTACTTTAATGGTCAAAGATGGTATGTTAATGTTCCTTTAATGTTAAGTTTTTTATGTTTAATCATTTAATCGTTTAATCTTCAATTTTTTATGGTTAGTATATTTCTCTATAAACTGTTCTACACATTTTTTCATATGTATTTTTTACAATGAATGTCTATATTGATAATAATACATACGCTTATTCCAGTGAACATATGTATTTTTAAAATACATATGCTTATCACAGTGAACACTTGTACTTTTAACATTCATATGCACTTTCAGTGAATAACGAAATTTTTAACAAACATGCACATTCCAGTGAATATATGTATTTTTTAAATACATATTACCATTTCAATGAACAAATGTATTCTTAACATATATATATATATGTCATTACAGTAAAAAAATGTATTTTTACACACACACATATATATATATATGTTCATTACGGCCAGCAAATGTATTTTTAAAATACATATGCCAATACTAATATAATACATATGTATTTTTATTAGATTTTCATATGTATGTATCTAATTAATACACATACAGACATATGTATTTTTCAGATTTCCATTTGTAATTTTGAAAGATAAACATTATGGTCAATACTAATGATCATTTCAGTTTGCATTTTTATTTACATCTAATGCAAACATAATTTTTTTTTCAAAATATGTAAGGCTGATTTTATTACAAATTCAAATGTAGTTTTATGCAATATATATATATTTACATTATATATATATATATATATATATATATATATGTATATATATAATAATAAAATTAAACATTTAAACTATAATAAATTAACAAGTTTAATTTCATAAAAGTGCAACATCTGAACACTAACAAATTAACAATATCAATAAAAAATTTAAAATTCAAAATGGCACAATTCAAATTGAAAAAAAAAATAAAGCAACTAAATTTTGACTAAAAACAAGAACAATCTTATCATTTTTTGTATTTCCTATATGAACGCCTATTGTGACCTTTTAGCCCACATGAACTACAATAGTTTTTGCTTTTATTTCCAAACATATCTCTTCCTGATTTACCACTCTCCTTCATTGCAGGTCTTCCAAGGGGGCACTTGTATTTCGAGGGCAAAACTACATCATCCAATATTTCTTGAGGTATCACCCAGTCATCTTTATGTGGTAGAGGATACACAGGAAGATCATACGTTCTCAACATAGTTTTTCGCTTGTATAAATTAGAACAATGTGGTTCTTTTTCAAGATTCTTGCTATCAAGTACAGCACAAGCATGCACACATGGTATCTCATCCAATTGAAATGCATGACAAGAACATTTTTTTTCCTTTAGACAAACAATAAAATGTTTCTCCTTGTCATGGACTGTATAGAAGTACTCTGAGGCTGGTATAACCTAAAAATATTAATACATAAAAAATATTTAAAAAAATTGACATTTCAATTTGCTACAATTTAACAAATATATTTTTTTCAAAAACAGCAGATCTATATTACTATGTCTACGTATCATACATATATTTTTTTCATTACAGCACATACATTAGTTAAAATTTTACTAATTTGTATATGAAGATATGTTTCATACAATAAATCAAAATTGAAGTATATATAACTTTTAATGTTTATATATATATTTCATCATAGCTTCATACGTGTACACTTTGCTTCATTCTGTTGGAGAATTTCTTGAAATTTTTCAATAAGATCCGTGCGTGTGTACAATGCCTCCTGTCTGTTTTCACAGTTTCATCTACCAAACATCAATCTAACTTCCTCTAGAAAATCATATATTGTACTAGTGCGACATTAATTGGTTATGCAATATTTGATGTTAAAGTCCATCCCCTATGAACTTTTGCATATGACCTAGCCCACTTATCGTATCCCGCTAATTCCAAGTAATTCTTCACCCTAACATCAACTACCTCCACTTTATCCATTAACTGATGAAATTCAAACTTTGAGTATGATTTTACCATGGTATAGAAGATTTTCGACAATGCATCATGTGACTTTCTAATTTTTTTTCCACATTTCCCCATAGATGCCACATACAAGCGTAATGTGGTACATTATTGTACACATCAGTAACAACCTTTATAATGCTTGCATTACGATCAGAAACTACACACATATGTTGTCTTTCACCATATGCTTCCTTTAGATTCTCAAAGAACCATGTCCAGGATGCATCATTTTTAGAATCTAGTATTCCATATGACAATGAAAATATATGGCCTGAACATGAAACAAATACATTAATAGTACGTTATATACAGACATACAAAAAATCAAATGTATTTTTTAAATACATATTGCTAGAACAAATTGTAACTGGCATTTAACACATAAACATAATTCATAGCTATATTATATATACATATAGCTAGAAAGCTATATTATATATACATATAGCTAGAACCAAATCTATCTCCCAGTCAACTTTAAAAAAAATTAATAAGTACTCTATAAACACATATCGCTTGCTAAATATGTGACTGTAATTTATTTCTTAAACATAATTCATTAGTATAATATAAATACATATATCTGAAAACATAAGAAACACATTGTACAAAGATAAATATGTTGCATATGTACATTATAAATACATTTAGCTATTTATAGAGTCAAACACATGTTGAGAATAGCTTACCGGCTCCATCCATTGTATAAGAAGCTACAAATGTGTCATTGTACAGTCCTCTGAGATAACTTGCATCAACAACTATCACAGGTCTACAGTGATCGAACCCTTGTATGAATGTAGTAAGTGCGATAAAAATATACAAAAACTCATTATCTTCGTGCTTTTTCATTCGTATATGTGAACCCGGGTAAGTAGTATTCAAAACATGAACGTATGCAGGTAGTTTCCCATATGATGCAGACGGTTTCCCTCTCGAATCTTCAAGTTCTTATTCCTTAGCTCGCCAACACATAATATATGTCAAATCCATACTCAGGTCATCCTTCATATCACTTTTGATCTTAATCGCACTGTATTTTTTTTGTGGCTTTTAAACTTTTGTTTCACTATACCTTCAATCAACTTACTGGTAGCATGAAACTTAGGATAAATCTTATTCTTTATCGGACATGTGTGCTCTGGTAAGAATTCTCTAACACAAAATATTTCAGATTTGTTGATATCAGATGCACGGAATAAAAAATTATAATTTCTGGAACTGCACAACAATGTGTAACTGTAAAAAAATAAAAAAAAATCTTATGCTGAAATTTAATTTACCAAAATGGAAAAATGAAAAATTTAATACATATGTATATTGTAAATACATATGATGCAATACAATTTACCAACATGGAAACAAAAAAAAATTATATACATGAAAAACTTACTAGGTTTTACTTGATCTAACAGACAGTGATTGAAACTTCTCCCGAATCGTGTAATCCTTCTTCACAGATTTTAACACATGTTTTGAGATATAAACTTGTTCAACCTCAATATGTTTGTGATGTGGGTCCGAGATAATTACTTTAGTTGTATCCATCTCAAACACATCCAAATATTCATCTGAAGTACTCACTATCAATGGTCTTTCAGTACTTGTATTTACCACATTACGAGCAGTGATAGACAAATTCACACTCTCAGCATTACATATTGATGAACTAACAAATGTGTTGAAACTATCCTTTTCTGAAACACTTACATACAAAGGCAAAGCACTCATTGCCTTTATCTCCTTTTTCTGCAAAATATATACCTTCAAACCCATGTCATTACATATACGTATTTTACTTTCAAAATATGTTAACTGATATTTAATTTGAATGCTTTTGCATGACAAATCTACATCCATGTGCGAAGCTAGTAGTTCGTAGAGTTGGTTATACGAAACGTTTATACTCAACAATATCACATCAGTGATGTAATCTTCATATTGTCGTTCAATGTTGTTCATACTACTAGTGTGTTTAATGAGAACAGGTATGCTTCCCATTGTCAATGTCTAGAACACTGCAAAATATTAAATACAAATTCAATTATATAATATGTATTGTATACAATTAATCACTAATTTGTATAGAAACAACAGAAAAACAAATTCCAACGCAAAACTAATGTTTTTGTCGAATAATGTGTATCATTCACTAAATTTCAAATTTAACGTATAAGAACTTTAATTTAGTTTTATAAATACATGACGACAAGAAAAAATTTGATTTTGAAAAAAAAAATGTCGATAACGATATTTTAACCCATAACTTATAAAATTCAAAAAACAATCTAAAACTTTCAACTTCACCATCGTTAACCCTTCTTGTCATTAAGTTTCTAGATTTTTACACAATTGTATAAATATGATCTCAAACTTTGTTTATCCATACCTGTAATTGTCGTGTTGTTTATTCAATTATTCTTCGTAAAATGCAGACGTTCATCAATGATATTTCAATCTCTCAGTTTTCTTTTTTTGAATCTGCTTTTACGTGATGAATATGGAAAATGATTTTTGAATTTGAATAAGCATATTAACGTTTAAGGTAAAATTAAAAGAGTCATAAAAGGTAAAGGAATCTGTTAATTAAATGTTGCTTAAAATAAGGAACAATTTTATCCCTTAATTAACTCTAACTAATTAGAGATTAATAAGGAACGTTTTACCATCTTTGTATATGTATTTTTATAGCAACATTTTACTAAAATACAAAATACATATTGCTAGTTTTCGTAATTTTGAAAATGTTACTATAAAAGTTATAATTAAGGCTCTACAGTTGTTATTTGTGAAATTTTTCCTAATGATTTTTCCCGTTGTCGGAATAAATTCTTAACGTGTCAACTATAATCTCGCTGTACTATTCTCTATCGACCATGAATATTTTCTTACCACAAGTATCTTTCAGTTAAGTGTAGTAATTTTCTAGGGTTATTCTCTTAATTAACTCTAGCTAGCAATTTACATCATCCACGGATCACGTCAAAACATTGTTATTTCAAAACCTACTTTAAAGTCTACACCGTTAATCGCTTAACGGTAATCTCACAATCTTTCTCAAGTAGTGCAAGAGATAGCTGCATTTGTTAACCGAGGCCCTTCAAAAACAACATAAATGTGTAGTTGAACAAATAGAGAAGAAGAACGACTTGATTAAGCAAACACAATACGAGTTTATCCATCAATTGGTTCCATCAAAATTCCAGAGAACGAATATAATCTAGATACTCATAATATGGAGTGAAAGCATGACATAGAATTCCACGAAGAACAAGTAGAAAAAGGAGAAGAAATTGAAATTCGGAGTTAAATTCCGATTGCTTCGCGTCTTGCATTGTTCCTGCCTCCAAAAGTAAGTTTCCCCTTCCAAAAGTCGGCTCCTGGGGTTTATATATGACCTAGAATGTGTAGGCAGTGCCCCAATACCATCCAAGTTCGAATCTGATTAGTAGGAAACTCAGGCCTGCGAGCTCGCAATGCAAGAAGATTTGTGTTCTCCTCTCGTCATTGTGCAGCTACAACTCTCTATGGAGGATGCTTTTGGTGAAACTTCGTTGTTTTGCTTACTTCCAACTTCACTAGTAGGTTTGAGAGCACGCAAAGCAGGCAGGTTGGCGTCTCCTATTTCGGCTGCTTAAATTTTCTTGCTCAAATCTCATGCCAATTCATCCATCCTTTTGATCGTTTTCATCTCCTACACAAATAAGAAACGTAATAAGCTCAAAGTAACACAAGATTAAACTTAAGATATGAGGCAATAAAGTACTTGAAGTATACACTTTGTAACCGAATATCACCACCCCACACTTAGATCCTAGCTTGCCCTCGAGCAAGTTTATCATTAACATTATGGCAAGGAACGTTTCTCAAGCATGCTCATGCATCCTAACTAATGATAATGGTCTATACCAATATTTAGATCCAATCATATGCATACAGACGGCATTCTTAACAGTTTAATGCCTAGATTATTAAATTTTTTAAATGATCTCTCTTAAGATCCTACCTCAAAATTGACTTTCCTTCTATTTAATTTCTGACTTATCTTTACACTACAACAAAATGCATACATGATTATAGATTACATCGTAGCTAAATATATAAAGTTTTATCTCTAAACACTTAAGTTACAATTTTTTTTCGTAGCATTTGTAGCAAGAAGTGACGTAACTAATAATTAGCTACAGACTTTACATGGTTCATGGCTAAGGACTAACACATATAGCTACAAAAGAAATTGTGTTGTAGCTGTGATGGTAAAAACAATTTGCTACAAAATATATATTGATAGCACATAACTTTACTCTTTTGTCACAAGAAATAAAATTCATAGCAATTTTTATTTTGTAGCCACAGTATAATCTATTGTGGCAAAAGACTTGATTTGTTTTCTAGTGTCTATGAGTTAGAAAATCATAGCTATGAATTAAAATATTTACCACAAAAATTTCAGTACATATATAGCTAAAAATTCCTTCTTTTTACACGAAATACAAAAATTATATATCTTTTTCTTTACAAAAAAATTGTTACAAAAAGTGAAATGTGTAGCCATATTTTGGGTAATTAAATGCAGGTTTTGCCACGATTATGCAAATTCATTGCTACGAATTGAAGAATATTGTCATGAACATTATTAATCACAAGAATTTCTATAATAGCTAACATTTAAAAAATTTTAATTCCAAAATAAATTTTAAGTAACACATAATTACATTTAGAATATTCACAATATATAATTCTTCTATGATGATAGCAATTACAATAGCAACATCTTGCCTAAGATCCTAGACGATATACTCTTCTTCTTTTTCTCACACCATTATCTCCAAGCAACTCTAATCTCACACTTTACCTGCGAATTTTCAATAAAATAAATTAATGCCAAAAAATAAAAATAACTGTATCATATATATAATTAAGAGGTAGTATAATGACATATTTTACCTAAAATATTTTTACCAAAACTCCTATAACATTCTTATATGACCAATTTTTGTAACATAATGAAACTCAATAAACTTCATAGGGATTGCAAGATCCAAATAATTCAATCTTTTACATAAAACATTTTTTAATAAAACTTCTAAAACCTGTCGATATTAATGTACAATAATAAACCTTTGATTCTAGTGATATGTACAGTATAAAAACATCAACTTTATTCAAACAGAAAAATATTTATAAAGCAAAAGTTCAACTTACTTTATCATCAATTTCACTCCCAATAAAAAATGAAATCACCATTGTTCACCTTAAATCAATGAGGACCAATCTCCCAATAAAAAATAAAATTACCATTACTTGCCTTAGATCAACGAGAACCAATCTACATAATTAAACAAGAAAATTCTTGAATCTGCAATCATGATAACTTAAAGAAGAAGATAAAAATATTCCTCAACAGCAATAAAGTGAAAAGAAAATTAAAATTTAAGCAATAGAAAATCAAATCTAACGATAGCAAATTCAAACGAAGCAAAGGGGAAGGGGGCGAGGTCTTACGGCTGGGAAGGGAAAAGAATTCAAGGGCGCCAATATGCATTCTTGTTTATGTACATATCTTCTTCTTTTTTTCTTTTTTTTTTTTTCTTTTAATACAAAACCAGGTAACTCGACATATAAAACCTACTAAATTTATGAATAATTATTATTAATACATGAACATTAAAAATAATTTTAGAAGTATTTTTTGTGAAAACTAACAAATATTAGAAATAATTTAAGATAATCTTAATAAATAAGAGGATCATAACTCCTAAAAAATGATATAAAATTAGGATTAGTCGGAAAAAAATGAGGTGATTAAATCACTTCCCTCTGAGCGTAGATGCTTGGCTCACTATGTGTTGCCCATATTTTCATATTAAAATATTTACCACAATTTTAGAACAAAGGAAAGTATTCCTTACACTTTTTCAAACATTAAAAGATAATAATATTCCAATGAAAAAAAATAGAAGTATTATATATTGAGAAAAAAGAAATAATATATATATATATATATATATATATATATATATATATATATATATATATAACATTTTTGCAAAACAACTGATGTGAAAAGGAAAAAAAGGCAAAGATGACATTCATAAAGAGCGAACAATAAATTTCTTATAATCTTTTTCAAATTTACCACTCTTAAATATCTAAAGCTAAGCAAATACTCATCAATTAGTTATTATTTTATACGAAAAATTGCTAAAGATCTACTAAGATCATATATTCAACAAAAGTAATTATAGTTAAACAATGATTTTTTTTTAAAAAAAGGTGAGTATAGAATAACCAAAAAAATGAAGAAAAAAATTGAGCAAATACGTGAATTAAGAAAGTGCTAAAAAGATCAATCCTGGCAAATACAAGTTACACTGATCATTCTAACCATCTACTTCTGGTCTTCAATTTGTTTTTTTTGATCATCTAAACATGTGAACTGCCTTAAAATAGTCTTGGTCGCATGGAGGGCACGGGATCATACTTGGAGGGGACGTTTTGAGCCTACCATTGATCAAACCAGAGTGTGGAAGATTTCTTGGAGCCTTGAAGACTTAAGGACTCTCGGGTTTGGACCACCTTTGTTGGTTCACAGTTTTGGTTCCCTTTATTAAGGGCATTTTGGTCACTTAGCCTTAAGGATATTTTGGACAATTCATATTATTTTCCAACACACCAAGGCCACCCTTGGTCATTAAGGGTAGTGTAGTCTTTTTTGCCTTTTTTTGTAATATACTATAAGTAGAACTTTTTAGGTCTTCTCTCATTAGTTATGATGATAAATGTATGACACATTGAAATTCTCTCTCTTGAGAGTAGAACACCTTAGAGTAGTTCTTAGTTAGGGCTTGGAATGGCCACCTTAGTGTAAGGCTTGGAAAGGCTAGTATTGATCTTTGCTTGAAAATGGTGGATCTTGAGGTGAGTCGATTATCCTTGGCGGTCACCATAAGAGTGTGTTTTTGATTATTACATTCATTAGGGGTTGGTGTTGAAATACACTTGGTTCTTAATCTTGTAATAATCCTGGTCTCACTATCTATCCTTTTCTTTCTTGTATTATTATTGTGTTTGTTCTTGTCCTCTACTCTCGGTTTGTGTTTGTTGTTGTTGGCCGAATGGTTGCTCATCTTGTTTATCATATTATGTTGCTAATATTAGTTTGGGTTGGCTTTTTTGGTGTTCTAAAGACCTTGTTCATCTCGTTATTGTATTGTATTGTTGAATCTGAGAGTTGGTCACCAAAGAAGTCCTCGGTTTCTTGAGCTTCTGGACTGATTTTGGTGTGTGTTTTTCTTATGCTTCTTGTATCATTTGGTATCAAATCATGACTTGATTTTATTCCCACAAGATCAATCTTGAGCTTGCTTGGAAAAAAAAAAGTGTTGAAAGCTGAAAATTTCAAAAAGAAGCAAATCTGTCCATTTTTTTGTCTTGGCTAAAATTGTGTTCTTGTTGTGTCTTGGTTGAGATTTTTCTTTTTTTGAGTCTATATCTAGGAGTCATTTTATTTTTTTTTATTGTTTCTAGTGTTAGCTTCTTCACCTCTAACACTAAAGAAGTCTAGATGTAGATTTGAGCTTTAAAAGTTGATGTTGCTGTGAATCCAAAGTGTGGCCGATTGTTGTTGGTATTGTTGTGGTTGGATCAATTTTTGAACGTGTATTGTGGGGATTGTGTTGTGGATTTTAATCTTGAAAAGGTGTTGTTGTTGTTTGGGAGGTCCTACTTGAACCTTAGAACTTCAAGACTCAAAGTTTGTGTTCTTGGTGTTCTTGGTGTTCTTCACCATTCCATATAGTGTTGAAGAAAAAAATGGTTGTTGATCTTAGAAGTTGAAGAAAATTTGTGTGTATTGTGTTAGTCTCGCAAGACATAAATCCAAGATTTAAGGTGTAGTACTTGTGACTCAAAGACTTTTCCTACACACTCAAGACTTTACAACCACTTCCAACCACCTTCCATGTTTTAAGGGTCCATGTTTTAAGGAGAAGTACCAAGAAAGTCAAGTCTTCCTTTTTTAAAATTTGAAAGAGGATTCCAAGACGTATATTCCCTCCTTTTAACCAAATTTCACCAATCCAAATTGAGAAATTGTCCAAGAGTTCTAACTTTGAAAAAATAAAAATTGTTAAAGAACCACAACCAATACGTGGCTGCCACATCACGTTTTTACTATTCACACAATAATTTTAGGCTTAAATTTTAGATTCTTAGTTTAATTTTTACTGCCCCTTAGTTTCGTTTGTTGGTTCGAATACTAATTAGCAACTATTAATCACCTACTTAGTTGTAGATTAGTTGTTGAGTCTGTTTCTTTCGTGTCTTCGTTATTTATGTTGTTTTCTCGTTTTAAACTCATCGTAACTTCTTTGTTTCAAGTATGTAAGTAGATTTTATTTTGTGTCTTGAGTCGATCAAACAAGAATCTATTTCGGCCGCCAAGTAGAATTGACATCTTATTCACTACCGAAGTTTAAACAACTTTTAATAATCGCTGCTCCAATTGTGAGGATCAAAAAAGTTAGTGAATACGAGTGTTGGTGAGGAGCTTTTACTACTAATCTTTTTTGTTCATTTTGTAGGTTTAAAAGGTGATATAAGAGGAACATGTCTTCATAACCGGGGATTATTGTGACCACAACATAGGAGACTATGATTGTAGTAAGGGGTTTTAAGGCTACGAAGTTGAGAGAGATTATGGAGGCTATGAAAATAGCCATGATCAAAACTTAGGAAGATTTGAGAGTTACGGTTTTGAGAAAAAAAATGAGGTGAATGAAGAGCCTAGTACTTATGGAGAACTTGGAGATGATGTATGACCTCGTGATGGATCTTATGATTACGTTGAGGCATGTGAGGAGTCTTACAATTCTCACTCCAAACCTAGATTTGGTGTTAGGTATAACCCTTTCATTCGCAAAGATTATGAGAGCTATGATGAGAGTGAACGTGGGGAGTGTGAAGATTCATATTCTCCACCTTGTAGTACTTCTTATCAAGGTCGATGTAGTGTGAATGGTTATACTAGCACTGGTGGAGGTTTTCCAACGAGAAGAAGAGGGTATGCATCTCCAAAACCGAGGGGTACTCGCGTGCCTTACAATGTTGATCCGAGAAGGAGTGTACACTCCGGAAAGGTGACCATTTGTGGGATACCGGGCTGCCTCGTTGTGTTAAATGATAGGTACTATAGGAACTACATCTTTCCATCCATGGTTGACTACTTGGGGTTGTTTCACGAGCCTTTACTTGTTCCATACTTTTTAGACGGGTTTAAGGTTACCCAGAGGGTCAAAGTTGTCTTCTTCCAATTTGAATACCATGAGGAGGTGTGGTACAATATTCTTCCCTTGACATGTGGTCATGTATGCTTAGGTACCGATTAGTTTGCACAACATAGAGTTCCAAATATGTAAAATTGGCCTAATGTTATAAGAGACCGGTGGGGAAATCACCTTGTGACCTACATACTGCCCAAGACACAAAGAGAAGTGAATACTTACTCCAATCCAAATGCTTATAAGAGAAAAAAGATTGAGAGGAGTAAGGATGTGCAAGGTGGTAATCCGAGAGTAGAAAAAAAAGAGATTATGTGGAGCGAAGTAAGGGAATTACCACCAAACCAAGCTAACATTGTTTGTCCTTCTATTTCTAAGGATATTTGTGTAGGTACCTACATGGCAAGAGAAGGAGAGAAATTCCGATTTGCTACCCAAGCTTGTGGAGGACCTTTACAACGTGACAAAGAAGAGTCTACTCAAGAACTTCAAGGTAAAATAGCTAACTCTTACACTTTTGTGTATGTAAATAATGATTGTGTAGCTAGTATCCCATTGAGTGTGAGTAGTAGCTTAATTACTTGTGATTCTAATTATTCTTTGCCTTTTGTTGATGATGTACATATTGTGAGTGTGGCTACACTAGTTGATCCGATTGATGACTAAATTGAATCTTCTTGTAAGATCAATTTATGTCCACCTAATGTTGAAGCCTATATGTTGAACGAAAGTACATCATCTTGTGTAATTGGTGTTGATCAACGTATTTGTGAAAATTGTCCACCACTTGAGTATGTGTGTGATGTGATTAATAGTACTCAACTAAGTGAAGTACTTGAAAATATTAGTCACCAAAATGGGAGTGAACCTGAGAGCTATTCTTGGGACAACTTATGCTTGAAATCTCTTTGAAACATGATATTGATCTTTTAGAGAGTGATGAACGTGTTTGTTCTGAATCTGCTCGGGAAATAGATCCTACTCTCTTTAGGTATGATGTATTATTCAAAGATGATTTAAACACTCTTAATGAACCTAGTGGTGAGAATGGTGGAATAGCTTGCCTTGAAGGCTATAACTAATATGCTAACCCACCATGGTTTGACAATATTTCTCCTAAAGATGGAAATCTCTTTTTGAAAGACGAGAGTACTCTTAAGGGTAAGAAATACGTAGTCCTTCTAGAAAACCCGAGGGCAAAGATGTCATTGACTCCTTGGGTTAATGTTCCTAAACGTGCATCCTTGTTTGACACACTTGTGCCTAAATTGCATGATTTCCAACTTGTGGATGTCAAGTTGTCTAGTTATTTGAAGAAAAGAATGTGTATGTGTTTAAATGCTTATTCTTCACTCGTGAATGCCTTTGCACGTGATTCTTTCCTATACTACCTCTTTGCCTTTGATGGCGTCCATGCTAGTTTTGGATTTGTTTTATGTCGAGATAGGAAGTTTGTTGGTCTGTCCATGTGTGTGCATGATGTGTCTATATGGATTTTATAGACTTTAGAACCAATCAAAACACCCCCCTTGGTGTGGTCTTTTGACGAGATAAAAAAGCAATGGTGTCTTATGGACCATAAGATGAAAGAAGTTCTACCTCATGGATTATTTGATGCCATTAGGACCTATGTAGTTTCTTTATCTCTTGGTGATTCCCGTAACCAAATTCTTTATGTACCATTTATTGAGCTTTTAATATTTAATTCAAAGGATCCTTGGTTATATTGAAAATATGTGCAACCTTGTCATATTGAGATGATTTGTTATGCTAACCCTAACCCTTACGCCATGAGGAGTTTGTATTTGTTTGCTCTCTCTTCGGTTTTGCAAGGTTTGGATTCGAGGTCGAATTCTTTTCAAGAAGGGGAGGATGATACAAGAATAATGGCTGCCTTAGCTTTCAACGACATCATTCAAAGTCACTATGTGAAGAATCAAGATTTGGTCACATGGAGGGCATGGGATCATACTTGGAGGGGACGTTTTGAGCCTACCATTGATCAAACCCGAGTGTGGAAGATTGTTTGGAGCCTTGAAGACTTAAGGACTCTCGGGTTTGGACCATCTTTGTTGGTTCACGATTTTGGTTCCATTTATTAAGGGCATTTTTGTCACTTAGCCTTAAAGGCATTTTTGACAATTCATATTATTTTCCAACACACCAAGGCCACCCTTGGTCATTAAGGGTTGTGTAGTCTTTTTTGCCTTCTTTTGTAATATACTATAAGTAGGAATTTTTGGGTCTTCTCTCATAAGTTATGATGATGAATGTATGAAACATTGAAATCCTCTTTCTTGAGATTAGACCACCTTAGAGTAGTTCTTAGTTAGGGCTTGGAAAGGCCACCTTAGAGTAGGTCTTGGAAAAGCTAGTATTGATCTTTGCTTGGAAATGGTGGATCTTGAGGTGAGTTGATTACCTTGGCGGTCACCGTAAGAGTGTGGTTTTGATTATTTCATTCATTAGGGGTTGGTGTATAAATACACTTGGTTCTTAATCTTGTAATAATCTTGTTCTCACTATTTATCCTTTTCTTTCTTGTATTATTGTTGTGTTTGTTCTTGTCCTCTACTCTCGGTTTGTGTTTTTTGTTGTTGGCCAAATGGTTTCTCATCTTGTTTATCATATTGTGTTGCTAATATTAGTTTGGGTTGGCTGTTTTGGTGTTCTAAAGACCTTGTTCATCTCTTTATTGTATTGTATTGTTAAATCCGAGAGTTGGTCACCAAAGAGGTCCTCGGTTTCTTGAGCTTGTGGACTGATTTTGGTGTGTGTTTCGTGTTTCCCTTATGCTTCTTGTATCATTAAATAATATAATCAAGTTGAAGCTTAAAAATGAAAAAAAGGGTCAGTTCTCCAATGAAGGAGTGTGAAAGTAGGACTGTATATAAGATATTAGGCTAAGGTAATTTTGCAATGCAGATGAAAACTGCCAAGCAAGAATAAATGGCATTATTATTGTTGAGATTATTTTTAGAAAGCAAGGTATTTTATTGTAATTGCTGAATCAACAAATCAGTTAGTTCAAAGTCAGTTAGTTTAGAGTTTGTAAGTAGTGAGCTGTTGAATTAGTTGATTAAGTAGTTACATATATTTTCCTTTCCTACGTGTATATAAACAACTGTTGTGAATAGTTGAAGCTGAAGCTTTTCATTTCCAAATTGGGAATTCACATGTTTTCTCTCTCTATCTTGCTCGTTTCTCTTCCTCTCAGCTCCAAATAAGCTGAAACCTGACATGGTATCAGAGCACGATGATCGATTGGTGAATCAACATCATTTTGCATCTTCATCTAAGCTGAAATTTTTTTTGTTCCTGCCCCAATTTTCCCTAATTTTTTGCATTCCTTTGAGGTACGAATTGAATGTTGAAGTAGCTATTTTGTGCTGTATATATTTTCCTTCGTTGGTCATTTTTTGTTTTTATACTACTCATACTACAATGGCAAAAACTGCTGAAACTGGAAATCCTACTACTGCTTCCACAAGCACCACAATTGATTTTCGAAATCTCCTTTTTATTCATCCCTTTGACAGTCCTAGCGCCATTCTAGCTCCCGTACCTTTTGATGGCGTAGGTTATCGTTCATAGCGACATAGTGTGTTGCGATTTCTGTCGATTAAGAAAAAATTAGGTTTATTAATGGAGAGTGTAAGAAACCAAATTCACAAACCTCTTCGGAATTGCGCCAATGGGAGAGATGCGATGATATGGTTATGGCGTGGATTCTCAATTCCCTTGTGAAGGATATTAAGGACAGTGTCGAGTACGTGTGTAGTTCCCACGAAATTTAGACTGAACTAGAAGATCGGTATGATCAGAAAAATGGGGCAAATTATACCAGATTCAGTAGGAAATTAGTGATTTGCACCAAGGCAATCTGGACATCAATGGCTATTACACGAGAATGAAGAAACTTTGGGAAGAACTTAGCACAATTACGGTTAAGCATCAATGTGTCTGTCAATGCACTTGTGGAGGTATAGAACATATTTACAAGGCCGAACAAGATCTAAGATTAATTCAATTCTTTATGGGGCTTAATGAAGTTTACACTACAATTCAAGAAAGTATCTGATGATGACACTTTACCCACTATCGAGAAAGCATTTGCACTGCTAGTACAGGAGGAAAAGCAGAGGGAACTTTGACCTATCAATCACACTCTTGGTGAATCATCTTCTATGCATGTAAGTATTAGGGTTGATAATTCTACTGGAAGGAATTTTCGAACAAATTATGTTGTTAACAATCATAATATGGGCGAAAGGAATAGACCATTCTGTGATCACTGCAAGAGATTAGGTCACACTAAGAAGAAATGCAACAAACTACATGGATACCCTCAACAACTAAATCAAGTGTTGAACACTTCAAGACCTTACAGTTATAACAATGCCACCAAGTATCAAAGCTACAACCAGAACTACAATATTCAGAGAGGATCATGTCCAAATCAGGGATATAAGTCTGCTAAAGGTAAGGGAATAACTGCCAATTCCCTAGGTATAGATTCTGATTTATTAACTGGGAAGAGTAAAGGTGGAGAAAAACACAATGACAGTTAGCAAATGACTCTCACAAAGGAGCAATATGGGAAAATAGTAAATCTGACTCAGCTGTTTGGATCCAACAGTTTAGGCAACACTCTTACTACTAATGGACATGATTGTGGAGTTGCTAGCTTTGCAGGTATTATTGCTTGTACTACTTCAATAGATATTGGTAAATTGTCTTGTGGATGTCATAACTCAAATAGTTACTTGTGGATTATAGATTTTGGTGTTTTCCACCACATGACCTTCAAAGAAAGTTTCTTTTAAATATCATACACTTACCATATCCTTTACTTATTAAACTACCAAATGGTTACCATGTGAAAGTTATGGAAATAGGCAATGTGGAAGATAATTTTGCATAATGTTTTCCTTATACCATCTTTTAAATTCAATATCATTTTTGTCAGCTCCTTAGTAGAACAACCCAAATGCATTGTTCACTTCTCTATTTCATCTTGCATTCTACAGGTCCCTTCTCAGAAGAGTCCTATGGAGATTGGTATATTGCATGATGTCCTCTATTACCTCTGTTCAAGCTACTTCAAGAAAAGAATTCCTACAGCAGGACATCAAAAAGAACCTTCTCATATTTTTTCATTGTCTATTCATATAAATAAGTTGCATTGTACTTGTCCATATTCCCTACATTGCAATTCATCCATTATACAGAATGTCACTCATGTACACAAGAACTCCACTATGATGAATGTTGTTCCTTCTGATGATATTAATGCAATACCATCTCTTTCCAGTATCCATGTTCATGTCTCTAATGAAAATAGTATTGATATTTTGTGACATTACAAATTAGGCCATGTGCATTTTTTAAAAATGAAGGGTATGTCATCTATCCCTATACATTTCTCACCTAAACAACCTCTTAGTTGCACCATATGTTTCATGGAAAAACATACTAGGATTCCCTTTCCTAAAAAGACAACAACACTAAATTTATTTTCGAACTGATCCATGTAGACTTGTGAGGCCCTTATCATGTCCCAACCCATGCGAATTACAAATATTTCATGACCATAGTGGATGACTTTAGTAGGTCCACTTGGACTCACCTACTAAGTTACAAAAGTAATGCCCTACACACACTAAAATCCTTTATAAAAATGGTTGAATGTCAATTTAATACCAATGTGCAGATTATTAGAATTGTCAATGGGTTGTAATTCAACAATAATGAAACATTTATGTTTTTTCAATCCAAGGGAATTGTCCATCAGAAAACTTGCCCTTACACTCCCCAACAAAATGGGATAGTAGAAAGAAAACATAAGTACCTATTAGAAACAACTAGATTCTTGTTGTTCCAATCCAAATTACCTTTGAAATATTGGGAAAAATATGTGTTGACAGCTACCTACCTCATAAATAGGTTACCATCCTCTTCCATTAATAAGGCATGTCCTTTTGAAATCCTCCACAAATGTAAACCATCATATTCACACCTAAGAAGTTTTGGATTCCTGTGTTATCCTACACTAACTAAACCATACAAAGACAAATTTGAGCCAAGAACTACACCTCATCTTTTTATAGGTTACCCTTTTGGTGTGAAAGGTTACAAAGTTCTAAATCTGGCCAAAAAAAGAATATTATTTTCTAGAGATATGATATTCCATGAATTTATATTTCCTTTTTCTCATCAGTCTAATAGGAGTGCTGGTTTTTATCCTATGTCTATTCCTCAAAACCATGTCACAGTTGATAGCAGCTTGACATATATTGTACACAATGGTCATGGCAGTAAGCATGTACCACCTGAAATCTCTGTTTCAGAACCTACCATCATGGAATCCTCACCCCCTTCTTACTCCCAAACACATATTGAATCTACATTCATGCCTTCTCATCAATCACTAACACTTGCTAACCCTGCACCACTACCACCTACTATATCTACTTCTATAGAACCCAGAAGATCTCTTAAAACACATAAAGTTCCCTCATAACTTAATGATTTTGTACATTCCCTTACACACCCATAATCATACTGCTTATTTACTCATTCCAAGTCTACAATCAACTCTGAAATCCATAATTCCACAAGTGAACAACTTGTACATCACATCCATTTTGACTCTGAACCAGTTTCTTATGAGGAGGAAGCATCATGTCTATCTTGGTAGGTAGAAATGACATAAGAATTTGAGGTACTTTATGCTAATCACACTTGGGATCTTGTCCCCTTACCAACTAATAAGAGAGCTATAGGATATAGATGGGTATATAATATTAAGCATAAAGCTGATAGGAGCATAGAAAGGTTTAAGGCTAGATTGGTGATGAAGGATTATACTCAACATGCTGGGATAAACTATAGTGAAATTTTTTCACCAGTTGTGAAAATGAAAATTGTGAGAGCCTTAATTGCCACAGCTATTAAGAGGAAATGGGATATATTTCAGTTGGATGTAAATAATACATTTCTTCATGGAGATCTCCATGAAGAAGTGTATATGGAAGTTCTCAAAGGACTTCACATAGACAAACCTGGTATTGTCTGCAAATTAAATAGATCTCTATATGGTTTAAAGCAAGATAGTAGGCAGTGCTATGTAAAATTAATCAAAGCTTTGAACTTAAGGGATTCCATCACTCCATGCATAACTATTCATTATTTTATAAGAAATCAAATTTTTTCTCTGTATTTGTAGCTATGTATGAGGATGATGTTTTAATCACTAGAATTGATGCTCATGAGATATCAGAATTGAAGAAATTTCTCAATGCTACTTTCAAGATTAAAGACCTGGGGAGGCTACATTATTTCTTGGGATTAGAAGTTATAAATACAAATGATGGTGCTCTTATTTCTTAGAAGAAATTTCTGTTGGACCTACTCAAAGAATTCAATTGTAGTTAATACAGTCATTTATCTTCACCTATGGATCCTAATGTCAAACTCAAGGCAAAAGAAGGAGTTCCTTTATCTGATACAGGCCACTATAGGAAGTTAGTAGGAAAACTCAACCTCCTTACGACTACAAAGTTGGACATAGCATATGGAGTCCAACATCTCAGCCTGTTCATGTAGCACTCTAGATATCCTTATCTACAAGATGCATACCACCTACTAAGATATTTAAAGAAGGACTCTGACCTAGGGGTGTTCATGTCCAATAAAGAGGACTACAACATCAAAGCAGATTTTGACTCAGATTGGGTTGCATGTCCAAATTCAAGAAAATCAGTGTATGGATACATTGTACTTCTAGGTGATAGTCCAATCAGCTGAAAGTCAAAGAAACAGGAGATAATCTCATTATCCTCAGCAAAAGTTGAGTACAGACCAAGCAGAAAGGTAGTTAGAGAGTTAGTTTGGTTAAGAAGGCTACTAACTGATCTCAGTGGTCTATTTTTTAGTCCTATTCCCGTGTTTTGTGATAGTCAATCATCCTTACATATTTCTAAAATCCTGTATTTCATAAGAGGACTAAAAACATAGAGGTTGACTGCCACTTTGTAAGAAACATATTACAAGATGGGCTGATATCACTTCATCACATTGGTATAGGAGCACAACTTCCAGACATCCTTAATAAAGCTCTTACTAGTGTTTGAAACTCAAAGATTCTTCACAAGTTGTTTGTCACACATCCCTTCCAACTTGAGGGAGGCTGTTGAGATTAGTTTTAGAAAGCAAGGTATTTTATTGTAATTGCTGAGTCAGCAAATCAGTTAGTTTAGAGTTTGTTAGTAGTGTTCTGTAGATTTAGTTGAGTAAGTAGTTACAGATATTTTCCTTTCCTACTTGTATATAAACAATTATTGTGAATAGTTGAAGCTTAAGCTTTACATTTCCAAATTGGGAATTCACATATTTTCTCTCTCTTTATCTTGCTCGTTTCTCTTCCTCTCAGCTCCAGATGAGCTGAAACTTGACAATTATAGTAGTAATGACTAATTAATACAATAATTTAGTTGGAAATTGGCAGAATGCAAACACATAGTGACTGTTCGAAGGGCAATTGCCAGTTAAAGAAATCTAAATGTCAGAAATTAAAGGTCAAAAAGAAATTAGAGAGTAATCAATACACTTAATTTTCTGCAGATTTTTTGAAGCATAAAATTAGAAAAGTTATCTACGGGTTCAAGTAATAAAATACAATAAATAAGAAGTTGGAAAACATTTTATTGAAGAGCATCTTTTGCATTTGAACTATTTTTTGATTTTCCCATAATTTCCAGACTTGTAAGATTAGGAAAAAGGCCAAAAAAAATAACAAATAAGATAAATAGTAATTCAGGCCTTAGAGCGCCCCATGTCAGCAATTTTGTAACTCTCCTTTATATATATATATATATTGATTGATTATATATGTAAATAAATGTTGCACTAATTATGGTAAAAAAGGTGTATATGTAAAAAAAATATATAAAGATATAAGATATACATTTAATAAAATAAAATAAAAAAACTCATTCATGAAAAAAATTATATTTTAAAATTAGTATTTGTTAAGTATCACACACACGACTTCCTCTAATATTTATGTCATTTTTTTTTGATGAAAAGTTCATGTCATTTAACTATTTTTACTTTTATTATGTAGAATTTAAAATTAACTAATTTCTTATATAAAATTATTATTTATTTGAAATATATATATATATATATATATATATATAATTTAATATTTAGAAATTGAAAAAAAATTATATTTTAGCTTTTTAGAAATAATTACACATTAACAAAATTAATCTTACAATGCAAAACAATCATCTATTTAAGACATTCGAAAATAGTTTTATTTTTTTCAAAAAAAAAAACAGTCTAGTGCTCAAAGCATCCCACAATAAAAAATTCATTTATTACCAAAAAAAATAAAAAATAATAATAACTCTAAATGTGTGCCTAAAAACATGCAAACTAGCTACGTCAATTTGTTGCAACAATAAATTTGCAGTTATTTGGGTAATTATATATTACCATAAAAAAATTTAATTTGAAGAAAAATAGTTATTTATTTATAAGATTTTGCTTCAAATAATTATCTTTTTGAAGCTATAAGGTTACTATTGCTATTATAACTTCAAACTCGTGGAAAAAACGTACGATTTAGCTACAACATTTTATTGTAACAATAATTTTATAGCTATTCGGGTGTGTATTGCCACAAATATTTATATCTTGTAGAAAAAATATTTATTTAGTTATAATATTTTATTTCATTTTTTTTATGTGGCTATAAGACCACTGTTGGTACAATAGCTTCAAACTCGTAGTAAAAATATATAATTTAGCTACGATATTTTACTGTAGCAATAAATTTAAAGCTATTTCTGTATTTATTGCCACAAATTTTTATAAATTTTCAATTATTTTTTCATAGCTATAAGATACTATTGCTATAGTGACTATATACTCATGGCAAAAACGAATGATTTAGCTATAATATTTTATTGTAGAAATAACTTTGTTGCTATATGAGTAATTATTGCCATGATAGTCAATAATTATAGTAAAAAAATGAGAAATTAACTTTGTCATTTTATTTTGGTAGCTAAGAAATTATAAATAGCCACAAAAATTTAAATTTTGTGGTTGTTGTTAAGTATTTTCCACGAATGTCAAATTCATAGCTGAAAATTTATAGTTATAGATGCATAATATTGTATTGTTATATACCAAGGTAAGAACCAAGTGTTGTTTTTCTCGGGTTTAGTAGAATATGTATTTTTCTAATAATAACTTCAAATAAATGTTCAAATTAATATATGAACAATCAAATGAAGTTTAAACTCTGTATTTACAACTTTGAACTCTTAATAATAAGTTCAACCCAACCAATGAACAATCACAAATAAATTTCAGACTATGTTCTTGAAAATAGAAAAATCAATGTTAAGAACTTCAACAAAAGTTCTACCAACTTATGAACTATCAAAATAAAGTTTCAAGAACTTCAAACACAAGTTCAAACTGTTGAACAACTATCAATATAAAGTTCAAACTATTTTCTGGAACAACAGTAAAACCAACTTTAAGAAAAAGAGATGAAACAGAAAGATTCAAGTCCAAGGATTTCATGGTATGTCCTTAAGGAATTTATTCCCTTCAATTACCCGAGGTTATAGAATGTTTCCTCCTAGGATAAAATTAATCACTTTGATAAAATAGAGGTACCTCAAATTCTATCAAACTATGAACGTACTCAACGGTAGTAAATTACAATAGAGTTTTTTCAAGAAATAGGAGTATTTTGTCTTTAAAATTTCATGTCTTTACCTGAGGAAAAATTCAGGAATTTATAGCCATCAAGGTGTTGCTTCATAAAGAGAAGAAATGGTTCAAAAACGTGCACCCCTTCATAAAGGTGAAACTCTTTGGGAAAGGTGTAACTCTTCGAAAAAGTCATAACCCATTGGAAAGGTCATAACCATTCAATTTGAAAAGGTGCCTATTCAAATTGCATCCTTTCTCTTGGTATCTTTCCAAAAAAAATACCTACTCATTTTTAATTCACACCTCTTAAAAATCCAACAATTCCCCAAATGATGGGGAATGACTATTTTATAATAAATTTAAGGACAAGTGTGTGATTTACAAGCAAACACTAGTTGCATTTGGATAAGTGGGTTTTTGTTTGAATTTTTCATAGTGAACATGAATCGGATGCACTCAATCAATCGGTAGATGTGATATGTTTGAACCACCGAGCTTTAATATACACCTAGACAACACAAGTCACACAACCGGCCTTTTACCATTTATGATTCTCATGATTTTGTTCTTTTAAGCCATGAACATATCCTTATTTCATGAGAGCATAAAGAATAGAATTTTACTAACATTCTCCTTGAAGCAACTTCTACTTCATCCTCACATACGTGATTTCTAAACATTTAATCCTATAGATCAAACTATTTGGTCAAACCTGTCAAACTTAGAATCCATTAAAAAGCTTCAAACCATAAGCCTTATCATTGTTCTCTGAACATTGTCTTCATCATGAGAATAGGTTTAGTATATTAACAATGTTGAACCATTAGTCACAACTTTGTTTTATGTCCTTGAACCTAGCTCTTGGGATCTCCAGTCATCTAGGTAGAGATACAACCATGATGAGTTGTCCTAGGAATTAAACCCATTCTCTTCGATAATCTCTCAACACCCTCTCTAGATAGACCTTTTGTAAGTGAATCTGACACATTATCCTTTAACTTTGCATAGTCAACAATGATAATTTTACTAGAGAGTAGTTTTATAATTGTATTATGTCTCTATCTTAGATGATGACATTTACCGTTGTACATCATACTCCCTATCCTACCTATCGTCGCTTGACAATCACAGTATATACATACTGATGCCAAAGGTTTGGGCCAATAAGGGTTATCTTATAATAAATTTTGGGGTCATTCATCTTCTTCACCAACTTTATTTAACATGGTAAATTTAGATTCCATTATAGAGAGGGCAATACATGTCTATTTAGATAATTTCCTAAAGACTGCTCCTTCATATTTAAAGTAAATCCATATCCACTCATGAATTTTATTTTATTCAATCTGGTGATCCAATTTGCATCACTATATCCTTCAATTACCACTGGATATTTATTATAATGCAAAACATAGTCTTGTGTATATTTTAGATACCCCAAAACTCTTTTCATTGACATCCAATGAGTTTGATTGGGATTACTCGTGTATCGACTCAATTTAATAATAGTACATGCTATATATGGTCGCATACAATTCATGATATACATAAAACTTCCCAATACTCTTGCATAGTCCAACTGTGAGTCACTTTTACCTTCATTCTTTTGAGGTGCAAAGCTCATGTCTAATTGAGTCTTGGAAATACCAAAATTCAAATAATTGAACTTGTCAATTACCTTTTTAATGTAATGAGACTATGACACCGACAACTTTTATGGATTTTTATGAATTATCATCCCTAAGATCATATCCGTAACTCCAAGGTATTTTATATCAAACTTGCTCTCAAGCATTTATTTAGTACCATTTATGTCAAAAATGTCTCTTCTGATGATCAATATATCATCCATATATAAATAAATAATGACTTTGTGATTTAGAGTATTTTTAATGTAAACACATTTATCACATTCGTTTATCTTGAAGCCCTTTGCCAACATGGTTTGGTCAAACTTTGCATGCCACTGTTTGGGTTCTTCTTTTAATCCATAAAGTGACTTAACAAGTTTACATACTTTCTTTTTTTACCAGGAACCACAAAACCCTCGGGTTGTTCCATGTAAATTTCTTTCTCCAATTCTCTATTTAGGAATTATATTTTCATATCCATTTGATGGATTTCAAGACCATACACTGCTAAGGCAACTAACATCCGAATAAATGTTATCCTTGTTACATACGAGTATGTATCAAAATAATCAAGACCTTTTTTTTAGTATAATGCCTTTCACTACAAGTATTTCCTTATATTTGTCAATAGTACCATCAGTTTTCATTTTCTTTTTTGAAGATTCATTTAAAACCTAAAGGTTTATTTCTTGGAGGAATATCAACCAACTTACAAGTATGGTTGCTCGAGATTGAATCAATCTCAATATTAACCGTCTCTTTCCAATAGAAAGCATCGCTTCTTTAAATTTTTTATGCTCATTTTCAAGAAAAATTATTACAAAATTTGATCCAAAGAAAGTTGACGTTCTTTAACATATACTAAGCCTTGGATTCTTATCATTAAGTACATTATCATTTGGATCATCTTGAGGTCATTTAGACCTTCCACTAGACTACTCATGCCCAGTTTTATATGGATAAATATGTTCAAAGAACCCCTCATTATGTAATTCAATTACTGTATTTTCATTAATATTCAAATGGTCAGATTTATGAACCAATAATCGATATGCTTTTTTCTTTTAGCATATTCAATGAATACACATTCCATATTCTGGGTCCTGCTTTTACCGTTTTAGGCATAGAAACTTGGAATTTTGCTAGACAGTCCCACACTTTGAAATATTTCAAGTTGGGTTTCCTTTCTTTCTATTTTTCATATGGAATTGAATGTGTCTTACTATGGGGAACTGTATTGAGTATTCATTTAGCTGTATGGATAACTTCCCCTATAAGTTTTGGGGTAAATCTGAACTTATGAGCAAAGCATTTATCATTTTCTTTGATGTTCGGTTTTTTCTTTCTATAGTTCTATTTGATTGAGGTGAATATGGGACATTAGATTGATGGACAATTCCATTTTCTATTTATATCTCCATTAAAGGAGATTCACGTTCTCCACCCCTATCACTTCTTATCATTTTAATTTTTTTATTCAACTGATTTTCAACTTTTATTTATATTGCCTAAACATGTCAATTACTTCATCATTATAATTTAGAAAATAAACATAACAATATCTAGTGCAATTGTCAATAAAAGTTATAAAATACTTTTTTTCACCACGAGATGGTGTTGACTTCATATCACAAATGGTTGTATGAATTAAGTCTAAGGAATTGAAAATTCCTTTCAACAATCTTATACAGATGCTTAGCATACTTAGATTCCATATACATATTTGACAATTTGGTTTACTGCACTTAAAGTTAGGTAACACTTTCAAACTAATCAATTTTCACAATATTTTGTAATTGACATGTCCTAAACAGCTTTTTCACAAATCATTTGACTATAGCAAGTAAGAAGAAGACTCAAATTTCTTTATTTCAACAGCCATTATCAAGTTTGAAAAGGCCCTCATTGAGGTAGACCTTTCCTACATATGTTTCATTCTTGCTTATTACAACTTTCTCTGAAATAAATACACACTTCAATCTATTTTTAATGAGAAGTGTTGTCGACACTAAGTTCTTCCTACCAGTAAGAACATGAAAATTTTTTTTAGAGTCAACACCTTGCTAGAAGTCATTTTTAGGAATATCTTCCATTTCCTTCAATCTTGGCTATTGCATTAATTCCTTCTTTTGGATATTGCATTGTACCAAAAGCTTCTTTGTCTGTACAAACTTGTCTAGTGGATCCTGAATCAAACCTCCATTCATTTGGATTTCCAACAGATTGCTTTAAGTGATCATAACACACAGATTTTTAATATTTCCTGTTGTTTCCAACATGCTTATCTGATCTCTTTTCTTATTCTTATTCAGAACTTGACTATTTAGAGCTTTGTGGCTAACATTACTACAATTGTAGCATTTGCCTTTGAATATATTCTTGTTTTTCTCTATCTCTTGTCCAAAAGACTTATTCACCTTGTTATTATTTGGAACATCATCCTTAATAGGATTTGCAGTCATCATTGATGTTTTTTATTCAACTCATTATCCTTTTCTATCATGGGACGACTCACAAGACCTTTAAACCAGACAATTCATTTCAAGCATTAATTTTTTATTGGATATGAGGATCTATACTTGTGAATATTTGCATTTTAAGTTTGTTCAGTCAAAATGATACCATTTGCTGCCATCTTTGAAGTTCACACCAAAATATTTTTTTTCCAATTTCTCTGTCATTTTCATTGCTAGAGCAATATATGAATGACTTAATGATGCAACATTGGTTGCCGTGGGATAGAACCAATCATAATCCAATTAATTTGTTGTTCATTTTTATTCATCAGTTTTCTGTAAATCTTTGACCTACACTTTAGTATTTCAGAATATTAACAATAAAGACTTTAATAGTTATCCAACTTGTTTCTAGTCAATGATGAAGTTATTATATCTTCAAATCATCAATCGAATGAACTTTGAAACCTGACGAAATTTTTATGACTTCAAATTAGAATCAAATTCAAATAGAGTGAAAACCCATAGGTATTAAACTCCAGAAACCAATACAGAGAGTTTATTGAATCGGTGAAGTTTTTATATTCTTCGAACCAAATTTTCTCAGTGATTTTTTTATGTTTATCTAACTGTGGGAGTAGAAATCAAAAGATTTTAGTCTACACAAAATCAGACCCAATACAGATTAACCAAGTATTTGACTTATAAACGGTGATGATTTTTTTTCTTTTCTTTCATCAAACAGCCACCAAAAATAAATATTTTTTTATAAATTTCTCAAGATTGTTGTTTTTCTCAGGTTTAGTAAAATATGTATTTTTCCAATAATAACTTCAAATACATGTTCAAATTAATATATAAAAAATCAAATGAAGTTTAAAATCTGTATTTATGACTTTTAACTTTTAACAATAAGTTCAACCCAACTTATGAACAACCAAAAATAAAGTTCAAACTATTTTCTTGAAAATAGAAAGATCAATGTTAAGAACTTCAATACAAGATCAACCAACTTATGAACTATCAAAATAAAGTTTCAAGAACTTCAAACACAAGATCATACAGTTGAAGAACTATCAATATGACATTCAAACTATTTTCTGGAGCAACAGTAAAACAAACGTTAAGAAAAAGAGATGAGACAAAAAAATTCAAGTCCACCGAATTCACGGTGTGTCCTTAAGGAATTTATTCCCCTCAAGTATCCGAGGTTATAGAATTTTTCCTCCCAGAATAAAATGAATCACGTCGATAGAATAGAGGTTCTTCAAATTTTGTCAAACTACGAATACGAACGCGCTCAACAGTAGCAAATCACACTATAATATTTTCAAGAAAGAGGCTTATTTTGTCTTCAAAATTTCATGTCTTTATCTGAGGAAAAATTTAGGCATTGATATTCATCAAGGTGTTGTTTCTTGAAGAGAAGCAATGGCTCAGAAAGGTGCTCCCCTTCATAAAGGTGCAACTCTTCAAAAAAGGTGTAACTCTTGGAAAAATTCACAACCCATTGGAAAGGTCATGACCATCCAATCTGAAAAGGTGCCTATTCAAATTGCACCCTTTCTCTTAGTGTCATTCTAGAAAAAAAAACTACTCATTTTCCATTTGCACCTCTTAAAAACCCAACACCAAGTAACTCACCAGTAGTTTGTAAATCATATGCTCTCACCAATCAAACTTCTTTCTTTGGTTCCACTCAAAAGCGACCCATATTCCCTACTTACTTCTTTCTAGCGCTTATTCTTCAACTCAAGTGCTTTCAGAGGTAAAGGATAAAAAAGGATCAATTGAGAACAAAATGGTATAAACTTGTTGGATGCCAAATATTAGGCTAATAGAATCAATATGGCTAACTATTATTAATACTAGTAGGCAAAAGGACTCAAAGGGCTACTCAAAGGCTCATAGGGAAAGTTCTAGGCGAGTGCAAGATGACACCGATTATCATCTAAACTTCACTTCACCCAATACAAATGATTCACTCCATAAAACTATGTCATGTCTCTCAATTAAACCACTCAGACATAATCAATAAAATCTATCAAAGAATTGGAGGTAATAATGAAAGTTAAACTCAGAAGCCTCAATCGTCAAAAGAGGATTGCAAAAATTATCAAGGCATTGGAAGAAGGTATCCAATAACTATGATTGACCATAAACCCCAATATGAAGTATCCCACATAGCATACAAAGTCCTTTATTTTCTTTAGTTCATTTTTAATCCTAAAAACTAATTCCCTCAAGACAGTCGTCATACTATCCATCATCCGAAAAAGTCCAAACTAAAACAAAAACAAGAATAAAACTAAGAAAATAATAAATAACAATATCTATACCTAAACTATAAGAATAATACCCTTAAGAAAGTCGTTTAGCCATACATCATCAGAAAAGGTAAATAAATATTCTACCTAAAAGTTCCCGGTTCAAAAGAAAATTGGCAATCCTTAGGAAAGAACCATGCTTAAGGAAAACCCAGGACTAAGCTAATAAAAAAACTTTCTATATTTGTACTATTAGCGTGGCTCAAATTCTGTTATTTATAACAAGAAAATCAAATAAATCATCTATCAGGCAATTGTATTAATTATAAGCAAACAATAAGGTCTGACACTACCATCCCATACTTAATAATATGCATTGTCCTCAGTTACATAGTATCACAAAATAAATAGTAAAAGTAAAAATAGAGTGGGTGTCATAAACTCTCTCATAATGACTTTAGTAGAGGAGAGGACCCATTTAACACCTCGATCCTGAGTGTTATTACCTCTTTAATATGATGCCAGATATGTCAACTGATTTGATATGCTCACTCTCCTCATAGAAATTTGTCCAGTAGAAACTGTAGCACTACCATCAATATCAATTGTTGCACTTAAGTGCACACACAAGTGTACGTGGTCCACCAAGTAGTAAAATTATCTTTAAAAACCAAGTATCGATCCCATAGGGACTAGTGTTAAGGAACTATCTAATTCAAGTTCAACTATTAATATTAATTGAGTGCAAATGTAACCACAAGAGTTTGTAAGTTATAAGTAACTATAAACTACACAATGCAGTAAAGGTTTGAACAATAAATGGGGAAAATCCCAGGGGCTAAATCACCGCTAACAATTATACTAAACTATAGAACTTCATTGGTTAGGTTAATTATCTTCATTGTTGGTTCACGGAGTCTATACAATGACTATGGTATTCCGAAACTCTAATCACTTATCTAACATAGCCCCACAACTACATCGTTGAGTGGGGATGCGAGAACTAAGTTAAATTCATTCATATTTCATCCTGTAATTGAACCAAACAGGGAACTTAGGATATTACTATCTTAGATACAAATTATAACTTCATTCAATTAGAAGATTACAATCCTATTCTATCTATCCCACGTTATATCCTCTTATTCCTCCTTCTAGGTTCACAAGATGATTATGTATGTATTCTAGGGGTAATGAAGCCTTAAAATAGTGATAAAAAGGATAAATAAACCAAAAAATTTGGAAAACAACCAAACCAAATAAATTTATAACCATAATACTCATGTTTTTGGCCTTAACGAATGTCGCCCAAAACTACACTCCAATTAGAAGTATAATACGGTCAATTATAAATATAATAACTCAACTAGGTTGGGGTCGATCCCACAGAGAAAACATGATAGTTTCTTGCCTTAATGTAATCCATAAGCAGTACAGGAAAGTAAATAGGGGGATTTTGTTATCAATCAAAAATAGTAACCAAATCTTGAGTACTTTTGAGTTGTAATCAATATGAGATGAACACTAGGTTTGTGTTCCCCCTAGATTCTCAACTCCGTAAATATCTCATGATCAACCTAATTGTTCTATTGTTCTGTATGCAAAGCCTACAAGATAAGTCTTATCAACTGTCGGGTAAGCTCAAAGATAAATTTTACCCTTTACCGGGTAAGTCTCAGGGTGTTGCCTTATTGCCCTTTGTTAAGACCTCAGTTCACTTGTCGGGGTAGGATCAATAGACTAGATAAGACACGGGGACCAAAAGGTAGAGGTAGAAGTCCTAAATCACTGTCTTAACTTCTTTTCCCAATCACAAACTCCTTTGTGGGGATGAATTAGAATACAAGTTATCTCAAGGTACGACCGATATTTGAGATTAATTATTGTGAAGAAGATTAAGATGTATGCAGAAACCCTAAAACAATTGAGTCTCACACTTTCTCTACGTAGCTAATCCGCCAAGGTTCCCACAACCCTAACTAAGGAGATTATCTGCTCATGTTTATGCAAGAAACCATGATTATTAATGAAGAACACATAAAATCAATTGCACAAGAATAAGATAAATAAACTCCAAAGTCTTTAATTGAATAAACCCCAAATTCTCAAGAACAATTGTAAAAGAATGTAATAGTACATAAAAGTATGTAAGAATATGTATAAAACGTAAAGGAACATTCCAGGAGTGTAACCTAATAAAAGACAAACCCTAAGGCATTTATAGTATCTCAAAATAACCTCAAAATCCTAATAAAAATAGGAAAGGTAAAGTTTAGCCGGAAGATGTTTCAACTCGATCTTCACTCGTATTGGCTCAATACGTGTCGTACCCTGGCCTCTCGTATCGATTCCAATTCATGTTTAGCATTCAATTTCTTCTATGAGTCATACACGAGTGTACGACTCGTGTCCTTTACTTGTATCCACCTGGGACTTTAGTCTTTCCAAGTCTTGAACACTGGTTTGTATACGACATCCCTATACGAGTCGTACTAAAACTTTCGACTCGTATACTTTTGATACTTCAACTCCTGAATGGCAGATTAGATTCTGTTATGCTTATGACTGTCTTATGTGACTCGTATCCTGGCTTAAGACTGGTAGACTTGAGTCGTATCTTCCTCACACTTAGATCTTCAGGTCGGCTTTTGGTTCTATTACTTATACGACTCAGCATACGAATCGTATCAAATGGTTATGACTCAGGAACTGACTCATATACTTATCAGAGTTGGTTTTTTTCAGTTTTTTTCTATTATTTTTCATTCAAATACTGTTGTTAACCCGTTTTACCTACAATTCACACCAGAGTGCATCATATCCAACAAAATATCCTAAGTTCACGCATGAGTTTGCAGTTTTAAGAATCGAAAGTGTCGTGTTTCCATGCCACATCAACACCCTCAACTTAGGCTTTTGCATGTCCTTAGGAAAACAAAACCAAATAACTACTTTCTAGCATAGAGGCGATGCTTAACCATGAAGATCTTAAGCTACCCAGGTAGTGATTTTGGATTTAATATATATAGTGTTGTCCCCCTCCTAATTCTATTATTCAAAACTCCGTTGCATATAATAATTTAGCATACATAGAAACATGAGAGAATCCGATAATGGCATTACATTAGCAATAGACACTTAGTCCTAAACACGTATTACATTTATCAAATATTCTAGAAAACTAGCATTATAACCCATTTGTGCTCACATTCAAAGAAAACCAATTCACTCTCCTTTTGGATGAATCAATTTATTCAGGGATATAACAAACAACTCTCTCACTCATAAAGAAGTAATACCAGTGTATACAGAGTACCATAGGCTTGCCCTTATGCTCTTTTCCTAAGTTTTCAGACAGTTGCGATATGATCACTATAGGGCTTTGTTCGTCTTGTAATGTAAGCTTAGTGGGATGGTATGGTACGCATGGATATTTAAAATGACAAACCCTCCTTGGCACTACACTAACTTTTGGGGTCCACACTTCACCAATTCTTCACTTTATTTATTTCCATCCTTATCTCTCCCTTTTGGTTTAAAAGCATATTCAGATTGGGTGTGGTCTTCTAGTCTTTCTTTTTTTCCCTCTCTTTTTTCACAAAGTTTCTTTTTCTACCACCCCCATCCTTACCTTTTTTCCTTTTATTTCACCCTTCTTCATACCCATTTTATATCACGTACTCTTATGATAGACAACCTCAAGTTATGTGTTTGCTTGAGTTAAAGTGCATAATGTCCAAGGAGGAATAGGGCCAAAATAGGTTCATTGTAATACAAATAGAAAGGTAAGAGGTATAACAAGAAAAATAGGCTACAAGGCTCAAAATCGGGATCAAGGGATATCATTCATGCATGGAAGGTCAATTTGGCTAAAGGTGGGGTGATATAAAAAATGACCTATGATCCTTTCCTGCCTAACTATCCTAGACCTAGGTAAAACCAACTGGGCAAGTTCTAGATTCCAATACACCGGGAACTAAGTAAATCTCATATGCACTTGAACGGGGCTATAGTACTAAGTACTAGTTATCCAACTATGCAACTGGTTTGTTCCTCATTGTTCTATCCATAATACTAATGCCATTTTCCGATTCACAACAGTCTCACAAAAGTATACCAATCACACAATCAAACATAAAAAAAATTTGAGGGGTCACTTTTCAAACACAATATTTACTAAAACATAAACTTTATAGCATCACATCCATAAGTCAAATCACCCTCATCAAAACATAAAAATAGAATTTTCAATACAATTTTTTTCCAAAATCATCAACAAAGATAATCAATCCACTTCCATAGGCGCGCTGATCTACTCCCTATCTCAACTACCTACGTCAAACCTGCAAGTCATAACAAATTTCCAATTTTTAGCTACATCTTTTGAGCTACTTCTAATTTTTTTTAGAATACCCCCCCACCCCCACTTAAGATCGTGGTACTGTCCATAGTGTTATAAAAATAAAAATAGAGTAGGGAAAAAGGGTCATACCTAGGTGCTCAAGGTGTTGGTACATTATCAGTCGTACGTGGGATTGCAGATCAGGTCCCATTCTCCTAAGATATCGTCCCATCAATCGGTACTACAACGACCATAGACGGAGGCATGATATCAAACCCTATAGCAACAACAACCGAAGATTTTGACCCACCAACTCCAGCGGCCATATCACGGACCCTCATCTCGCGATCCTGCTCATCCTGAATACTATCCACTCTGGCTCTCTTCTCAGTCTCTCGCTTTTCTTTTCTCTTTCTCTTCTTCTTTCTTCTTTGTTCTTTGGTGTTCTCAACCTGAACATCTACTGAGTCTGCCCAAATATTAGTAACATGGACAGTAGGAATCCCTGTCTCAATGATAGGCTTAGCAACCATGAATCTTTTGTAAATCTCTGAGACCATTTTATTGATCTTCACAACCTTGGCTCTAATATAGCAATCTCAAGAATCTACCTCTGCTCAGCTGTCGAGTGATCCTCTACTCAAAAGCGTCTAGGCACCCTTGAACTCTCCTATGTTACTCCTCAAGTCTCCTATCAAGCCAACTTCTCACTCCTTCTTCCATGTGACCTACCTTCGCGTTATGCGTGGCTAACTGGGTCACAACCTCGGTCCATGCAGCCTCGGAGGTCATCATGACACCAAAAGGAATACCCCGTGTACTAGGTGTCACTCACAAGACTGGTGATGGGGAATTAAAAGTACCCACTGCATCTGCATATGCTTCCTTTATCTGTGCTCCTGGATCAGTACCCCCAGCTGTAGTAGGGGACTCTATATGATCATCTTATAGGAATAATCCCACCATAACACCTGTTGCCTGCCTCATAGGTCATGCCAAAGGTTTGGTAACGTCTCTGATCAACCCAATATCAAATGTTCTCTGAGCTTTGATCATCTCATCAATACCAGGGATCTCCAACACTCCCATAGCTAAACAAATCTGCATAATCATGTAGGGGTAGGCCAACAATGCTTTCTAACTCCTAAATTCCCTATCTCTTAGCTCTCAGGCCAGGAACTCACCAATATCGAACGCGTACCCAACTGTGAAGATAGCTATCATAGAAACTTGGACCAGTCTCAGAACATTATCTACTATCGTGGGACACAGCCGATGTCAGGCTAGTATCCACCAAGCCTTACCCTCAAAGTTAAGGTCACCCTTCTTTATCTGTTGTGAATCTCCAATACCTCCTTCAACCTAAGTAGCATGTATACTATTCTAAGCTATCCGCTTTGCAGTCCATCTAAAAATCACCATTTTGTCTTCAAAACCTAGTATCTACTTTCTGATCTTTCTCATCTCAACCATCCTGTAGTCCATGTCTACTATGTTGGCCGGAGCTTGATACTCTAGACTATACAAAAGTCTCATGATAGTTTGGAGAGAGATATCAACTCACACACCTCAAATTATGATAGAGGTGATAGGTCCACCACCTTCTACAGTTGGACCTGTGGGTATTGCCTCTGTTGCTCACCCTTGTAGGCTACGTAGAAATCACGAACGATAACCTCACTGTATCTTCCTGGTTCTCTCATCATCTACCCAAATCTATAATTCCTGAAGTGCTCTTCAAAGTTGGGTAATTCAAACATCCCCGTAGTGGTTATTCTTCTTTTCAGATGAAGGACTCTCTTTATTTTGCCACCCAAAAGATAAAACAACCCCATGTTGAACATATCCTACATGTCAGGGTACCCTCATCATTCAAAAATGGGCACTAGAGTAGTGGTCAATGTGAGTGGAGGATCCTATTTGTCTATGGATGAAACATCAACCTCCTTGAGACCCTGATCTTCTTTTGACGTAGCCTCTGTTGAGATATATTATTCTTCATCATCATCGACATCTTCAACAGGCTATAGTGTATATGGAGGAGACATAGTAGCATTATTTCTCCTTGATCCCCTAGGTGGTGGTGACTCAGACTCTTGGGGAACCACTTTTTTCCCCTTAGCTTTAGTAGCTTTCTTTCCCTTTGGTGCAACTTTCTTTGACGAGGTTCTGTCATACTCTTTTCTGCTACTTTCAGATATAGATTCATACTTGGAAACACTGGTTTTCTCACTTTCAACGGGTGGTTTCTTGGTCACTTTCTTAGCCTCTTGTCTAGAAGAGGACAAATTCTTTGGAGGCCTGATTCCTGCAAGTACGCGATTATTAGTAACTAAGTAAAGAAAAGAAAAGAAAAAAATCTAAAACTAAAGTTCAATGAACTTTGTATGGATTGGGTACGAGTGATAGGTACTAGTCATACCTACTGGGTACGACTGGTATAACCAAGTTGTATCTTAGATAATGGATAACCTTGGTTTATTGGTCAACTTACGACTCATCCTTACCAGTCATACCAGACTAGTATGACTCATGACCAACAGTTGTAAGATAGTCAGAAATTTTTTCTATTTTAATTCTTCCCAGGTGGGTACGATTTAGTATGTATGAGTCGTATGGAGTGGATACGACTCGTGTGGTTGAGTCATATCCATTTTAAAACTTGAAATTTATTAAACTTCCATGTTGTCAGTGGGTAGGAGTCCTATTACGACTCCCGTACTGGTGGGTACGAGTCGTAAGAAGTCTCGTATTCACTACAACATAGAAGTCCAACTTCGAACTTTGACTCCAATGCAAATTCCAAAAATATCCACTACTACAATCAGCTATTTCTATCATTTGAACGCATAGAGACATATCAAAATCCATTTCCATACCCTAGCTCTACCCACATTTTCAATTTTTGATAATAACAACTACAATAGGTTGCCAACAACCCAAAATTTTTGCATAATCTTACTCAAACCAAGTGCACGGTACGCCTCGTGCAGTCAAACTTTTGAAAATTATCAAAATGGCTTTACTCAAACTGAGTAAGGTAATGAGTCGTTCCTTTTGGGAATGACTCATACCTCAAATTATGAGTTCAAATATTTGAAACTTGTCAAAGCATACCCACTCAAAATAAGTCAAACAATGAGTCTATAGGTGACCCTACAACTCGTTTAGTGACTTGTACCTAAGGTCCTACTCTTTATATTTTTACTTTAGCAGAAGTAGTAGTCACGAGTGATAGCACGACTCGTTGATGGAAGCAATAATTCATGAGGTCATAAGTAACCCTTGATCATGACTATCTCCTTAGACAAAAAATAATTTCCACAATTTTTAATTTGTTATCGGTATGATACTCCATTTCAAATACTAATTTATAATCATTGAATTGTAGAGATCATAAATTCATTCCATTTGAAACATTAAAGCATTATGGGTCACTCAGACTTCCCTCATGTTCAATTGTATGATTAAAATTGTTGGGAGTTGGGTGGACAAAATGATCCGACCTTTATTACCAATGTAATTATGGATTGTAATATCCGCTTATTCAATGGGTATAAGACAACCAAGAAAATAGAAATGTACCAAGCACCATAAATTAATTTCCACACTTATTTTTATATAAAAAAATATTAGACATATTATACACACATAATCTATTTAAAATAAACATAGAAAATATGGCAATCCATATGGTATGCACACTCTACAAATTTCCATCTAAAAATTAACCTAGTGTTATGACAAATAAGCACAAAATATAAAAATCCATGGGTAGGACTCAAAATTACTAATCAAAGAAAATTAAACATAGTTTACTTAGATTTGTATTTGAGTGCTTGAGGGGATAAAAAATTGAATTCTATGTGATGCTTGTGCCACAAACTTAAATTTTGGGTGAGATTGATATTGAATTGCAATTATAGCAGTGATTTAGCAGATTTGGAAAGTGATTAATGGGGAAATTTAAGTGTTAGTTATGGAGGGAGCATTTTGATTTGAAATAGGAAAGGAAAGAAGAGTAGTTAAGTTCGAATTTTGAATTGGGGGGGGGGGGGTAAAGGAATGGGTTAGCTTGTCATAATCAATTTTAAAATATTTGACTAGTTGACCTCAACCATACCTTATGAGTGTTGGAAGTTACCACGAGTTGTTCTATGATGTTACTAGTGAATAATATTAAAAACTTACATGAGACTTCACGAGTACAAGGTAGGACTTTCATGACACAACACGAATTATTCCTTGACTCGTAAGTTATATCTATTTTGATGATATCTATCCAGTCCCTAAAAGTAATGAGATAATTCATTGTTTGAACATATAAATCTTCCTAAGATGCGTGATGAAAAGTTCCCACAAGATGATAATTTGGGTCCATCATAATGATTAACCTCATGACTCATTCTAATCGAGTATGATTCGTAGGAGCAAACTATAAGATGACCTTGCTTTTTCCTTTAGTTGGTGTTAGCGGCTATACTCGGAGGCCACAATTTATTGGTAGAGTCATCAACTAATTTCGTGACCTATGGCCCAAATATTTTCTAAGTTTTTCCTAACTTATTTTTCGTATACCATGCACACTAAAATACTTCTGCAAACATTAACCCTACATTAAAATCAAAGGCAAAGGGAAAACAAAATACAAGGAATGGGTTGACTCCCATAAAGCTCATATTTTAACATTACGACATGAATCGGCTTGGTTAGTCAGACTTCACCAAGATAACAAATATCAACTACCTTTATTTCCTCATTTGTCCCCAAATATGCCTTCACACACTGACTATTTACCTTGATTTTTTTACCTTTATGGTTCTCAAGGCCAATTGAATCATATGGGAACAACTTGAATGACCTCATCCACTTAGAATTCAACTTTTCAGGAAATAAGTGAAGTTTTGAATTAACAACAAGACCATATCACCCAAATTAAACTCTTTCTTGTATATCTTTCAGAGTGAAACATCTTTAACTTCTCCTTGTAAAGAGTTGAACTCTCATAAGATTTCAAATGAAACTCAGCTAACTCATTCAATTGAATAAACCACAAGTTAGAGGTATATCACCACAATTCAAATTTAGCTTTTTGGTTTCCCACATGGTTTTGTTCTAGATCAACTGATAGATGACATAATTTTGCACATGCAAAATGATGGGGGACATACCTATAGGGGTCATGAAAGTAGTACGATATGCCTTCCTAGACCGATCTATTATATTTGCATTTACATTCTTCATAAGGATTGTCTTTATCTCCAAATTAAAGACCTCAACCTGCCCACTGGATTGTAGATGATAAGGTGTTTCTATCCTATGCTTTACATCATATTTCTCATGTAGGGCTTGAAATAAAATATTACAAAAATGAGAGCCTCCATTACTAATAGTTGCTCTTTGTGTACCAAACCTCAAAAAAATATTATACTTCAAGATTGATGTAACATTGTTGCTTTCATTGTTGGAAAGAAAAAACTACCTCCACCTATTTCGGTGCATGGTTAACAACTACCAGTATGTACTCCATCCTATTTGAGTACACAAATGGACCTGTATAATCAATACCCCAAATTTCTAACAACTCAATCACAAGAATAGGGGAGAGAGAAAGTTTATGCCTTCTTGGTATACTCCCTGTTGATACTCAATTTTGACCTCTCAATATCCTTTCTAGGTTGCTATTTTATAAAAAATTATTAGTTTTAAATATTGATATTTCTTTTCTTATTAATTTGGTGTCAATTAAATACTAACCTTTCATATTCATGATTTTAAAGTATGCAATTTATTTTATCATTTAATTTTATATTTTTATATATAATTTATTAATTGAAATATAATATTTTGCATAATTTTATTAATATTTATTAAATTATATTCGTAAATATGCATACTCATAATTTAGAAACATATGATCTATGACTATTATCTTTATCATTATTTTGAATTGTGTTATTATATATCAAATTAGTAGCTACTTGTGTTAGCCTTCTATAATCACCAAATATTTAATAATGACAAACTAACATAATAAACATACAGGACAAAATCTAGAAGATCTTGTGATGGGAAGCATTCCTTGGAGATCATGGAATTATATGGAATGAATCAATTCAAATGACCAAGTGAGCTTGGAAGATCCCAAAAATATGGAATCAAAAGATACCCATATAAGGAGCAGATCTCAATGAACAATCAAAGGAGGAAATTAGTACTAGAAAATATTTCATGAAGAATAAATAAGGAAAAGGATCATATTCTCTGCATGGACATATATTATATGGACACGTATGAATATGACACTTCAATTCAACAAAGGAAAAAGCATATCACACGCACAAACATATATGATATGGACAAAATAACGATACGAGTCCTCCATAAGGAAATCCATACAAATCCTCTATTGAAAGAAAATCCCTTGGGTTTTACTTTTAAAGAGAAGAAGCAGAAGATGATGAAGACTAAAGAAAGGCATTGAAGATAAAAGAATCCTTATGAAACTTCATAGGAAACTATCACTCTGTCTCATATTTGAGTCTTCATAAAGCTTAGTAATTATCTCAATTTACAATAGTTACAAAAAGAAAAAAGATTGAGTTAGTCCCTTAGTTATACCAGTCAAGACTGTGTCACAAACTTTGGATAACCGTAGATTGAGATTCAGAACTTCTTCAATTCCACTATAATGCATTACTATCATCAAGATCTAAAGAAAATGGTCGCAACCTAAGGGGACTGGAAAAAGAAATCACACTGGTGATCCGAGCCAGTATAAAATTTTGTGTTCTTTGTTATATTTTAGTTTTTTACTTTATTTTAATTCTAATTATTAATTATACTAACTTGCAGGAGAGTTGACGGATGAAGATAATTAGTCTACTCAGAAAAATATTTCAATTTACCCCTCTCTTGATTTTTAATTGGTATCAGTGCAGGCCTCACTATAACGAGTTTCTTAACCGCACGTGAGTATAGATCAAATGACCAATTATTAGATTTTAGGAGCACTCCTTCAAAACGGATACTCTTCGACAAGACCACCATACTTCAATGGATAACACTACTTGCACTGAAAGAATAGATTCAATATTTTCGTGTAGTACACTAACTTCTAGGCTTAGGTAGTCATCAAGAAGGGACCAAAACCTATATCAGGTGTCAAGGACAAACAAAAGGAAAAAGAATAGAGCAACCTGGACGTGGATGATTTTGAAAATTTTGAAATCACCAAAGAACAATAGGAGCTAATTAAAACTAATGCTAGAGCTATAAGTTTTCTTTACTGAGCAGTTAGTGGAGCAAAATACAACAAGATACCAATCTGTAAAATGACCAAAGAAATGTGGGACAAACTCGAAGTGACTTATGAAGGTACTGTCAAAGTAAAGAAAGTAAGGATTAGCGCTCTACCAATGTGTACGAACTCTTGAAAATTGAGGAAAATGAGGGGATGGAGTCAATGTTCACACGGTTCAGTAAAATTATTTGTTAACTACAGTCTCTAGGGATGATCTACTCGAATAGTCTTCAGTCAAGTAACTAGTAAGGAGTCTTCCAAAAGTATTGAAAATCACGAAAACCATTCTAGAGTATGGAGATTTTCATAACATAACATATGAAAAACTATGAGGTAATCTTCTTTCTTATGAACAAAATCATATAAACAAGCACAACAAGGAGGAGTAAAAGAAGCCTACAACCTTTAGTGTCAGAAGCTCAAGAGAAGGCGAGAATATAGATTAAGATAAAAATAAAGGGATGGCTATTATAATTCATTGGGTCAGGAAAATTATAAGAAAAAGCAACAAAGACCTTAAGCTTTCAACAACAACTAATTCACAAGAAATAATGATCACTGTTATGATAGCAGCAAATAAAAAAAAACTATACAGAAATAAGGAGAAGATCATTAAAGAAAAGTAGAAATCTTAGAGAATGGATTGATGATTATACAACTGAAGACAACGCATAAATAACAAATATGTGTTTCATGAAAATAGGTGAATTTAGTGAGGTAAGACCCTTTGACTGTCAAAATTGCAATTTTTTTCAATTAAATCTTGATTTTATTACTCATGAACTTCAAAAGATTATAGATGAATATAAAATACTCTCTAAAAAGGAAAATTTGGCAATCTCAGTCAGAAAGAAAGATTGAAGAAAAAAGAAAAAATTGGCAAATTCAACTTGAAATAGGAAAAATAGATTATCGACTTGATTCAAGAAGAACTTGATGATGTTAAAATGTAGTTAAACAATATTAGAAAATCATTAAGTCATAGTTTTGTTAAGTCAAATATTTTAAAATCAAAATACATCTCTTACTTTGATTCATTTAATACCCCTAAACCTCTTTTTTTATTCATTGAACTATTTGCTACACTTGTGGAAAAAAGGGGAACAAATCTCATAACTATAGACAACGGTCTAAAGGAATGTGGATTTATAGGCCTAAATAAAGCACATCTAATCCTCAAGGACCGAAGACCGCTTGGGTACCTACTAGAAATTAATTCTCCTATTTGGATGGAATATGTTTGAAAACTACAGAAAAAAAATGTGGGTAATAGACAAGATATGCTCTAGACATATTATCATAAAGAAAGAGAACTTCAGTACCCTAAAAAATTTGAAGGTGGATTTATTAGATTTGGCAATAATGCCAAAGGAGAAGTCATAGGAGATGGATCTTTAAAACTTAACTCTTCTTGCGAGCTCATTGAAGTTTATCTCATAGATGGGCTCAGACACAACCTATTGAGTATCAGTAAGATCTATGATATAGGATTCGGTGTATCTTTTAATGCTGAAAATTATTCTACCAAGCATTAAAAAGGAAAAATCACTCGAATTGGTGATCGTGTCAATAATATTTACATTCTGAATAATACTAATTTTGCCACCCTGACATATCTCACTACTCAAATTAGTGACACCTAGTTGTGGCATAGAAAACTTGGGCATGCCAGCACACAATCCATTAAAAAACTTTCTAGACTTGAATTGGTGAATGGTCTGCCAAAGCTAAAACTTAAAAAGGATCATATCTGTGATGTTTATCAACTTGGTAAAAAAACTCAAACATTTTTTAAATACAAAGATATTTGTAAATAGACTCAGACATTCTTTAAATAAAAAGATATTGTCAATACTACCAAACCCCTTTAAAAGATCCACATGGATCTATCTGGCCCAACCAAAATTGCTAGCATTGGTGAAAAAGATATGTGTTTGTTATAGTTGATGATTTTTCTAAATTTATCTGGATAATATTTCTTTTTCATAAACATAAAGCTTTTACTAATTTTGAGATCTTTTGTAGAAAGATAAAAGGAGAAGTTGGGTATTTTATAACTTATGTTTATACGATCACAGAGGAGAATTTAAAAACACGGCCTTTGAAGATTGTTGTGCTCAAAATGGTTACTCTTAGAACATTTTATCTCCTTAATATCCTTAAAAAATGATGTAGTCGAACAGAAAAATAAATCCTCCCAAGAGACTGCACAAACCATACTACTCAAGCAAAACTTACCTGACCACTTCTGGGAAGAGGCAATGAGAATGACATGTCATATTCTCAATAGATGCCACATTAGGCCTATCTTAAAGAAGACCCCCTACAAGCTGTTGAGAGGAAAGAAGTCGAACATCATCTATTTTCATCCTTTTAGATGCAAATTCTTCATTCACAATAATGGTAATAATAATTTAGGAAAATTTGATCCACAAAGTGATGAAGGTATTTTTCTCAGTTACTCTCCCACTAGTTGTGCCTATAGAGCTTTTAATAAAAAGACATTGTGTGTTGAAGAATCTAAGCACATAGTTTTTAATGAATCTAATCTCATTGCTATGAATTTGAGTTTTGATGAAGAACAGGTGAATGAATCCTAACACAAAGCCTCTCCGAAGATAGCACCTGAATAATCTGACTCTGAGTCGACTACTGCTCAACTAAAGTCAGCTCCAGCCACTAAACCATCAAAATCAAACATTCCAAGCGAATAGATACATAGTGATGGCTTCCCAAATGAATTCATCATTGGAAATTCAAATGATAAGATACATACAAGTGTTCCTTGGGAAAACAAGCATTAATGGTGCTTGTTTCTTAAATTAAACCTAAAAGGTCTATGAGGCCTTAAAGATGAATCAAGGGTTAAAGCCCTGAGGGAAGGTTGGATTAATTTAAATAAAATCAAGTATGAAATCTGTTTGAAAAAAACAAAAACTGCTCAATCATTAGAACCAGATGGTCCTGTAAAAACAAAATGAATAAAGAAGGCAAAGTCATTAGAAAAAAGTCTAGTTTAGTGTCTCAAGGTTATTCTCAGTAGGAACATATTTATTATGATGAAACTTTTACTTATGTAGCAAGGTTGGAATCAAATTGCATTGTTAGCAGTTGTTGTCATTAATCATTTTAAAATATATCAAATGGATGTTAGAGTGCTATTTTAATTGTTTTTATTCATGACGAAGTCTTTGTTATACAACCTCTTGGTTTAAAAAATCCTTTGTGTATGAATCAAGTTTTCAAACTCTTATAAGCACTTTATGGTCTCAAACAAGCTCCGAAGGCTTAGTATGAGAGATTGAGTATTTTTCTTTTAAATGACAATTATGAGAGAGGAAAAATAAAGACTAATATATTTATTCAAAAATTAAACTATCCCTAACACCTTGTGCAAGAATTTTGCAAATCTTATGAAAGGAGAATTTGAAATGAGTCTAATGGGAGAGCTCACATTCTTCTTGGGGCTACAAATCAAGAATTCTTCTTGGGGATACAAATCAATCATTCCCTAAAAGGGACCTTCATAAATCAAATAAAATACACAAAGGGAAAAACTTTTGGAACTCCTATGAGCCCAATAAAAAATCTTGACTCAGACACATTTGAGAAAGATATTGATGGAAAAACCTACAAAGGAATGATTGGGTCTCTACTCTACTTGACCACAAGTCGAGCCAACATTATGTTTAGTGCTGTAAGTGTGTGAGATTTTAGTCGTCTCCCAAGGAGTCCCACTTGACTGCAGTCAAATAGATCATTCGATATCTCACTGGAACTCAGAATATTAGATTATGGTACCCCCACTCCTCAATCTTTGATTTAATTAACTTTTTAGATTCTAACTTTTCAGGTGATAAAAATGATTGCTTAAGTACTAGCGGCACTTGCAAAATTCTTAGGGATGTCATAATTTCACGGCAACAGTAAAAAACAAACTTCAGTTGTATTTATCAATCACCAAAGTTGAATACAAAGTCATTAGAAATTGTGATACTCAGATATATGGATAATTCATCAATTACTTAATTTTGATTTATCTTTCAAATTTTGTGACAATTATGTGTGATAATACTAGTGCAATTAGTTTGTCTAAATACATGATGCAACATTCTAGAGTTAACTATAAAGATATTAAGCATCATTTTATTCGTGATCATATTGAAATTGGAAAATTTATATTAAATTTTGGACTCAAAAAGTCTACTTGCTGATATTTTTACAAAACCCTTTCTTGAAGAATATTTTTTTCTTTCTCTGAGAAAAACTCGGGATTATTTGCATGAATGATTGTTAACTAGCGTGTACTTTAATCAAACAATATTTTTTTGTCAAATATATTTACCTTGTTTACATGATTTCCCCTAATTATTACAGTTATATCCCTATGTGTTGACTCAGGCCTATATTATTTTCCTTATTCATATCTCCCTTGCTTTTTTTTCTTCCCAGTAACTGAATTCCTTCCCTTATATCCTTTCAAATTTCTTTGCTTCACCTACTTTAATCCCTTGTTCAAAACCCTTCTTTTTTCGTTTCTCTCATCCTTCTCCTTATGACTAAAACTAGACCCATGAATCACCTCCATCAAACTCCTATCGATTGTCTTTCAAATAACAAAGATCTAGTTCCCGTTGCCAACTTCTCCAAAGAAGTCTCTTCCCACACTCTCTATTCCTCTAACCCTAATAATATACCTCTTTTAATTTAAATACTTCACGCAAAAACACTTACTCAAACTCTCGAGAAACTCTTCCTTTGTAAGACTTGAAAAAGTTCTGGACTGCTTCCCATCAAGAGAAGTTTCTCACATTTAAGAGTCTCTCAACTATGCCTAGAAGGGTTGTTATTATTTAGTAATTGAAAGAATCTCAGTGAAATGTAAGTCCTCTATTTAAGGCTCAATATCTATCATTATTTTTTTGACTCAATGGATCAGAAGCTTATAAGGATCTAGTCCGCATATTTTACACAAATCTTCGTATCTCAAAATATAGCTTTAGACCCTAGTATTGGGAACAAGAATTAGTCTGAATGATTTTTTGTTTGAAAAGGTGTTTGATACCAAGTTATCTAGGATAGTACCTTTTATGAATGAAACTTGGCTTGAAAGTTTTGAAGTCAATATTGATGAGGTAAAAGCTGCAGTTGCCAAACCCGGAGAAAATCTATCCAAATTTGGACCTCTGTCTATGTGCTTTAAACATAAAAATTTGTCTCACATTATTGCTACTACTCTGATTCTTTGAAAAGGATCTTTGAGTAATGTTACTTCTTAAGTTGTGTTTGTTTTGTATTGAATGGTTAAAAGATACAAAATAAATTGGGCTTTGTGATTTTGTGAGTACATGTTTCAAGGAGAAACTAATCCTCATGTTTCAGCGAGTTTGCCATATTCATTGTTGATTACATAATTTTTGCACTTTTATTTGATTGATCTGTTTTCCAACAGTTGAAGTCTCTGCCACCTACGACTCTAAAATCTTTTCTAGCATGGTCTATGATCTGGTTGGAAGTGAATGGTGCAAAAAGCTTTTGATGAGAGCAAGGTTTGATCTCCCTAAAGTAAGTAATATTGTTGTTAATCCTAACTCTTCAGAGTTGAAGGAAGTAGAAGAAGTGAAGGAGCGTACGCAAGGTATTGATGAAAGTCTAGTGCGTCATTAAGAGTCAGTTTCTAAGTTGGTGCAACTCAAAAAAGACACTAGTACAAACATAGGGAAGGCACATGTTATTCTTGATATTCTCAAATAGTACGGCCTCAAAATCTTCAATAAGCTATTAAATCAATTCCACTCCATCAAAACTGAGGCCAACTCCTCCCACAATGAGCTTGCAATCTCTATGCAGAATACCTATTCAAACTTCTATAAGAAAGTGGAATGCTCTTATACAAGATTTTGTCATAACATTTACAATACCATCAGCTATTTCCCAAGAAATGATAAGCTGGTTCCAAAAAAATAATTTTTTATTCAAAGGGGGCATGTCCTCATTTCTTTTGGTATGTATAAGGGGCAATCTTTTCACCCCTCTTTTAACCATTTTATTTCATTTTGGGCTAAGCGTTCTTTACTTTGATTATATAAATTTATCACTATTTTCTTTCCTGCTTTGTTTGTCAAATTATTATTTTTGATTATGCCAAAGGGGGAGAATATCTTCCAATCAATCTATCAGGAGGATTATTTCAGCAAGGAGAGCTATATGTGAGGGGAGCTTGCTGTATATGATGTGAGGCCAGCTACCAGTCAGGGGGAGCCCATAAATAGGGAAGTTAATTGATATTTATTTTGTCATTATCAAAAAAGGAGATTGTTAGACTCCCATAATCACCTAGTATTTTAACAAAGATAAACTAATATAATAAACAAACAATATCAAATCTGGAAGATCTTGTAATGGGAAGCAATCTGTGGAGATCATGGACTTATATGGAAGGAATTAGTTCACATAACTAGGCTAACATGGAAGATCCTAAAAATATGGAACAAAAAGATACTCACACAAGGAGAAGATATGGGAGAGCAATCAAAGGAGGAAATTAGTACAATGCAATATTTCATAAAGACCAAATAAGGAAAAGGATCATATTCTCTATAATCTACATGAACATATCTGATATGGATATGTTTGAATATGACACTTCAATGAGCAAATAAAACAACATATAGCACACTGACATATCATATATGGACGCGCTAAAGATATGATCCTCAATCAAGGAATTCATATAAATCCTTGATTGAAATAAGACCCCTTGGGTTTTCCTTTTAGAGAAAAGAAGCAGCAAAAGATGAAGAATATATAAAGGCATTAAAATACAGAATATTCCTTACACAACTTCACAGAAAACTATCACTCTATCTCATCTTTGAGTCTTCATAAAGCTTTGTAATTTTCTCAGTTTACAATAGTTATAAAAGAATAAGATTGAGTCAGTCCCTTAGTTATACCAGTCGAGGCTATTTCACAAGATCTGAAAAACCATAGTTTGAGATTCAAAACATGTTTAATTCCACTATAACTCATTGTTAACTTCAAGCTCTAAAGGAAACCATTGCAACCCAAGGATAATGGAATAGGCACCACACCAGTTATCCTAACTAGTATAAAATTCTGTGCTCTTTGTTATATTTCAATTTTTTCTTTCATTATAATTTTATTTTATTAAGTACACTAACTTGTAGGAGAGTTGATTGACGCAACTGATTAGTTGACTCAGAATAAGATTTTAATTCACCCTGCCCCCTCTTGATTTTCAACTTGTATTACTGCCTTCCAATTTTGTCTCTCCTCTACCCCATTTTATCTTTGAGGGAGTTATTGTAACAAATAATCAAAATTATATATATAGCATTTTTCTCATATTGTGATAATATGTTATTTTGATAATATAAAGCATCAAAATTTAATTCAATGTGTTAATTGAATATAGTGACATTTACTTTTAAGGTTTCTATTTCACATCATCTATTTATTTATTATTATTAATTGCCATATTTTAGTATATTATAATGGTGTGTAAATTTAATGTAGCAGCAAATTATACTTATTAAATCCCCTCTTACAAATTCCTACAAAACAAAGCTCATCCGTTCCACCCATTATTTTATGTAAGTCAATTTTCTTTCCATATCATCTTAAGCCTTCCTTTTTTTTGAAGTTAATTTGTATTCCCCTTTTAAAAGTTTTTTGATCTATATCTCTAATAACCATGTAAATTATGTTATCGTTGCAGATCCTTAGAAGACCAAAAATTATGCTATTTTCCTATCATTTATGTCAATCCAAGGATCTCTCCAAAAAGTTACATGGAATCTTTATTTTCCAGAATATTTGATTTTTTCATAGTTAAAATCTCATTGATTTATCTCCTTCGCAAGGAAAATTTGAAAGGGTGCCTTCACCCTACTTTCTAGCTACAAATAACAAGACTCATATGAGAGAAGGTGTAACACCCTGAATTTTTGGTCCCTGAAAATTTGTTGACCTTTGAGCTCAATTCCCAGTTTGCGACTCTTCATACCGTAGGGTGTCTATACAGGTCGTAGGACCCCAATCGTAACCAGACCAGTGTGCTAGCCTTAAGTTTCTATTTTGACTACAACTAGGGTCTATGCGAGTCGTAGTCCAAAACCGTAGCCTGAATAATAATATTTGCAAATGTTGCTTCCTTGATCATGACTAAACTCAACGAGTCGTAATGACTCTATATGAGTCGTAAGGTATCAGGGTGACAAGTGTGTACCCAAAAGTTTCAGTCTTAATTATGTCTTCGACCCTACGAGTCATAGGGTCACTTGACGAGTCATATGGTGAACCGTAGTCACTAGCGACTATTTTTCTGCTTTTAATTAATGACACTTTGGACGTTTTTTCGCTTCCCCAATTGTCAAACTCTTTTAAGTCTCCAAAGTCAAGAACACTTAGGGTTTCCAAGAAGTGTGTCACTTAGGGATCTCAACGGTGATTTCTCTCCATAGTTGTGATACTTTCAGGCATGTTACTTTTCCCCAAATCATATTTTATGAAAAACATGTGTTTTAAATGGTTTAATTGTATGAATTTGAATGTAGGTTTTGACATGGGTTGAGCATTTTGGAATGGTTGACTCTTGAATTATTTTTTCATGGTTTTCATAAGTTGTTCATGCTTTGAATTGAATGTTTGAACTAATAGGTTTCATGGGTGTGGGAATTGGAATTGGGGTAGAGGTATTTCCCCCAAATTGATGTTTTGAACTTGGAATTGGTTTTGAACAATTGTGTTCCCTCAACCCACTTGTGTAAATGGCTTTAAATTATGAAATTGTCACTTGGCTTGACTTTATCACCTATCCTATTATATTGCATAAATTGTTAAAAAATGAGCATAGGTTTTAAAGGCATTGTTGGCAATGTTTTTATTTAATTAAAAAAACGGGCCAACACATTCCCCCAATTTGATTTGATAAACCAAAGGAGGTTGAGGCGTTCTCCAACTTGATTTAATGAACCAAGGGGATCGAGGCATTCCCCAAGTTAATGGAATTGTAATAGCATAATTGTGAGCTTGAACGCGAATTGTATGACGATACCTGTGGTATTCCTTAATGTATAATTCCTTTCTTAAGGAATGGGTTATGTAAAACTTGTTTTAATTGGGCTTAATGGGGGTTACGTAGCTAAGTCGTGAAGGTGTGGGTCTCGAATGACTTATACTGGAAACTCACATTTATCGACGTGAAAGTTGGTCTTGATGAACATGTACTACAATGACCCAAATTGAGGCCCTGGCCGCAACAGGTATCCTGAACCATGAAGGCTCAAGATCCTTTCTAACTGTCGATCATATGCATAATTCATATGCGATAAAGATACGAAAAAAATACAAAATGGAAACATGGTCATCTGACTTCATCAACTAAATAATACGATATGAGTTCATAAACCTTCAAAGACATTTAACACCAGTCTGCGAAATCTTTATCAATACTGGAAATAACATTTTTCTGAAACTGGGAGAAATCCCTCAATCGAACCATGAACTAAAACCAAATGGAAATGTAACATGACACAAGGCCTTTCGAAACAAGGAAGGCTAACTAACTTCAAATGTCCGACAAACTAATCTACTTCTTAGCGGGACCCCGGGACTAAGCTTCAGATCCTGAAATATAGAGGTCAATACAAATGTACTGGTACGCAGAACAATCTAAAAGAAAAATATATTTTTATACAACATAGGTGAGAGCATTACACAAAACGTATCAGCATAAAACATTTGAAAACATAAGGGCATAATCTGATAACTTTCAAAATGACTTCTTGAAATCATGTCTCTACTCTTTATTTCTCTTCTGATATAGATGGTACACCCTACAATCTGTAATTCCAAAGGCTATATGGAATCCTCTCTTAACTCGGCGGCCAATCCCCCAACCCGAGTTTACCGCAAGGGTTGGAGTCTCTGCATCTTTACTATGCTACATAGCCATCGCCAGCGTACAATCCCCATTTTAGGGCAACATGAATCTGTGTCATCAAATCACAGTTTTGAGAAATGAGTTGTTTGAACTCATGCCTTCTTCAAGTAGCCATCTAACTCTTTTAGCCGTATTTTAGACTTTTTAAAAATATCTTCTTCGAAAAGTTATTTCTTTCTTATTCTGCTTCGGGCACAACATAATAGGGTATCGTCATACCCAAACTTACAAGCCATATCACAACCTCTCTACTGTCCTTTTTTTTAAAAGGTATTTATTGACCACCCAAAGGATCTACTAGTTAGACAAAAGTGTATATTTCGAAACAGTTGAAATCCAACAAAATCTCTAATCAACACTTCATCTATGATGTTCACCCTTTTTAATCAATCTGAAGCCATCCATAATGGGGAACTTGATCACTTATAAAAACAAGTAAAAATACCATTTCATTATCTCATAAAAACAATGCAATTTGTACATAGCAGTCCATCAATAGACTCAAGCTTTTAACAATTCACATAATCAATTCACAACATGCAAACTCAATGAATTTCGTAGCAAAAGAGGGAATTACATATCCCGTGCTCTCATTTAACTTCACAAATCTTGATATTTCATGGTCACATGAAACTAATTCGAGTTTAAAACACCACATCATAATTTCTACAATACTTTAACAAATCATAGGGTTTCAATGCATATTTGTTAGCAACCTGGAAATCAATTTCGAATGGTTACACATATACTCTTTAAAACTAGTTTAAAAACAGTAAATTCATGTCCATGATGTTTAGGATAGTTCCACGTACCTATTTGAGATTTAAACCCTAATATTGACTCATTTCTTGAAAATCTTGAACTTAGAGGTTGAATTCTTTATCTTTGGGGAAGAGTTAGGGTTTAGTTGGGAGAGAATTTGAGTAATCTTTGGTATATAATGCCCTAATGATGACTTAATTTCATGTTATTATGATTGGGTCTATGGGAAAATGATGAGACTACCCTTTAAAAATTAAATTCGCAACAGAATCTTATTTTAGAGGCCCACCGCGATGCACCAGAGGGCTCATTGCCATAGGTACCGCGATGTGGTGCAATCACGACTTACTATTTTCATGATCCAAACACGGCTTAAACCTCATCCAAAAAATCCAACACTTTCCGGAGGCATGCCCTTTACACCCAAAACATGAAATAACTCATAAATCTATATCTCGGGGTCAGTAAGACCAATTTAGAAATCAATGAAGATAGGGACTTAAAATATAACTAAGTCTTTCAACACTTAGAAAAATTTCAGGCTTTAAATTCCCTATGCATGCTACAATGGGTTGTATTAAGTGAAGAATGCTACCGGGTGTTACATTATCCTCCTCCTTGGGATCATTCGTCCCCAAATGATGACCCGGGACACAATAAGCACGATTTTAAGTACTACATGAAAAGAAGAGAGAGTAGTATAAAGTTTGTACCTTCTATGATTTTATTCATGATCTCAAAGAGATTTGGGTATCTCGCATGCATGTCATACTCTGACTCCCAAGTAGCTTCCTAAGAATTTTGATTTTTCCATAACACCTTGACTAAAACTATCTCCTTATTTCTCAACTTCCGAACTTGGCAATCTAAAATAGCGATGGGTTTTCTTCATATGAAAATGAGTCTTTTACATTGATCTCCTCTACAGGAAACACAAGAGAATGATCTCCAATACCTTTTTTTCACCATTGATACATGAAATACAGGATATACAGATGCCAAACTTGTTGGCAAACCTAACTCGTAAGCAACCCCACTGATCCTCCTCATAATCTAAAAAGGTCCTGTGTATCGAGGATTAAGCTTCCCTTTTTTCCAAATAGCATGACTCCCTTCATAGGGGAGACTTTTAGAAATACCCAATCCTCAACCTCAAACTCCAACTCCCTTCTTATAACATCAGCATAAGCCTTTTGGAGACTCTGAGCTATCTTAAGTCGCTCTCTAATGATTTTCACTTTCTCTATTGCCTGATGAACAAAGTCAGGCCCAAACAACCGGGTTTCACCCACTTCATACCACCCAATCGGGGACCTACATCTCCTCTCATAAAGGTCTTTAAAAAGAGCCATCTGAATGATGGAATGATAACTATTATTATAGGCGAACTCTATCAATGAAAAATGATCCGCCCAACTACCCTTAAAGTTAATCACACAATCCCTCAACATATCTTCTAAGGTATGAATTGTATGTTCTACTTGCCCATCTGTTTTAGGGTGAAAGGCAGTACTAAGGTTTACCTTGGTGCCTAAACCCCTCTGAAAAGACCGCCAAAACTACGAAGAGAATTCCATTCCTCAGTCAAATATAATAGACACAAAATCCCTATGCAAATGAACTATCTCCAAAATATACAACTTAGCATAATCATCCCCCGAATAATTCATTCGTACTGCAAGAAAATGATCAGACTTAGTCATCCTATCCACAATCACCTAAATGGAGTCATATTGGTTTCAAGATCTCGGAAGTCCTTTAATGAAATCCATGTTGATCATTTCCCACTTCCACATAGGCAAAGGTATCTCTTGGGAAGTGCCCCCTGGCCTCAAATATTCCACTTTAACTTGTTGACAATTCAAATACTTAGACACAAAGTTAGCAACATGTTTTTTCATATTATTCCACTAGTAAATCGCCTTAACATCATGATACATTTTAGTAGAACTAGGGTGAACAATATTCCTAGAAGTATGAGCTTAATCGAGAATTATTTCTCGCAACCCATCCACATTCAACATACATTATCTTTTGTTGACCAACATCTTTCTTAATTTGCACCAAGATGGGGTCCTCGGCCGGTTTCTCCTTAACTTCTGCACAGAGGGAGGATTTAGCTACCTCTTGAATAATTACTCCTCCATCTTCAGAATCTAGGAGTCAAACTGCCAAATTTGTAAGCCGGTGAATATCCTTCACCATATTTCTCTTACCTTCCTCAACATGAGAAAGAATGCCTATTGACAATCTACTAAAAGCACCAGCCACCATATTGGCCTTGCCCGAATGATAATGCAAGCTTATGTCATAATCGTTCAATGGCTCCAACAACCATCTCTGCCTGAGATTCAGTTCTTTCTACTTAAAAACATACTGCAAACTTTTATGATCTATAAAAATATCAACATGCACCCAATATAGAAAATGCCGCCCAATCTTTAGTATGAATGACACTGCCGCTAATTCTAAGTCATGGGTGGGATAATTCTTTTCATGCACCTTCAGCTGTCATGATACGTATGTCACCCCTTACTATGCTGCATAATCACACACTCAAGTCCCACCCGGATGCATTAAAGTACACGATAAAGCCCTCTGTACCATCAGAAAGGGTCAAAACTAGTGCAATAGTCAACTTATTTTTCAGTTTCTCAAAGCTATTCTCACAAGAGTCAGACCATATGAATTTCACTTTTTCTGAGTCAATTTAGTAAGTGGAGCAGATATGGGAGAAAAACTCTCTACAAACCTTCTGTAATACCCACCCAAACCCAAGAAGCTCTAGATATCGATTGGAGTCATGAGTCTGGGCCATTTTCTCACTGCCTCAACCTTGTGGGGGTCAACCCTAATCCCCTCACTAGAAATAATTTTCCACATGAAAGCAATAGCATCAAGCTAGAATTCTCACTTAGAAAACTTTGCATATAACTCATGATATTTGAGGGTCTGAAGAATGATTTGGAGGTGATTAGCATGATCTTCCTCATTCTTAGAGTAAAAAAAAATATTGTCGATAAAGACTATGACAAATATATCTAGAAACTGATGAAACACCCTATTTATTAGGTTTATAAAAAATATGGGGGAACAAGTCATTCCGAAGGACATAACTAGGTCATTTCAGGTTTGGAAAGTTGTTTTGGGAATATCAGCCTTCCTAACCTTCAGATGATGGTACCCCGAATGAAGGTTTATTTTAGAGAAATATTTGGCACCCTGAAGTTGGTCAAAAAGATCACCAATTCTGGGAAGAGGGTATTTGTTTTTAACTGTGACCTTATTTAGTTGATGGTAATCTATACACATATGGAGGGAACCATCTTTCTTACATACAAAGAGTATAGGTGTACCCTAGGGAGAGATACTAGGACGTATAAAGCCTTTGTCAGGAAGGCCTTTTAACTGTTCTTTTAACTCTTTCAATTCAGCAAGAGTTATTCTGTATGGAGGAATAGAAATAGGACGGGTGTCTGGCAACAAATCAATGCCAAAATATATCTCCCTATATGATGGTATCCTAGGAAGATCATTAGGAAAAACTTCTAGGAATTCATTAACTACAGGGACAGACTGGAGGAACGAACTTTCGGTACTGAAATCTCTGACTCAAACAAGATGATATTTTCACCCCTTTGATAGAAGCTTACGAGCTCCAAGATAAGATATGAATTTTCCTCTAGGTGCTAGAGAGTATCCCTCTCATTCTATCACTGGCTCATTAAGAAAAAAGAAAGTGACTTTTCTGGTTATACAGTCTATCATAGCATAATATGCATGAAGCCAGTCCATTACTAGTATAACATCAAAATAAATCATTTCTAGTTCAACAAGATCAGCCACAGTGTCACGATGACAAACATACACAACACAGTTTCTATAAACCCTTCTAGCTATAATATAGTCACCAACAGGAGTGAAAAAAGAAAAAGGTATCGAAATATTTTTTTAGGCCTAAAGCCAAAACTGACTGTCACGTATGGAGTCACGTAAAACAAGGTAGGTCCAAGATTAATTAATACATACAGATCATAGGAGAAAATCTGTAACAAACCCGTAACAACATCTGGAAAAGTTTTTGCATCTTGGAGGTTAGATAAGGCATATAACCGATTGCGACCACCTCCAGTAGCTGAAGTAGTACCCTTAAGTAGTTGAGCTGTAGAGTTCAACTGAGACTTACCACCTCTAAAGTTTCCTCTCACTGAGGGACAGTCCCTCTTGATATGGCCAGACTGGCCATAGGCATAGCATACAAGACTACCAAACTGACACTATCCCGGATGATTCTTTCCACATTTCCCACATTGCGGGTATGATCGAAAAGTTTGAGCCACACTCTCCTGGGACTGAGTGCCCTGCACCTTCAGCCCACTTTTAGGTTGTAAATGAGGAAATCGTTGATCGCCTGACGGTCTAGGCACTGGGGAGCTAGCCTAAGACTGAGCATTGCTCCAAAATTTCTTCTTTGACCACATCTGGTCCGACCTGCCACCCTGCTGCCGACTGATATTTTGATCTACGAACCTAGCTCTCTTAGTCTGCCTTTCTTTATTCCTCACCTCAGCCAACCTTTTCTTCTCTTCTTCTACCTACAACATATGCACTGATAACTTGGAGAAATCCATGTCCCTGTTTAGCATTGCTCACTTAAATTCCAATACAAAATTGTCCGAGAGACCAGATGCAAACTTTCTCATGCGAGCCCTTATGTTTCCCACTAACTCTGGATCATAATGAGACAACTGAGTGAACTTCAATGTATAATCCTTAACACTCATCCTTCCTTATTTTAGATTCATAAATTCTTCATCCTTTTCCACACTTAGTTCTTGGGGAAAGAAACAGTCCAGGAAAGCTTTTACAAACTTACCCCACACAGAAGGTTTAGCACCACCACCCATCAAATCCTTCCACTCATTATACCACTGGTTAGCTACGACATTTAACTAATAGGCTGCCAACTCAACCCCTTCAACTTCATTAGCATACATAATTCTAAAAAAATTTCTCCATTTAAACAATAAATTCTTAGAGGTCTTCCTCAACTTTTGTTCCTATAAAGGTGGGTGGGTTTAGCCTCATGACTTGGACAACCCGAGTAAGTTTAGACGAACTAGACACAGAACCCACATCTTTAGACTGATGGGTCTGAGAGGCCACCAACTGAGAAATCATATGGATGGACTATCAGAACTCAGCATTCAGAACTTCTCTTTGAGAAGGCTAGAGACGGTTAACACTGGTCCATGGAGCCTTAGGTGGACTAGTCGGGGATGGATAAGATCCTTGAGTAGCAACAAACTCTAGAGTACAAGCTCTATTATAGGTCTGCATGCCATGATTAGGGAGGACATCCTTATCTTAGGTATTCTGTTCATTGGATCTACGGAGGAGGGGGGCATGATCAATCTCTGAAATATAGGAAATCATTGATTAGAGGACATTCAAACTTTATAGCATGATCTAGATCATGAAGAAAAAGAGATATTCCTAAACACCAAGTAGTTTCCTCTTTATAAGTGTGGTGCTTTATACACCCATAAATAGGACTATACCCGACTCGATTTTGTAGACACCCTGGGACCATTAACCATGCTCATATACCAATTTTTTCATGACTCAAACTGAGGCCTTGGCTGCAACGGGCATCCCGAACCATGAAGGCTCGAGAGCCCTTCTAACTCGCGATCATATGTATAATTCATATACGATAAAGATGTGGAATAATACAAAATGGAAACATGGTCATCTGACTTCATCAACTAAACAATATGATATGAGTTCATAAATATTCAAAGACATTTAACACCAGTCTGTGAAATCTTTATCAATACTTGAAATAACATCTGTCTAAAATTGGGACAAGGCCTCCGGTTGGACCATGAACTAAAACCAAATAGAAATGTAACATGACTCTAAGCCTTCCAAAATAATGAAGGCTTACCAAATTCAAATGTTTGACAAACCAATCTACTGTTTAGCGGGCCCCCAGGACTGAGCCTCAGATCCTGAAATATAGGGGTTCAATACAAATGTACTGGTACGTAGAACAATACAAAAATAAAATATATTTTTATACAACATAGGTGAGAGTATTTCATAAAATGTATCAGCATAAAATATTTGAAAACACATGGGCATAATCTGATAACTTTCAAAACGACTTCTTGAAATCATGGCTATACTCAGACTTCTTTGAAAAGTTATTTCTTTTTTATTCTGCTTCGGGCACATCATAATAGGGTATCGTCATACCCAAACTTTCAAGCCATATCATAAACTCTCTACTGTTCTTTTTTTATTTCAAAATGTATTTATTGACCACCCAAAGATCTACTAGTTAGACAAAAGTTTATATTTCAAAACAATTAAATGTCTATTCAATACTTCATCTATGGTGGTCACCCTTTTAATCAATCTAAAGCCATCCATAATGGGGAATATGATCACTTATAAAAACAAGTAAAAATACCATTTCATTATCTCATAAAATCAATTCAATTTGTACATAATAGTCCATCAACAAACTCAAGCTTTTAACAGTTCATATAATCAATTCACAACATGCAAACTCAATGAATTTCCTAGCAAAAGAGAGAATTACATATCCTGTGCTCTCATTTAACTTCACAAATCTTGATATTTTATGGTCACACAAAAATAATTCGAGTTTAAAACACCACATCATAATTTCTACAATATTTCATCAAATCATAGGGTTTCAATGCATGTTCGTTAGCAACCTTGAAATTAATTTCGTATGAATACACATATACTTTTCAAATGTAGTTTAAAAACTGTAAATTCATGCCCATGAGGTTTAGGGTAGTCTCACGTACCTCATGGAGATTGAAACCCTAATCTTGAATCTTTTCTTGAAAATCTTAAACTTAGAGGTGAATTCTAGATATTTGAGGAAGAGTTAGGGTTTAGTTGGGAGAGAATTTGTGTAATCTTTGGCATATAATGCCCTAATAATGACTTAATCTCATATTATTACGATTAGGGCTATGGGAAAAAGATGAGGCTACCTTTTGAAAATTAAATTTACAATTGAATCCTGGTTCGGAGGCCCACTACGACATGCCAAAGGGATCATCGCCATAGGCACCATGATGTAGTGCAATCATGATGACTTACTGTTTTTGTGATCCAACCATGACTTAAACCTTATACAAAAAATCTAAAACTTTTTTGAGATATGCCCTTTACACCCCCAAATATGAAATAACTCAAAAATCTAGGTCTCGGGGTCAGGAAGACCAATTTAGAAATCATTGAAGTTAGGGTCTTAAAATATGACTAAGTCTTTCAACACTTAGAAAAATTTCATGCTTTAAATTCCCTATGCATGCTACTATGAGTAGTATCAAGTCAAGAATGCTTCGGGGTGTTACATGTACATAGTTTACACTATTGATATATTTGTATCTAGGATTGACATGGGGTCGGGGCATTTCTTTGTCTTCCTTAATATCTCCAATTCATGTGGCTAACACACACTAGGGCCTTTTCAGCTGAGGGAGCTGAACCCATCTAGCCCGTGGGTACTTGTTTATGACAGTTGAGATACATAGTCTATGATAATGATTTACTATCATGCTAAACCTTATTCCTTATTTTGGTATGTTATTTATATATGTATATAATAATGTGTGCATGGTTTTGAATTAAATTCTGACTTGACATTATTTTATCATCTTCTTGAGTTAGTTACTAGTGCTCACCCCACCAACTATCCCCGAATATTGTATTCCCACGTGATGCAGATTCCAAAGGCATTTTTACTTTTCTTGCACAGTGATAGGTGATCTCAGGCTTGTTAGTGTGTCAAATGAAGTGGTGATCCTCCTTCTTCTAGATGGCCTTTACTTCTTAGTTTAGTATGAAATAAACTATTTCCTTTTTAGACTATTTTGGATATTAACAAGGGAATTTCATGACTTAGATTGTGGTTGGATTGGTAAAGTCTTTGTGGATATTACTGTGGATTGGGCATTGATGTTGACACTCTTAGATGTCTTTGAACTTATTATTTTCTATCTTGTTATATGTTTGGAATTCAGCCAATGCTAGGTGTGTTATATTTTGTTTGGCTAGGTAAATTGGGTGTTTTTCAATCTTTGGTGGACTTGAGATACCCTTCACCACCAGGTCCTGATTTGGGTCATGAAAAAGTTTATATTAAATCCTAGGTTTGGTGTCATTGGGTGTTCATAAATCTGTATCAAGTAGAGATTCTTTTATGGATTTATAGTGTGCCATACTTATATGGGAGAGGCTACAAGGCATTTAGGAATATTTTCTTTTCTTGTATTCTATATTTAGGTTGTAGAGTCTAAGATATTGAAATCTCCTCCAATTCCTATTTGTTTTCATTTCGGATCATACTTTGTTAAAGCTCTGATGCTCATGGCACCTCTTCTATCCCACCTGAGGACAATGTGGATGGAACTCGTCCTGCTTATAGAGTTAAGAACTGGTCTAGTGTTTTGGATCTTGACTGTACTACCCCTCATGGAGTTCTGTTGGTACTTACTAGTCTTCTCCGAGCTCCCAAGCTGAGGGTGATCATGCCTCACCGCCCCAAGGAGATAATTCGAATACTGAGTTTTGTCATTCTATTCATCTATTGACCTAGTTTGTGACATCTCAGTCATATTAGTCAGGTCTTATTAGTACTATTAGGAGTTCTTCTAAGGTTACTTGGGTTGGGCAATTTATGAGACTCAATCCTTTGACCTTTACTGGATTTAAGGTTGAGGAGGATCCTCAAGTGTTCATAAATAAAATAAAGAAGATCTTCCAAGTTGTGCATGGTTCTAAGTTTAAAGGCATGGAATTTATTATATATTAGCTAAAGTATGTGGCATATTAGTGGCACGAGAAGTGGGATTAGTCTAGGGGTGATGATACGTAGTTGGCACTATGGGAAGACTTTTCTGGTGCCTTATTGGATTGTTCTTTCCTAAATAGTTGGGGGAGGCTAAATTTGAGGCCTTTTGAATTTTAAATAGGGTAGGATGTCTATGAAAGTGTATGCCGTAAAATTTCATCAGTTGTTCCATTATTCTCCTGAGCTAGTGTCAAACATGAGGGCTAAGATGAGGATGGTTGCTTTTGTCTTTTCTTGGTACTTGGTGCTAGAGTGCAAAACCATCTTGCTAAATAGTGACATGGATATCTCTAGGCTTATCGTGTATATGCAGTAGGTTAAAGATGAAAAGAAGAAATAAGCCAATTTAAGAGAGAGGCAAGGTAAGAGGTCTAGGTATTTTGAGCAGGGTGAAGGACAATAGAATAGTGGTAGAGATGGCAAGCAATGGTCTATGACAAAGTGGGGAAACTCTAGTTCTTATTCTATGGATAGTGCTCTCTATCCTAAGCTATTCGGTGATTGTTTCTTTCAGAGAAACAATGGGTTTAAGACACATGATGCCCAATCTCAAGCTAGTATGGCCCAACCAGCTTCATCATATCCTCCTAGTATATTTTATGGATAGCTGCACTGTGGTTTTTGTAATGAGGGGAGAAATAAATATTTTAGATATGGCTAACCTAGCCACATTTAGAGGATATGTCCTTCAGGTGATGTTGTTACTGGGGCTAATAAGGTCCCGATTGCTATTTTTTAACTCATGCACCAAAGGGTGCTAGTTCTGGCTCCAGCAATGGTCGGAACCATCTTTATGCTCTTTTCACCCATTAGGATTTTGAGACATCTCCTGATGTTGTTATTGGTAGATTAAAACTTCTCTCTCATGATGTATATTATCTTTTTAATCCCAGGTCTACTCTTTCTTATGTGACCCCTTATGTGGCTATTCATTTTTATTTAGGTTCTGAGTATATTCCTAACCCTTTTCTGTGTCTACCCTAGTGGGTGGCTAAGAGAGTCTACCAGGGTTGTGTGGTATCTATCTATGAGAGGGAGACATTGGTGGATTTGATAAAGTTATAGATGTTAGAATTTATTATTCTCTTAGGGATAGATTGGCTCCATTCGTGCTATACATCACTTGATTGTATGACCTATAGGGTCAGTTTCTAATTCTCAAATGAACCAGTGATTGAGTGGGAAAGGAGTTCCCTAGTGCCTAAGAGAAGGTTCATTTCTTATCTTAGAGTTCAGAAGTTGGTTTCCAAGGGGTGTCTTTGTCACTTGGTCTGGGTTAAATATTCTAACTCAGAGGGTCATTCTTTACAATCTGTCCCTATGGTTTGTGAGTTTCCAAAAGTGTTCCCTAATGATCTTCCTAGTGTTCCTCTCAATAGGGAAATAGACTTTGGGATTAATTTTTTACCGGACACTCATTCTATCTTTATCCCTCCGTATAGAATGGCTCTAGTTGAGTTGAATGAACTATAATAATCAGTTTAAAGATCTTCTTGATAAGGGATTATTCGCCCTAGTATTTTTGGGTGAGTGCTCCTGTGTTTTTTGTATGTAAAAAAAATGGGCCCTTCAGACCTATAAAGATTACCGCCAGTTGAATAAGGTGATAGTGATAAATAAGCATCATCTTCCTAGGATTGCTGACTTATTTGACCAGCTCGAGGGTGCTAAGTACTTTTCTAAGATTAATCTTCGATCGAGTAATCATCAGTTAAAGATTAGGGAGGTAGATATTTCTAAAACTGCTTTCCATACCTGGTATGGCCATTATGAGTTTTTGGTCATGTCTTTTGGATTGACTAATGCCTCAACAGTGTTTATGGGTCTTATGATCTGTGTATTCCATCATTTTCTGGACCTATTCATCATAAAGCTTATTAATGACATCCTGTTATATTCTAAGAATGAGGTGGATCATGTCGATCACCTCCGTATAGTATTGTAGACCCTTAAAGATTAGTGCTTTTATGGTAAATTTTGGTTGAATATTGTTACCTTCCTGGGTTATGTTGTTTCTACTAAGGGTATCATGGTAGATCCACAGAAAGTTGTGGTGGTTAAGAAGTGTCCTAGACCTATGACTCCAATCGATATTTGAAGCTTCCTGGGTTTAGCTAGTTATTATAGGAGGTTTGTGAAAATTTTCTCTTTAATTGTTGCTCCGTTGACTAGACTGACTTAGAAGAAGGTGAAGTTTCTTTGGTCCGATGCTTGTGAGGGTAGCTTTGAGAAGTTGAAGAATCAGTTGACTTATGCTCCTATTTTGACCCTATGGTTTAGTTGTTTATTATAATGCTCCCTATATGGTACTAGGTTGTGTGTTAATGCAGTGGTGTAAGGTTATGTCATATGCTTCTAGGTAGTCAAATGTGTATGAGAAGAACTATCTGACTCATGATTAGAAGTTGTTGACGATGGTATTTGCTTTGAAGATTTGGTGTTATTAAGTGTATAGGGTTTATGTTGACATCTTCTCAGACCATAAGAGTTTGTTTTATGTATTTACCCAGAAGAAGTTGAATCTAATGTAAAGAAAATGACTTGAGTTGCCCAAGGACTATGATATGAATCTCATTGCCATCTAGGTAAAGCTAATGTTATTGTTGATGATCTTAGCAGAGTATCCATAGGAATTTTATCTCATGTGGATGAGGAGAATCAAGGTTTGGTGAATAATATTCACCGGTTAGATAATCTTTGAGTTCACCTTTAAAATTTCAAAGAGGAAGGTGTGATTGTTCAAGAGGTGGTGCAATCATCTCATGGGGCTGAGGTGAAAGAGAAGCAAGTTTTGGATCCCGTTTTGATACAGATTAAGTATAATATGGGTCAGTAGAAATTTTTCGCTTTCAAGATTGGTGGTGATAGTATCTCGAGGTACCAAGGGAGATTTTATGTTCCCAATGTTTAAGGGTTGCAGGAAAAGATTTTTGCTGACGCTCATGAGTCATGGTAAATTATTCATCTTAGTTCGATAATGTATCCTAACTTGAAGGAGATTTATTGGTGGAATAACATAAAGAGAGATTTGGCCAATTTTGTGTCTAAGTGCATGGTGTGTCAACAAGTGAAGGTTGAACACTTAAGACCTGGTGGTTTGTCTCAAGAGATCGAGTTGCCTATGTGGAAGTGGGAAGTGATAAATATGGATTTCGTTATTGATCTTCCATAGTCTCATCATCAGTTTGATTCGATTTGGGTCATCGTGGATAGGATGACCAAGTACGCTCATCTACTACCAGTGAAGACTAACTATTCTACAGAGAATTATGCTAAGATCTTCATTTAAGAGATCGTCAAGTTGCATAGTGCACCTATCTCTATTATGTCTAATCGCGGTATGCAGTTCTCATCTCACTTTTGGCGGTCATTGAAGAGAGGTTTGGGGAGTAAAATGAACCTTAGCACCATTTTTCATCCTCAAACGGATGGATAAGCAGAAAGGTCTATTCAGACTTTGGAAGATATGTTAAGGTCTTGTGTGCTTCATTTTGGTGGTAATGGGGTTGATCATTTGTCTCTCATAGAGTTTGCGTATAATAATAGCTATTATTCTAGTATTAAGATGGATCCTTTGGAGTCTCTTTTTGGTAAAAAGTGTAGGTCTTCCTTCGGGTGGTTTGAGGTTAGTGAGAATAGGTTGTATGGTCTCGACTTGGTTCACCAATCCATGGAGAAGGTTAAGGTGATTTGGAGTAGGCTTAAGACCACCCAAAGTCGCCCAAAGTCCTATGCGGATGTGAGGCAAAAGGATTTGGAGTTTGATGTCGATGATTTGGTGTTCTTAATGGTGTTTCCAATGAAGGGAGTGATGTGGTTTAGGAAGAGAGGAAGCTCAGTCCCAATTATGTTGGTCCATATCATATTTTAAAGCTAGTGGGCAATATGGCTTATGAGTTGGAATTGCCTTTGTGTTTGGGGTCCATTCACCAGGTGTTTAATGTTTTGTTGTTGAAAAAGTGCGTAGGTGATCCTTCCTTAGATGCTCCTTTGGAGAGTGTTGGTGTTTTGCATTCCTTGTCTTATGAGGAAACCCTAGTAAAGATTTTGGATAGGAAAATCCATCATTTAAGGACTAAGGATGTGGCTTCAGTGAAGGTTTTATGGAGGAACGAAAAGGTTGGAGAAGCTACTTAGGAAGCTGAAAAGGACATGAAGTCCAAATATATGTTCTTGTTCCCCACTTCGGGTAATCGTGCTCGAGGTATGTGTATCCCTTAATATCTTTGTTTTCTGTCTTTATTGAAGAAAAGTCTAATTGTGTTCTATGTTAAATTGTGCTAATGGATGCCCTGCTTCATCATTTGGGGACGAATGATCCTAGGGGAGAATGTAACACCTCGTATTTTTGGTCCCTAAAAATTTCTTAACCTTTAAGCTCACTGCCTAGATTATGACTCTCACTATGAGTCGTAAGGTATTTATATAGGTCGTAGGATCCTAATCATAGCCAGACCAGTGTGCTAGCTCGAAGTTTTTTTGTTACTACGACTAGGGGTTACGAGTAGTAAAGACTCTATATGAGTCATATAGTCCCAAATTATATCCTAACCCTAGTTGCTGCCTTGATTACGACTAGACTCAATGAGTCATAATAAATCTATATGAGTCGTAAGGTATCAGTCGTAGGATGACCAGTGATACCTAAAAGTTTCTATCTTGATTATGACTTGGACCCTACGAGTCGTAGGGTCACTTGACAAGTCATATGGTGACCCGTAGTCACTGGCGACATTTCTTAGATTTTAATTAAGGATACTTTGGAAGTTTTCCCTATTCCACAATCGTGACCTCTACTTAAAACCCCTTTAGGGTATTATTATCACTCCAAAACAAATCAAAGTAACTTCTCAACCTCTCTCAAGTCTCCAAGGTCAACAACACTTAGGGTTTCCAAGAGGTTGGCCACTTATGGCTCTCAAGGGTGATTTCTATCCATGGTTGTGGTACTTTCAGGCTTGTTACTTTTCCCAAAATCTTATTTTATGAAATACATGTGTTTTAAATAGTTTAATTGTCTAGATTTGAATGTGGGTTTTGACATGGGCTGAGTATTTTGGAATGGTTAAACCTTGAATTATTTTTTCATGGTTTTCATAAGTTGTTCATGCTTTGAATTGAATATTTTCAAACTAATGGGGTGTATGGATGTGGGAATTAGAATGGAGGTATAGGTATCCCCCAAATTAATATTTTGAATTTGGAGTTGGATTTGAACAATTGTGTTCCCTCAACCCATTTGTGTAAATGGCTTTAAATTATGATATTGCTACTTGATTTGACTTACTCACCTATATTATTTCATTGCATACATGGTTTAATAATGAACATGGGTTTTGAAAGCCTTGTTGGCTTTGTTTTGATTTAATGAATAAAGGTCGAGGCATTCCCCAAATTTGATTTGATAAATAAAAGGAGGTCGAGGCACTCTTCCAACTTGATTTAATGAACCAAGGTGGTCGAGACATTCCCCTAAGTTAATGGAATTGTAATGACATAATTATGAGCTTGCAAACGAATGGTATGATGATAAATGTGGCATGTCTTAATGTATAATTTCTTGGTTAATGAATGAGTTATGTGAAATTTATTTTAATTGGGCTTAATGGGGATTATGTAGTTGATCTGTGAAGGTATGGGTCTCGAATGAATTATACTGGAAACTCATGCTTTGGTGATGTGAGAGTTGGTATTAATGGCCATGTGCATGGTTCACACTATTGATATATTTGTATCTAGGATTGGTATGGGGCTGGGGCATTCCCTGGTCTTTCTTGATACTTTTTATTCGTACGGCTAACACGCACTGGGGCTGTTTCAGCAGGAGAAGCTAAACCCATATAGCCTGTGGGTGCCTGTTTATAACGGTTGAGCCACATAGTTCAGGATAATAATTTAGTATAATGTTAAACCTTGTTCCCTTTCCTGGCATGTTATTTATATATGTATATGATGATGTGTTCGTGGTTTTGAATTGTATTCTAACTTGGCGTTATTTTATCCTCTCACTGAGTTACATGCACTACCAAAAATTACCTCTATTGCAATGATTTTTTGTCAACGGTTCTAAAAACATTGAAATAGACCTTCTATAGCAATAATTGTAACCGTTGCAAAAAGAAATTGTTATAGTGGAGCTAGTTGGTGCTATAATCATTGCAATTGATAGATAAGCATTACAATAGGGTGTTTTATAGCAACGGTTGGATAAAGCGTTGCTGTAGATTCACCTGTGGCAACACTTTATTAAAGAAAAAAAGCTATTGCATCGCTTTATTCCCCTCCCCACTTTGAAGATTGTTCCAGTTATGCTATTTGTTTGATTAGAAATAGAGAAATCAAATCCAAACACTTCTTTCTATAATAGCAAACACTCCTTTTCCCTTTTCCCTTTTCCCTCTTTTCTCTTCCACCACTTTTCTCCCGTCTCCGTTGAGCACCGCCAGTTTGAGGGTTTCGACGCCGATGATATCGATAACTTTTTAACCTCGATGAACCCATCTCCGCCGCACAACACCTCCCTCCTCTTCTCCTTTCTCAGTGGCCACTCAAGTTTCATCTCGCCGTCTGACCCGAAGCCTGCGTCAATGTCATTTGATGAATGGGATGAAGATGAGTTAGCAGGTATTCCTTAATCTCCGCCCTCTAATTCCTCTTTAATTACAGAATCTACCACTGAGACTTCCAATCAGGTCCCGATTTGAAACCTTAACTGGAGCTTGACATTGAAAGAGCGAGATTGATATCGGATTATACTGTTGAGATATTTTGTGTTTCTTTTTTGATTATGTTTGTAATAAATTAATTTACTGGGAAGAAGGAGAATGAAAACTTAGCTTTAGCTTGGGCGAGTCAATTCACAACGAGAGATTCAATATTTGATAAGAATTTTAGTTTATTGGATGTTGGGGAAACGAAAGATTCACCATTGTTGCTAAAAGAAGGACAAAATATGTTCAAATTTTATTCTAGTGGGAGGAGATTTTGTCAGGGTTTGCTGGCTACGACGGAACAAAAAAGTCGGCAAGATTTGATAACGAGGTTGTATAATATGGTGGTGCCTTGTAAAGATAAGTTTGAGGTGTATATAAATGATGATGCAATGGATCATGTGGTTGTTGATGTGGCTAAGAAGAAATTGGCCGAGACAATGTAAAAAGAGATTACAGATATCCAGAGATTTGCATCAGTGGTAAGTCCACCAAGCTACTACTTCATTTTTTGTCATAAGTCAGTCTTGAGTAGTTAGTTATGTTATGTTTCTTTCTTCAGTGAGACGTTGGCTTATTATTATTAACTTTTGGCAGATTTACTCTATACTTTTCCTGATTTAAAACGAGTGCTCAATTTCATTGTGTACACTAGCTGGCTGGGTTGGGAAGAGTATACTATCCTATCTCTGTCTCTCACTTGGTGCTCTTTTAGCTGTATCATACTGAGGTTTAATTTCGATGTCGCTGTATTTTTTCTATTACAGGGGTCAAAGGGCAATGCCTCTTATAGTAGATCCCAGGCTCTATAAGACAACTAAATCTGACATATTTTGGGTCTCGACAAGGAGAGGTCTTCCCACGGCCTTTAAACTCTTTACAGGTTAGTGTTTTATGATTGAATTTTCATACCTTTTTAGTTATTCTTGAAGCTGCTTACTGATGTTGATTCACCACAGAAGCAAATAGAACATGCCACGATACTACTTTGGTTCAGTAAAATTTTATGCTTGAACTATTACTTCTTTCCCTTAATCTAGACATACTTTCTTTGTTAATATAAGGACTTCATGTGAGAACCTTAAAAACTTGGAGTCTGTCACAACTAGAGTAGCTGAATTATTGGTATTATTTTCAGTCAGATACGCCTCGAGTTGAAAAGAACGCCATGCTAAGACATACTTATTATGTTTCAATATTTTCTATCAGGCTAAAGATAGAGGGTTCATCTATTTTGTATGACTAATGGTTGATGGTCATTTGATTTCTCTATTCTCATGTTACAGGAATAATATACTGGGATCTGAAACCAGAAAATATCCTACTTCGGGTTGATGGGCATGTCGTTCTAACTGACTTTGATCTTTTTTTCAAGACATCCTGTAAACCCCAAGTACGCTTTGGTTTCGACGGTTTTCTTTACTATTGATCTTTGTTTCATGCACTTCTACTTCTGTAAACTCTTTTGTTTGGGATTCAGGTATCTTGCTTTATGAGATGCTTTATGGGCGTACACCATTTAGAGGAAAGAACTAGCACAAGACATTTTCCAACATCCTAAACAAGGACCTCACTTTCCCTAGTAGCATTCTGGTAAATTCACTTTGTTTTGGTATTATTAAGATGGTCTTATGTCTTTCTCTACTTGTTTTCTATACTATGTGCGTTCCTTCCTCCTTTTTTATGTTTCATGGGAATGTTTTATCTAAAGAATAGCATACAAAGATTTAACAAAGTTAGTGAAGATAACATAAAGAAAAAAATAGAAGTAGCCCATAGAATGATAGAATAAAATAGAGAAGGTCATTGGAGATTGTTTAATCATATCCTGTGTAGACCTTCAAATATACCGGGCTCTAGATGAGTACCAATTGTAAGGGGTGCGGATTAGGCGCGGTAACTTTACTAGATGATAAATAGTTATTAAGTGTGCGGATTAGGCGCGGTAACTTTACTAGATGATAAATAGTTATTAAGTAATAAGTATTTATTTTTAAGTAAATTATTTCGTGTATATTATTGGTTGGTTTAATTTTCATTTTTATCTTCTTGACTTAAGATGTTTTATTAATTCATATTCTAAATTAGATATTATCGTAATTAAATTATCTAATGTTTTAGAATCTTCGTTAGTACTATGTATTCTTTTGTATTCTAAGTATAAACTATATAGTTTAGTTTCGATATCTTTTAATGATTTATTCTTTTCGTAAGATGTATTCATTAATTTGTGTAGTTTATTATTTTATCCTATTGAAATTTTAGCAATTTCTGTGTAGTATTTTATTCTAACTTTGCTATATTCAATGCGTAGGTATATGTTCTTTATCTGATTAACTAGTATTTGTTGTTCATGTATAGGTAATTTTCCATCTGTATTAAATAATTTTTCATATGTATTAAATAAATTATTATCTGTATCTTCTTTTTCTAAGGTTAATTTAATTTTAAGTAATTTTTCTTCTAGTTGTCTTTTTTCTATTTCAAGTTGATTTCTGTAATTAACTTCTTCATATATCCAATTTTGCCTTTCTCTAATTTTTTTTATATATTCTAACATTTATTTATTCTGAATAATATCCATCTGAATCTAAGTAATTTTGATGTTCATAATATATGTGTAAGTTTTCTATACTATTTAATAATTCTTCCTCTTCATAATCTTGTAATTTTTCCCATATTATTTTCTTTATGTCTATAATTTCTATATCTCTAAGTATATATAGAACAAGTATTTTAATATCATCTGTCATTTAAGTTCGATTTAAATGCTTTTTCATAATATTTTCTAGTTGTTTGTTTTAGTCTAAGTAATTCTTGCATATTTTCATTAAGAAATTCTATATTTGTCTAAATTTGTTTTCATTTGTTTTTCTACTAATTGTATATTTTTTCCAAAATTCTAGATATATGTGATTTATCATAGTTGATGTGTACGTAGGTATTTATAAGAGTAATTAGGTAAGTGTGGTATGTAATGTATTCTAGCTATATAATCTTTACCGAATATTTTTTCTAATATGATTTTCCTTATATCTATTATTCCTATATCCTTAATTACATACAAAATAAGTATTTTAAATTTATCTACCATTACATCAGATAAATAATTATTCATTTTCATAAAATTGCTATTTTCAAAATATTCCCTTCAATCATATACATAACAAAATATGGTCATCTTAGATTACTATATACTAGATTATTCTTAAATAACATGTTTTTCGATCACTATTAGCATGGTAATCTGGATGCTTTTCCCTTAAACAACGCCTCTACTCTGGTTACTCACCACCACTGCTTCTTGCCTCATTGGTTTCACCTTTAGGATGACATAGTTCTTAGGGATTTTTCTCCTTTTCCACTTTGCTAATAAACTTCTTAACATATTATTCTTCGAATAATTCTACTATAAAGTAACTAACATGAATTTATTTTATCATACCATGATTGTTGGGAATTATGAATTTAGTTATTCATAATCATAAATAAATATACCTGTTCGGGTAGGTTTGATATTTCTAAGCTTTGTTCCTCCATAGCTTTTTCCATTGAAATATACCTGTTTTTTAATAACTAAGCAAAATATTTGTTGTGGACAAGAGAGAGTATTTGTGCTTCAACTCATGAAGGCTTGCCTTGCAATGCCTTCGGTTCATCTTATTTATAGACTGAAACTTTACAAGAGTATTCCTATTTTTACACGTTTCTAAAAAGTCTTTAAAAATTATCTGCCTAATCTACTTTACTATACTTTACAAAAGTCTCCTAATAAGACAAAAGTTATTAATTCCTAGACTAATAATAGTCAAAAACCTATACAAAAGATTCTAATAATTTACGTAAAGCAAATTGTGAAAGTTTACATGTCGCTTTCACAATTTAATAGCTTGTCTTCTATTATTACTCCGTTGATATCTTCTCTTTGTCGTATCTGCTGCTTTTCCATATCTCCATTATTGCTTCTTATCTTGTATCTTCCAGCTGACGTTCTTATCTTCTTGGTTGATTTTTCTTCTATTCTAGCTGAACTTCTGGGATATCATTATCTCCTCCATTACATTTTGAACATTTATGATCTGGATATTTATGTCCAATTGTCTTGCAATATCTGGTTAATAATTCTTCTGAAATAAATTTTTCTCTGATAGCTCTGGCGATAGGTTCCGTCTCTAGTTTGAGCAACGTCAAAATCCATTGCCTAATAGTTTCCATATTTGTTTCTCGTAATTCCTTTGAATTTGAATATATTAGTACATGATTTCTTGAATAATAACTCCATATGGGATTTTGGTTGCAGTATGTGTTTGCTAGCTCTTGCAAAATTATAGATAGTCCGATAATCCTCTTATTCGCATAAAATTTTGGTATTTCAATTCTAGGTATTTCTGGTTGTGAAATAATATCTTGTGGTATAATCATATCTCGTGTCATTCCTATCTTTATAACTTGTATGGATTTTTTAACTTCATCATATAATATCTCTGCTGGTGCCGTGTAAATTTTTATAAAAAAATAGGGTATCTTTGGTTATTCTTTTAAAAATGCTAAATGCTTCATATATTTCCGGTATAGTGGATATCTCATTTCCGTTAGAGGTATATACAGTACTGAGTAGTCCATATTCATAACAAGTTTTAACTATACTTGGTTTGGTTTTAGGTAAAGCAATTAGCTTATTGTATCCGGTCAATCTTTGGGTTATATAGTTTGTATCTGGTTCTTGGTTTAAACTATCTCGGTATGTGGTAATTTGTGGGGGTATAAACATGGGATCTCTTGATGTATTTGGAATATATGGTTTATCAAATAGCTTGTTTAGGTTCATATTTGTGTTTTTCCTAACTCCTTTGCTTGTACCTGCAAAAGTAGATTGATAAACGTTATGGGTTTTAAGGAGTTCCCCAACGTCTCCTTCTAGCTCTGGAATTTTAATGTCTTCCGATCGACATAGCTCTGCACACTGCTGAGTTATCTGATTTGTAGCTATAGACTTCAGTTTATCTTCATTAGTCTTTAGCTTTTCTATTTCATTACCCATACTGTCCACTTTCATTGAAAGCCGTAGTTAGGGTTTTGAATATCTTTTCTAAAGCATCATCTTCTATTATATCAGTCTGTGTAGCTTTATCTTGATATGTAGTCTGCAATAACATTTTTGTTAGTACTAATTACTTCAATTGCAAATGTAAAATTTAATATATTCAAGACTAGTCTCCGAATCTCTTTTGTTGTAACTGAATTTTGTATTTTCTTTGTTAACCACCAATGTACCTGTGTATTATCTGTTCGTACAATAAACTTGTTAGATACAATATATGGCTCAAATGCTAATAAACATTTATATAATGAACATAATTCTTTCTTATTTATTTCTGTTTCATTGAACGTACCTGAGTAGTATCTACAATGGTGTTCTAATTTTTCTGCTTCATATCTGTATTTAAGTACTCCTCCATAACTACATTCACTAGCATCTGCTTATACTATATATATAAATTTTCTATTTTCATCTGGAAATTGTAGTTTTGGTAATTCTTTACAAAGTAATTTTATTTTCTGAACTTGTTTTTTATCTTCTTCATTATAGTTATATTCTATATCCTTTTTTAATTTTTTCTGTTATGGTTTTAAGTTTTCTGCTAATTTTGGAATATATTCCCTTACTTGGTTTACTAATCCTAAAAATGATTGTAATTTCTTTTTTGTATCTAATTCTTCTTTCGAATTTATTATTTTTTGTACCATATGTTGTTGCATTCTTACTCCACTTTTATCTATTTGTATTCCTAAAAATTCTATCTGATTTTTCATAATTTCATCTTTCTTTTCACTTAGACTTATTCCCGATTTTTCTATTATATCTGTAAATTGTTCTAATAATTTTAAATGTTCTTCTTTAGTTTTTGTATATAATAGTATATCATCTATGTATACTATACAATTAGGTAATTGTTTAAAATAACTATCCATAAAATGTTGATATCTACCTGGTGCATTTTTATAACCAAATGGTAATACGTTCCATTCATAAAATCCTTGTGGTACCGTAAATGCGGTTAATTCCTTAGATTCTTCTTCTAACTTTAAATGGTAAAATCCTGATTTACAATCGAATTTACTAAAATAATTATATCCTTGTATTTGTCTTATTTTTAATATCTTATTTGGTATTGGATAATTATATGTCATAGTCTTTGCATTTAAATTTCTATAATCAATAACCATTCTACTTTTTCCTCTTTTTTGTTCACTATGTTTATTTACTATAAATGCTGGACTATTATCTTTACTATTACTTTTTTGTATATATTATTTTTCTAATAATTCATCTATATGCATTTTAAATTCTTTTAAATCGTCAAAATTATATGTTAATGGTTTCTGGGTTATTATGCTATTTTTATCTATTAATTCAATTTTTATAGTAGTTTGGGTATAATTTATCTAAAAACGGCATTCCTAAAAATATATCTTTTGATGTTAGTTCATAATTATAAATTTCTTCTATTGTTAATATCTTATCCCATACTTGTATTTTTACATTCCTAGCTTTATAAGTAATTAAGCTTTCTTCATTATTAAATCCTTTAACTATTATTGGTGTTTTTAATTTATCTCATTTACTTTCTGGTAAACAATTATATCTGCATAAATTAACCTCTGCTCCTGTATCTATCATAGACGTATAATATCTACTGTAATATCCTTCTACTACTATCTTCATTAATACATATATTTTCATTTCATGTTACATATAATTACATGTAAATACCTCTCTCTGAAATTGTACAAACTTAGAAAAGATCAAAATAGATTTTGAAGAAAATCTCCGTAGAGGCAATACCAACTAGTTGGAAATAAGTCTTTGTCGCATTGGTCGCTTTAGTACACTTACATTTGGTCTGATGTCTTCCAAGAATATTCTACTTTGTGCAAAAATGTGGATATAAATATAGGAATATAGAGTAATATGTAGAGAACTACTACTGTCAGAGAAATCCTAAATTTATCTTATGAAACAAATTGTTTTAAGTGTCATTGGAAACTGAATACCAAATGCCTCGTAAGCCATGTTCGTTTATCAGTACAAGTTAGTTAACTTTTGTAGTGCATTCCTATATTTAGATTTCAGTTCTAAGACTGACAAGTTACTTGGATCAGTTAATTAAGTGCGTGCACAGAGACAGAGATTAGTAAAGTAAGTGCAGACACATGAAACAACAGCAGGCTACCCAGCTTAGATGTTGGTGACACTTTCTTTCAGTGAAAACTGTTCCCTGGAAATGATTAGGAACATATGCTACGTTGCTCGGACTCTTCAATAATGTCAACGGGTATGTTTGGAGAATCCGACACGGGTGCGGCATCGAAAGTGAAGAGTTCACACAACTTAGAACATATGTCCTTAGTTGATCACTAACAAGTTTCTTACTTGCTTTCAATGGGAACTGTGTCCTGGAAATGATTAGGAACATACGTCCTACATTGATCCCTGTGTAAGCCAACTGTTTGTTTTGTTGATATAGCAATATAGAAGTGGAAGCTGCAATGAAGGATGATGCTTTAGGTCTAGATAACCATTTTTACTCAAGTGTAGATGTCATAGGTAAACAAAGAAAGTAAATGAGAAGTTCCATCTTTCCAGGGACCCATTGTTGGTATGTGCGGCGGTTCTCATATCCTAATGGTGGAACATCTAAACTTATGCTCAGTAAATGACATATGGAAAGTTGTTATCTTTTAAACTTGCCAAAAAAAAACTTGACTTTTTAAATTAATTCCTGAGATGCAACCCTTGTTTTAAGGCAAGAGGAGATACAATCTTGTATAACAATACATGGTCTGTCAGTTTGTAGTTGAAATTTGATAGCCGTCGTTGATGAATATCTCAATTTGATATGTTTGACTAAATAGATTGTACTATTCATGTGCAGTGTTATTTTTAGTTGTACCCAACTATCTCGGTGCCGTAGCAAACTGAAAAGTGTTGCCTAAAATCCATATGACCCAATGGCACACCTTATGACATTTGCATTTCTTCAAGTACTCATGTTTCCTTGCAACCTCTTCAAAAGTTTTTTTCCCTTTATTTCTTGGTTGACCTTTTGTGAAAGAAGGTAATTGTATTGTAATGTTATTTCTTTGTTAACTTAATCGGTGAAGAAATTTCCTTATAGGTTCACAGTTTCTGGCAGCTGCAGAAGCTTACTCAGCTCCTTCTATTGTACTAACATCACAGTCGCATGGCGGGCTTTATGTTTTTGATGACTTCAGAGAGGCTTATGCATGGTTGAGCCACAATACTGATGTAGATGATAAAGTGAGTTCTAATCATCCTCTCTTTCTTGATTTTATGGTTTCCCTCTGTTACTAAGATGGTTCTGTAAGTTGCAAATTGGTTTCTTTTACAAATTGTCTTACTTTTGGAATGCATGTGGTGTCACTGCAGTTATTTGATTTATGGTGGTAATGGTGGCCAAGAATTTGTTTTTTCTTTGCTTAAATTATATTTTCAAATCGACCTGTTTCAGCTATTTATCTTTTCTATTTGCTAGTCTAAAATTTTAACGTCACTTGGTAACTCCTAGCAGCTGAAAATATCTTTTTAGATAATTCGTAGGTAACTATTATCAACTGTAAGAGCTTATTGGTGGAATACTAGCCAATATTCTATTGGTGTTTTGTTTTCTAGTAGGTGGAATACTAGAGAATGCTTGATCATGATATAAAGATTGTCGTTCTAACCAATTAACATTCCACGAGTAATTAGACCCTCACAGCTGATGTTGAAACAATTTTTTTGTTGGAGTTGGCTTCATATTTAGCTATGTAAATTTATGCATTTGAATCAAAATTAGATATAGTTTAAATGTGACTGAAATGGTTTTTTACTTTGTTGCTTCCTTTCTAGTTCTTTTATCCATGTAATTATTCACTGTTTGAGGTTATTTTCGTGCTAAAATACAAATATGTGTGTGTCTGTGCAAACACTGATGTATGTGTTATTCTGCCAACTCTTGGTTCCCAAGAATGAATCACTATTTGAGGTTATTTTCATGCTACAACACTGAAGTATGTGTTATTCTGCCAACTCTTGGTTCCCAAGAATGGTTCCTAAGAACGATTCTGCCAAATCGTTCAAATTGGTTCATATTTTTCTGTATCACGCATACTTTATCTAGTACTTTTCTGTATCAAATTGGTATGTGTACACGCAATGATTCATGTCGATTTCTTTACATTTTTCTTCTACGTTCAAGTGTATGATTGCTAAATATCAGTATTAAATGGTCTGTTGTGGCAGTAAGGCAGTATGATATGGTCAGTTGAGGCATTAAGGAAGTATGATATGCTTTATTTATAGGTGTTCTTCTATGTTTTAATTGAAAATTAAATATTTTGTCATTTATGTACTAATTGAGATTATTTTTTCTCTTTTTATAGATGTTCAAAATGAAGGAGGAGATGAAGAAAGTGAACAAATTGACCTTCATAAAATTTTTGAATTATTGATAGATATTTTAGTATCGAACTTGATCCTTTATGGTAAAACTAATGACCGTTTGACTTTAACATTTTGCTTTTGGATTTAGATTACAAGTTGGTTGGATATTTTAATTTGAATTATTAATGAAAGATTTTGTTGTGATGTGTATATATAATTGTGTATTAATACAATTCTCTCTCTATATATCAATTGGTATTTGAGCTAGCTGTAATAATAGGTGGCAAAAAAATATTGTAAAAGATTCGAAAATAGTTGCAATAGGTGTCAAAAATCGTTGCCATAGGTAGTGAAAAACTGTTGCAAAAGATCAATAATTATTGCTATAGGGTTATTGCAATGCTTTTTTGTCGTTGAAGTAGAATCTATTGCAACGGTTCTTCACCGTTGCAATATAGTCTATTGAAACATCTCTCAACTGTTGTAATACAGTCTATTGCAACGGTTTCTAACCGTTGCAACAGATTATATTGCAACGGTGAAGAACGGTTGCAATAGATAATTTGAACCGTCTCAATAGGAGTTGCAAAAACCGTTGCAATAGATAGACCTATTGCAACGGTTTTTCTAACCGTTGCAAATGTCGTTGCGATAGGCCTATCCCAACGCCCACATACGCAGCGCATATATAACCGTTGCGGTAGCTCTATGGCAACGGTTTTTATATCTATCGCAACGATTTTCGAACTGTTGCCATTGGGTTAATTTCTGGTAGTGATGCTAGTGCTCACCTCACTAACCGTCCCCAGATGCTGTTTTACCACGCGATGCAGGGCTTGAAAGCACTTCAACTATTCCTGCACAGTGATAGGTGTTCTCAGGGTTGTTCGTGTGTCAGCTTGAAGTGGTGAGCCTCATTCTTCTGGAAGGCGCATTACTTCTTGGTTTAATATGACATAGACTATTTCCTTTTTGGACTCTTTTGGCTATTGTCGGGGGCATGTTCCGACTTAGATTGCTTTTGGATTAGTGGCGGCTTTGTGGATATTGCTGTGGATTGGATATAGATGTTGACATTCTTAGATATCTTTGAGAATATTATTTTCTATCTAGTTATATGTTCGGAATTCATCCACTGCTAGGTGTGATATTTTGTTTGGCTAGGCAAAGGAGATGGTCTCTGGTCTTCGGTGGACCTGAGATACTAGTCACGCCCAGGCCCTGATTCGGGTCGTGACAAAGGGAAAGCTCTTAAATTTTTTATTTATTAATTCCGACCAACAGATTCACCTATAATTCATCTTGATGCTTTTCCCTCTGGTGTTCACCATTACTATAACCTCTTTATGTGGAAACACATTATGTCGGTTGTTCGCTGTCTGCTATTTCCTCAGTTGTAGGTCAAAACGAGTTTTAGTTTCTCTCCTTTGTTCGATGCATTACACTAATAAGATCGAGTATTGCCTCCTATTGTGGCTGTTGAACTTTTGCTTATTGCTTCTATTAAAGTTCTGTTCGAGGGCTACTTATTTAGTTTTTAATCTTCTATTATTATCTCCACTCAACATACTAGTAGTGTTTCATCACCTAGCATTTAAGTTCCTTGAGTGGTAGTTGTATGTAGTTTTAAGAGCTTATTCTATTCAAATTCTATAAGCATTTTACTAGGAAGCGCACAAGTACGCCTCTTTCAAACTCTATGTGCAACTCTTGTTTGATTCTACATGTTATTCACATTAGGGAACGTGACTGTAGGATTTTCGTGTATTTGATTTCTATAGGGAACTACTTTAAGATAAACCCAAGTGTAGTCTTGAAAATTTAAGATTATGCCTTTTAGGAATTAATATTAAAATATTAGCAATTTGTTTGTGGCAAAATCTGTCCGGTAGCATATCTTGTTGTTCTTTACATATTATGATAGTGCAAGTGTTCTGAGTTGAGTATTAGAGAGCATGTTATTAGGACATAATAGGATAGAGGAAATATTGTTGTACAGAAGCTGCCTAGATGCACTTGGAACAATTTTCATGTGTCTTTGTGAAGTTGAAAGTGCTTGGTTGTAAATTTTGGCTTATGTCACGAGTTCGCCTGAATTGAAACGGGGCATGGAGGGGTTTATTTGTTGTTTGCTCTCCACCTCTCTTTACTTCTCCGGAAACATACTTAATTAATATATATATTTTTTATTTCTAGGAAGCATTTCTATAAAGATTAATCGCCCTTAACAACAATCTAAAGTATTGTTATTTAAATATATATTTTTTGATTTATTAGAGATCATGACCATAGGAATTAAATATATCTTGTCGGAAGCATGTTAAATTAGTACCCTTATTTTGAAATTATGTCTATAGGGCCTAATTAATTACTCGCTTTCAACATCCTAATCGACTCTAATTTATTAAGAGATTTATTTAAAATCATTATTTGTTATCTGTTCTATTAGTGTTTGTTTTGATTGATACTGTTATGAGCCTAATTAGGCAACCTATCTTCTCTTTTGTCTAGATCCAAACTCAAAATAGTAAGTCCAGTGCCTCTTGGACATTAAGTTGAGACGGTAGGCATTTTAGGGGGCGTTAGTTTTCTCATTTATTTGGTACGCTCCTAGAATTAATAATTTAATAATCAAACCAGGAGGATAGATATTAAGAAATAATGGAAGTTGACCCGAACAAAATCTAACATACGACATTGTCACCTATTAATAAGTCGCGCACTGATTCGAATAGGATAAAATCAACCCCTTATCCAATTCTTTCAAATCAATTTTATTTTTTCTTTACTTTGTATATTTTAAATTTTAATTATTTGGGGTAGTTTAAGTTTATTATTTAGACAAATCTTTTTTCTATATAAATAATGTCACTTCTGTCTCCCCGTTTATCTGATTTACATTTATTTTTTCTTATTTATGAATTTTGTTATCACTTAGATAATTAATAATTAAAAATAATTAAATTATATATTTGGCTTATTCATTATTTTCATGTTTAATCACATAGTTAATATTAAGTTAATAAAAAATAAGTGACTTTTGTTTATCACATAAAATTCTCCACGTAACATATATTCCGCTGAGACTCATATTTGTGGACCTCGAAAGGTGTCTGACACCTTCCTTTTGAGGTAACTCGATACCAAATTTTTGGTGAATAAGACTAATTAAATGGTCTGTAGTTATTTTAGAATGGTTCCCTAAAGCGTCATAATTTGTTAAGTGGTGACTTTTTTTTTTGGCAAAATGGTTTAGTGGACCCTTGTACTATGTCGGTTTTGTAAGTTGGACACTTTTACTTACATGTTTGTTAGCTGAACCCCTGAACCCACTAAAAAACAACATTTTAAACACTTTTTCGGTGAGTGTAACACACTCTCCCCATGTCAGCTGCCACGTCATTTTTCACGTCATTTTTAAATATAAAAATATTAAATATTAAAATAAATAAATAAATAAATTAATTAATTAACTCCCCCCCCCGGTTCCTCTCTCTTCCCCCTTCTTTCTCCGCTTCTTCTTTTTCTTTTTCTTATTCTTCTTCTCTTCTTCTCGTTCTTCTTTTCCTTCATCTTTTCATTCTTCTTACTCTTTGAAAAAGTTGAGAAGTGAGAGCCGAAGAATTTGAAAAGTATTTTTTTTCGTTCAAAATTCAAAAAATTCTCAAAATTCCAACTATAACTTTTTCTCTATAATTTCTTTTTGAGTTTCAACCAACTACAATTTTGTATCTCTTTTATCTCTTCTACTTAGTTTTTAAATTTATTTTTTTGAATTATAGAGAAAAAAAGTGGTTGGTGAAATTTTTTCGGTGAAATTAAGGTTGTTCATGTTGAGATCTGATCGGATATGTGAATTTTGTATGTTTTTCAGTTTATTTGTGTGAAATTTGATGTTTTATGAGAGGTTTTTTGAGTTTATATAACTGAAAAAAGTTAAATTTTCATGAGATTTGAAGCTAGGTCTGATCAAATTGGATGAATTTTGTTTCTTTTACTGCATCAACTTGGGACTTGGTACGAGCAACATAGCAGAAGCAATAAAGAAAAACAGCAGCACACATGTTGATGAATTATGGTTCGAATTCATACTGCATAGTATGAATTATCTTTCACCAGAAGATTGATCATTTCTGAATTTCATTTCCCTGTATTTTCTTTATTTATTTCTCCTGGAATAATATCCAATATTGTGGGACTAGTTTTCCATTCCATTTATGTATGCCTGATATGGGTACTAATTTTCTTCATACTGCAAATGAATAATTTGACGTACTCTCCTTTTGTAGTGACTCACAAGATTTTGCGTTGGTTATGTTTTTAACTCGATGTTGTTTTTGTTTCTCTCTCGAATGTCTGGGGGAGATGGGGGAGAGAGTGGAGGGATGGGGAAAGGGACTAGTGCGGGGGTGGGGAGAGGGGCTGGGGGTGGGGGTAGGGTGCTGGTGCATGGATGGGGGGACTTTTTTTAAAATTATTTTAATGTAAAATTGATCAAAAAATACCCCCACTTTCATTCCACGCGGGTGTCTACACACATTTCATCCTACTCATCTATTTTAATGCCACATTAGCTCGGTCAACGGTCAAAGGATTTAAAATATTACTTTTTAATAGGTTCAAGGGTTCAGATAATAAACATGTAAGTAAATGTGTCCACATTACAAAATAGACATAGTACAAGGGTCCACTGAGCCATTTTGCCTTTATTTTTTAACCCATCTTAAAAAGAGTTATCACGTTGATTCTCATTTTTTGTGAGAAAATAGGGCACGACAGCATGCCGACTTCACTTGGAATACTTAGGTTATAACCATTACGAATTGTATATTACGTGAGATATTATTTCTTTTTTTCATATGTGTGCACTTAATTATTATGTTTGTTCTTTTAGTAATTGCCCTATTCCTTTTCTCATTATTTGTTGTTTTAGGCATATTGATTTATTATTATTACATATTAATTCCCTTCCTTTTTCATTTCCCATTTTTCTTGTCTATGTGTTATGTTTTATTTCCCAATATCTTTTTAGTTGTGCATTTATTTGTCTTCTTTATATTGTTCAAAATGTTACTGCTTTCATTATGTGCTATGTGTTACTGTTTTATACAATTGGCATTTCGCTCATACCTTCCTCCACTTATACCCTCTTTTCTTTTCTTTTAAGAATGGTTGTGTTGTTGCACAAACGTTCGCTCCTAAAATGCCCTTGTAGAACATGCATCATGAATCGATTGATCAGTGGTGCATCGACAATCATAAGGTTTCCCACTCGCGAATTGCCTACTTGACGAAACCATGTCATGAATCTATTTTTGTCGTTTAGATTGTGGTAGCGTGTTGTTTTAATAAGGAATATGTGTCTCAATCAGCTTAAGATGTTTTGGCACCCTTGATGTATTGAATTCTAAGTAGTGAAATCTTGATCAAAGTCCAAATGGGTTCACGACCCCAAAAGAACACATAATCTTATTTGTTATATGTTAAATTTAAATGTATATGTTAATATCTTACCTATCTTGTGACTCTATCAAGTATAACTACTGTATCTGCGCAAGTTGTACTCATAAATTCTCCTCCCGTAAAAATGTCAACTACCGCCTTATTATTAGCATTCAAGGACCTATAAATACCTCCAACAAACTATGTTTAAGTATCTGTGATTACGAAATTTCTTGGCTTGTTCTTTAGGCTCAACCATGTCCATTCAAAGCCTTTAAATATAATTTTTTGAAGTTATAGATCTCATCCTTTATCTGTAACCTTCTATACGGTGGGAAAAACCTTTCTAACAAAGCCCTTTTCAACTCCCTCCAGATAGCGATTGAGTCCTGCGATAATTTTCTCAGCCACAAAGTTGTTTCACATGCTAATAAAATAAATAAATAACCTAAATAGAGTAGCATCTTGGATCACACCATATTTTATAAGCTCTTCAGATCCTCATAAACTTATTAAATACATATTTGCATCGACAACATCATGCTAGAAAATACTCTTTTGATGTTGATCAACTGTATCATCATATCGGTAATGTCAAACTTAATCGCATTGGGTAGTGTGATAGGAACAACATCACCTATTGCACCTACATAATCTAGGTCAACATCCATATCATCACCAATAAACTGAGAGGCATATCGATGGGGTTGTTTATCATGACCCCTATCCCATCATTGCTTAGCATGTTCCTCTAATACATCCCTAACTGTTTCTTTTTGTCAAAATTTCTCATTAAACGCATCTTGATGGGATTATTCTTCTTTTCTAGCCTATTCCTCAGTTATCATTTGAGTTATGGAATGCCCTAGAGTCTCTTGACCTCTTTAATTATCATTCTCCTTAACGTTCTCAATGTTCTTGAAATTTTGTAGTTGATTAGAATAAGGGGTGTGCCTTGACTCTGAGTGTTTTGCATACATAAGCGTGAACCCTAATAATAAAAAAAGATACAAGAAAAAACAAATCAGGAAATAAGGACTAACAGTCAAATAAATATAGTAGATCTAATCCAAAACCATATTCCCTGGCAACAACATCAAAATATGATGGCACCTAAATTACACCTCTCAGTGAGATATGAAGTGGATTTGGAATTAAATATATATTCCAACTAAGGTTGAGGTCAAACCCACAAGGAATATGGTTAGGACCTCAATCAACATGGTTATTTCACTTTTTAGAGAGTCATTTCTAAAAAAAATGGATTTAAAAGAACAAGTAACAGTTTGTGAATTTAAGTAATATGTAACAATGTATCAATTCATGTTTTTAGTTATCAAATAAGAATGATGAACTAGGATTTTTTACCCATGATTTTGTACTAGTGATCTCTGCTGGTTCTTAGCATACAAAATCGGCAAGTTAAATTCACCTAAATGGTTGGTCCCCTAGATAGATGAATATCATCATGCAATTTAGTCCACCTATGGATCCTTTATTTACTAACTCATACCTTTGATCCCAGTTTAGCTATTCCTCGACAAGGTCAAGCAATTAGATAAGGGTTGATAGCCACAAATTTCTATTGTTAAATTCTTTCCTATTCTCTACATCTTTGATCCAATAATTAAAGAAGTAAGACATGTTCTAACAAGTGCACTCATTAAAAATCTATTAGTATGAAGGGAGGAATAATGCAAGTGTAAACACCATTAAGACTCACTATGTACTTTGTCTACTTTGTTAATTCTTCATGGTTCACACAACCCTAGTTGTGGGATTTAGCTATTCATGCTTGAAGAATCATAATTAGAATTTATAGAAAAATTCATAATTATGAATTTATGAGAATTGCGTAAATTAAATTCGAACACTTGAATTATCAAAAGGAACTTTATATCCCAGAATCAATAGATGAATAATCCTTCAAAAACTAAGAACAAAATAATGTTTATGTTTATAAGGCTTCAAAAAGTGTAGCAATCCTTAACCAATAAAATAAAACCTAGAAAAGGTATTTATCGACCAAAAAATACTATCTTAAATATAATGGGATTGTAGGCTCATCAGTGGCAATGACTTGTTGGAGGTCCTGATGACTCATTTTCTGTGGTCACGGGTTATGCTTTGGTCTTCTATAGTTTTGTTGATGCCACAATGAATGACCCATTGATTTATCATATGATTTGATGATTGGATTGTGACCCTGAGGACTAAATTTACACCTTCTTAGGACTTTTTGCCTATGGCTTGTCAGAATGAGTCAACATCACCCATGGCATCTCTTATTGACTCATATCAACCTTGTATGTTCACTAGGCTAACTTTCACCTTTCAAAATTTTCTACTGTACGATCTCTCAGAACGAGTCAATAGGATTCATTATTTATCATTACTAATCATGTCCAATAGTTATTCGTTTGCACTCAATTTTCATTCTTCAAGACATCATGTCTTTTTCTTAAGGGATGGCTTGTGGTTTGAACCAATAAGCCATCCCTTAGTTCAAATAGTCAACATTTGATATTTTTTTATATTTACATCATGTCTTTTTCTCAAACTTAATCAGGGCATGAGTTGTAGTCTGACCCAATGAGTCATCCCTTAGATCAAATAGTCAACACTTGGAATTTTTGTATATTTTTGCACTGTTCACTTCTAAAAACCTATTTTTTCCTGCACAAACTCACAAGAACATATAAAATCTACCAAAAGGTACTTAACAACATATAATAATTCCTTGTTTTATGCTTGGAAAGTACCACCAAACCACGACATATATACCATTTGAGTTATGTTTCTATATGGGTCGGAGTTAAGTCGGTCAAAGATACCTACTAGTACATAATGGTTTGTACTGATATTACTTTGTTCTTTTATTTTCTTATGTGTAGGATGTGTTTTAGAGAGTCATACAAGACCCCACCTCTAGTATTTTATTGTACATTCTTATCCAAGGGTGAGCTTTTCAAGCTTCTATGGTTCATCATAGCTTTTGTCCATCTTTCGGACAATGAGATATTCTTTACTATTTCATTAGGTGCAGCCTATGTGTAACATCCCATAGATTTCTAAGACTATATTTCAAACTTAGGTCAGAAAACTTGATGACAACAGAAAATTTCTCCTCCAAACAGCCTAGGAAATGAGTCGTCATCAGTACCAGTGACATGTTTGGTGAACATTTCTGAGAACTTAGCCAAGAGTTCTAAAGATTGATTTTTCCCCAGTGGAAATGACTCCAAGGGATGAGTTAATTCTAGCCAGGATGAGTCATCGTGACACTTATTATGAGAAATATTTCCATAAGTCCCAAAGGCTGAAAATCCATACTAGGGGCAATGACTCAAGATGATGAGTCATTGTAAGACCCCACAAGTTATTATGATTGCCTGTTCTAAGGAAATTTAGAAAGTTCACATTTGTGTTTAGTCCTAGTGAATTAGCATAACCACAAAAAATTAGTGATGATAAGTTCTTAGCATAACCACCCAAAATTAATGATGATAAGTTCTTGTGTCTACTCATAATTAGACCTTAAATATTCAACCCGATTGAAGAAAGTCTAACAACGAGTCATTGTTAGACAAGACGACTCATTGTGTGACCCTTGATGACTGGGTACATCAGTTTTAGTTACGGTTTTCTCATGAACTTTTGGGACTTTTACCACTAATTTAACCCCTATATTACGTTGTTTAAGAATACTTTAAGTGGTATTGAAGGATATTAGTCAATTAATTCTCCCCATTCACTCTTACCACATAGAATATATTAGAAATAAGTGAGTCTTTTCCCGTCAAAGCAATAACGCGGGTTTCTCTTCTTTAGGCTTCATGTTCAAGCTTCTACAAAAAATTCTTCACTCCATGTATGCGGGATTTCATCATTACATATCCTTTCACCCATTTAGTTCCTAAGAATTCACAGTATTTTAGTAAATCCATTGTTTGGAACATAGAGTTTACATTAAAAACATGACTCTCTTTATATTTTAGTTTCCCATATTAGTAGTCTATAAATACATAATTCTCATGAAATTTCATACCTTTATAGATGTATGTTTTATGAATCCCCGATATATTGATATTTAATATTTTGGGACATGTAATTTATGAATTTATACTCTATTTAAAATAGAGAAATTGTCATGAATAATTGTATTCTTCAAAGAATGCATGTTATGAGTACCCCATGACTTAGCATTCTATAAATTGTTAGTTTAGTATTCATTCCTTCAGTTTAATAGATTTTAGAATTCTTTCCAATTTTTTTTTCATTCAGTCTTAGAATATCAGTATTATTAAGATTATTAATTTATTTTAGTTTGGAGTAGTACTTAGTACAAATGATGCAGAGATGAAGGCTCACCCATCAGTTAGGATGGGACCTTTAGAAAAAGTCCCTAAGTCCCAGAACCACATTGCCATTGTAGGTTCTAAAAGGTCACCCACTAGATTTGGCTGACACCTATGTCCTTTTGCATATCAATAGTGGATCCAAGTTAGTCAGTTTTTATATCATCAACAAGGTACTGAGTATCCTTATATCTGGGCTTACATATTTGGCCTTGTTAAGCTTAGATGGGGTATGTTGGTTAATAGTAGATGCCACAATTGAGATATCGGTATTGAATGACTCAAATTTTGTAAATTTAATTTTTTTTTATCAATTATATGCATATCGATATGGATCACTACATCAACTAATATTTATCAATTCCTTGTTTAGTTTAGTCTTTTATATTAAGCATATTTAGCATTATATATTATAATGAAAATCTCGCATGCTCAGTACATTCAATGTACTAACTGTGTACCTCCTTATGTTATATTATGTTATAATATAGGTTCAAAAGCTCAGCCTCTAGCTCATAGTTAGTACGATCCAATACTCATCTCAGTAGTAGTGTGTGGTGAGTTCTCATTATTTAAGAACAAGGTTTATTTTCCTTATTTTAGTTATTTTATTTTATAAACCATTAGAGTTAGCTGGGGCCTCATCCTTAGTAGCTAATCCTTAGTAGAGGCTTTTTGATAGTAAGTTAGATATATTTTTTAGCTTTATGATATTTTCAGACTTATATCCTTTGCATTAGTATCTTTTATTTCTTCAGTTAGCTTTTTCATCTGATATTTCTTTTATTTATTATTAGTGTTCTTAGAGTCATGTCATACCATGGGTTAGCTTGGGACAATTGTGGCTCTAAGAATGATGTTATGACTAAGGTATAGACTCGAGTCATGATAAACTTGGTTTCAAAACATCGGGTTTAAAGTGTCCTAGGGTGTATGGAAGCCGCGTTAAGTAGAGTTTCATTCATGGGTGTGAATCACAAAACACTTATGGTTGAGTGGTATGAAATGTTTTAGGAATGTTTCATTTCTTTTATGATTATATCATGTGATAGAGTGTGATCTTCATTATTTTTATAATCCATGCTCTATGCATTTATTAAGAAATGCCTCCCCAAAGAGAAAACAGAAGGAGAAACGGAAATGGAAATCGATAAGCTCCACCAACTCCATTAGGCCCTCTAAATGAATACGTTATGCATGTTGAGTTTGAGGTTGCTTTTTAAATACTTGCTCAGGCAATGACCACTCATGCCAACTATTAGGATATTGCGTTAGTTAATTTGAATAGGAATACAATAGCAACGGGAGGCTGGATCTTCACTCGGATAAATCCTCCGGAGTTCCATTATTTCAAGGTGGAGAAGGATCTATAAGATTTTGTTGATAATATTTAGAAGGTCACTAAAATTATAGGTATCACTCTAATTGTGAGAAAAGACTTAACTGCCTATTATCTAAAGAGAGCGACTTGAACTTGGCGCAAATAATGAAAGGAAGATAGAGGCGTAGATGTAGGTCCAATGGATTGGGATGGGTTAATGACTGTATTTATGTGCAGGTTCTTCTAATTTGATTTAATAAAGAAGGTTATGGAATTCATCAATTTGAAATAGGGGTAACATGATTGTGAAGGAGTATTCCTTGAAGTTTACTCAACTCTCTAAGTATGCTCCAGTGATGGTGGCCAATTCAAGGATCCATATTAGTAAGTTTGTTTCTGGGTGTCTATGGGATAGTGTCAAGGAGTGTAGCACTGCCATGCTATTCAAGGATGTGGACATCTCTAGGATCATAACTCATGCTCAGTAGAGCAAGAAAAAAAGTGTAAGGAGAATGAAAGAAAAACTAAGAGGGATAGAACATAAAATTTTGACTATTCTCAGTATAAATAAGGAGGTGGTAATCGCTCTCAATTTCATTAGGCATGTTCAATCAAATCCCTTCCTCTATTAGTTCCCCATTATCCAAGTTTAGATAGGAGCATCAAATCAAGCTCTAAGTTCCACGCTAGTATTATTAGTTGGTTTACTTTTGTAGTTTGCATAAAGTGTGGTAGGAACCACCAAGCAGAGTGTATCATGAATAGTGGTGTCTATTTTGGATATGGAAAGTGAGGCTATAGATTGAGAGAGTTCCCAGTGGCTTAACAGAGGAGTAGAGATGTCGGCCTGCAGACCTAGTTAAATTCTTTAGCAACTCCAGTAGGTCCCCCAACTCAGCAAGGTGCCTCATCAAGTACTAGTGGTGGTCATTCTTAGAATAGGTTCTATACATTACAGATCCCATAGAATCAAAAGGGTTCTCCTAATGTAGTCATTGGTACATTATGAGTATTTTATATTGATGTATACACCTTATTAGATCTTGGAGACACACTTTTTTCATGTATTTATATATAGTAAATACTTTAGTGTCAGCACCATAATTCTTTTAGAACATTTCTCAATCTCTACTCCTATTGTTGACTTAGTTATATCTTGACGTGTATGCAGAAATTTCTAGTCATAGTATCTTATAATGTTACCTTTTAGTTGATCTCATAGAGGTAGATATAACTGATTTTGATTCCATTCTAGTCATGGATTGGATTCATTGTTATTATGTCTTAGTCGTCTACAGTAACAAAGTTGTCTAATGTTAGTTCCTGAAAAAACAAGTCTTAGAATGGCAGTGGAGTACTTAAGTTCCAATAGGTTCGTTTGTCTCTTCACTTAAGATAGAAAATGATTTCTAAGGGTTTCATCTATCATTTTAGTTGAGCTAAGTATTCAAAGTCTGATACCCCAACTATTTAGTTAGTCTAATGCTAAATGAATTCCCATAGGTGTTTTAAAAAGTTTTTCCCAGACTTTCTCCTAATAGGGTAATTAACTTTTGATTAGATCTCCTCTCATATACCCATCCTATTTAAATTGTTTCTTACATAATAGCTCTTGCCGAGATTAAGGAATTTAAGGATTAATTTAAATATCTTTTAGACAAAGGTTTTATCAAACCTAGCATATCTCCAAGGGGTGCTTTATTTATTTTTGTGCATAAGAAAGATAATTCCCTTAGAATGTGCATCAATTACCATCAGTTGACCAAAGTCACAATTAATAATAAGTATCATATTTCCAAGATTGATGACTTCTTCAACCAGATTTAGGGTGCTAGTTAATTCTCAAATATAGACCATAAATTCCATTATCATCAACTAAGAGTCAGAGAAAGTGACATTTTGAGGACAACCCTTAAAACTCAGTATGATCACTTCAAATAAAGTGTTATTTAATTTGGCATGACAAATGTGTCTGTATTTTTTATTGACTTGATGAAAAAGGTGTTAAAGTAGTACTTGGATATGTTTGTCATTGTCATTCTTTTTCATTTTTAGAGTGAGGATGATCTTGTCGGCCATTTGAGGATTATTTGCAGACTCTCAAATATCACTGAATATTCTTAATATCCAGCAAGTGTAAATTCTAGTTGAAATTAATGGCTATCCTTGGTCACATTATTTATGGTAAGGGCCTTCAGGTTAATCCTCTAAAGACTGAAGCTATTAGAAATTGGCCTAGACCTATATCTCCATTGGATATTAGGAGTTTGTTGGGTTTAGCCCATTCTTATAGATTTTTTGTTGAAGGATTTCCATCTATTACTTCTCCTATGTCATGATTGACTCAAAAAAAGAAAAAAACACTGGTCTGATGCTAGTAAGAACAGTTTTCAAGAGTTGAAGACTCTATCGCCTCTACTCTAGTTTTGACACTACCTGGGGGTCTAGATGGATTTGTAATTTATTGTAATGCTTTAGGAGTTGGCCTCAAATTTCCATTGATGCAACATGGTAAGGTTATAGTATATGCCTTAAATCACTCAATCTCATATGAATAATTACTTAACTCATGATCATGATATGGTAGTAGTTTGTTGTCCTTAAAGATTTGGAGTCATTATATTTATAGAGTTAATGTAGATGTATTTACGAATCATAAAAGCCTTCAGTGCATGTTCAATCAGAAAGATCCAAACCTTAATCAACGGAGATGGCTAGAGTTGTTGAAAGATTATGATATGTCTTGTACCATCCAACTAAGGCCAATGTACTAGCTAACACTCGTAAAATACATTCTATGGGTAGTATTTATCATGTAAAGGATGGGAATAATGAATTTGATTGCAAGAGTCATAGGCTTACTAGATTAGGAGTTTGATTGGTTGATTCAGGTAACAGTAGTGTAATAGTTTAGATAATTTAGAATATTATTTAGTAGCAGAGATAAAGGTAAAGAAACATAGTGATCTATTTCATTTAAGTTTAAAGAAGTAGTGCTAATTTAGAAGGTTTAGATTTCGGAGGAGATGTTGTTCTTTGTTGCTAAGGCAGACTATGTATTCTTGATATGGATGACTTGAGAAATAGATACTGACAAAAGATCACAATTCTTGGTATTAAATTTACCCCGGAGAGACTAAATGTACATTTACCTACAAAAAGTCTCTTGGTAAAATGACATAAAAAATATATCATGAAATTTGTGGCTAATTGTTCAAATTGCCTGTAGGTTAGAGTTGAGTACCAGAGAACAAGTGGTATGACTCGGAATATCAATATTCTAACTTTTAAGTGGGAAATGGTGAATATGGATTTTATTACAGGGTTTCCTCATACTCACCACAACATGATTCTATTTTTGTTATTATGGATCGAATGACCAAGTCAATATATTTCCTCCAGTTAACACTTCAGACACAAACGAGGATTATGCTAGATTCTATCTTAGAGAGTTGGTCAAGTTGCATGGAGACCCTTTGACTATCATATTAGATAGGTGTACTTAGTTTACTTCTCAAGTTTAGAATTCATTTCAGAATGGTCTTGATAACAAGGTTTATCTCAGCATATCTTTTTACCCATGGATAAATGGCAGGCAATGCAGAACATTTATACTTTAGATGATGTGCTGAGATGTTCTGTGATTGATTTCAAAGGTAGTTGGGATCATCACTTTTCATTTATTAAGTTTTCTTATATTAACACCTATAACTCCAGTATTTAGATAGTTTTGCTTAAGTCACTTTGTGGTATGAGGTGTAGATCTCCTATTGGTTGGTTTGAGGTTGGTGAAGCTACTTTTGTAGGGCCTAATTCTATCCTTGATGCTATGCAGAAAGTTTAGTTGACTATGCAAAGTCTGGAAATAGCTCAGTATTATTACAAAACATACAAAAATATGCAATTCTTATAGGGTTTTGAGGCGCATTGGCGATATGGCCTATGAGCTAGACGTGCTTACAGACTTAGCATCTATATATCTAGTTTTCCATGCGAAGTTGTAAAATAAATGCACTGGCGAGCCAATTTAGTTGTGACTTTAGATAGCATAGGCGTGAAAGTTAGTTTTTTTATGAAAAGGTTCTAGTTAATATTCTTGATCATCAGGTTTATAATTTAAGAAATGAATATGTCACTTCCATGATAGTTCTTCGGAGGAATCCGCTAGTTTGAGGAATCTACTTGGGAAATAGAAGTAGATATGATAACTAAGTACCCTCATTTTTTCTCTTCGACTTTAGTTTCATCTTGAGGTATTGTTTTCTCCCTAGTATACCTCTTATTTTCATGTCTCTCAATTTCTCTATGTCTCAGTTTCATGCGTAATAGATAAATTTATATCATTCTTATTTCAGCTAGAAAATTAGTTATATATCAAAACCCAGCTTTTTGAACTCATTTTTGGGATTGTAACTCTTTCCCACTTATTTCAGCTTGGCTAGTCTTCATTGGATGACTAATGTTCCGAAGGGGAAGAAATTAACATGCCATAAGTTCCTAAGACTTATTTCAAACTTACCACAAAAAAACCAAATGGAAATCATAATTTTTTTTATCCTAATGACCTACACAATGAATCGTTGTCAGTGCTAATAAGTCATAAGGAGAGCCATTCTGAGGACTTAGAAAAAAGTCTTAAAGATTGCTTTTCCCCAGTGGAAATGAATTTAGGGGATGAGTTATCTTCAGTTATGATGAGTCGTTGTGACACTTATTTTGCAAAAAATTCCCTAAGTCCAAAAGTTTGAAAATACATCCCAGGAGCAACAACTCAGGATGGCGAATTATTTCCTGACCCCATGAGTCATTACAAGTGCCCATTTTGAGAAAGCCCTAAAAGTTGACATTTGGGTCCATTCCAATAAGTCAACACAATGGCACGTCACTAGTGATGATGAGTCATTATGTCCAATCATTGACAAACCCCAGAAATTTCACCCAATGGTAATGAGTCTGATGATGAGTCATTTTCATATTTAACAACACTTTGTGTAACTCTTGAAAATAGATGTCACCCAAAATTACACCTCCTATAAAGTATAAAGATGTCGTTGTCAAATAAAAACCCAACATAGGTTGGGGGTCAAGCCTACCGGAAATAGGACGAATCTCTATCACAAACTTATTGAAGTAGCCGAAAAGTGCAGAAAGTAAATAGGGGGATTTTATAGTAACAGTAACAAATCTTGATCACTTTAGGTTGAAATCAATATAATACAAATACTAGAACTATGTTCCCCCTTACTTCCTAACTCCGCGGACTTATCATGCTTGTCAAACTATCTCGATACATTACATGTAAAATCTAACAAGTTATTTATCACCAATCGTCTTTTGAGCACCTTTGGTGATTTTAAATTATCTCCATTTGAGTCTTAGAGTGTCACATTGTTAACCTTGTCCTTGATCCCAGATTAACTATCTCCTTTTGGATCACAAGTTAATTTAATGAAGGTTTATAGCTTCAAATTACTATTGTGATTGTCTTTTCCTAATTTCAACCTCTCTCTCAAGTTTGTATCGAATATAGGAAGTTTCATATCATTTAAAGTTGTTAATAAATCAATAAGAATAAAGAAAATCATAATATATGCAAAAATATCAATCAAAGAGACTTTGTACTCCCTTTCCTTCGTTATCCCATTAGGGTTCCCACAACCCTAGTTAAGAGATTTAGATATTCATGTTTACATGGAAACCCATATAATTAATTAAAAATAGAATATGAATAATCCTATAGCAAACAAAGGATGAGAACCAAAATCTCAAATCAATCGTAAACATAAAAATCAAGAACAAGGACTCCAAGATGAAAAGTGTATCTTCGAATCAATATAATGTTGTAAATATAAAGAGTGTATAAACTAGTAAAAAAACATCAAAGCAGTATTTATAGTTAGACAACAAAACCTAAAAATACTATAAAAAATGAAATAGGGAAAATAAGGTTGGTAGTGGTTAACGCCTCAGATAATGAGTCATCTAGAATGACAATGACTCATTGTCAGCTCCTGGCTTCAATGCTCTTTGGTGATGACTTGTCACATATCCCTATGAGGTGTTGCTGGACTCATTATATCTCTAGTAGATTTTTAAGCTTTTAGAGTCATAGTCAGATCCTAGGACTCATCTCCTGTCACATTTCCACTGGGATTAGACTTGTATACTTTTAGGATTTTGTCATATTTTTGCAGAAAATGACATCTAAAATGACTCGTAGTCAGATCCTATGGGTTGTATCCACTGCTGATTTCAATATTCCTTTTTATTTTCTTTTCTGTCCACCCTATGACTTGGATGACTAGTCATAGAATCACCCAACGATTTGTTGTCAAAGCAGAGACTTTAATTTTGGAGCTTTTTCTCCCTTTTTCATGATACTCACTTCAAACCCTATTTTTCTGTAAAACAAACACAAAAACACATAAAATCTAACAAAAAGGACCTAAGTACTTGCATAATTTCTGGTTTTTAGCATCGAAAGTGCAATGAAACTATGTCACCTCAACACACTCAACTTATAACATTGCATGTCCTCAGGCAACTAACACTAAAAAAATAGTGTTTTAAATAAGAGAAACCTAAGGCACCTATGATAGTCAACTCAATTTCTGATCAAAAACTCTTACCCCCTCATATTTCCAATTTTTCATAAACACTGTGCGGATCTAGGCATCACAATAGTATGACATGTAGGAATCAAGCCATGGACTTACAATAGCAATAAATAATAAAACAAATATTCAAGTTACACTAACCAAACTAATACGCAGTTAATAACACAACCCATGTACCTTAACAAAAAAGAATTCCCAAATCTTATAGTATAATAATGCATGTCAATTCAAGGGACTATGTCAAGACACTTGATCTCACAAACGAAGTTCCAATCAATGTGCACAGAATACTGTAGGATTGCCCTTAGTTTCTATACCTTAGTCTTCGAGCAGTTGGACTAGGATCACAATAGGACTATACTCGATTTCTAATGTAGGCTTGGGGGCAGGTGTGGAATATATGGGACCTAGTAATTCACCTTTCTTAACACTACACATGCACTTTAGATCCACTTCTTAACCATTCTGCTTTTATTTCCCCCCTTTACACCTTTATTGATTTTTTGATTTAGGAGTGGTTTTGTTTTTTTCCGTTCATTTATTCTCTTTTTTTCTCTCAAGTTTCTTTAATTGTTTTTCTTTTATCTTATTTGTTTAAACCATTCCCAACCTTATTTTCTTTTTCTTTTACATTACACCCTTCTATATACCCAACTTTAACTATGTACCCCTATTAACAAAGGCAATTTTCCTGAGTTGAGGTGCACAATGTCCAAGGAGGGAGCAATGCCAAGACAGGTTCATTGTAATCAATTTTGGAAGGTGTAAAGATGAAATAGAAGAAAAGAGGTCAATGTAGGCTCAAATTAGGGAACAAGTGGTACTTATTCATTTTGGACGATTATTTAGGCTAAGAGTTGACTAAATAAAAATGGACTATGATCATGTCGTAACCAACCATCCTACAACCTAGTCAAGACTAACAGAGCATGTTCTAGATTAAATTCATAAAGAAAATGAGGTAAGCGTCTCATACAGACACCATACAGGGTTATATTACTAACTACTACCTATCTAGTTCATGCAAAATTTAAGCTATTATTATTTTGTCCCTAATACTAATGCCATAATTAGATTCACAGTTCACACACATATTTACATCACACAGTTCACAAAATCTTTTGAGGGGTATCATTATTTTCAAAACATGTAAAAACAAACAAAACATGTTAACTACCCATTGGTTTCTTATTTTTCTCCTAATTAAACACAAACAACACAAAAAAAAATACAAAATACAATACGACCTAAACATATTTATTGTACTAGGATAACACAACCAACGAAAAGACACCCGACAAGAAAAAACCTCAGTTACGGCATACCCCCACCCCAACTATATATTATGTATTTCCCACATTGTAAAACTATAATGTAAAAACAAGGTATAAAGACATACCTGGCCAAACTAGGTGTCAAATTAAGATGTCTTAGTAGGTAGGGCCTCATACTGCCCCCACACCCATCAATAGTGGTCTCAAAGGTGATCAGGATACTAAAATCAATAGAGGCACCAGCGGTGGTTGGTGCACTAAATGACAGCTTATTTTTGGGAGGGGGCGGGGAAGAATTGTGCTCTCACTTATATATGCTACAGCTGCAGTGGCTATCTCACCCATACAGGAGCTGTAAACTCCCACCCCAATATTATGGACTTGAGTCAAATGGTCCTGAGAAGTCTGCAGGCTAGCTACATGCGCTGCCTGTCGATTATATTTCTCTCTTGTCTTTTTTCTTCTCTTTCTTGATCTCTCTCTTCTTTCCTTATCAACAGATTTTTCTCTACCTTTCATGCCCTAAATATCTAGCACCTCCTCAACAGAGATCTCCTTAACAATAAAAAAAGTAGAAAATGGCCTTGTAGCCATGTCCTTAATTGCATCCCAGAGTATGGCCAACTCCTCATGCACGCTCGCCAGATCTAGGGCCTAAATGCACGCCATCTTCTAGCTAATCTATCTCTCAAAACTAACAAACTAGGTCTGTATACACTATATCTCACTCCTGATTCTTCCTTTACCCAATGTTGCACCCCCTAATCGATATTAATCACTCACTACTCGAGGGTGCCTAATATCTTTAACACACTACTCAGAAACTTCTGTAGGGCCAAATTATAGCCACTTTGAGATAGACAGGATGTGGATGGTCTCGAGGTCGTAAGAGGAGTCAGGGACAGTGAGGACTCTACTACATATGTGGAAACTTGTGGTTCAGCTTGAGTAGTCTTAATGGGAGTGTATCTAAGGTCATCAAAACCTAGAATGTCTATATCTACATGCCCACTAGCCAGGAATGCTTCCTAAAAAAACAAGGATCCAACCTCAGCCTACGAGACTGTATTGGAATAATCCTTGATTAACACCAAGTTAGTGGTCCTATGGGCAGTCAGAAAATGATCAACCATCGAGATTACCGGTAGCCCCTCATCTAAATAAATTTGCATTATTAAATGGGGAAAGGACAAATTATTATCCATACTCACAGCCCGATCGTGAATCTCCATAGTAAGGATCTTGGCTTTATCAATATCGTAGCCCTCCATAATATTAGTGACCAATAAAGCCCTATCGTGCATAGTACATATTCTCTCATCATTGGGCTCAGCAGATTCCGAACAAAGGCCCACTAAGCCTTGGCCATAAAAATCAAGCTAGCCTTTATAATCTATGAAGATAGGCCCACAACCCAAGGCGCCTCCTAATTCACCGCAATAATAATTTTTGTGATCCACATAAAATAAATAAACTTATTATCTGTACCAATTGGTTTGGCCTTCACCTTCCATATTTTCTTAATGAGGTGATCAATGTCTAATGTATCTTTGAGGAGTTGAAACTTTACTCTATGTAGAAATCTGAATATGGTCTGAGTAGAGATGTTCACTCGAACACCTCGAATTATCAATAAGTACAGGGGCTAACCTCCCTTCTATGATAGCCCCTAAGGATACACCCACCTCAACTCCATATGGTATGTGTTATAAAACTCATGAACTAGTGTCGGGCTGTTTCTACCTAGGACTCTCATCCTTAACTCGAAGTGATACTTCATAATTCTTGCCTAAAACTCAGGCGTCTCAAACATGCCTACATAGCTCAAATTGGTCTTAAGATAGAACCCCCTATTAGGCCTTCCTATGCTGGAGATGATGACATTTTCCCAGTCATATAGCTCATGCATCCTACGATACCCCTATCGATTAATGATGGGCATCAGGGCAAGCTTAATATATTGAGCTGGATGAACTGGTGAAGGTGGAGAAATTTTCATTAGGGCACTCTCACTTGAATCTCCATACTTGCTCCTATAACCATCATTTAAACCCAATAGAGATCCTCATCTGTTGGATCCACTACCAGATAAAGCATTTTTGGATCTACCATCTTCCTCTTATTCACCCTTATGGCCTAATTCAGGCCCCTTTCTCTCTTCAAACTCAAAAGGGAAGTGTGGTGGTGACTAACTTGGGTTGTTAATTAAGGGCCTATCCTATAGAGGTGATTTGGATAGATTCATGGACTTCGTGAATTGAGTAAGTTTCTCCTTGGTTCTATTGGTTTTGACATAGGATATTCCTCCACGGAACCGCTAGACTCATTATTAGTGGGATTGTCCCTTAGTTGATGAGTGGTGGAACTAGCCTACTTCTATAGGGTCTTCTTGGAGCTCTTTGACGAGTCTTTCTTAGGTTATATTGTTCCTGAGGAAAGACACAAATTAGTTAAAACTAGGAAATGGAAAGAAAAAAAAATAAAAAATGAAAATATCGTCAGTGGTTAAGAACCCTACGAGTTAGGCTATGACTCATTTCCAATGGCTATGAGTCGTCCTAACAGTCATAGGGTGGCATGTTATTCAGGAGTTTGAGCACTAGTCACCATATGAGTCAACCCAATGAATCTTTGGGTCACCCAATGAATCATCAGGTGACTCATTTTCTGACCATAGATAATATTTCAGGACCAATTTATCCCACTCACTATGAATCAGACTACGAGTCATCAGGTGAGACAATGATTCATAAGATGATTCATAGTGTGTATAGAGGGTATCCATCCTTACCCACTCATGTTACAAGTGGCTGTGAGTCACCCAAAAACTTGTTAGGTTACCCTTCGATTCATTATGAGACTCATCGCAACTAGTTAACAAAGATGGTAATGATAGTCCTTGGGCACTCACATTTCCAACATCAATTTCCACTCATGTTTCCTTTCTCAAATATTTCTTATTATGTATTCCATAGATCATTTCCACATCACGTTCTACTCTATTTTCTTAATAATTGTCACTTCTCAAGAACATTATCACTAGATTTAACCCTAGGAAAGTTATCAACTTAGAATCCAAAGCAAATGCTACATATTAAATCAAGCATAAAAAGATTTGTACACTTACTTTGTAGTTGAGAAAAATTCTTGGATCCCTTAGTTAAAACTTAGCCTTGTTCTTGAGATGAGAGTATTTCCCCTTTTTGGAGTGATAAGAACTTGAATGTGGTGTTTGAAGATGATTAGGAGAGTATTTAGTGTATTAGGGACAATTATGGGAATGGAGGGAGTCACGCCGATTCAAAAATAGAAGTGGAATTAATTTGGAGTTTAATTCCCCTTTTATTTTGCATAAGTCGGGTCGAGTAATCCCATTAGTTTTGCAACGTCGGACCTGACTACTAATCTTGGAAAAGACTCATAGTCAGTGCCTATGAGTCATTGTCTCCCTCTATTTAGAACTTATTCTTACCTGGGTATCCATTCATGACGACTGAAGGTGATGAGTCATGGTCAGTTCTGAGAGACAACAATACCCCAGAGACCACTTACCTTGGTTGTTTCAACTGGGCCTCCCCTGATGGGGCTAGTAATGAGTCGTAGGGTGTCCCTATGACTCGTAGGGTCCCCACTAGAGACCTGGGCACCAAAATTTTTTTTGATCTTTTCTGAATCCGTAAGTCCTACACACTGAACACATACATTAACCTATATTATAATAAGTACACGACATTAGTTGCCTCCCATACAATAAAAAATTTAATGTTGTCGGTACGATGTGGATATGTTTGTAACTCATACTTCACCAAAAAGCCCATGGGTTGCCTCCCATGCAATACGTTACTTATTGTCGCGGCACAACTTAATTATCTTGGCTACTCAGACTTTGCGAAGACTAACATCCTCACATACTTTCAACTCCTCGATGTTGCCCAAATGGTGCTTAACAGGATGCCCGTTCACCTTGAATGGGGATTCTCCATCCCATTTCATCTCAATTACACCATGTGGGAATACTCTAACCATGGTGAATGGTTCATACCACTTAGACTTAAACATTCTAAGAAACAAGCGAAGCCTCAAATTGTACTAAAGGACCACATTACTAGGCTGGAATACCCCCTTCTTAATATTTTTTTCATGGTACAACTTTATTTTCTTCTTGTACAATACAGAACCCTCGTAACAACAGAGCCAAAATTCATCAAACTCATTCATCTTAATTATTCTCAAGTTTGCAATATCACTCTACTCAAAATTTAGATTCATCAACGCCTATAGTGCTTTATGCTCAAGTTTAACTGGCATGTAACATGTCTTTCCATACACAAGATGATATATAGAGGAACCTATGGGAGTTTTAAAAGCTATGTAGTAGGCCAAAAGTGCATCATCCAGTTTCCTTGACCATTCAGTGTGGTTGGTATTGAAAGATTTTGCTAAAATGGAGTTGATCACGATTGGAGACAACAAATTGCCCACTTATTTGCGGATGGTAAGATGTTGCCACCTTATATTTCACACCATAATTCTCAAGAATGACGTTAACCAGACGATTACAAAAATGAGACCCACAATCACTAATGATAGCATGTGACGTATCACACCTAGAAAATATATTTTGTTCAAAAATACTGTGACACTGCAACCCTTATCATTGGGAAGCACAACCACTTTCATCCATTTAGAAACATAGTCAAATGCTACCAATATATAGTTCATACCATAAGAACTCACAAATAAACCTATGAAATCAATACCCCATATTTCAAACAACTCTAACTCATGATACGTGTCATGGGGAGCTCATTCTTTTGTAAGATATTTTCTTGACACTGGCATTGATCACAAGCACAGTCATATTCATGTGCATCTTTATGAATAGTCAACCAATAGTAACCAGACTATATGATCTTATGGCTATGCGAGTATGACCATAGTGACCCCCAACTGGAGACAAGTGATAGGCCTCAAGAATATGCATTATCTCAACTTTGAAATACACTTATGAATCACACCATCCATACACACCCAAAATAAGAAAGAATCATCCCAAAAAAAATTTGTACCTCAAGGATAAACCACTTTCTCTGCTAAAATGACAAGTCTTTTGGGATAAGGTCACTCGTAAATTAATTGGCAAAATTAGCAAAATAGGGGATTAAGTCTTGTGATGCTGCCAAGACCCGCTCATTTAAAAAAATATCATCAATCTTAAGCTCATCCCCTAATTTAAGCATCACCCCTTCTTCTAGGTGATATAAATGGTTTGCAACCTAATTTTTTGTGCCCTTTTGGTCCTTGAAAGTCAAATTCTTGCATCAATAGTATCCATCAAATTAGCCTAGGCTTTGTATCTTTCTTCTCAATAAGGTACCTTAAGGCTACATGAATAGTATGCCCAATGACTTTGGTCCCAATCAAATAAGACTGAAATTTCGCAAAAGCAAATAGCATCACAAGTAATTTTTGCTCAGTCACCGTATAATTTTTTTGTGTAGGGTTGAGTGCTTTACTGCAATAGTATATTGGATAAAGAAATTTCTCGCATCTTTGGCCTAGTATAGCTCCTAGGGCCATACCATTAGCATCACACATCACCTCAAATGGAAGAGACAAATCTTGAGAATGATGGAAGCATAAATCAACTTCTCATTTAGGAACTCAAAGGCCTTAAGAGAAGCATCACCTAATACAAACTACACCACTTTCTCAAACAATTTGTATAAAGGATTTACAATTTTAAAGAAGTCCTTGATAAACCGCCTATAGAACCCTTTATGACCCACGAAACTCTACATACCTTTGAAAGAAATAGGTGAAGACAATTTTTCAATCGCCTTAATTCTAGTTCTTCAAATTCTATACACTTCTTTGAAATCTTGTGTCCCAAAACTATGCCCTCTTTTACTATGAAGTGATACTTCTCCCAATTTAATACCAAGTTGCACTCCCCACATCTCTATAGTGCATTAGACAAATAGATCAAACATTCATCAAAAGAGTCACCCATAATTGAGAAATCATCCATAAAGACCTTTATAGTATCCTCCACCATATCAGAAAAGATAGGCATCATACAACACTGAAAGGTGGCGAGAGCATTACAAAGTCTGAAAGTCATCCTCTTGAATATGAATGTAATATATGGACATGTGAAAGTAGTTTTCTATTGGTCTTTAGGGGAGATAGAAATTCAATTATACCTCGAATAAATATCAAGAAAATAATACCATCCTCTACCTACAAGATGGTCTAACATCTGGTCCATGAATGGCATAAGAAAGTGATCCTTCTATGTCCAAGTATTCATCTTCCGATAAACTATACAAACTTTCCATCTTGTAACAAGTCTCATGGGAACTAACTCGCATTCGGGAACATAGTAATCCCATCCTTCTTAGGCACAAACTTAACTGGGCTCATTCACTTGTTGACGGTAATAGGGTAAATAATACCTATATTCAAAAACTTGATAATCTTCTTCTTCACCATCTCTTTCATAGAAGTATTTAAATAAAGTTGATTCTCAATGCTAGGCACACACTCTGGTTCAAGATAAATATTATAAGTACAAATTTCAGCTAGAATCTCGACAATATCTATAATGGTCCAACCAATAGCCCATTTAAACCTTTGTAATACTGAGATCAAGGCCTCATCCTGTGTATCAACAAAATCTGTTGTAATAATATTTGAAAAGGTATTCTTAACCCCCAAGAATGCATAACACAAGTGAGAAGGGAGGGCTTTCAATTCCAAGAATCGTGGATCCTCAATAGATGGCTGAGTAGGTGGAGTTGTTTTATTCTTCAAGTCCGAATCCAACTTTTTTGCGCATAAATGTAAGAACCTCTACTAATGAGAGTGCTCAATATCTTATCATACTTATTAATGCCATCAATGTCAAAGTTCATGGTCACCGTTTCTAATACCTCTACACCAACACTCTCCTTAATGGGCATACTCATTGCATCATTCTCAATAGTTTTATCATAGACACCACAAATATATATTATATATTGCATCGACTGACCCATATTGAAAGTAACTTGTTTATCATTAAGCATGAATTTCATATATCCCATCTCCATATCAACCAAATACCTACCTGTGTCTAGGAAAGGCCTTCCCAAATTAATGAGGACATCAAAATCCACCTCATAGTCAAGAATCCCAAAATCAGCTAGGAAGATGAATGAAGCTACCTTCACCAAGACATCATACTAAATACCAACCAATTTATTCATATCCCAATAATCCATGAATCATCTCATCGACATCGAATTAGGTGAACCCAAACCCAAACTGCCTTTACACCACTAGCGGCATCAGCTAATACTAGCTCTCAAGTTACATAATGCTTGTAAAAAATTTAGACACCCAACATTGCAAGGAATAGTAAAAACTTTAGGATCCTCTTTTTTCTCAATCAATGATTGGAATGAAATAGCACTATTGTGGTGTATATTATCAGCGGGCTCATAACTCACCATCTGCTTCTTCATCACTAAGTCCTTCATGAACTTTGAATAACTAGGCATCTTCTCCAATGCCTTTATATGAGGGATATTCACAGAAAATTTTTCAACATTGACATGAATTTATGATATTTCCCTTCTTCTTCAAACTTTGAAGAAAAGGTAGGGGAGGTCGTGGAATGGTATTCCAAATTGGTTTGACCTTATTACCCTTTTTGTTATCAATATCAAATCATTTTTAGCACTCATGAACTTCTATGACATTATTTCATTTGTCACCAACTTCTTAGTTTCATATTCGGGTGCATTATAAAGATTAATAGTATCATTCCTTATCGCATTATTTACCATCATAAGAGGATCAATAGTTATACTACTCCAAATGGTGATGGATAAACAGTGACTATCACTCTTCGAATTCTAAATGGTGTTGCTAAGAAAAGTGCTCGCTTAATGCTGATTCAAAGTGGTTGACATTTGACCAAACTACTAATGTAGTTGCTTAATTGCAGTAGTATATGATTCTACCTTCTACGCTAATATCGAAATATCTACCTTAATCTCCTTAAGGAAACTCTCGTGATTTTCTAAACCCTTAACCAACTTTGCAAGCAATGCTTCCATCCTCAAATCAGTATAACAATTCCCCAACAGAACATACACACTATTCTTCTCCTTATAATCATCTTCTTACCTCCAGTCACTATATCTCGCTATTCCAATACCTATACCTGTCCCCATAATAGTTCCAACCTTTATTCCCTAGCCTCCAATTCTAATAGTTCTTATTAGACCCTTGACCCTTGGCTTGGAAACCTTCCATCTCTTTGTATGAATACTTAGCCACCTCCTCAAAGTCAGGCTCATCGTGTTTAGTAAACGTGCCTCATGTACCTACTACATTTACCATTACAACATTCATAGTTGCAGGCTGCTTAATATGTAACCTAATCTTCATCCTCAGTTGTGCAACCTCTTGAGCCACTATATCATCTAGGGCTTTATGCTCATTGGAAGCACCAATAGCATAAGTACTATCTCCTCTTTTTACCTCCTGAGTATCCCATACTCACTTGGTATTAGAGACTCGGTCTAAGATTTTCTCAACTAGCTCCCAAAGAAGGCTCATGAAAGCCCCACTAGTAATAGTATCAACAACAATTTTGGTGTTCACATTCAAGTATCTATACAATATTTTGAGCAAATTCCTCCCCAAAATTCGATGATTGGGCACAGTCATTAACTTTTTCTTGAACCTCAACCCTGTCTCGTACAATGCCTTTAAATTTAATTACCTAAAATTATAAATCTCATCCTTCAACAACAACATTCTACAAGGTAGGAAGAATCTATCCAATAATTATTTCTGCAAGTCATTCTAAGTGAGGACCCACGAGATAGTTCCCCTAACTATAATATCACTTTGCTTATAAGAGAGAATAGGAACAATTTGAGTCTCAGAGTTTTCGGACTCACCCAGATAAATTATCAAAGTGTAAATCCTAAAGAAATTCATGATATGAATATTTGCATCTTCAGTTGGGAAACCAACAAACACAACCTTCATATTAAGTAACTGAATTATAGAACTCGTAATGTAAAACTTAATCCTTAGGGAAACTCAAGAGGAATTATAGCTCATGTTTTGATAGGCTCAACATACCCCAAATCTTACTCCGGATCATCAAACACTAGTAAGTATTAAAAAAGAGGGGTTGAACTCTATCTTTTCTAGATCTGTCTCTGTCAAGTGTTGCTCGATACTCTTCTTCCTATCATGCTCTTTTCTCTTGAGTTTCATATTGGGAAGCTTCTCTCCCTGCATTCTTCATCTAGTAATCGTATGATGGTTTGCGTGGCTATTTCTTGAACACCATGCAGAGGTGGCAAAATCAGACTAGGGTCATCATGAACCTCATGCTCATGCTCTTCCATCTTATGATTCTTGTGTAAGGTTCTTTCAAGCTTAGTATCAAGTGGGATCAAGTTATTTCCTTGAATTCGAGTATTGGTCATAGACCGACATACTCCCCAAGGATAGTATAAAAACAATAACCAACAACGCAATTAATCAATACGAAATCATAATCCCCATCAATGATGCCAAAATTTGATGTCATCTAAAATTACACCTTATCAAAAGTATAACATCTTCGGTGTCAAAAGAAGAACTAAAAAAAGGTTAGGGTCAAACACACAGGGAATAGGACAAATATCTATCATGAACTTACTGAAGTAGATGGAAAGTGCAGAAAGTAAATTGGGGGATTTTGTAGTAACAATAGTAACAATAAAAAATCTTGATAACTTTAGATTAAAATCAATATGAGATGAATACTAGGAAAATATTCCCCCTGACTTCCTAACTCCACAGACTTATCATGCTCGTCAAACTATGTCGATGTCTTGCATGAAGAATCTAACATGTTATGTATCACCAACCATCTTTTGAACACCTATGGTGAATTTCACATGTCTTCTTTTTAGTCTCAGAGTGTCGCACTACTAACCTTTGTCCTGGATCCCAGATTAACTATCTCCTTTGAGGTCTAAGTTAATTAGATGAATATTGATAGCTTCAAATTACTATTGTGGTCTTTTTTCCTATTCTCAACCTGTCTCAAGTTAGTATCAAATACAAACATGTTCATAATATTTGTAGTTGTTAAGAAAGCAATTAAACCAAAAAAATCACAATACATGCAAGATTATCAATCAATAAAGACTTTACACTTCCTCTACTTTGTTATTCCATCAAGATTCCCACAACCCTAGTTAAGAGGTTTAGCCTCTCATGTTTGCAAGAACACCCACAAAATTCATGAAAGAAAGTATATGAAAAATCTTACAATAATCAAGAATGAAAACCAAAATCTCAAATTAATCTCAAATCGTATAAATCAAGAACAAGGATTCCAAGATCAAAAGTTTATCTAAAATTAATAAAATGTTATAAGTATAAAGAGTGATTAAACTAATCCAAAAACATTCAAGGAATATTTATAGTGACACAACAAAACCTAAAAATACTATCCAAATAAAATAACAAATAAGGTTGGCAGTGGCATTGCCTCAAAGAATGAGTCATCTGGACTCACAGTGAATTGTTGTAAGCTCCGAATCTTGGCTTCAATGCTCTTTGGTAATGACTCATCACGTCTCCCGATGAGTCATTGCCGAACTTGTTGTCCCTCTATTGACTTTTACAGCTTTTAGAACTTAACTTTACACGCATAAAATGACCTTCCCTATGAGTCATAGTCAGATCCTCTGACTCGTCACCTACCTCAGTTCCACTGCGATCAGACTTGTATTATTTTAGGATTTTGTAAAAATTTTGCTCATAACAACCTCCACATTGACTCATAGTCATATCCTATAAGTCATATCTAGTGTTGACTTCAATATTCTTTCTTATTTTGTTCACTGTTCACCCCACGACATAGATGATGAGTTGTAGCATCAACCAATGACTCGTTGTCCAAGTAGAGACTTCAATTCTGGAGATTTTTCTCTCTATTTTCATGTACTCACTTACAACCTATTTTCATGCAAAACAAACACAAAAAACATCAAATCTAACAAAAGTGACCTAAGTACTTGCATAATTTTTGGTTTTAGTCTTCGAAAGTGCCACGAAACTATAGCATATATACAACTCGGTACAACGATTTTAGTTAAGTTTTATCATGAACTTTTTAGTTTTTTCCAACTCTTTGAACCCCTATACTACATCCTTTAGGACTACTATAAGTGGGATTAATGGCGTTAAGTCAATTAATTATCCCTATTCACTCTTTACACTAGGAATATATCAGACCCTCAAAGCAACAACTAGGGTTTCTTTTCTTCAAACTTCAAGTCCAAGATTCTCTAAGAAATTATTCACTCCAGGGATATGGGATTTCATCAATGACTATCCTTCCTACTAAGTCCCTAAGCAAACTTAGTTTTGTCACGACTCAATTTTTGAGTCATGATGGCACCTACTTTATCCGACTAGGATGCAAGCCAAACTGTAGCTCGGAGCTATAAGAAATGGGCTAATTTGGTAGAAAATGGCATAAATATTGGAAATAAGCAAATAAAAGACTCACAAAAAATAAATCATGGAATAACAGTATAAAGGAAGAGAAATAAAAGAAACAATAATATCTCATGACCTAGTAGTGTCGGTACAAGAGCCTCTAATCCAAAAGAATACAAGTACTATAAAAATAAATATACAGTAGTCTAAAAAATGAAGAGACTATCAAAAACAGAAGAAGGAGAAAAGGTCAACTCTAGCTTTAAGAGCTCACCTTGTCTCCAAACTCTGACTCACATGACCATAGCATCAATGGCGGCAGTTTGCACTCAAATTTCACCAAAATGGTATAAAAGTATAGAATGAGTTCCAAAGACAGGGGTACTCATTAGGCATCATCGACCGACGAAGCTAAACCGTAATATAAATATAATAAAATGAGAGATAAATAAGTTATGTCGAGAAAGAGGGAAAACCTGGAATAATGCTTCAAATATTGTAAATAAATAATTCAAAAAATAATAATAAAGAAAAGCATATTTATCTCTGCATACAGGGCCCCATCAGATAGAAAGTTCAATAAAGTAAATAACACAACGTGTTCCCTCATAAGCTTTGAGGGTGCAATAAAATTGAAGTAAATATCAAAATTATACTAATTAGACGTACCTTAAAACATAAATGTGAATCAATCCATTCCATAAATACCAAACTCGAAGCAGTTCTGTAACCATCATAAATAACCTCTAATTGCCAAACTTGAACTGAAACTCATATGATCATTTTCCAGACTTGAACAGTAACTCATATCATCAATATTGTTAGGATAGAACTGGTCTTAGTATCATAAATCACAAGAATCAAATCGGAACTAATATCATTATTAAAGCATCAATCTATAATGAAAAATCATTTGTATAAACCAATTCAAGCTGTAAAATGTAAATTTAGATGATGTAACACGTCTATAAAGTCTACAAGAAGCTAATAGTAGTATTGGCTAATGGTGGGCTGGAGGTGCACATTTCTAATCTCCAAAATCCATTCTAAGGAAAATTGTACCTCAAACTAGGCTAAGGTATCTAATTTTACTATAGATATTAAAGCGACATTTTAGTCCTATTATAGAAATTCTACCAAAAGAACGAGAAACAAGTCAATTATGCCTAATTACGGCTGCTTATCGGCCACACCAAGTCCAAATTTCAAGTCCACATCTAGCATATTATCATAAATATACTACAATTTATCCCAATCTAGCAGAAAGGTAAACCTATCTTACTTGGATGCTGAAGAAAGCCCGCTGAAATCTGCTAAATCATTTTTTACCCTTCTGAGAAGCTTCGTATGATGCCACACTATCCAAAATTAGTCTACTCATCGATAAGATAATAGAGGTACCCATATTGCATTTTTATGCTTTGTGTCTAAAATTATGTAAAAATCCCATATGGGGCCCGATTGCGAAATTGCACTTTCAAAATTGTCAACACATCCCTTTATGCTCCAAAAATATTTACCCATATGAATGGGTGAATTTCGAGCTCAAACGGTGCAAAAATCAATCCAGCAATAATCTAGGGATTTTGGGAATAAATTGAGGAATCAAACAAGAATTAAACATAAACTTACAAAGATTTTGATGATGAAATGAGTAATCCAAGTGGTGCTTAAGCTGACACATGACCTCTTAAGTGATCACCGCTAAACGGCCAAGTAATGCTAATGGTGGAACACATTGTATACTACTAAAGTAGCAGGCTTCCACTAAAGAGGAATACACTTTGGCAGCCAAACTACTGATAAAGTAGCTTGGCTAGGCAAGCCTAAACAGCTAAAGCAACTGTCTGGCTGCTAAAACCCCAAAAGACCACTTTAGCAGCTGCACCAATTGAATCTTTAAAATTTTCCAAGTTTCCATCGACCCTTCGAGATTAATTTTGAAACCCGTGAACTTAAATGCACTTTGCTACCCTATAAAATTCAACATTCCAGACTCAATGGCGCAGTTGAAATTTCTATACGAGATTTTTTTGATGAAAAGTAGGCCCCACACCCACGGGCCATTATTTTAAATTTCTAGGTAATATCCTAAACTGGGTCTGAAAGCCATGGGAACCAAACTAAAGGTTCTCCTTTCCCAAATTCAACGCGTTGGAGTAGATAGAACTATTAAAATTGGGATACAAGGTCATTAAACGGAAGTCTTCACTCGATAGGCAATTCTTACCACCAAAGACTTCAAAATGGATAATCGACTCTAAAAACCCAATAAAATGCCTAGTTACTGAACTGTTATCTCCAGCAAGTCAAAAATGACTTGGGGAAGCAATAGGGAAGCTCTAAATGACATAGAGTTATATTACAATATCCACTACTATAAGAACTTTTATCTGCGAATGTAAAAGGTTGGGATGTGCCTAAAGGATTTAATAGTTGAGGATACTAGGCCCACATCTCACTCTCGATAACCTAAGTAGACTACTGTACTAGGTTGTGTCTCTGCTGAACCTTAATAATAGGAATCTCCCTAGAGTGCAATCACGTGACATCCCTAGCAAATATGAATATGGCTCCTCCATAAAGGTCAATGTCTCATCCAACTGAATCGAGTTTCACCAAAGCTCATGAGACTCATCAAGAATGTACTGCCACAACATACAATCATGAAAAACTATATTAACAACCATAAAATCTAGGGGTAAGGCTAACTCATAAGCCACATCTCCAACTGTGCGAAGGATCTCAAAAGGTCCAAGATATCTGGGGATAAACTTTCCATTTCTCCCAAACCTCATCATACCCTTCATGTACGATACTCATAGGAATACCCATTATCCAACTCCAAATCTAAAGGAACGAAGACTATAATCTGCATAAGCATTTTTCCTACTCTGAGCTGCCCTCAGCCTCTCCTAAATTACCTTGACTCTATCTAATGACTCCTAAAATAAGTCATTACTGTAGGGTCCAATATCGTAGGTCTCGAACCATATTATTAGAGTTCAACTATAACCACAAGTTATCCCAAGCTAACCCATGAACTGGCATACTATTAAGCAACTGAATTATGGTATAAAAAAATTGTTTATGATGTGGAAACATAGTCATACTAAAGATCTAAAATAGATACAATACTGATGAAGCTTTACAATCTGATAATTCTGAAGGATGAAACAGAAATTCACATAACTGACTCTGACTAACATCTATGAAGCCTCTACTATACTGACTATAGATAGTTGGGACATACCTCCAACTACCACTAATCAATACACAAGAAAGTAAATGAACTGTACAAGAACTAAAAACTGTCTGGAGTTCCCAAAGTAGGAGAACTCATCACCTACAGGCTGGAATCTGCAACTATCTAATCGTGATGTGTAGGCTACAACTGGTACCTATATTATGAGAAGATATAGCCACACATGCATATATGTGGATCAGTACTTCTGGAATGTACTGAGTATGAAGAGGTAAATGTAACAAGTAGGACTAATTTCATACGTAATCATAAAATATGCATGCTAAGTGTAAGTAGACTCACCAATAAGCTTGAATAAACTGAAAGCTGAAAACATCTTAAAACATGAGAAATAAACATGATCTAATAAATTGGTGAATCTTTACACTTAGTTTCTGTAAAACTTACTATAATGATATAAGTATAACTAAAACTGGGATATAATAACACATAGATACTCTATGAATACTGGGTATGTAAAATTGGACTATACTTAGTCTGAATAACTAGACCGAAACTGTAGAGTATTATGCATATGAGAAAAGGACTGACTGAGTAACATGAGGTAATTGAGCATGAATTAGTGAAGACTGTATTATCTGAGAATGCAAGTCCAAACACATAACATGATTCTGAGATAATCTGTAAACTGAGGTACTTTAAAACTGATAACTGAATAACCGATAACTGTACGCAATGGTCAAGCAAACCTGAAACTTAACTGAGTTACTGATCTGATTATCGAACTGCGACTGGGACTGAGACTGTAACTAAGACTGTATATTGAGTTCTGATAACTGATTAACTAAAATTTGAGTTTACTGATAAATAAGAGACTGTATCTGATAGTCCTATTTCTATGGAACTATGCTGAGTTCCGTACTAAGTTGAGTGATTGTATCTAACAGTCCTGAATCTGTAGAACTAAACTGAGTTCAATACTGAGTTTGAAACTAAAATTGTGGGAAGTAATCATCTAACGGACATGCCCCTCTCTGAACTGATTATGGTCCAACCTGTAACTCGAGTTGGAAGGGTGTCAGTACCGTGCCACGGGTAAGGACAAGCTGTGAGTAGCCCTCAACTGGCAGGTACTCAAATAAAAATAGTGGGAACCCTCAACAGGTAGGTAAGCCACCTCATCAACCCTCAACTGGCAGATTAGATGTCTCAACCTACGCTGAGTTTACTGACTTTTTTTGAGTCATGAGACTGACTGAATTCTATGGATCAAGGCTTGACTGAGAGTATCTTGAAAACATGACCATAATTCTAGGCACATAGCTAAATTTTTGGGTACAAGTACCCCCAAGACGCGATAGAAGGAAACTGACAAGGCCTGATATTCTTGAATATATGACTAACATCAACAATCCATAATACAATAAGTTGGGGATTTCATGAAGCACATGGTTATCCTAATAGCATAACAATAGTCAATTGTCAACAATGCTTTTATTTAGACATTTTGTCAAACATTTGGAGGTTATGGGCTTGTACATGGATGAGAACAAATGGTAACATGTCATGATTACCCTATTCAATTCAAATGGGCATTCTATCAAGCACATGGAGATTAATACTTGGACGTGGGAATATCTTAAAAACATGGGAACATAGCATGGTTTCATAACTAACACCGTGAATTGGGGAAATTACATGAAATTCACTTGAAATAAGACATGGTCATTTCATCACAACATATAAGGATCAAACATGTGGAAAATATGAACTTAAAATAAGGAATTATTTCTAATTATCTTGAATATAGGATCCAGCATGGAATCAAACTAAAACTCTAAGGACATGATATGTAAGCCTTTGTTCAAAATCATTCTTGTAGGAATTTTATCAAACACTTGTAATTCATGGTTTTGGCTAAGCATGAGAGTAGTTAAAAATAGTAGTAATAGCATAATTTCATCTCTAAAATCATCAATTAGAGTTTAAATTTGGCAAATAGTACCATTCAAATATGTAAGGTTTAATATCACCCATAATTTCATGGAAACATGATAAAAGTTTGAGATTCATGAAAATTTATAAACAAAATTCATGGGAACGTGCAAAGATTATAACTTTAAACTTGAAATTTGAGTTTTGGGCTCCATGGGTGAAAGAGGACCCATGGATGAACTCCAACAAACCTGAAAGCTTTAATCTTGAAGGATAACCACAATCTTGATAGCATTCTTGAATTAGGAAACTTGATTCTTGATTCTTTTCTTAAAGAAAATTTCATGGAGTTCTTGGTGCTCTTGAGGAGGTTAGGGTTTTGTTGGAGAGAAAAAAAGATGATTAATAATGTATCTAATGTTTTTGGGGTTTAAATTAAGTTTTAGGGGCGTATTTGAGTGAAGGGAATTGACCAAAGTGTTCCCAGACCTTTTAGGAACTGAATTAAAATGTAAAACAACATTGGATCCGCTTCAGCTTTTCATGTTGGGGGGCAGTCGACGCGATGCGTCGAGATCGCGTCAGCTTACTGCCTCACACGAAAAATGGCATAACGTTTTACTCGAGTATCAGAATTTGGCGAAATTGGTATCGTTGGAAAGATAATTCAATTATATACAATTTGGTGGATCTTGAGATGTAAAATTCCATGTATATAAAATGTTATACACGTTTAAATTAGACCCTTGTAGAATAGAATATCAAATTTTGGACGAATCAAATGATCTTAGCTTAACTTGGATCTAAGTGATTCCTATTAACATTTTTAACCTCAAAAGCAAATTAAACATGAGGATAAATATTTTGAAACATTGTATTCACATGGGAATCACTTGGATTATAGCTTATATACGTAAGAACGACGGTTCATAGACTAGCCCAAAAATGTGGGGTATTACATTATCTCCCCCTTGGAAACATTCATCCTCGAATGAGACTGGTTAGACTGAGAGTACTGTACGAAGGTAACTGAAATCATATTCTTATCATGAATAACTGAAAATATGATTGTATAACTATTCTGAAACATGATATATGACCTGAATATCATGAATTGAACTGATTTCGTGAATACATGCACTGACATAAAAATGATTATAAGGCTGAGATAGAAATGAGAGAGTCAAATGATGAGTAACCATTGATTCAAAATGGATCTTGTTTCTTGAGGAAGACATAAAATATTCAAGACATGAATGCTCAGGGTATTACATCTCCCCCTTGGGATACTTCATCCCCCGAATGATACTGACTTGGCTGAAATACTAAAGAACGACTGAGATGATGCATAGGAAACTTATAGACTAAAACATGACTGAATATTTGGGATCTAAAACTGATGCATGATGCATGAACTAAACTGAATTTATGACTTGCATGGTCATGAATGAATTACCTCATGAATAGGAAACATGGAAAATCATAGGAACTTGTATGTTTGACAACTAGAATGGATTGCTGGCTATACGAACTGAATTATACTAAAATCTTATACTCAACTATACATTCCACTTGTACACCAACATGACATTCAAGCCTATCTTCATAACTACATATGAACTTGTCGTCAAACAACTACAAAAGCATCTTTCTCATTTTCTCTAAACCTCTATCCCTAAAAATTTCATACACTAGCCCAAGAAAACATAAATAAAATTTTAACTAATCATGACATAAGGAGAGGTCGCTGAAAGTTAGAACATGAGGACCTGAAGCATAAAGGAATAGCTTTGACACTCAACTGAGGCCTGATGAATAAAATATCAATGACATGAATTTGTTAGAAAGGTCTGAACTGAGGACACACGTGACATATACTAAATTTCATTGATCATTATGAGTGAAGCATAAGTATCTGGATCTGATCATCCTATAAAACATGAGTACATAATTCATGAGCTGCATGACCTGAGTTTGGAGTTCATGAATTCATGGAACATGATTTATACTACTGAATGAATTGGAACTCCTCACACTAGAAACTGAAAGCGTACATGGTTTTTGTATAAACTGCATGAATATGAGCTGTGATGAGGGAGCTGACATGTTAGGCATAAGTAGATATCGTGATGGCTGAAAAAATTTGCACTGAGATAAGAATAGTTTGAGAATCATCCTCCCTTACTACTTTTCTACACCCACTGGCACTACTACTAGAATCTGAGGGCCTGACTTGGTTACTTGTTCTATCATCTCCCCCCTTAGCTTTAAGCCATTATCTCAAGTCTGTGGCCACTTTACTAAACTCTAAACTGAACTGGAATCACTTTACTCTAGAATCTAGGGTATAATAATACACATGAATGATAAACTCATCCACACAATCATACTTAATCTCAATTCAATAAACTTAAATCCTTGCATACACTGTTCAAGCCTACTGATTCACCTTTCGTACAACTAGACCATTGAATAAATAATCTGCTCAATCTGAATAACACTATCCCAATTCTACTACTGCTAAACTCCTGGGTACATGATTCTAATTCTAGATTACATATTGAAAAAAAATTCTGAGAAGAAATCTGAAAGCACATCTAACTTTGGATTAATGCATGATTTTCATTAACCCGAATGAAATATTTCAAAATTTAGGACATAAGGGCACTGATGGGATACTTTTTGAGTTAACATATAATAACATAATTGTCTGTAGGGACTAGCTGAGGAAATACTATCTGTAAGGACTTAAGCTTCACTATTTTTGTCGCCTTAAAACTAAGGTAGAGTTAGTGTGAATAGAGCAAGATAAGGATCTAAATAAATTTCTTAGATAATACTTCTACTGTACGATCTGAGACTTGAAAGAAGGAAAATATTTCCCAAATGCCTTGTAGGCTCTCGAAGAAAAGTACAGACGTCTCCGTACCATTCCGCAAGACTCTACTAGACATGAATTCATAGACACCATAGGAAATTTTAACTCTGTGCTCTGATACCAAGTATGTAACGCCCCAAAAATCTGTCCCGAGACATCACACGACGCTTGGAACCATAAGTGATCCTAAGCTAACCCATGAACTGGCATACTGTTAAGCAACTGAATTATGGTATAAAAAATAAACTATTTACTGTGCGGAAACATAGTTATACTAAAGATCTAAAATATATACAATACTGATAAAGCTTTACAATCTAACAAATCTGAAGGATGAAACTGAAATTAACATAACTGATTCTGACTGATATCTATGAAACCTTTACTATACTGACTATAGATATTTGGGACATGCCTCCAACTACCCTTAATCAATACACAGGAAAGTAATGAACTGTACATGAATTAAAAACTGTCTGGAGTTCTCGAAGTAGGAGAACTCATCGCCTGCTGGCTGGAATCTACAACTGTCTGATCGTGATGCGTAGGCTATAACTGATACCTACATTATGAGGAAATATAGCCACACAGGCGTATATATGGATCAGTACTTTTGGAATGTACTGAGTATGCAAGGGTAAATGCAATAAGTAAAACTGATTTCATACATAATCGTAAAACATGCATGCTAAGTGTAAGTAGACTCACCAATAGCTTGAATAAACTGAAAGCTGAAAACATCTTAAAACATGAGAAATAACATGATCTAATAAGCTGGTGAATTTCTACACTTAGTATCAGTAAAACTTACTTTAATGGTATAAATATAATTGAAGCTAGGATATGATAACACATAGATACTCTATGAATACTGGGTATGTAAAACTGGACTGTACTTAGTCTGAATAACTGGACTGAAACTATATAGTTTTATGCATATGAGAAAGGGACTGACTGAGTAACATGAGGTAACTGAGCATGAATTTGTGAAGACTGTATTATCTGAGAATGCAAGACCAAGCGCATAACATAATTCTGAAATAGTCTGTAAACTGAGGTACTGTAATACTGATAACTCAAAAATTGATAACTGTACGCTATGGTCAAGCAAACTTAAAACTTAACTGAGTTACTGATCTGATTATCAAATTGGGACTCAGACTGAGACTGTAGCTAAGACTGTAACTAAGACTGTATATTGAGTTCTGATAATTGATTAACTGATATCTGAGTTTATTGATATTGTATTACTGATAAATAGGAGACTGTATCTAATAGTCCTATTTCGATGGAACTATGCTGAGTTATGTACTGAGCTGAGTGACTGTATCTGACAGTCCTGAATCTGTAGAACTAAACTGAGTTCTATACTGAGTTAGAAACTAAAACTGTGGGAATTAATCATCTAATCGACATACCCCTCTCTGAACTGATTGGGGTCCAACCTGTAACCCCAGTTGGAAGGGTATCAGTACCGTGCTATGGGTAAGGACAAGTTATGAGTGGACCTCAACTGGCAGGAACTCAAATGAGAACAGTGGGAACCCTCAACTGGCAGGTAAGCCACCTCATCAACCCTCAAATGGCAGGATAGATATCTCAACCTATGCTGGCTACGTAGTTCTAGAACACAAGGATTAATTCTAAGAATCACACCCTCTACTGTCAGGTGAGTTCCCATCCTTGGGTTCACTCGGTGTGAAATCCTACTCCCATCTGAATAGACACTGAACATGAATAACTGAACTGAACTGGACTGAGTTAACTGAGTTCCGTGGATTGACGGAATACTACTGAGATTACTGAATTTTTGAGATCTCTGAGATCACTGAGATTACTGAGTTTTTCTGAGTTTTGAGACTGACTGAATTCTATGAGTCATGGCTTGATTGAGAGTATCTTGAAAACATGACACTGATTCTAGGCACACAACTAAATTTTCGGGTACAAGTACCCCCAGGACTCGATAGAACAAAAAATGACAAGGCATGACATTCTTGAATACATGACCAACATCAACAATCCATAATACAATAAGTTGGGGATTTCATGAAGCGCATGGTTATCATAGTAGCATAACAATAGTCAATTGTCAACAATGCTTTCATTTAGACATTTTGTCAAACATTTGGAGATTATGGACTTGTATATGGATGAGAAAAAATGGTAACATGTCATGATTACCCTATTCAATTCAAATGGGCATTCTATCAAGCACATGGAGTTTAATACTTGGACATGGGAATATCTTAAAAACATGGGAGCATACTATGGTTTCATAACCAACACCGTGAATTGGAAAAATTACATGAAATTCACTTGAAATAGGAAATGGGCATTTCATCACAACATGTAAGGATCAAACATGTGGAAAATATAACTTAAAATAAGGAATTATTTCTAATTATCTTATTTGTAGGATTCATCATGTAATCAAACTAAAACTCTAAGGACATCATACGTAAACCTTTGTTCAAAATCATTCTTGTAGGCATTTCATCAAACACTTATAATTCATGGTTTAGGCTAAGCATGGGAGTAGTTAAAAATAGTAGTAATAGAATAATTTCACCTCTAAAATCATCGATTAGAGTTTAAATTTGGTAAACAATACCATTCAAACTTGTAAGGTTTAATATCACCCACAATTTTATGGAAATTTGATAAAAGTTTGAGATTCATGAAAATTTAAAAACAAAATTCATGGGAATATGCAAAGATTATAACTTTAAACTTGAAATTTGAGTTTTGGGCTCCATGGGTGAAAGAGGACCCATGGATGAACGAACTCTCACATACCTTAAAGCTTTAATCTTGAAGGAGAAACACAATCTTCAAAGCATTCTTGAATTAGGAAACTTTATTCTTGATTCTTTTCTTAAAGAAAATTTCATGGAGTTCTTGGTCTTCTTGAGGAGGCTAGGGTTTTGTTGGAGAGAAAAAAAGATGATTAATAATGTATCTGATGTTTTTGGGGTTGAAATTAAGTGTTAGGGGCATATTTTGGGTGAGGGGAATTGACCAAAGTGTTCCTAGAGCTTTTTGGAACTGAATTAACATGTAAAACAACTTTGGATCCGCTTCAGTTTTTCGTGTTGGGGTGTAGTCGACGCGATGCGTCGAGATTGCGTTGGCTTACTGCCTCACACGAAAAATGGCATAACTTTTTACTCGGGTATCGGATTTTGGCGAAATTGGTATCGCTGAAAAGAAAAATCTATTATGTACAATTTAGTGGGTCTTGCGATGAAAAATTCCATGTACATAAAAATTTATACATGATTAAAGTAAACCCTTGTAGAATCGAATATCAAATTTTTGACTAATCAAATGATCTTAGCTCAACTTGGCTCTAAGTGATTCATATGAACATTTTTAACCTCAAAAGAAAATAAAACATGAGGATAAATATCTTGAAACTTATATTCACATGGTAATCACTTGGATTATAGCTTATACACGTAAGAACGACGGTTCATAGACTAGCCCAAAAATGTTGGGTATTACATCAACAACCCAAAAATGTTGGGTATTACATCAACAATGTCTACCATATAATGCCTCAAATGGTGCAAACTTAATACTCGAATAATAACAATTATTATATGCGAACTACTCCAAAGCTAGGTGTTGCTCCCACTAACCACTAAAATCCATAACATAGGTTCAGAGCATATCCTCAGGAATCTAAATAAGCTTCTCTGACTTCCTATCAATCCGAGGGTGAATAGGTTTGCTAAGATCCACCTGAGTACCCAACTCCTCCTGAAAAGCTCTCTAGAAGCTAGAAGTAAATACCAAACCCCGGTTTGAAATGATAGATATAAGAACTCCATGTAGGCAAACTATCTTACAAACATAGATATGAGAAAACCTCTTGGTATGAATGATATATGAATACGAATGAAATGTGCGAGTTTGGTCAACCTATCTACAATGACCCAAATACCTTTGATACCATGGGAGGTGCAAGGAAAACCACTAAAGAAATCCATGGTGATACGCTCCTACTTTCACTCAAGGATGGGCAATCTCTGAATCATACCACCAAGTTTTGATCATCAGCCTTCACCTACTAAGAACATAGGCAACGAGCAACAAAGTCTGTCATATCTCTTCATACCACTCCAATAATAATATTGATTCAAATCTCTATAAATCTTTGATTTACTAGGGTGAATAGAATATCCGAAGTTGTGAGCCTCACACAATATCAACTAGATCAAGTCACCAACCCTTGGAACACAAATGTGTCTATCATATCTCAAAATACCTCAGAATCTATGATAGACCTCTTGGACTTACCACTCAACATCTAGTCTTGGATAATACAAAGCTACATATCCTTAAACTAGTGACTCCACATCTGTTCAACTAAGGTAGACATCACCTCAACACTAGAAAGAATCCTCCCAAAGTCAGAAATATCAATTCATACCATTAAGTTGGCTAAGGACTAGTTTCCCGTGCCAACAACCTCTTAGAAACTCATATAGAAGCCAAGTTACCCATACTCACCACCTTTCATCTCAAGGCATTTGATGCCATATTTGGCTTGCTCGGGTGGTATAAAATAGAGATGTAATAATCCTTAACAACTCTATCTATCTATGCTACCTAGAATTAGGTCTCTTTGGGTGATAAGATGTTGAAGACTATAATGATCCATGCAAATCTTACAATTTATGCCATAATGTTGATGCCTCCAAATCATAAGCACAAAAACTACCACTGCCAACTCCAAGCCATGAGTGAGGTAGTTTTGCTCGTGCACCTTCAGCTTTCTCAATGCATAAGTAATAACTAGACTTAACTGCATCAAGACAGAACCAAAACCAACACCAAATGCATCACAATAGGTGGTTAATCCCTAACTCTAGATAGGAAGAGCTAATATGGGAGTTGAAATAAGAAAATCCTTAGCTTCAAAAAGTTCGACTCACACACCTCAAACAACTGGAAAGGAGCCTCCTTTGGGTCAATCAAGTCATCGATGTTGTAATAGTAGCAAATACCTCAACAAGCCACCAGTAGTAACCGTCAAACCAATAAAGCTACAAACCTCAGATGAAGATGTAGGTCGGGACCAATCACAAATAGCCTCAATCTTTGTTGGGTCCACCGTAATCATATCCTTAGACACCACATGTCCTAGGAATATCACCGACTAGAGCCAGAACTCACACTTTGAGAATTTGGCAAATAGCTTATGATATCTCAAATTCTAAAGCGCAATCCTCAAATGTTGTAGATTCTCCTCCGTACTCCTCAAATAATCAAAAATATCATTGATGAACACAATCATGAAAGAATCCAAATATGACCAGAACACGCGGTTCATCAAATCCATAAATGTGATTAAGGTATTCATCAATCCAAAAGACATCATTCGAAACTCATAGTGACCATAACGAGTTATTAAGGTTGTCTTTGGAATGTCCTCATCTTGAGTCCTCAACTAATGGTAACCATACCTCAAGTGAAGCTTAAAGAACACCATTGCTCCTTGAAACTGGTCAAATAAATCATCAATACAAGTCATAGGATACTTATTCTTCAATGTCACCTTATTAAGTTGACTGTAGTCAATGCATATACACAAAGACCCATCCTTCTTCTCTACAAACAGGACATGATCACCCCAAGGTGACACACTCAGTATAATAAAAACCTTACCTAGAAGATCATGAAGCTGAGAATTCAGCTCCTTAAGCTTGGTAGAATCCATATGGCAAAGTGCTATAGATTTGGGTGGTTGTCCGAATAAAGCTCAATAATAAACTCAATATCACTCTCAGGAGAAAGACCAGGTAGATTGGTAAGAAAAACATCAAGAAAGTTACAAACTATAGGAGCAGAGTCAAGTAAGGGAATCTCCAATCTAACATCACGAACATAATCGAGATAAGACTCGCAAACCCTCAACATTAGTCCCCTATCCCGAGAATAAGAAACAATCTCCGTTGGCTCATGTCTAATAGATCCCTACCACACAACAAGGGATATATCAGGCATTGCTAACATAACGGTCTTGGCAAAATAATCCAAGACTGCATGAAAGGGGGAAAACTAGTTCATGCCAAAAATTACATAAAAATCCATAGTCTAATACAATAAGATCAACTTAAGTATAAAACTCTCAGACAACCATAAAACATGATCTATTAACCCGAACCACCACTAAAGAATCAACAATGAGAGAAGATACATAAGAATCCAAAGATAAATCTAACTGAGGGGCATAGTAAGCATATACATAAGATTTAGTTAATGCCAGATCAAATAAAAATAAAGGCGAGCGATGGCATACTGCAATCATACCTCTAATAACAACATCCAAAGACTCTACCTCAAGCCTATCAGGTATGGCATACAAATTACCTTACCCACCACCTGGTTGGACGCCTGATCGATCTCTTGTACTACTTATCTGAGGACCTCCATGAGCATTCTTGGGACTGCCCCAACGACCTTGCACACCACCTCTAGTAAAGAGAGGTATTGCCCTAGTCGATGGAATACTTTGAGCTATAAAAACAACAACTCCACACCTAGGAAACTCTCTTGAGAAGTAATTGTAGGCCCTATAATTATGGCATGACCCAGGAACTATACTAAACCCAGAAGATCTGGCTGACCTAGAATTATCACCTTGACTAGAATACCAAGAAGATGAACCACTCAGAGGCTGACTACTACTCTGGCCAGGATGGTGACTGTAACTTAACTGGCCTCCAGCAATTAGCTAAAGTGTGGCATGAATAGGCCTACTATACCAAATTTAATGTTGATACGACTAATGCAGAGGGTACCTACCTTGAGAATAATTTCCTATGAACAGTGAGCCACTCTGGCTCCTACTAAAACTGCCTTGCTATTGCGACCTCTTATTGCTTCCCCCTTGGACTCTGTGATGCATCTACTTGATAATTTGAGCATAATTAAAAACCTTAGCAAAAGATCTACCAATAACAACTAAACTCTATGTACCAATGTAGATAAGAATTCTCAATCCCCGAACAAAGCAACAAACCCTCTCATACTTAGTAGTTTAATAGGTGCAGTTGCTTGGACAACTTAAGAAGCCAAACCTCATACTTCACAAAGTCATGGAGCCCTACTCGAAGCTTGAGAATCGGTACCTCGAATGATTTGTAAGGCTACGAGGCATATACTTCTCCAGGAAGACCTCGGAGAACTGAGTCCATATCAATGAGGGAGATCCAATTTGTCTAAAATCAAGATAACCTCTCCACCGATGATGAGAAGATAAATCCAACAAAAGGGTAGTGTAGTCCATACCACAAGTCTCAACTAGGCCTAGATTATGAAGCCTATCCTCACAAGCAACAAAGAACTCATAAGTATCCTCGTTCAGTGCACCAAAAAACCTAAGCATAGTCAATATCAAAATTCTACCCAACAACTTTTTCTTCTCAATAGACATGGACATTAGGTGACTACCGGCTGGCCAACTATAGGTGCTAAATGGATCTCAACTCTGGGAGCCGTACCTACAGGCTACACTCCAGCCTCAAAACCACTTTACTCCTCAGACTGCACACTATCAGACGGTGCACCTCTAACTAAACTCAAGAGCTGAACTAATACATCAATGAGCAGTGACAAAAAAATGAACCCCAATAAAGCCAAGGTTGTCCCTTGGCCCACCAGTTGTTGGGGTGGAGGAATCTCTAGTATTGGTATAAAAATAAGGTCTATCAAAGGCTCCCTATTTTGGTCTCTGTCTAGGTTGCATCTCTCGACTATTGTCACGACACGATTTCTTAGGTCATGATAGCACCTACTATAAACCACCAATATGTAATCTAGCTCGTAGTTCAGAACTACTAGTAACAAACTACCAAAATAAATAATGGAAAATGCGAAATAAATATAGTAAAAGACCAGCATACAAAAAGATAGTCCCAAAACCTGATGGAATCAGCTCAAGAGCTTCTAATGTAATTGAATTACATAAAAGAGTACTAAATGAATATATATTGATTCAACTTATCTCTGAATACAACATAGAGACTAGTCTAGTACATAAGAGGGAGAATAGCAATACTCTGAATATTAGGATCTCATCCTATGTCTTCGAACCATAGTTGCTCCACATGACGGACACAACCACGGTGAGAACCCATACTATGATCTGCAGGCTGCAGAACTGTAGTGGTACTCAATAGGAAACTGCCGACTAAGATCCAAAGATAATGTAAATATTATAGCATGTATGCAGAAATGTAAACTACACCCAGATATCCGGTAACTACATAATAAAGCTAATGAGATAATAAGGATAAACTATCCTATTCGTATCCCAAAAACTAACATGATAATGCTAAGGAGTAATAAGGATGAACTATTCTATTCTAGCCATACCTGGAACCCGAAACACTATACATTATATCACCAACCATTATATGAATAAAGAATAGAAGAAGAATGTATATATATGTATACAAGGCTACAAAATGGATATACAACATGAATAAATGAGAGGGAGGCATATATGGTAATACCATCACTACTATCTATAGATATTTATACATAATCAGGGTCCAAAACCATAATACCTAACCATTGGTTAATCATGCTACATAAAATAACCATAAGATAAAGAAATCAGAGACATACTTCAAATCTCAATTCTTGTCCAATAATTAACCTACCTCAGACTACCCATAATAACAACAATATAAAGTAACCAACTTGTCTGGACAACAAATACCTAACCAGGTCTTTTATAAACCACCGACGTTATAGGCTCAAAAGGGTCAATCAACACTCAGCAAACAATGATCAAAGCCTATACCTATGCAACCCACCCCCTTAAAGATGATAAATATAAGCACCACATAATATACTGAAAGCACTACTCATATCTATACTTACGCAACCCCCATAAGGCTGATGGATATAGGACATACTGGTGATAGGCAATGTGTATACAATAATGAATACCAAGTAAGTCCATAATATCATAATCGATCCAAGTAGCATAAAGTAACCCAAAGTATACACATATTCTAGCTCAATAGATTGCAAAGGCAGGACCTATGATGACCTCTCTTCTCCAACTCATAAACAATGGGGCCTCTTGAGGTTTGGGAGTACCTATATACACCAACTTGGTCCCGATTTAGGATTTCCAATAACCATTACATACCACCCAATCCAGGATTTCCGAAAACCATCATAGACCATCAATCTACTCTGTCGAGTGCCATATATACATATATAAACATATATATATACATATATATAAACATATATATATACATATATATATACATATATATATACATATATATATACATATATATATACATATATATATACATATATATATATATACATTTATACATATAAATGAATAGGCGGGAATCATGGCTAAAAGAGTGTAAGTCCATAAATCTATTGTCCGGGGTAAACTCAGGTAATAAATCATCATAAAATTGTGAAAGAGTTTGAAATATCTCACAACCAAGGTAAATAGTAGTAGCAAAAGTGTGGATAGGAATCTATCTCGGTAAAATCCCTAAAAAATCATTTTCAGTCTTAACAGTACATATGTTAACCATTTAGATAGCACGATTCCCATCATGAAGAAATCTCTTTTAAAAGAGGAAAGAAGAAAAAAAACCTTTTAGGAAAAGAGGTGTAAAACCATAATTTAGTATGAGTCGTACCATTAACTATGTGATCATGAATTTACTGAATCTATGCATGCCATCACCAGTATCCAAACAATACAATTATAAGCATCATTATGTCTATAAACTATGCCCCCTTCCTTTACAAGGATAAAACACTTCCTGAAATCCAACCAATTTCATAATCACGGCCTTGAACCCAATAATATATCTGGCATAGCCATAACATAGTAAATAAAATAGGCCATCACATTTATCGAGTAATAAATTAAACATTATACTATAGGCTTATTAGTATTAACTATGCCTAATATTAATAGTAACCTAATGTAATAAGATCGTAGAAGCATAAAAAGTAAGTCACCTTAAGGGTTAATTACCTCCTAGTCCCCAAATTAAATATTTTGGCTTAGTCATGTTGTTCTACCTAGATAACAAACAACATATCAAAAAAAAATATCTCAAGAAGAAGAGTGGAAAGAAGCCTACCTTGATGCAAAACCGTACCCTTGAATCATTCATGAATCAACCATCTTTGCTTCATAATCCCAAAATGTTGTCACGCTATTAAATAGTAATCTACATGTCATTAGGACTAAATTGACACCCATATTTCTATAATAAGTGTAGGATCAAATTTTTGGTCAAGAACAAGCCCACAGGGCAAGAAAATGGAATCCTAAATTGAACCAGTGACGAGGTCCCTTGAAGGACAAGGAATGTGTGCTCAAAAGTTGAGCACAAAATGGGTCTTAAATCAACTCTTAAAATTTAGTAATTTACGACATATTTCTAAGAAATTTACCATGAATTAGGATAGAAATTGAAGGGAAAATTAATAGAAAATAACCAAGAAGATTTAGGTTATAGAATATAATCAAGAAGATTTAGGTTATCTTACCATAACTTATGTGGATGATTTCCCACTTTTTCCTCTTACTGAGATCTCAACTTGGTGTAAAAATGATGGAAGATTTGATAGAAAATAGGGTTGGCAAAAGGTCTTTTAAAGCTACCAGGTTTAGCTTATGCGACCATGTTGTTGCTTAAGATACAACCACTTAAGCGATCCCAGCTTCACTTAAGGAATTTGGTAAGCCTAGTCAGGTATCGCTTAAGCGACTCCCAGGTCGCTTAAGGAATGCCAACTGAAGTAGACAAAGCATCACTTATACAACCATTGACTAGATAGTCAATGTCTCTTAAGAGACATAATGTCGCATATGTGATGACTGCTTACACGGTCATATGATTTCTTAAGCAGTCGCATCAACAACCTGATACACCAGATTTTGCTATGTCTAGAATGGACTTTCACAGGGTGCTCAAGATTCATTTGGAACCCCGTGCGTGCAAAAAAATATGCTACCATACAAAAGTCGATGTTCTAGACTGATGGTACCATCAAAACTTTTATTTGCTATTGTTTCAACCAATTGTAGTGCGCACACCTATAGTTTTATTTTTTTGCACAATCTGACCAATAGCCCAAAATGAGTCTGAAAGCCTCAGAACCAGAACCAAGGGTATCCCTAGCCTAAAATCAACATTTCAAAGTTGATGATGTTGTTAGAATTCTCATTCCTGGTCATCTATTGCGAGTTTTGGTCCAAGACCAAATCCTAATTAGCAATAGCTCCAAAAAAGTGAAATGAGCCTAAAATAAAATGAATTGTCCAATAACCACACCGACAGCTCTGGAAAGTCATAAATTACTTGTAGCAACTATAGGAAGGCTCAAAATGTCAAAATGCACGTAAATTAAGGAAATAACTAAGAGGGTCATTACAATATCCACTACTAAAAGGACATTTATCCAAAAAAGTCAATGAATAGAAAGATCACAAAATATCAAAGGGATGAGGTACTGGCCCCGCATGCTCTGAGCACGACTTCCCAGATAAACACCAATAAAAAACAACACTTCCAAGGGATTTTTTCTACTGGTATCCCTTTTCCAACTAACTTCTGTGCTTCACACTCAAATAGCCAAAACTCAACCTCAACCGCCAACTGTCCTCTAATTGAACCAAGAAAGGATGATGCACGTAAATCCAAATCATGACACATTAATACTACACACATATATAAGTGCTATCAACCAAAAACTTATCCACGACAAAGGCAAACCAAGGCATAATTCATAAAACCAACTCCAAATCCAAATATGATCATCTTTTGCCATTCCAAACCTGCTATCCCCTCCAAACCAAGCAGAAAGTCCCTGGAGTCCTGTCCATGCAATTCCATCACAATAACTCAAAGAATTGAAGTTTATCCACCAAAAATTAATAATGGAAAGCATGAGAATAATCCTGTGAGGTGCTACCTAGGCACTCAAATGGAGATAACCCAGGTCTATAATATATGTCGATGTTACAACCAATTTGGATGAACATACAAAATTAAAGCCTAGATCCGAAGTACACACACTCACCACAGGATAATTCGTTCCAAGGTATTCCACCACTGAAGAATAAGTCATAATAAATCCAACCCAACCATACTACTCCTGGTGAGTAGATTATCTAAAATCCCAGCGATATCTTGAAATTGTGGTCAAAGAAAAAAGAACCAACACTTTGCCAATGTACTACCATTTGTACACCTATCAACCACAATCCATCTAAACTAAAAAAGAACAAATAAGTAACCATGGAGTAGGCTTGTCCATCCTATAGATGAAATTACATCTTAGGCAAATCTTCAAAAGAAGGTTGCACCCATACTCTACAACTCAAAACTAAATTCTCGATACCAAAGTTGAACCGCTCGATCTCAACTAACCAAAGAAAACCTGAAGATAGGTAAGCATCCATACTTCCAATCAATCATAACTCAAAATTACCATTCCAAAGCATCAAATTTGAAACTAATCCAACAAGCCTAAACTAAGGCCAAATACATAAATCAACTTTACTATCAAAATCTGACATATTCTTACCAAATTATGTCGAGCCAAAATCAAAACATAGGTGAAGAACAAAGTCACAATAGAAGATAAATCACTGGCTGAAAACACAAACAACTAACTTCATATCCACTAGAGGGTATGAACAACCAAGGCATGCTCAAGAACTTTCCAAGGATACCAATCGTACTAGAGATAACCAAAACTCTACCAACTCAGAGAAATGCAACTTCAACCAAAAACTAATCAATCTAATACTCCATCACAATAAAGAATACCCATAGGAACATATCACCAAGGAGAAGCATTCTACCAAGTCTCATTACGCCAAACAAATTCCAAAATAAGGTTTTTTGAATCTACCCAAGTAGAACAACCTTAATCCAATCAACCCATGCATCACATCACTGAATAATAGAGTACCAATCTCGACACCAATATCGAGGTCAAGACTACAACTAGAAAATAAACCAAGAAACTCAAGAAAATGAATTTCAAATTTGCCAATTTAAGAAGTGGTCATAGGAAAGATCACCCACCTCTAATTATCTAACTCCATTTAGACAAGAACCATATCTCGACAAATATAAAGTATCCAACTCCACATCAATACCAAGAGTGAACCATCACCGGTAGACGAACTTGAAAAAGATAAAAGACAAACCAAATAGCTCTTAATATCAAAATAAAAACCACTACCAGGAGATGAACTAGTCAAAAAGGAAGGATGAACCCCAAACTAGTCAACCTTAGAAATGGGCTACATAACCTAATTGCTAACTATAAATCCACAACAAAACCATAGAAAGCCAACTTACCTTCAATACCATAATCCACTACACAATTGATTTAGCATAGCCAAAAATAAAACAAAATAACTAACCTTACTTGGCTTTAAGAGAGAAATCATCCAACCAAGCTAGTTATACAAGACAAAGAATAAGAACCGCAAAGAAGGGAATTCTAACTTTATAATGCTAGCCAACCCATTTACCAAGATAGGATTGATGAACTTCACACAATGATAATAATAACAACTATTTTATAAACATCAACATAAAGAATAGGTGGTACCAAAAATGAAAATCAATAGCAAGTGCCACTATAGAGACATAAGAAAACTAATATGTCAAGAAAAATGGGACTTGAACCTAAATGCTAGACCCAAAGCGAAAAATATCAATATTGATCCACTCTATCCAATACTACAACAAATAACCTACAAGGGAAGTCATATAATCATGAACTCTATCTCATGGCCAAAATACAATCAATATAAACCTACCAAGGCATATAATCATCGATGGGTACAAGAACCTCAATACACATAAATGTAAAGGTAAATATAGGAAATAAAAGTGCACCTATCATGGTAAAATCTGAAGTCACATACTTGACAGGTTTGTGGGAGAATAAATCTAAATGGGTCCAAACATAGACTAAGAATCTGAATCACTATCTTAGGCGCTGAATGTACTGTCTTGGACCGAAGGTACCAAAACAATATGAGACTGATCTAAATGAGTTGAATGACTACTGATCCCATGTTAAGGATATTTTTTTGGACCAGTGGCCGATATCTCTACAATCGTAGCAAACCACTAAGGCCCTAACCTAGCGAAAAACATGAGCTGACCCCAACTGGATGACCAACTAATGTCGAGGTCACTTCTTACTAAAATGACCATTCTTCTTGCAATCATAACACACCTTAGAACTCTAGGTTAGGGAGAATTATATGTTAACTCTGTCTAAACAATAAACTCGTATCTAAGACACTCTTTAAACTAATGTCCCATCATCCAAAAACAAAAATAAGTTCTTGGAATAGTCTGATATGCTGCCCTTCTTGATCCAAAATAGCCATCACGGCCTGAAGATCCATAACAAAATCTCCACAAGGTTCGACAAGAACTCTACCCACTGTGATCACAATGACTAATTTGAGGCTATTTAATGTCTAAAATGCTACCTACATAGAACTAATAGGTTGCAAGTAAAGCTAACCTCCATCGAGAGAATCCTCAGTCTCGGATAGAATACCAATAGCATGGTATTGATGACATGGACTTTCACCGCCGCCTCCATAAGTCTCAATAAATGCTTTTTTTTGGCGCTCATGTAATCCACAACCTTAGAAAAAGAAGACCCAACTTATACCAAATTCTTTTGATGACATAAAAAATGGAAATGCTAATCCTCTAATAAATTCATTAACCCTGTCATGCTCTAAAGATATAGCATATGAATATGCATGGCCCACTCAAGAAAGCCAATCTCATAATCTAAAACTGATAAGGAACCCTATTGAACAACAACAAACCTAACTCTGGCCTGAGAAATGCTCATAGAATTGGATGTCATCTCTAGTTGTAAGATATCCATAAAAATACTTAGGATCCCCAATGCTGAATCTCGAGAGACGAAAGAGGTCGCAAACTCTATGGATCCTCAGATGCCCCCAAATCTTCTGACTGATGCTGAAGATCTTCAACATCTATCCCTAACTCCCTAGTCTGATGCTACACTAAAGCTCTAAAAATATGTGTCAAAGTCCTATCCACATCTATCAATAAGCTCTCATCATCCATCTAAAATAAAATATCATTAAAGAAAGTGCTTGAGGTTAATAGAAATACGAACACATGACAAGGATAGAATTTCCTAAGAATGCCCCATAGCCTCCCTAAGATAGGTTACAGACGTCTTTGCACTAATTCATAGGACTCTACTATACACTTAGATCCTGTACTAACACACCGGTAATTCTGGGTTATAATACCAATTTGTCACACGACTCAATTTCTTAGGTCATGATGACACCTACTATAACCCGCCAATAGGTTATCCAACCTGTAGTTTGAAACTACTAGTAATGGTCTACCAAAGAATAAGGAAAGAATGCAGAATAAATATAATAAAAGATTGACATACAAATAGATAGTCCTAGAACATGGTGAAATAAATACAAGAGCATTTAACGTAATATGATTACATAATAAGGAACTAAATGAATAATACTAATATAACCCATCCCCGAATAAAGATTAGTCTAGTAAATAAGAGGGAGAATAATAATATTTTGTATGCCAGGAGATCACCCTATGTCTCCAAACCATAGTTGCTCTACATGATGCATAAAAAATAGGGATAACCCATACTATGATCTGTATGTTGCATAAGTATAGTATGAGTACAAAACACATGGTACTTAGTAGGCAACTATCAACTTAGCTCTAAAGATAATGCAATATAATGGTATGTATGTATAAATGTAAACTACACCAAGATATCCAGCAACTACATAATAAATCCAATGAGGCCATAAGGATAAACTATCCTATTTGTATCCTAGATACTAACATAATAAGGCTAAGGAGGTTATTAGGATGAACTATCCCATTCTAGCCATACCCAGAACCCTAAGCACTATATTGTATATCACTGCCCATTATATGAATAAAAAACAAAAAAAAGATGTATATGTATGTATACAAGGCCAAGTACAACATAAATAAATGAGAGAAAGGGATATGCGGTAATACCATAATGACTATAGATAGATATATATACATTATTAGGGTCGAGAAATAAAATACCTAACCATGGGATAATCATGCAAAATAAAATAACCATAAGATAAAGCAATTAGAAACATACCTCAAATCTCAACACCGGTCTAAGAATCAACCTATCACGAACAACCCATAATAATAATAATAATATACAGTAATCAACTAGTCTAGACAACCAATACCTAATCGAGCCTTACATAAACCGCTATTATCTTAGGCTCGGAAGGTTCAATCAAAACTCAGCAAGCAACAGTCAGAGCCTATACCTATAACCCCCCTACAGTAAGGATGATAGATACAACTACCATACAATACACTGTAAGCAGTACTCATACCTATACCTATTCAACCTTCCATAAGGCTGATAGATATAGGGCATACTAGTCATAGGCAATGCACATGCAATAATGAATGCTAAGTAAGCATATAATACCATAATATAACAAAGTACGTTAAAGTAACCCAGTGTATATATCTCTTCCAGCTCGACGGCTCACAAAAGTAGGACCTATGATGACCTCTCTTCTATGGCACGATGGCTCACGGATGAAGAGGCCCCTGGGGGATTTTATAATACTTGTTTACACCGACCTAGTCTTGATTCAGGATTTCAAACAACCATCACAAACCATCAATCCACTTTGTCCAGTATGTATATATATATATATTCATGGGCAAGAACCATGGCTAAAAGAGTGTTAGTCGGTAAATCCATTGTCAGGGGTATACCCCAGAACTAAATCATCATAAAATTATTAAAAAGGTTAGAATCTCTCATGATTGAGGTAAATAGTAGTTGACAGACCATGGACAAAAATCTATCTCGATGAAATCTCTAAAACGTCATTTTCATTCTCAAGGGAATATAAGTTAACCATAAAGATGTTATGATTCCCATTATGAAACAATTTAATTTTAAAGTGGAGACTAGGAATAATCCCTTTTTATGGAAAGAGTAGTAAAGCCATAATTTAGTTGGAATCGTACCATTTACTATCTAACTGATCATGAATATACTCAATCTATGCATGCCATCACCGGTATTCAAAAAATACAATTATAAGAATCATTATGTCTATAAACTAAGACCCCTTCCTTTACAAGGATAAAAGACTTCCCAAAATCCAACCAATATCATAATCACGACCTTGGGCCCAATATTATATCTGGCATGACCAAACATCATACTCTGCAAAAGCTATCACAATCTACCAAGTAATGTATTAATTACTATTCTAAAGGCTTATTAATCTCAATTATTCCTAACATTACTAGTAACCTAAGGTAATAATATCATAGAAGCATAATAAGTATTTTACCTTAAGAGTCAGTTACCCTTATAGCCCCCAAATTCATAAATTAGGCTAAGTCATGGTGTTCTGCTCATAATCACATCCTAACATCCCTAGATAACATGTAACATATATAAAACACCATATCAAAAAGAAGAATAGATAGAAGCCTACCTCGATACTAAACCACACTCTTGAATTATCCATGAATCATCTATCTTTTCTCCACGATCTTGAAATGTTATCACACTATCATAATAGTAATCTTTATGTCGTTAAGAGTAAAATGTGACCCATATTGCTATAATAAGGGTCCGGACAAATTTTGTGTCAAGAATGAACCATAGGGCTTACAAACAAAATAAAAAATTGAACCCATCTTGAGATCCCATGAAGGACAAGGAATGTGTGCACAAAAATTGAGAACAAACAGAGCACAAATCAAGTCTCAAATAAACCCTCAAAATTATAGAATTTAAGACCTAAATTTACCATGAATTAGGATGGAAATTGAAGAAAAAATTAATGAGAAATGACAAAGAAGATTTAGGTTAGATTACCTTAACTTATGTGGATGGTTTTCCACTTTTTTCTCTGATTCAGCTCTCAACTTGGTGTAAATATTATGGAAGGATTGATAGAAAATGGGTTTGGAAAAAGGGCTTTTAAAGCTACCAGGTGTCGCTTAAGCGATCACCATGTCCTACTTAAATGACTTTAGATTTGCTTAAACGATTTGGCAAGATTGGACGAGTATCGCTTAAGCGACTCCTGAGCTACTTAAGTGATGCCTACATAAGCAAATAAAGCATCGATTAAGAGCCCATTAACCAGATGGTCAATGTATCTTAAGAAAAATAATGTTGCATACGCAATGACTGCCTAAGCAATCACATAAGCAACTTGATGCACAAAATTTTGTTATGCCCAAAATGGACTTTGTTCGGGTGATCGAGATTTGTTTGGAACCCTATGCGCGTAAAAAAAATATGTTACCGTACTAAATTTGATATTCCATACTCAATGAAACCATCAAAAATTTCATCTGAGATAATTTTGATCAAGTGTGGGTCCCATGCTTGTAGTTCTATTTTCACATAATCCGTCAAATAGTTTAAAATGAGTCCAAAAGCCTCGAGATCTAAATCAAGGGTCCCCTAGCAAAAAATCAACATTCCAGAGCTGATGGTGGTGTTGGAATTCTCATCCGAAGTCATATTCTGTGAATTTTTGGTCTGAGACCAATTCCTAAATAGCAAAAGCTCCAAAATAAGAAAAAAAGCCTAAAATCCTAATGAACTGTCTGATAAATGAATAGATAGTTCTGGCAATTCAGAAATAACTTGTAGCCATTGTGGAAAGGATCAAAATACTAGTAATGCTTATAAATTAAGGAAATAAATTGGAGGGTTATTACAACCGTCCTCAACCTTTAGGTCATCCAGTTCAATGATAAGATATCTAATCACGGACTTAAGTTCCTTGTCTTGTGTAGCAGTAACACATTTCCTAGCCATCTACAAAAGAGTGAAACCAAAGAAATCTTTAAAAACCAACTCAGACTCTTAGCATTAAATGAGTAAAAAAGTGAATATCTCCTAAGAATGTCCTATAGTCTCTGAAAGATAAGAAACGGGCAACATTATTCCAATCTACAGGCTTTAACTTAACATTCACTCTTGTACCAACAATACTAGTGAACCTAGCTCTGATACCAATTTGTCATGACCTAATTTTTGAGTCATAATGGCACCTACTTTATCCCACTAGTAGATAATCTAAATCATAGCCCAGATCTATAACAATCGGATAATTTGGTGAAAAATGGCATAAATTCTGGGAATACGTAAGTAAAAGACTCACAAGCAATATATCATAGAAAAGTAGTATAAATAAGGATAAATAAGTAAAACAATAACATCCCACAACCTAGTATTATCATTACAAGAGCCTCTATCCAAAAGAATACAAGTACTATAAAGTTAATATACAATAGTCTCATAAATAGAAAGACTAGGAAAAATAGAAGAAGGACAAAAGATCAACTTTGACTTTGAGAACTCACCCTATCTTCAAACTTTAACTTTTATGACCACAACATCAATGACAACAGCTAGTACTCAGATATTCACCAAAAAGATACAGAAGTGTAGTATGAGTACCAAAGCCACGAGTACACAGTAGGCATCATTAGACGACTGAGCTAGATCATAATATAAATGTAAAACAATGCAAAATGAATAATATAAGTCAAGGTAGGAGGGATAACCTAGAATAACTCTTTGAATACTGTGAATAAATAACTAAAACAATAATAATAAAGGAAAACATAACTATATCTACATATTAGCCCCCATAAGCCAAAAAATACAATAAAGTAAATAACCTAATGTGGGCCCTCATAAGCCAGAGGGTGCAATCAAAGAAAATTATGTACCAAAATTTTAATAATTTGCTATCTCCAAATCATAATTGTGAATCCTTTAATATCGTAAACATCGAAATCAAATAGGTTTTGTAACTATCAAAATAACCTCTCAAGGTTGGAATTGAATCAATACATATATCATTATTTGTCAAACTTCAACCGAAACTCATATCATCAACATTGCAAGAATCAAACAAATCTTAGTATCATAAACTGCCAGACTCGAACCAAAACTAATATTATCTCCCAAACATCTATCTAGAATAAATCATCATACATTGAAACCTCCTCTATCTCTAAAATATAAATTTAGATTTTTTAACACATTTATAAAGTCTATAAGTAGACAATTGTAGTCTTGTGTTAAGATGGACCGAAGGGGCCTACTTCTAATCTTCAAAATTCATTCTAAGGAAAATTCTACCTCGAACTAGGCTAGGTTGTCTAATTTGACTACTACATATTAAATATACCACATTTTAGTCCTAAGATAGAAATTCTACCTAAAGAACAAGTAGAAAGTAAATTATGCCAAATTATGGCCTCTAATTGGCTAAACAGTTTAATTCACACTATGTAACCCCAAGTCCTAATTTCTAGCCCCAAAAGATTCTTTTTACTATGGTATGGATACATATTGATTCTTTATTGCACTAATTTTTATGAGATTACTCAGCACATTACCATAAATATACTACAATTTAGCCTAGACTATGAGAAAGGTAAATCTAGACTATCTGAACGCCAAACAAAGCATGATGAAATCTGTTAAATCGTTGATTTCCCATTCTAAAAAGTTTCCACACAATGCCACACAATTAAAAATGGTAATTTACTCAGTAATAAGAGTACAATGGTACCCATATTGTATTTTTATGTTTTGTGTACAAAATCACGTAAAACATATCATGTGGGGTCTACTTGTGGAATCACAGTTTCAAAACCATCAATGCGTCTCTCTATGCTCAAGGAACATTATCCTAATGAATGGGTAAATTCTAAGCTCAAACAGTGCCAAAATCAACCCAATAGTAATCTAGTGAATTTTGGGAATATATTGAGGAATTAACCAAGGATTAGACATAAACTTACAATGATTTTAATGTAGAAATGAGTAATAAATCTCACAAACACACAAAAATCTCCTAATAATGTTTCTCTTAATTTTTCATGCTCTCTAGGGTTTTAACTCTTGAAACTTGTAAGAAAAATGGTAGAAAATCAAGCTAATTAGGCATTTAATAGTCTCTGGGAGCCTCTTAAAAAGATACTTTACCACTTTAGAGGTCACCGCTAAAGCACCCAAGTACTACTAAAGCAGCACCCATTTGGATTGGCTCACTACTAAAGAGGACAGGTTGGTGATAAAGTGACATCTGCGTTAGCGGTCAGACTACTTCTAAAGCGACTCAGTTGGGAAATCCAAGTCCACTAAAACAATTGGTTGGACTCTAAATAAGCCTCTGATAATGTTCCCAAAGGGGTACTTTAGCAGATACATCAGTTGAAACTTGGAATTTTTCCATGTTTTGATCGACCCCTCGAGATTTATTCTGAATCCAGTGAATAAAAACGAACATGCTACTCTATCAAATTAAATATTTTGGACTTAATGGATCATTCAAAATTTCCATCTGATATTGTTTCTATGAAAAGTGATCCCCACACCTATGGGCAAATTTTATCAATTTCAGGTCAATAGCCCAAAATGAGTCCAAAAGCCTTGGGACCAAAACCAAAGGTCCTCTTAGCACAAATTCGATGTTTGGGAGCTGATGGAATATTAGAATTAGCATATGAGGTTATTAAACTAAAGTTTTCAACTGATACCTAATTCCTTCTAATGAAGACTTCACAATAGAGAATTGGCTCTAAAAAACAAACAAACTACTCGATAACTGAACTATCAACTCCAGCAAGTCACAAATGACATAGGGAAACTATAGGAATGCTATAAAAGGCAAAAATTCATGACAATGGAGATACCTAGGATTTTCATTAAAATCTTGATTCTCTTTATATTTTAGCCCCCATGATTAGTTGTCTATAAATACATGCTTCCCATAAAATTCAATTCCTTTAAAAATTATGTTTTATGAATCCTCAGTATATTGATATTTATTATTTTTGGACTTTTTATGAATTCATACACTATTCAAAACATAGAAATTTTCATGAATAATTGTATTGTTCAAAACTGGCGAGTTATGAACACCAATTGACTTAGCATTTCATAAATTATTAGTTTAATATTTTGTATTTTGGTTTCATAGATTTTAGAATAATTTCAAATAAAATTATTTATCATTCACTCTTTAAATATTAGTATTATTAAAATATTTAGTATTTCTATTTATTTTAGTTGGGAATAGTACTTAGTACTGAGCAGATGTAGGGATAAAGACTCCCTCATCAATTATTCTAGGACCTTTAGTAGAAGTCCCTAAGTCTCAGAAATATATTGCATCCATAGGTTCTAAAAGGTTACCCATTAGATTAAGCTTACACTTTAGTCCATTTGGACATCAGTTGTGGATCCACGTTAGTCAGTGTTTGTACCTTTGGCAAGGTATAGAGCACCTTTCCAGCTAGGGTTATAGGTTGGGCCTTCTTTATCTTAGATGGGGTATATCATTTAATAATATCTCCCAAAGTTGAAAAATAGATATTTCATGACTCAAATCCAGTCTATTTAGTAATTAGGTATATGCTTCTCAATGTAGGTCATGACTACATAAGCTGATATTTATTAGTTTCTTTTCTAGTTTAGTCTTGTATGTTCATCATGTTTATTTTTATATATTATAGTGCATATCTCACATGCTCAGTACCTTTAAAGTACTGAACGCATACTTTTTTACATTACATTGTGTTATACTATAGGTTCACATGCTCAGCCTATAGCTCACGATTAGCATGATACCATACACATCGTAGTAGTAAAGTTTAGTAAGTTATCATTATTTAAGGATGGGGCTTATTTTACTTATTTTAGATATTTTTGTTTTTAGATGGTTAGAGTTAGTTGAAGGCTTGTTCCAGTAGCTCATCCTATGTAGAGGATTGCTGATAACCAGTAAAATATGTTTTTAGCTTTATGATATTGTTAAAATTATATCCTTTAGATTAGTATTTCTTATTTCTACAATTATCTTCCGCATTTAGTATTTATTTCATCTATTATTAGTCTTGTTCGAGTCATACTAGATCATGGATTAGCTTAGGGTCACTTGTAGATCTAAGCACCGTGTTACAACTAGGGTATAAATTTTGATCATGACATTATGAGGTGAGGTTTTACTCACTTCTTTGTTATTCCTTACAGCTATTTCATATAGGGGAAGAGAAAATTTGCCTCTTTATCATGTTTTTTAATATAGGTTTTCAGATTCCAACATTATAGATAGTATTTTCCTAAAAATAATTTCAAGAGGTAATTGAGTTTGTTAAAAGAATGAGGGGGTGAGGCATGAAGGTTAAGACAAGTAAGTGGGAAAGAAGAATCAAAAGGTAAGAATTTTTGTGGGTTTTTGAAACACCCTAGGAATATCAATATTGTAAAATTTCCTTCATTTTGGACTTTTGGACTTGGTACGACTCAAGGGTACCACTTGTACCCTGGGATATGAGTTAGGGGTTTTCTTGAGGGTTCACTCGTACACTAGGAGGTATGATTGGTTTAAGTTCTACCTAAGATATGACTCATTAAGGTACGAGTCATATATAAATATACGAGGGGTGTAAGGTTAAGTCGTAAGGTGCTTGAATGATTGGAATTGTGAAACTTCCCAAGATACGATAGGTGGGTTCAGTTTGGTGCATCACTCCTACCCTAAGGTACAATTTATTTTGGTGAGTTGTATAGTAATCGGTGTGTAGGATCTTGGAAAGGTCTTGGGTAAGAGTTTGGGTACCACTTGTAGCCTAAGGTATGGATGGCATGGGTGAGTCAAACCCTATATCATGGCTTGTTTTAATTTTAAGTCAAGGATAGTCCAGACATTTCTTTCTGCAAAACCCTTATGTCCTCACATTATATTAACCTTGGTGGACTTCAATAACACTTGTTAAAGGATTAACACACTTCAAATACTCTCTCAAACTCACTCTTAAAGATTGAAGGCTAGGGTTTCTTCACGTGTTCTTCAAAGGGCTCATAGTTCAAGATTTCTCTCGTGAATCTTCATGTATAAGTCATGTACTCCTTCCCTTATTGTTAGTTCCAACTAAAGTCATGTGTATTGTATTTTAAACATTGATTTATGAATCATGAATGGTGGTTTTCAAAATGTATACGGAGGGTCTTGATGCATATTATTTGGTATTGGTTTAAACTATATTTTTACATATTTATGGTAAAGTTTTGTACATGTGGGCGGTTTTTAGTCATGGTTTAAAAATGGGTCATGGATAACCCTAATTATAATAGTTTATGCTTTGGTTTTGGTCTTGGTAAAGGTATGCCCTCAACATGTTTGATAAAATACCTAAAAGAATGTTTTACTCTATTGTTGAACTTTCATTTAAACTCTTGCATGGTTTGGTTTTGTAATGGAACTCTAAATAGATTTGGATGGTTTTACAAGGTTTAAATAGTTTGAATGATATAAATTTTTAAAAGTTTAGAACGGTCTAAAATGGTTTAAATTGTGTGCATAGTTCGGAATGGTCATGGATGGTTTAAATGAAATCCTTATGGGGTACAAAGGAATCTCCCAAGTGGATGGAAATGGTTTGAATAATGGTTACAGTCTAAATAATCATACTTGTGGGGTACATGGGAATCCCCACGTGGTTTAATATGGTGAATTAAAGGGTATAGGGGAATCCCTCAATCTATGAATGGTTGGCTATGGATAATACTTGCAAGTTATAGTCGGTATTATGATCCCACGACTAATGACCTAGGTTAACAAATGGATAATTTTTTGGTTGGTTTGTAATGATTTTTAATTGGGAAATAATGGTGGGGTGTGTAGCAAATCCATGGAAGGTAGGGGGTCCCGGGGGGACCAAAACTGGAAACTCATATTTTCCAATGTGAGGTTTGGCCCTAGTGACCGTATGCAAGATGCCATACTTTTTATTTTGGGGGATGTACTAGTCATCCTAGGTTTTCTTCTCTGGTCGTGCGACTTCACGCACTGGTGCCAGTTCAGTAGGGGGAGCTAAACTCATGTAGCACATGGGTGGTTTAGGACGACAGAGCTACACAACCCAGGTAAAGGTTTTAATGGCATGCTAATCTTTATTCCCTTTCCTAGCATGGTTATATATATATAAATGTATAGCTGGTATGCATATGGTTGGTTTTACCTATTTTTTTCACTGGTTGGCAAAATATTATCCTTATCCTTAGTACATGATAGAATTCACTCGCTATTCCATCTTTATGCAGTCATATACCCACGCGATGCAGGAACCAGCCATTCCACTTCTTCTGCTTAGCTATCGGACTTTGGCATCAACTATTTGAAGTGGTGAGCTATCACAATTTGGAAGGCATCTATTTCATGTTATGGTTTACTTTATGTACTTTTGTCTTTCATAGACTTTGGGTTTTGGCTATGGTCGTAGACATGTTCCGACTAGGTACCCTTTGGTTGGTCTAGAGGCTTGTATGGAAAACTGTGGAAAAGGGTATCGTATGGATTGTTTATGTCATATATATATACATACATTGTTTTTGGTTTATGGTTTCTACATTGGTATAGTTGGTTATTAGGTGGTTGGACTTGGTTGGTATGGTCTCGGTTATAGACTTGTCCCAAAGTCGCCACATGGTTAAATATTCTATTTTGCTATATACTCAAAATTTAGATGATACAAGGTAAGCATTTGGTGGTTGGGTTGGGTAACGGGGTGGTCTCTAGTCCTGGTTAGAATTGGGATGCCCATTATGAGAAGGGCCTGGTTCGAGTCGTGTCAAGTTGGTATCAAAGCTTTAGGTTTTGGTGTCATGGGGTGTACACAAAGTCGTGTCGAGGTGAGTCTAGCTTATGGGTGTGTCATGCACCACACATATAAATAAGACGCTACGAGGCATCTAGGAATGTTTCACTTTCTTAGTTATTCTACTTTCGGGATATGGAGTCTAAGGTATTGAGATCTTCTCTTAATCTGTAAAACCCAGCATTTCGGGCTAAAATAAAAAAATATGACTCTGATGCGTTGATAATCCCAGAGCCTTAAATCCTATATCAATTTGGCATGTTAATCAATTTTGTAGTATGTGAATCCATTTGAGCATGAATTTAGACCATAGAAGTCCTTCAACTCAAGGACGAGTTAAAACCATTTCGATCGATTAAGTTTTAGTGGATGTTGTAATTTGTGTCAAATTCTATTGACCATAACTCATTGTATATGATGAACTGGGTGTCCTACTATATACCAAATTTTAGATAATTGAAGAAGCTTTCCAACGATACCAAATTCGCCTAAAACGGACACCCGGTGAAGAAGTTATGGCCTTTCAAAGTTGAATGTGTCGCCTATGCACATATAGGCGATGCATAGGGCGGCGCCTATGCAAATATAGGTGATGCATAGGGCGGCGCCTATGTAAATTTAGGAAATGCAAAGGGCGGCGCATAGTTATGGTTTCAGGTGACGAAAACACTCCGTTTTGAGTTACTTTAAGTGCAAGTTAGCCCTTACAAAACCCAAAATCGTCCTTACCCACTCCTAAACGGATTTGGGCCTATTAACAACATTGAAGCCTCCTATAAAATCCCAAAATCTAATCCTTCAAGAACTTAAGAGAAGGAGCAACTAGGGTTTGAGAAAATAGGCTTGAAGGACCGATCATTCCGAAATTTCTTCGTGAAACAAATTACAGATTCGGAATCCTCTCGACGTAGGCTTCGATAGACACAAAAAATTCGTGGAGAATAAGGTACGCGGGGTTTTTCTAAAATCTCATGGGCATAGAAATCATGTTTTAAGAATTGGATTTTTCGAATTCATGTACATACTCATGTTTCAGAAGAATTAATGATATTGTTTTGGCCTTTTGGCTTTTCCCCAAAGTGATTTGAAAGTTATATGTATATATATATATGCGTTTGTCCTGAAATATGAATTTAGAGCATGATTTTCATGAAACCTCTCTCTTAATGTAAATTTTTCCATGTTTCATGTAATATACAATGTTTTGAACACGAAAGAGAGGGTTGTGAATGTTGAATATGCATGTAATGAAAGAATGCATGGTTTTGCCAAAAATGCACATGACCACCATATGTTTGATGAAAGTTTTTCATGGATTTGACTTGAATTTCGGAACATGACATCTTTAATGCAAATTACATGTTTTGATGGTCTAAACTATGTTTTGAATGAAAGCTCTTGCTTAATACATTATGGCTCAGAAATAGGACTTGCAAGTCTTGGTATGACGATACCAACTCAGACAAATGCCATAACAGACACAGACTAGTTCAGAAATCAGATTTTTATCAGACTCTCATGATTTAGAAATTTCAGAATGATACATGTTCAGAAAAGGCTAAAATAGGGCATAAAGAGAGCTTAGGTGGTTCCCTGAAGAAGGCGGGAGTTTCAGACAACTCTTTACCTAAAACCGTGGTTTGCCGACCCGGGTATATTATTATGCGCTGACTTAAATGTCCTGTGGCGTATCAGACTCAGACACTCCAACCCTTGTGGCACACTTGGGTTGGGGGCTTCCCCGCCGAGTCAATGGCGAATTCCATACAGCCCGTGGAATATTCATACTTGTAGGGGAATACCACCTAACTCAGAAGTAAAACACAGATCATGATTTGAAATGAACAGACAGGTCGCATGTTTTCAGAAAGTTCCCATGTGTTTTTCAGAAACAGTTTTATACATGATATCTTGATGAAAAATTGCTTTCCCTTAATATATATATTTATATATATGTATGTTCCATTATACTACTTTTGGATTTCTTCGCGTGCCAGTACTTTTGTGCTGACCCCCCCTCCTTCCAGGTTCTGAGGCACAGTCTAGGGGTCTAGCTACTCAGTAGACATTCTCGGGTTTGCAGACTTGATCTCACAGTGGTGAGCCTTTTATTATTCGGAAGGCCTAATTATGTCAGACACTATCTTATTTATTATGTTTTTGGTTTACTGGGGGCCTTGTCCCAACTTATTTTCAGACAAAGGTTTATGTTCTTAGTAGAGATTTCACAGACTGATGTTAGATAATATTATTCAGAAATATTGCAGGACTTGACCATGTTTTCCGTACTCAATTTCAATTCTGCATTTTATTATGATTATGAATGTTGTGCATGATAACCAGATAGAGAGTGGGTGTTCTGGGCCTTCATGGTTCGTGATGCTCGTCACAGCTAGGGCCTAGGCTCGGGTCGTGATAAACTTGGTATCAGAGCACGGTTCATGGTCCCAGGGTGTCTGCGAAATCGCGTCGGGTAGAGTCTTGTTTATGGGTGTGTAGCGCGCCACACTTATAAGCAGGAGGCTACTAGGCGTTTAGGAATGTCTCTTTTCTTCACGTTCTAGTTCGTGCAATAGAGTCAGAATGTTCCTCTTTCATACTCTAATTCATGCTACGGTGTCGTCCATACGAAAGTAAAAAGTCATCCCACATTCTTTCCTTACTCTAATGTCCTCAGATATGTCTCATTATTAAGGTGATTCAAGTACAGAAGTTTAGAATCTAAATGGTACGGTACTTTCTGATTGAACCATAAAAGAGTTAAAATTTGTGCAAGGACTAAGAATTCGTTAGTGCTTCAATGTGTATTGATTCCTATGTAAACATTGATCCTGATGGAATCGTGATTTTTATCTTGAGGTATTAATTGCGTTTAGTCCCCTTCAAATTTATGTTACAAATGTCTTGCTTAAGGGGGGATGATGTGTAGTAGAATGTTGGAACTGTATTTCCACCCAAATAGTAGTATGAGTCAAAGTTTTGTTTTCATGACCTATTGGTAATGAAATTAGACCAAGAAGTTGGTGATGTAAAGTCACAAAGTTAGAAGTGAGAGTGAGGGTGATTTACCCCTTATGGTGATAGACTAATGTGGTAGCTAGTAGCATGTGTGGATTGTATGGTAGTCTGTGAGGGAAGCATTTAACTCAGATTTTTATTTTTACGGAGTAAGATGTGTATCCTTAGATTATGGAATGTTGTGTGACAAGCTTCTATCTCTTGAAAATATTTTATCATCGTGTTGGTGAAACTAAAAAGTCTAGTGAAGCCGTGTGGGGCTCTTTTGATTCACTAACAATCTGTCACTCAACGTGTGGTTCTTGTGTTGGTTGAATATATGTATAGACTCATGGTTGTTGTGGATTTTGAAGGTAGTGTAAATGTACGCTTGGGTAAGTAATTGTGATGTGAGAAAGAAGTATAAGTAGATACGATTGTACGGGGTTATAATATAAGGATAAGGTTGACCATGTCTATTATGAGGCTTTAACCCCCTTGACCCTCTTTTCATTGGTAGTTGTAAACTAGTGCTACTTGTGAGAAGGTATGTAGTAGATTTTTGAGATATTTGGGTAGAATATCCCAATATGATGGATTAGTATATTTATATTATGTTGCATTCTCCATTGGTGGTAAATGATTGATACTAAACTATAGGCTTGAATTGAAATGGTGTGGTGGTAAATAGTGGCACGAGTTTGATGATGCATGTTTTGTGGGATTAAATTAGTGGACTTGATGTGCTGAAATAGTACATGCTGATGGATTATGATAAGGAAAACTGTTAGGTCATGATCGATTATTGTGGATATGAAGTTCTAGTGCACTAGTGTTTCGTGATGTTTATTTCATAGTTTCCAAGTGAAAATTTCGTGTAAGGTTGGGTTGTAAATCATGCATAGCACTATATTAAGTTTGAACAGTTGATGGCCATGAAGGTGAAAGTGAAGGTTTCTTGACTAATGATACTAGTTATTGGGAAGTGATCTATAGGCTTGAAACAGTCTATCCGAGTGCCTAAGTTTATTTGATTTCATAATGAAGTATGACGGTGTATGTATGATGTAGAAGTATGCCCAGGGTGGTTTAAAACGGCGGTATTTATTCTAATACTACTACATGTTGTGTGTGACTAGTGGTACCGTTGAGTTGATGTGTGGCGAGTGCCTTGAAAGTTGTGCTAATAGAAATAAGAGTAGAGGTACTAGAGGGTGTGCGCTTCAACTTTGGGGATGCTCATGAAGATTCGAAGTTAGTAAGTGTTCGAGTAATAGATGATGACTATTGGGGTTACAGAATGATAGAGTTTGTCTCAGAAGGCGGTATTTGTAGTAGGTTTTTCCACTTCCAGACGTAGTCATTAGGGTCAATTTATATTGATTACGTGTATTGTCTTTTTTCATACCCCAGAGTGCAGTTAAGTTTAAAGTCTAATACGGTATCTCCCACAACTTAAGATGATGGTTTGAAGCTAAGGGGGAGATGATAGAATGAATAACCAAGTCAGGTTCTCAGATTCTAGTAGTGATGTCATGACGACAGAGAACGTCAGAAAGTGAGAGTGAGACTCAACCCATTCCTATCTTAGTATTTTTCAGTGATCCCAATGCCTACTCAAGCTTTATGTTTTAGTTCCGTGATCATAGTTCGTGATTCCTATATATGATAGAGAATCACGTACTCTTCCAGTTCCAAGATAATGAGTTCTACTTCATTCAAGTAGTCGGAATTACATTCCTTATGTTAGGAACTCTAGTTGAGGTCATGCAACTCATGACGCATGTACTCACACTTTATAGTGTGTTCAGTCCCATATAAAAATCTTTTCATGCTTCAGGGTCTTATGTTTTAACCTTTTAGTGACCTCCCTATGCAATGATAGTGGTGATGATGTAAATGTTCTTGTTGATGGAAGATCATAGTACGTTTGTTTAGATAAGGCCATAAGTATGAAGTGAGATTTTGGGCCAATCTTTGATACATGTGATTTTTAGTGGAAAAGTTTGTGTGTATGTTTTTAGGATAGCGCGCGGGAGTTATATTGATAATAGTTTAGAAACTATGTGAAGTATGTATTTATGGGTGTTTGCCTTGAAGTTAACATGAGGTTATAAATTAGGCTTGAATGACGTTTTGGGATTGTAGTGGAAGGTCGCAATATGCATTAGCGACTTCATATTAAGAGTTCAGAGTAGTCATTGAAGTGGTAAGACATGTTATGCTTAGGATGCGATCTTTAAAAGAGATATAGAAGGTGGCGTCATATGGTTTAGAATAATAGCGTAGTGTAGCATGTTGTATTTTTGTGACTTAGAGTTAGGCTTGATCGCGGTGTAAGGATGAAGCTATTGTAGACATTAGTAGAAAAAAATTTGTCAATGCTCATATGAGAATTTTAAGCTGAATTGAATGAATATGATATTTATAGGGAATAGTATAGTTAAGGGATACCCGAGAAGTGTGCTAAGCTTGAAAGTAAGAAGTCGCATTGACTAAGGACTGAAAATTCTACCCTAGTTTATGAGATATATGCCTATGTTCCATACTATAGAACAGTGTCAATGTTGGGATCCTATAGTCGGATGTCTAGTGTGACTCATGCCCAAATATTTTTCCATATAATGCTACCAGGACTTCGTAAGGAAGAGTGTTGATAAGATACTCCAGATTGAGTATAAGCCTCTAGTGTAGTTCAGTCTATGTGGCCAGCAAATCAGTTTAGCCGTCAGATTCACATGACTTATTTTCTCGTCTTTTCATTCAATCATACTACCCAAAATCTCAGATATGTTACTATTCCAAGATAAAGTATACTAGTATTTGCGAGTATAGGTTAATTCATGCATCATGTGCTCGTTTTAGATTCCAGATGTTCAGATATGATTAAATTTGTAGCTTCCTGGTGCATTGCCTCAGTTTTCTAAGCATCTTCGTGAATTGAGCATTCATAGAGGGACATAGGGTCCCAAGGGGTAGATACCCCATTCAGTTGCATGCATAGATTTTTATTACAAGCTCCACACCAGTTATCATTGTGTATTCGGTCATACGTTCACATGTCAGTTCAGTCAGATATGTATTAGAAATGCATGTCCCATAGAAAAAGCTCCGCTTATCTGTGTATTCAGTTCTGCGTTCATGAGAACAACTCAATAAAAAATCCATACATTAGGAATGCATGTTCATTGTGAGAACTCAGCTTATGAGTAGCTCCAGTCGTGTATTCCATGCATCAGATATGCATGTTCGATATAAGAATTCAGAATATCAGTAGTTCCATCCATATGGTCATGTTTCAGATCAGTGTATTCTTTATTAGAAGACATGTCGTGCCTGCGTTATTCCATACCTTTAAGGCTTCAACAATTTCCTACCCATCATTCGAGGACGAATGATCCCAAGGGGGAGATAATGTAACACCCCGCATTTCGGGGTAGAATAAAAAAATATGACTCTGATGCGTTGATAATCCCAGATCCTTAAATCCTATATCAATTTGGCATGTTAATCAATTTTGTAGTATGTGAATCCATTTGAGCATGAATTTAGACCATAGAAGTCCTTCAACTCAAGGACGAGTTAAAACCATTTCGACCGATTAAGTTTTAGTGGATGTTGTAATTTGTGTCAAATTCTATTGACCATAACTCATTGTATATGATGAACTGGGTGGCCTACTATATACCAAATTGTAGATAATTGAATAAGCTTTCCAACGATACCAAATTCGCCTAAAACGGACACCCGGTGAAGAAGTTATGGCCTTTCAAAGTTGAATGTGTCGCCTATGAACATATAGGCGATGCATAGGGCGGCGCCTATGCAAATATAGGCGATGCATAGGGCGGCGCCTATGTAAATTTAGGCAATGCAAAGGGCGGCGCATAGTTATAGTTTCAGGTGACGAAAACACTCCGTTTTGAGTTACTTTAAGTGCAAGTTAGTCCTTACAAAATCCAAAATCGTCCTTACCCACTCCTAAATGGATTTGGGCCTATTAACAACATTGAAGCCTCCTATAAAATCCCAAAATCTAATCCTTCAAGAACTTAAGAGAAGGAGCAACTAGGGTTTGAGAAAATAAGCTTGAAGGACCGATCATTCCGAAACTTCTTCGTGAAACAAATTATAGATTCGGAATCCTCTCGACGTAGGCTTCGATAGACACCAAAAATTCGTGGAGAATAAGGTACACGGGGTTTTTCTAAAATCTCATGGGCATAGAAATCATGTTTTAAGAATTGGGTTTTTCGAATTATGTACATACTCATGTTTCAGAAGGTTTAATGATATTGTTTTGGCCTTTGGCTTTCCCCCAAAGTGATTTGAAAGTTATATGTATATATATATATGCGTTTGTCCTGAAATATGAATTTAGAGCATGATTTTCATGAAACCTCTCTCTTAATGTAAATTTTTCCATGTTTCACATAATATACAATGTTTTGAACACGAAAGAGAGGGTTGTGAATGTTGAATATGCATGTAATGAAAGAATGGATGGTTTTTCCAAAAATGCACATGACCACCATATGTTTGATGAAAGTTTTGCATGGATTTGACTTGAGTTTCAGAACATGACATCTTTAATGCAAATTACATGTTTTGGTTGTCTAAACTATGTTTTGAATGAAAGCTCTTTCTTAATACATTATGGCTCAGAAATAGGACTTGCAAGTCTTGGTATGACGATACCAACTCAGAAAAATGCCATAACAGACACAGACTAGTTAAAAAATCAGAGTTTTATCAGACTCTCATGATTTAGAAATTTCAGAATGATACATATTCAAAAAAGGCTAAAATAGGGCATAAAGAGAGCTTAGGTGGTTCCCTGAAGAAGGCGGGAGTTTCAGACAACTCTTTGCCTAAAACCGTGGTTTGCCGACCCGGGTATATTATTATGCGCTGACTTAAATGTCCTGTGGCGTATCAGACTCAGACACTCAGACCCTTGCGGCACACTTGGGTTGGGGGCTTCCCCGCCGAGTCAATGGCGGATTCCATACAGCCCGTGGAGTATTCAGACTTGTAGGGGAATACCACCTAACTCAGAAGTAAAACACAGATCATGATTTGAAATGAACAGACATGTCGCATGTTTTCAGAAAGTGCCCATGTGTTTTTCAGAAACAGTTTTATACATGATGTCTTGATGAAAAATTGCTTTCCCTTAATATATATATATATATATATGTTCCATTATACTACTTTTGGATTGCTTCGCGTGCCAGTACTTTTGTGCTGACCCCCCCTCCTTCCAGGTTTTGAGGCACAGTCTAGGGGTCTAGCTACTCAGTAGACATTCTCGGGTTTGCAGACTTGATCTCATAGTGGTGAGCCTTCTATTATTCGGAAGTCCTAATTATGTCAGACACTATCTTATTTATTATGTTTTTGGTTTACTGGGGGCCTTGTCCCAGCTTCTTTTCAGACAAAGGTTTATGTTCTTAGTAGAGATTTCGCAGACTGATGTCAGATAATATTATTCAGAAATATTGCAGGACTTGACCATGTTATCCGTACTCAGTTTCAATTCCGCATTTTATTATGATTATGAATGTTGTGCATGATAACCAGATAGAGAATGGGTGTTTCGGGCCTTCATGGTTTGGGATGCTCGTCACGGCTAGGGCCTAGGCTCGGGTTGTGACATAATCTTTCTTGGTTCACTCTCCGGATCATGTTTTTTCAATGATCTAATTTTTATGTAAACTTGCCTATCCCACTCGAGGACAACATGGATGGATCTAGTCTAACTCATGGGGAACAGACTCGGCCAAGGGTCATAACTTCTAGTTTTTCCCATGGAGTCTTATTGGTCTCTACTGACCCTATCTCAGAAGGTGGTGCCTATACTCGGTTACCTCAAGGAGAGGTTACCAATGCTTAGTTTTAACATTTTATTAATTTATTAACCCAACTAGTGACAACTCTGTCCTACCGGCCTAGTCCTATTGGTATGGGAAGGAATGAGGTAAGGTTGGTAAATAGTCAAGGTAAGGGGTCTCGATTTTAGATACCAATATAAAGGCTAATGATATAGTGGTAAATGGTCAAAAAAGAAGAGTTAGGTGATCCCTAACTCCTAATTATGTCTTGTGTTCTCTACCTAGATTCAGTAGGAGACAGGTGTTTTTAGATTGGTACCTCCTTCTAGGGCATAAGGTGTCTAATCTCAGGCTAATGGGGCCCAATTTGCATTATCTTATTCTCTTTGTAGAGTTTGTGGTCAGTCGTACTGTGTTTTTACGAGGAAGGAGAAAATCATTGTTTTAATTATGGTCAATTGGGTCACATACAATATGAGTGTCTCCATAAGGGTTTCCACTAGGGCAAATAAAGTATTGGTTGCTACTTCTGGCTCTGACACTGATCGAAAATGTCTTAATGTTCTTACTATTCCTCGAAAGTCTGGGGCATCTTTTTATCTTGGTACTGGTGTCTTGAAAACCTTTTTCCTTATGGTGTGTATGGTTTACTTGGTTCACGGTCTCCTCTCTTTTATGACCCCATTTATGGTTGTGTGTTTTATTCTCAAGGTTACTTTAGACTCTTTTCTTCTTCTATTTTTACCTCGGTAGATGACTCTACGATTGCCAAAGAAGTTTTTAGGGGGTGTGTGGTGTTTGTTGGTGATAAAGGGGTCTTGGTGGATTTGTTTGACTCAGATATAGAAGATTCCAGTTTTATTCAGGAGATAGATTTGGTTGTACTCATGCTACTCATCCCTAGATTGTCAGACCTATAAAAAGGTTGTATTTAGGCTTCCTAGTTAATCGGTTATAGAATGAGGGGTGGTTTCATACCCTAGCTATTAAGGGGAAATGTTATAACATATCATAGAACTTGGAGATTGGTCTCCAAAGGGGTGCCTCTATTATTATTTGGTCTGGGTTAAAGATTTTAACTCGGAAGGTCATTCTTTACATACGGTTACGGTGGTGGATGAATTTCCTAAGGTCTTCTTAATGACCCTCATGGTTCCTTTCTAATGGGGAGGTTGGTTTGGGATTGGTTTTATACCAGACATTTGTCCAAATTCTATTATCTTTTTATGGAATGGTTTTGGTTGGGTTAAAGGAGTTTAAGGGTCATTAAGGGATCTCTTAGATAAAGGTTCTCTTCATCTTAGTGTTTCTCCATGGGGTGTTTTGTTTTTTCATGCATAAGGGGAAAGGTTTTCCCTGAGAATATATAGGTTGTCGGTGGGTGACTAAGGAATTGGGGGTGTCCTTCTAGTAGGGGACGGCCTTATATATGTATCCCATATTATATAAGGTACTTTGTTAGTAGTACAGAGTGGGTGATAAATATTAAGTGTGGACCTTAGATATTGATGTTGATAAAAGAGAGTATGTTATCTTGGGAATAGCAATGCAAAAATTATGGGCGTAATTTGGTAGGTCGGGGATTCTGGTCATTGGGAAGGTTAGATCATGAATCTTGCATGTATCTTTGTCCATATACTTGTACTTTATTGTTGGCATGAAATTGATTATTAAATTCATGATTTTGAATGTGGATTTTGGCATAATTGAAGGCTTTGATATGATTACTCATTTAACTGATTTTCATAGGTTCTGATGTAGTATTCATGATTTATTAATGTTTATGAACATTATGGGATGCATGAGAATGATAAATGAATTTCAAGGTACTATAGATTCCCCAATTACTTGGTTTTGGTCTTGGAAATTATATGCCCTCAATCTGTCAGTTAAATTTGCCTTTGAATATAATTTTGTCATATGGTTTGACTATTCTTAAATATTTGCGTTACATAAATGGTTAAGGGAAAATGAACTGGTTTTGGTTGGATTCAAATGATTTTTAAAAGTCCTTGGTATCCATGGTTTGATTTTGAAGGGTTTTGGTTTAATTGGAAACCTTGAAGTAAATTTGGTCTAATGGTTTTTGTATGTTTGCGCTGGGCTCTAGGTAGCATTAGGATGGATATGGTTTTGAGTGTAGGAGAACAAATTTTCCCTAGTGTACATCTTTGGTGATACCCATTAGAGCAGAGTGTTGTGCTTATAGGTGACATGGGATGAAGGTTGATGGTTAATCTCAAGTTTATGGATTTCAAAGGAAGGCCAGGTTGCATATCCTAGTGATATCTTCTAATGTGGTACTTTCCTAGTGTTGTATACATTCTTATAGCATGTATGACTAAGGTTTGCATTTTGCATTAGCCTTGTTCCCTAAATACGAGTTTTGACTCTACATTGCATTGCTCATGCTATGTGTGGTTGTTTTTCTTTCAGTATCCAATTTAAGGACTCCTTTTATGGTTTGGTTTGGTTGGGATGTTTCTTCATTTATGGTCTAGGTGGTAACTGTGAAGGACTTTATTCCTATGGTGCTGTGTATTGTTTTGGGGGTCTTTGTCTTTCTTTGGGCGGCATGGACAATTCTTGTAATTCAGTTCCTTAAATAATTTTCCTTATATTAGGATGGTAGTGGCATTAAGGAGCATGATTATGTTGTGAGATGGGGAATATAGAAGTCCCTAAGTGGGGGAGAGTCTAGGGTGACTACTAAAGTTAAGGTTTTGGGAGGTGCGGTAAGGTCATTGTTATGAGAAATGGTTAGGAAAGGAGTAGGTGGTGAAAATCCTTGTGGAAATGATAAAGGATGCTAGATATTTTTATGGATAGATCATAGCGCGGGTATATGAGAGGTAGGCTTAAAAGTTGTAATTGGTAGATATACCCATAGTTGTGTTGGGTACTTGAGAGGTTTGATAAGTCATGGTTTTAAGAAGTTCCTTCATGGCTTAGTAGTTGTACAGTTTTTGGTGTTTAATCATAGGTTGGGTTTTTTTGTTATAATGGTCGAATATGGTTTGTCCATGTCCTTTACTCATGGTTTCCATAATATAATGGTGATGAAGGTGAAGTAGTGTTTCAGGATAAATGTAAGGAGTAGGGCCCGGCGGCCAAAGTTAACTCCTTTTAGCTTTGGATAGGCTTGAACATGGAAGTGGTGTATAGTTAGACTTAAGCTCTCATACTGATGTGTCTTGTTAAATTCTAAATCAAATTGGACTTTCTCTTTAACATGAGTCCATTCATACAGTAATCTATGTATTATATGGAGGTAAGGTGTGGATGGTCCTTGGTTGGTTGGTTCCTCTGGGTGGTATTGGTATCTCAAATTCTTTGTTCTTTAAGGGGATTCCAATATCGAGGATCTTGGATAGGTAAGTTCGCCGATTCCGAATGAAAGGTGTGGCTTCAATAAAGGTTCTATGGTGAACCCAAAAGTTCAAGAAAACCATTTGGGATGCGGAGGAGGACATGGAGTTCAAGTATCCGTGTTGGTTCGTTATTTCGAAAACTCGTGTATAGGGTATGTGTTCCTTATCAAATCTTAATTTCTAACTTGGTTAAAGGTGAGGAATGGATCCTCTTGCATCTTTATTTTCTAGCTTTGTTAGATACCGGAATAAAGGTGTTGGGTGTAAATCATGCTTGGGATATGTGATAATCTTTTCATCTTGGTTGGTGTTCTTGTCCTCTATCACAGTTGGGGGGAAGTTTGATGTGTGTCAATGTGTTACGTCATTCATGATATTGCCTTTTCCTAGCCATTCAAGGACAAATGATCCTAGTGGGGGAGACTGAAACACCCTAGGAATAGGACCTTTGCAAAATTTCCTTGGTTTTTGACTTTTGGACTTGGTATGACTCAAGGGTACCAGTCGTACCCTTGTATACAAGTTAGGGGATCTCTTGAGGGTTCACTCGTACACTAGATAGTATGTTTAATTTGAGTTCAGCCCAAGATACTACTCATCAAGGCACGAGTCATATAGAAAGATATGAGGGGTGTAAGGCTAAGTCGTAATGTGCTTGAATGGTTGGCCTTGTGAAACTGTCCAAGATATGATAGGTGGGTATAGTTTTGTGCATCATTCATTCCCTAAGGTACGAGTTATGCTGGTGAGTCGTATAGGGATCAATGTATACGGTCTTGGCAAGGTCTTGGTTATGAGTTGGGATACCACTCGTACCCTAAGGTACGAATGGCATAGGTGAGTCATACCCTACATTGTGGCTTGTTTTAATTTTAAGTCAAACGTAGTCTGGATATTTCCTACTTCAAAAATCTTATGTCCTCACATTATATAACCCTTGGTGGCCTTCTAGAACACTTGTTAAAGTATTAAAACACTTCAAATACTCTCTTTAAAAGATTGGAGGCTAAGGTTTCTTCATCTATTCTTCAAAGGGCTCATAGGTCAAGATTTGTTCCACGAATCTTCAAGTATAAGACATGTACTCCTTCCCTCATTGTTAGTTCCAACTAAAGGCATGTGTATTGTGTTTTAAACATTGATTTATGAATCATGAATGGTGATTTTTGAAATATATGCGGAGGGTCTTGATGCATATTGTTTGGTATTGGTTCAAACTATGTTTTTACATATTTTTGGTAATGGTTTGTACATGTGGGTGGTTTTTGGTTATTGTTTAACAAATGGGTCATGAGTAAACCTTATTATGATGGTTTATTCTTTGGTTTTTGTCTTGGTAATGGTATGCCCTCAACATTTTGATAAAATGCCTAAAAAAATATTTTTACTCTATTGTTGAACTTTCATTGGAACACTTGCATGGTTTGGTTTGGTAATGGAAGTCTAAATGGATTTGGATGGTTTTACATAGTTTAAGTGGTTTGAATGATGTAAATTCTTTAAAAGTTTGGAACGATCTTAAATGGTTTAAATGGTGTGCATGGTAGTGAATGGTCATGGTTGGTTTAAATAAAAACCTTATGGGTACACGAGAATCCCCTAAGTGAATGAAAATGGTTGAATAATGGTTATAGTCTAAATGATCATACTTGTGGGGTACATGGGAATCCCCAAGTGATTTAATATGGTTAATTGAAGGGTACATGGGAATCCCTCAATCTATAAATGGTTGGCTATGGAAAATACTTGTAAGTTATAGTCAGTATGATGATACCATTACGAATGGCCTTGGTTAATAAATGGATCAAGGTTTGGTTGGCTGGAAATTGTTTTTAACTGGGAAATAATGGCGGGGTGTGTAGCAAAGCCGTGGAAGGTTGTGTTCCCAAGGGGATCAAAATTGGAAACTCATATTTGCTAATGTAAGATTTGGTCCTAGTGACCGTGTGCAAGATGTCACACTTTATATTTTGGGGGATGTACTAGTCATCCTATATTTTCTTCCATGGTCTTTTAGCTTCTCACACTAGGCTCTTTCAGCAGGGGGAGCAGAACCAATATAGCCCATGGGTGGTTTCAAACGATAGAGCTACACAACCCAGGTAAAGGTTTTAATGGCACGCTAAACCCAGTTCCCTTTCCCAGCATGGTTATATGTATATATATGTATGGTTGGTATGTATATCATTCGTTGTACCTTTGTTTTATCACTGGTTGGCATTATTTTATCCTTATCCTGAGTGCATGCTAGCATTCACCAACTAACCCATCATTGGGCGACTATATACCCACACAATGCAGGAGCCGATCGTTGTACTCCTCCTACTTAGCTATCTCACTTCAGTATCAGCTATTGGATGGAAGTGGTAAACTTACATAGTTCAGAAGGTATCTATTTCATGTTATAGTTTACTTTATGTACTTTTGTCTTTCATAGACTTTGGGTTTTGGCTATGGTCCGGGGCATATCCCAACTAGGTAATTTTGGTTGGTCTAGATGTTTTGTATGGACAATTGTGGACTTGGGTATGCTATGGATTTTTTATGTCATATATATATACATACGTTGGATTATTATACTCTACTTTTTGTTTATTGTTTCCATATTGGTATGGTTGGTTATTGGGTGGTTGGACTTGGTTGGGTTGGTCTTGGTTATAGACTTTTCCAAAAGTCGCCACATAGTGAAATATGCTATCTTTTAATATGCTTGAAATTCAGCTGAGACTAGGTATGTGTTGGTGGTTGGGTTGGGTAACGAGGGTGGTCCCTGGTCCTAGTTAGACTTGAGATGCTCATTATGACAAGGCCTTGGTTTGGGTTGTGTCAGTTTTTTATTGCGGTCAGAGTTTGAAGGGATACTCTACATGCCTCATTTAATCGGTAATGTAGGTATCGACTCTGGGTCCATCATGGGCTAGTCATCCTAGTTCAGACTTTGGTTGTTCTTTGACTTCATCAACAAAGGCTCACCAACCCACCAGGGATCGTATTTGCCATGAGTAAGGTGAGTTTGGAAATATTTATTGGTTTCATAAAAGATATTGACAACTTGATTAGTCTGGCCAGTAGTAGGAGTTTTGAGCTCTGGTTCTAACAAAGAAAAGTAGTGGTAGTGGTAATGGTAGAAGTCATCCACAAGATAGGTTTTATGGTCACTAGTAAGCTAGGGGTGAAAACTAGGCCAACTGAGAAGGTGGGCATACAGATCATGGTGATACTCATCCCAATAGGGGTCGCACGTAGGTGAGTGATAGAGCCTAATGTTATGCTCTTTTAGACTAGCCTGAGGCAATGACATCCAATGTAATTATTATATATACTATTCTTGTCTATGAGTAAATGGCCACTATTTTACTAATCCTGGTTATAACTTTTTATTTGTTCATGTGTTCACCCATATTTGGGATTTAATTATTGTCAATAAAGTATTCCATAATTGCTATGTTTTTTTTATAGAGCATCAAACTTGGGCAGATTTGGTGATACTAGACATGGTAGATTTAGACATCATTTTGGGATGAATTGGTTATCCCTATACCATGCAATGTTGGACGGTTATGCCAATACAATAACTATGGTATACTGAGGGTGGATAGACTCGAGTAGAATGGTAACTATAATCCTACTATTGTTAAACTTATCTCCTTTATTCATTCTAAGAGGTTAATTGGGAGGGGGTGTTTGGGTGTCCTAGCTCATCTCTGGGATACTAGTACAAAGGTCCCACCTATTATGTCATTTCATATGGTATATGAGTTCCTAAAGGTTTGTCTTGTTGACTTCCCTAATAGGCCACTAGATTGTAACAGTGATTTCTGTATAGATTTTGATCCTTACACTCGCCCATTCATTCCCATTTATAGGATTGTACCACTTGAACAAAGGGAATTAAAGTTCAGTTATAAGAATTACTATGTAAGGGATTCATCTGTCCTAGTGCTTCATCATGGGTTCTCTAGTGTTGTTCATTAAAAAGAAGACGTATGTACATAGAATACTAATAGTTGAATAAGCTTACAGTTTGTAACAAGTACCCTTTAACATACATAGATGATTTGCTTGACCTGTTATAGGGTGCTTCAGTGTGTTTTGAGATTGATTTGAGCTTCGAGTATTATCAATTAAGGATCCAAATCGAGGACATTTCTAAGATAATGTTTTTGACTTAGTATGCATTTTAAAAGTTCATATTGATGTCCTTCAGGCATACTAATGGTTGAATATGGTATTAAGCCTTACTTATATTCCCTTGTGAGTGTCTTAATTAAAGATATTCTTGTGTACTCTAAGTTTAGGGATGCGCATAAAAATCATATGCATATTGTGTTGAGTTTGCTTAAGTAGAAACAACTTTATGCCAAATATTCCAAGTGTGAATCTAGTTGTCTTTGGAGTTATTTTGGAACATATAATTTCAAAATAAGGGGATATGGTTGACCCACTAGATATTGAAGTAATTAAGAATTAGATTACGTCTACCTCTATGATTAAGGTTAGTAGTTTTATGGGGTTGTCTAGTTACTATCGTAGGTTGGTGAAGGGATTCACTGTTATTGCTTTACATTTGTCTCATCTAACTCATAAAAAAAGTATTATTTTCTAGGTATGATTAATATAAGGAGAGCTTTCAAAATATTAAGGCTTTGTTAACTACCACTATTATTCTTTCTTTGTCGGTAGAGGGTCAGGATTTCATTATATATCCTGATGCCTCACATTTTAATCTAAGAGTTGTTTTGATACAGTAAATGAACATTACAGCTTATGATTACAGGTAGTTGAAAGTTCACAAGAAGAACTATTCTACTCATGATTTTAAGTTGGCTATAGTTATGCTTTCACTTATGATATGGAGGCATTGCATGCATAGGGTGCATTGTGAAGTGTTCATTGACCACTGTAGCTTGCATCATATCTTCCTTCAGCAAGATTTGAACTTGACACAATATAGGTTGACGGAGCTTCTCAAATATTATAATATGATTAATTTCTACCAACCAGGCAAGGCTGATGCGTTAGCCAGTAAATTGAGTAAAAAAGATAGAGAGCATGAATAGCTTCACTTTTTGAATTTTTCTAGACTTCTATTGGCAATAGAGGTATGGTATTTTACTCATAGTTTATGACTTTTGATGTGTCATAGAGAGGTGGATTGCTAGAATTGTAAATGTGAGGTCTATATTTCTTGATCAAATAATTGCTTAGAAATTTGAGGATGCAAAGCCAAGTAAGATTCCTAACATGGTTTTGCAAGGTGAGTCCAAGGATTCCAGTTTTTATTATAAGGGTGTTTTGAAGATCAAGGGACGAGTTTGCGAGACCTATGCTTATAATTTGATTTCTACTTTTCTAGATAAGGCTCATAGTTTGAAATACTCTGTACATCCTAGTATGACCAAGATGTATCATAATTTGAGACAACGCTACTGTTGTGCTCGAATGAAATAATACATTATCAATTTTATGGCTAAGTTCCATAATTGCCAACAAGTCATGTACGAACATCAAAAGTCAGGTAGTGTTTCTCAGAAGATGCCCATTCCTAAGTGTAAGTGGGAGAGGATAACTATGGACTTGATGTTGGTATTCCCAAGATATTCAAGAAGCATGATTCTATATGGGTTATTGGAGATAGGCTAACTAAGTCTGCACAATTTATTCTAGTACAGGTGACTAACAATGTGGCAACGTTAGCTAAGGTTTGTCTCAAGGAAGTTGTTCGATTTCATGGGGTTTTTATTTTTATTATCTCCAATAAGGGTACTCAATTCACCTATAGCTTTAGAGAAAGTGAATAAATTTGTTGCTAATTCATCCCTTGTTTAAAGTGTCGATCCTTGAGAAGTATCATAGAGATGATGGCTATATCATTCTCTGGGATTTGGTCCTACTATATGAAAGCTCTATTTTGAAGTGGAACCTAATGATATTCTTGATAGAGATGTACATAAGTTGTGGGCTAAAGAGATTGTGTCCGTAAAGATCCATTGAAAGAACCGTCCTATTGAGGAGGCCACTTAAGAGACTAAAGCAAACATGACTATCGAGTATCAAGTTTTTTTTAACAATTCAAGTAAATCTTTGTTTTCTTCTTTTATTTCCTTACTGTTGTTTGAGAATGAATAAAGATTTAATTGGCATTTGATGAAACAACCTATATTATTGTAATAGTATTGAAACAACCTAGCTAACCCATGACTGATATCTGCTGTGAGCACTAAACAATAATACTGTAAAATACAGAAAATAGGATGAAATGCCATAAGGTTCAAAATCTGTAAATACTGAATAAGTGTATCAACTGAAATAACAAGTCTGTAAATCTTGAACACTGTATGAAAAACTAGTCTGAAAATCTTCTAATCTGAACTGTCAGATAGTGGAGTTGAAGGGACAATCCCCTAACTAACTCCATCTACCAAAATACTGAAACTACTTTAAATAATGAAGTAAAAGAATATCCTCGAATGATGAGGACTCACTACTAAATCTACTGTTGGCTGAATTTGAATTTGACTATGCACGGTCAGGAACCTGAGCGTCCGAACCTATGATATGAGACATCATAGCACAAGAGAAAGTATGTGTTAGTACATGGAATGTACTGGTATGCTAGATGAGGTAAGGATGAATTCAAGGGTTCATATGCATGAACAATAACTAACTGAATGATATAGAGTAACTTGTAACTCCCCAAATCTGGTACGCGAAAGGATACACGACGCTCATGACTCTGAAAGACAACAAGCTAACCCATGACTGATATTTGTACCCGAACACTGCATAATACACAGTATAAATGTGGAAATAAAGGCTGTAAGGCCGTAAAGTTCAAAACTGTAACATAACTGATAAAACATAAAAAATGGATGGGGTATGAAATACTCAAAACAACTGAAATAAACTTTCTGAACATACTGTAGTCTGAAAAGCCTCTAACTGATGGAACTTTCTGAATAAATAGTTGATGGGACATGTTTCCAACTAACTCCAACTAATAAATTAATTAATGGGATAATAAAGTAATGGTCATGTCCTCGAAGGATGAGGACTCACTGCTAACTCTGACTACTGAGACTGGAATGATACTGATGCTCTGGAGCTCATGCTTCTGAACCTATGGTATTAAACACCATAGCGTAAATTCGTCAGTATGTTTAAATATGCTAGTATGCATGTGAGGTAGGCTGAATGCAAAGGGTTCACATGCATGAATTATACTAACTGACTGGATAATATGAATGTGAGAATACATGCATGAATATAAAATGACCATAACTGAGTTCATGATAACATGATTACTGAGTCTGAGTACTAATAACATAACATACTAATATTTGTTTAACTGAAATAACTGATACTGAGTGATTGTATCTGACAGTCTAGGTTCTGATGGAACTAGCTGAGTTCCATACTGTTCTGAGTTGATTGTATCCAACAGTACTGAATCCTGTAGAACTATCTAAGTTCTATTACTGAGATTGAATGACTGTATCTGACAGTCCTGATTCTGTACTAAAACTGTGTGAAGTATTCATCTAACCGACATGCCCCAAATAATATAATATAGCTGAGTTGAGGTCCAATCTGTAACCCTAATTGGAAGGATGTCAATACTGCACCACTGCTAAGGACAATCTGTGATTAACCCTCATATAACAGGTGACTTTAGTGAGAATGGTGGGAACCCTCATATAACTGGTTAAGCCACCTAATCTACCCTCATATAACAGGCTATGATGTCTCAACCTACACTGGATACATAGTTCTGGAATGCAAGAATTGCTTCTAAGAATCACACCCTCATATAACAGGTGGGTTCCCATCCTTTGGTTTGCTTAGTGCTAATTTCTACTCCCATCTAGATAGACACTGAACATGATTAACTGAATTGACTAGACTGAGTTAACTGAGTTTCATTGACTGATGGAATACTACTGAGATTACTGAATTTGTAGGTTTCTGAGATTACTGAGTTTACTGAGTTTTCCTGAGTCACATGACTGACTGAATTTCTATGAACATGGCTCGACTGAGAGTATCTTGAAAACCTGACACTGGCTCTAGGCACATAACTAATTATTGGGTATAAGTACCCCCATGACTCGATATAATGAAACTGACAAAGCATGACTTTGTTGAATACATGACCAACATCACAATCCATAATACAATAAGTTGGAGAATTCATGAGGTATAAGTTCTAAAGCACCACACTGGCCACACATATATCCATAACTCATTGACTAAGGCATTTCATCAAACACTTGACATGCATAAACTTGTACATATATGGAGATTTCATATTATCATACCAGTATGGAACTTTTCCTTCCCATAGGCATTTAATCGAACACATGGGGAGTATGCTTTGGTTATATAATCATCAACACATCTAATAATCATGGATACACCAATCAACGTATAAATTTAAGGGTTTATCATGATTTTTATGAAAATCATCACATCCTAGGGTCAATCATTATAATATGTAATTTCAAACATAAATCAATATCTCACAACATCATGAACATGAATTTCAATTCAATTTAAATCATGAACATTCATAAATACACGAATCTTGGATTTTGAAAAGAGATTCTTGAACTTCATGGGTGAAAGGGACCCATGAATCAATACATGAAATACCTGGGTTGTGAGTTTCTTGAAACTCCTGGACTTGAAGAACTTGAAATCTCTTAGTCTCTTGAAGAATGATTTGGATCTTGTTCTTGGAGATGATCTTTGAGAGAAAAGCCAAATTTGATGTTGTGAATGAATAATGAACTTATGAGACTTGATTTGATATAATTAGGGGTTAAAACGGGTCGAAAAATACCCAAATAACCTTTAAAAAAATGACTTAAAATTCACTGAGTGGGACCTGCGATGGCTATCCATTGCTGGCTCGACGGTCCGTCGCTTCGACCATCATACGTGGACCAAAAAAAAGACTCACTACCTTATAGCGATGGATTGGGCGATGGTCCATCGTAAGTTCGATGGTCTGTCAACCTGTTTGTCGCACCTTATCTAGAAGTTTGACTCACTACCTTGGCTGCGATGGTCTAGGAGACGGTCCGTCAACCTGGTCGTCGCACCTGGGCGATTTTGACAGCTCTGAGTAAAACATCCATAACTTTTTACTCCGATACCATATTTTGACGAAATTTGTATCGTTGGAAAGCTAATTAAATTTTCCACATTATAAAAAGTGAAAATCATAAAAATTCTACGTTTAAAAAAATGGATTCATATTTCAAAGTAAGTTTCTAACTTTCTTGGGATAATTTCAAGCTAGGTAGAAGTACGGGGTATTACAATATCTCCCCCTTGAGAACATTCGTCCTCGAATGAGTATAAGTGAGAGGGGAGAATATAAACTAACATACATACTGAACATGAAAAATTAGAACATGATCTCATGATTGACATGACTGATAACAAAATATATCATACTGAACATGCATATCTGATCCATGTGTAACTGATTCATGAATGCATGACTGAGTGTTCTGAGAAACTAAGTTTCTCATAATGAGAATGTATATGTGATGCATGATTATATGACTGAATTGGTGCATGAATACATGACTTAATATACAATGGTATTTAATACCGAGTTTGTGATGGAATTCTGAACATGAAATGGATACCAAGCTTGTCAATGAAATATGAATATGAAATTGAAAATCTTAAGGAGAACTGTTACCTTAAGCTTGATCTGAGTTAGTGGAGAAAAGGTGAGGATACTTGGTACGCATGTCTACTTCTCCTTTCCAAGTAGCTCCCTCGACAGACTGATTTAGCCAAAGAACTTTGACTAGAGGGACTTCTTTGTTCCTCAGTCTACGAGTTTGATCGTCTAGGATTTCGACTGGAATCTCTTCATAAGAGAGGCTGTTTTGAACATATATGCTTTGAATAGGTACTATGACTGCTAGATCACCTATGCACTTCTTGATCAAAGATACATGGAAGACTGGATGAACTGAGGCTATATCTGAAGGAAATTCGAGCTCATAATCTACCTTGCCAAAGCGACTAAGAATCTTGAAGGGACCGACATATTGGGGACTGGGCTTTTCCTTATTGCTTAATATCTTCACTCCCTTTATTGGAGAGATTTTTATATAGACATAATCACCAATCTCAAACTCGAGATCCTTTCTGTGCACATCCGCATAAGACTTCTGTCATCTCTGAGCATCCCAGAGTCTTTCTCTAATAAATTGGACTTTCTCTAAAGCATCGAACACTAAGTCAGGCCCTATAAATGAGGCCTCACTAACTTCGAACCAACCGATTAGAGATCTATATCTCCTACCATAGAGAGCTTCTAATGGAGCCATCCGAATACCGGAATGATAGTTGTTGTTGTATGCAAACTCAATAAAAGTCAAGTGGTCATCCCAACTACCCTTGAAATCAATTGCGCATGCCCTTAGCATGTCTTCTAAAGTATGAATGGTCCTTTCTTCTTAACCATTTGTCTGAGGATAAAAGGCTATACTGAGATAAACTTGGGTACCAAGACCCTTTTGGAATGCTTTCCAGAAATAAGAGGTGAACTGGGTACCTCTATATGAGATAATAGATAATGGAATACCGTGAAATTTGACCAACTCTCTGATGAAGAGTTTGGCGTAATCCTCGGCTGAATAAGAGGTATGGACTGGAAGAAAATAAGGTTATTTGGTTATTCTATCTACAATGACACAAACTGAATCATACTGGCGACGAGTACTAGGAAAACCCATCACAAAGTCCATGTTCACTTCTTCCCACTTCCAAGTAGGAATAGTGAACTCCAGTATGGACCCAATAGGTTTCTGGTGCTCTATCTTAACCTGCTGATATGTAGACCACTTAGCCACAAACTCTACAACATCTCTATTCATCCCACTCCACCAATAGATTTCCCATAAGTCATGATACATCTTTGTGGCCTTTGGATGAATAGAGTAGCGCGCACTATGCGCTTCTGCTAGAATTTGTTGCCTTAAGTCATCTACACCTGGAACACACAGACGACCTTGACAACACAGAACACCATCTCCCGCTTGGGAGAAAACCTCTACTTTCTGATCCTTGACTGACTCTTTTAACTTAACTAGAATGAGATCTCTATCTTTCTTTTATTTTACCTCAGAAACTGGATATGATTCTAAACTACTCTAAACCCATATATCACCCTCCTCTGAATCAATTAAGTGATCTCCTAGTCTTGCAAACTAATGGATTTCCTAAGATAACTTCTTCTTACTATCCTCAACATAAGCAACACTACCCATAGACAGTCTATTGAGAGCGTCGGCCACTACACTGGCCTTAATTGGATGATAAAGAACACTCATGTTGTAATTTTTCAAGAGCTCTAACCACCTTCTCTGACAAAGATTTAGATCGTTATGAGAAAAGACATACTGATGGCTTTTATGATCTGTGAACACATCCACATTAACTATGTATAGATAATGCCTCCAAATCTTTAAGGAAAATACTACGGCTGCTAACTCAAGATCATGAGTAGGATAATTCTTCTCATGGGGTTTAAGATGTCTAGAGGCATAGGCTATGACCTTACCATGATGCATGAGGACACAATCCAAACCTACTCTGGATGCATCACAATACACTACGAACCCATCTGAACCATCTGGAAGAGCTAAGACTGGAGCTAAGGAAAGTCGAGTCTTCAACTTCTAAAAACTCTTCTCGTAAGGATCTGACCACTGAAACTTGACTTTTTTCTGAGTTAATCTAGTCATAGGGGATGTAATAGAATAAAATCCCTCAACAAACCACCTGTAATATCCAGTCAAACCCAATAAACTCCTGATATCTGATAGAGAGACAGGTCTGGGCCAATTTCTTAATGCTTCGGTCTTTTGAGGATCAACCCAAATGCCATCATAGGAAATGATATAACCAAGGAATTCTACTGACCTTAGCCAAAATTTGCGCTTACTGAATTTGGCGAACATCTGATGATCTCTAAGAGTCTGAAGTACGATTTTGAGATGGTCTGCATGATCACACTCACTGCAGGAATAGACCAGAATATCATCTATGAAGACTATGACAAACATGTCTAAGTACTACTTGAACACCTATTTCATCAAGTCCATGAAATATGTTGGGGCATTGGTAAGACAAAAGGACATAACTAAGAATTCAAAGTGACCATACTGAGTATGAAAAGCTATTTTTGGAATGTCACACTCTATGACTCTGAGATAATGGTAACCAAATCTGAGGTCTATCTTAGAGAAATAACTGGCACCCTGAAGTTGGTCAAATAAGTCATCGATTCTGGGAAGAGGATACTTGTTCTTGACCGTGACTTTATTGAGCTGATAGTAATCAATGCACATTCTGAGGGAACCGTCTTTCTTGCACATGAATAAGACTGGTAAGCCCCACAGGGACATGCTGGGTCTGATGAATCCCTTATCTAGGATATCCTTTAACTACTCTTTCAATTCTCTTAGTTCTGCTGGGGCCATTCTGTATGGTGGAATAGATATAGGCTGAGTATCTGGAAGAAAATCAATGCAAAAGTCTATTTCTCTTTCAGGAGAAATTCCTAGAAGATCTTCGAGAAAGACATCCGAATATTCATTCACAACTGAGATTGAATCAAGAATGGGAGTTTCAAAACTAGTCCCTTAACTCGAACAAGATGATAGACACATATCTTAGATATCATTTTTCTTTCCCAAAGGTAGGAAACAAGCTGACCTCTAAAAGCTGAAGTGCTACCCTTCCACTCTAAGACAGGTTTATTTGGAAACTGAAATTGGACTATTATGTTTCTGTAGTCGACTGTGGCATAGAAAGAATGAAGCCAATCCATGCTGAGAATGATATCAACATCAGTAATCTCTAATTCAGCTAAGTCTATTGAAGTGATTTTCTGAGATACCATAACCAGACAGTTCTTGTATACCCATCGGGCTATGATGGTTTTACCCACTGGGGTAGAGACTGAAAAGGGATCTGCTAGAATTTAAGGTCTGACTCCAAAATCAACTGCTATATAGGAAGTAACAAAAGACAAAGAAGCTCCTTGATCTAGCAAAGCGTAAACATGAACATAAAAGATTTGTAATGTACTAGTAACCACATCAGGAGAATTTTCCTGTTCTTGCCGAGACTGGAGAGCATAAATTCTATTTGGGCGTTGCCCACTAGTAGCACTGGAGGTGTCACCCTGTTGGTTTGGGCGATCGAACTTAGCGGAGGAACGGTTATACTGACTTTGAGGACCTGGATGAGGACAGTATCTGACTCTGTGGCTTGGCTTTCCACATCCAAAAAAAATACCACTATCATCTCTGCAAATACCCTGATGATGCTTGCAATAAGTCTGGCAAAAAGGATAGGTGCGGGCAGTGCTAACACTTCCCTAAGACTTAAAGCCCGACGTTCTATCTTTATTACCATCCCTAAACTTAGAAGCCGGAGCACTAGATAAAGAAGGAGAAGGAACCGCTGACTTAGGACTAAACTAAGAACGGTTTCCTCCTTTTGATTTGGGCTGAGCAAAGTTGAAACTACTTGTCCTTGCTCTCTTATTATGCTTCTCCCTCATCTTAATCTTTTTGTCTTCTATCTGCTGAGCATGGGTCATAAGCCTGGCTATGTTCATGTCACTATTCAACATCGCTGAACTGCACTCATTAACTATACTATCATTCACCCTAGAAAAAAACTTACTCATCTTAGCCTTGTTATCTGCAACCACATGAAGAGCATAAATGACTAATTGAGTAAACTTAAGAGAATACTCATTCACTGTCATGTTTCCCTATCTAAGGTTGATAAATTCTAACACTTTAGCTTCTTTTAACTCTAAGAGAAAGAATCTATCTAAGAATTTAGTAGCAAACTCCTCTCGCTCAATAGGCCCTGTATCTACAGCCCTCTCTGACTTTCACTATTTGTACCAAGTATGAGCAATATCCTGCAACTGATATGCAGCTAGATCTACGCTCTCACTAAAAGTAACCCCCATGATATCCGTAAACTTCTGAACTTGATCAAGAAATTCTTGAGGGTCCTCATCTGACTTAGACCCAAAAAGGGATGGAGGATTTATTTGGGTGAAGTCCCGAATCCTGGCTGCAGCTGAATTGACCACTGGGTTGGCCGAAACGATAGTTGGTCATTTATTTAGAGCGGCAACTGACTGAGCAAGAGTAGTGAATGCAGCTCTAAACTCTGCATTAGAGACATGTTCACCCAAAGGATCTTCGGGCTGAGGGGCTGGCTGATTCCCGTTTCTCCTTTTAGGAGGCATGTTCTGTAGAAGAAAAGGAGAAACAGATTGGACTGAGAGATTGACTTGATATTATTCTCACTGACACGACATGAATACCAAAAGAAAGGAAACTATTCCTAAAACATCTTATAGCCTCCTGCACATAAATGTGGCGCGCAATACACCCATGTACAAGACTCTACTATATGTGGCTTTCAGACTTCCTAGAACTCTATTGAACCTTAGGCTTTCATATCAAGTTTGTAACACCCTAAATCTGGTACCCAAAATGCTACACGGTGCTCATGACCCCAACGGACCACAAGCTAACCCAGGACTGATATCTGTACCTGAACACTGCATAATACATTGTATAAATGTAGAAATAAAGGTTGTAAGGCCGTAAGGTTCAAAACTGTAACATAACTGATAAAACATAACATATGGATGGGGTAAGAAATACCTAAAACAACTAAAATAAACTATCTGAACATACTGTAGTCAGAAAAACCTCTAACTGACTGAATTGTTTGAATAAGGAGTTGATGGGACATATCCCCAACTAACTCCAACTAATAAATTAATTAAAGAGATAATCAAGTAATGGTCATGTCCTCGAAGGATAAACACTCACTGCTAACTCTGACTGCTGAGACTGGAATACTACTGATGCTCTGGAGCTCGTGCTTCTGAACCTATGGTATAAAACACCATAGCAAAAATGCGTTAGTACGTTTGAATGTACTGGTATGCATGTGAGGTAGGCTGAATGTAAAGGGTTCACATGCATGAACTATACTAACTAACTGGATGACATAAATATGAGAATACATGCATGAACACATAATGACCATAACTGAGTTTGCGATAACATGATTACTGAGTCTGAGTACTGATAACATGAGATACTGATATCTATAAAACTAAAATAACTGGTACTGAGAAACTGTATCTGACAGTCTAGGTTCTGATAGAACTAGCTGAGTTTCGTACTGTTCTGAGTTGACTGTATCTGACAGTCCTGAATCCTATAAAAATATCTAAGTTCTATTACTGAGACTGAATGACTGTAACTGACAGTCCTAATTCTATACTGAAACTATGGGAAATAGTTATCTAATCAACCTTCCCCAAATAATGCAATATAGCTGAGTTGGAGTCTAATCTGTAATCCCAATTGGAAGGGTGTCAATACCGCGCCACTGCTAAGGACAATTTGTGAGTCACCGTCATATAACAGGTGACTCTAGTGAGAACGATGGGAACCCTCATATAATAGGTTAATCCACCTCATCTACCTTTATATAACAGGTTGTGATGTCTAAACCTACGCTGGCTACATTGTTCTGGAACGCAAAGATTACTTCTAAGAATCACACCCTCATATAACAGGTAGGTTCCTATCCGTAGGTTTGCTAGGTGCTAATTTCTACTCCCATATAGATAGACAATGAACATGATTAACTGAACTGACTAGACTGAGTTAACTGAGTTGCGTTGACTGATGGGATACTACTGAGATTACTGAATTTCTGAGGTTTCTGAGATTACTGAGTTTACTGAGTTTTCCTGAGTCATATGACAGACTGAATTTCTATGAACATGGCTCAACTGAGAGTATCTTGAAAACATGACACTGTCTATAGGCACACAACTTATTATCGGATACAAGTACCCCCAGGACTCGATGGCATGAAACTGACAAGAATGATTTTCTTGAATACATGACCAACGTCACAATACATAATACCAAAAGTTGGAGAATTCATGAAGTACAAGTTCTAAAGCACCACAATGGCCACACATATATCCATAACTAATTGACTAAGACATTTCATCAAACACTTGACATGCATAAACTTGTACATAAATGGGGATTTCATAGTATCATACTAGTATGGTACTTTTCCTTCCCTTGGGCATTTAATCGAACACGTGGGGAGCATGATTTGGTTATACAATCATCAACACATCTAATAATCATGGATACACCAATAAATGTATAAATTTAAGGGTTTATTGTGATTTTTATGCAAATCATCACATCCTAGGGTCAATAATTGGAATATATAATTTCAAACATGAATCAAGACCTCACAGCATCATGAACATGAATTTCAATTCAATTTAAATCATAAACATTCATAAATACACAAATCATGGATTTTGAAAAGAGATTCTTGAGCTTCATGGGTGAATGGGACCCATGAATCAACACATGACATACCTGGGTTGTCATTTTCTTGAAGTTTCTGGACTTGAATAACTTGGAATCTCTTAGTATCTTGATGAATGATTTGGATCTTGTTCTTGGGGATTATCTTTGAGAGAAAATCCTAATTTGATGTTGTGAATGAATAATGGACTTATGAGCCTTGGTATGATATAATTAGAGGTTAAAACGGGTGGAAAAATACCCAAATACCCTTTAAAAATGACTTAAAATTCGTTGAATGGGATCTGTGAGGGATCGTACGATGGACTATCCCTGGCTCGATGGTCCGTTGTTTCGACCGTCGTACATGGACAAAAAAAAAGACTTACTACATTATAGCAACAGCTTGGGCGACAGTCTGTTGCAAGTTTGACGGTCTGTTAACCTATTTGTTGTACTTTATCCAGAAGGTTGACTCACTGCCTTGGCTACAATAGACTAGGCGACGGTCCATCGCTAGGTCGACGGTCCGTCAACCTGGCTGTCGTACCTGGGCAATTTTGATAGCTCTGAGTAAAACATCCATAACTTTTTACTCTGATACCGGATTTGGACGAAATTGGTATCGTTAGAAAGATAATTCAATTTCCCACATGATAAAAAGTAAAAATCTTAAAAATTCCACATGTACAAAAAATGGATTCATATTTCAAAGTAAGTTTCTAACATTTTTGGGATGATTTCAAGCTAGATAGAAGTATGAGGTATTACATAACTGAACGTGAAAGTACATGAATAATTGAAACTTTTATCAATACTGGGTATGCAATATGTGCATGTACATATACTGTAACTGAGCTTTTCTAAAGCTAAGTACTGAGTTCTGATACTGAGTAACTGATATTCTGTGATTACTAATACTGATTGACTGCATCTGACAGTCCGGACTCTGTAAAAATGAACTATGTTATATAATGAAGACTAAAATTGAAATGGTGGGAAGTAATCATATAACCGACATGCCCCAAATAAGATAAGATAACTTAGTTGGGGTCCAATCTGTAACCCCAATTGGAAGGGTGTCAATACCGTGTCACAGGTAAAGACAATGGTTGTGAGTTAACCTTACTAATAGGAAGACATTCTTTGTCAACCCTCATAAATAGGAAAACTCATGAGAGATGTGCCAACCCTTATCTGGCAGAAAGTCATCCCAATCTATGCTGTCTACGTAGTTTTGTAACTCAGGGATTACTACAAAGTGTCAAACCCTATACTAACCTGAAGTCCCCCATCCCTGGGTTCTCTCGGTGCTGAATCCTACTCCCAACTGAAGACACTGAACTGATCACTAGACTATACTAGGCTTGACTAAACTGTTACTGAGCGTGTTAACAGACTGAATTGGAATGATACTGAGTTTCACTGAGTTTTGTAACTAATAGACAACTACAGATCGTGACATGAATGATACTACTCTGTAACTGACACTAGATCTTGGTACACAGATAGATTGTCGGGTATTAAATACCCACAGGACTCGATAGCATGAAATGTAAAGCATACCATGATCTTGAATTGCGTAACAATATTCACTTGTTCATAATTTATCCATGGAGACATTTCCTCACACACTGGCAATGCATTGACTTGTACATGAATGGGGAATACATGTTAGCATGCTATAATGGCATTATTTTATTCTCATAAATAATTTATCAAACACATGAGAAGCATACTTGGTTTATTAAATCATAAACACTTAGGGTTAACAAGGTTACAACAAACAACTTGCAAATTGAAGGGTTTATCATGAATATCATGTAATTCAACTCATGCTAGGATCAATTCTTAGAACTTGTAATCTAAATCATGTATTAAAACCCAAAAAACATCATGAACATGGATACAATAAAATTCAAACATAGAATTCATGAAATCCAAACTTGTATTTTGAAAAAAAGATTCTTGGGCTCCATTGAAGGTAAGGATCAATGGATGAACATTTAGGCTTGACCTTGATTTCGTGAACTAGGGTTTTTGCCTATTGAGAGAGAATATTTTATTCTTGAGGAAAAATAGGTGAAGTAATGAGAAATTTAGGTTATTAAGGGAAAAAATTCCATGTTTAGGCTAATTAAGGATTTTAGGAATTGACCATACAATCCCTAGAATTAAATAATGGAAACTTAAATTCCTAATTTTAAATGTTGGCGCGACACGGTGAAATCGCGCTAGCTCACTGGAAAATGGAAAGCTGGGAAATGGGCTGGTGGCGCAATGCGGTGCCATTACGGTACCTCACTGTATGCGATTTTGGTCCTTGGCGCGACGCGGTAGAATTGCGTTGCCTTACTGGAAATTGATAATTGTGAACTGAGCCTATGGCGCAATGTGCCAATATCGTGAAACAACACTATAATTTGATGATTTCCATTTTGACATACTCCGCGATGCGCTACTGGCCTGAATGATAGTGTTTAACGACTGAAACTTAAAATTGCCATAATTTCTTACCCGGTTATCGAATTTAGGCAAATTTTATATCATTAGAAAGCTAATTGAATTTCCTATGCAATGGAAGGCTATAAACCAAAAAATACTAAGTATTTCAAAAATTTTATATAGAATAATTCATGGACTGAGAGTTAATGAAATCTAGGGAAATATGGGGTATTACAATATCTCCCCATTGGGAATATTCATCCTCAAATGAAACTGATTAAGCTGAGAAATTTGATAGACTGAGTTTACATACTGAACATCCAAAACTTAAACCTGACTACATGACTAAACTACAGATATACTGAGTTCTTATACTGAACATGCATATCTGATGCTTGAGTACATGACTGAACTAATTCATGTATGTATGACAGAATGTACAACGGTAATGGAGTATCAAGATTATAACTATAACTGAACATGGAACAGAGTAAATCAAAGGAAAACTATTACCTTAAGCTAAAAATACTGATGAACCTGAGATCCCTTACTAAACATGTATGAATAGGAACACAAGATCATTACTGAGTCTGAAACATGATACATGAATTGAATATCGTGACTGGATATCTAGGATCTGAAACTAAGGCATTATACATGAACTGGGCTGAACTCGTAACTACTAGGATGCACTATCTTAGAGCAGCCACACTCTTGAAACTTCAAATAGTTCAACTAGATGGAAAGATAGGAAACCATATAAACACTTTCACCTGACTACTAAACTAAATTGTTGGCTTTATGGACTAACTCATACTGAAAACTTATACTTAATTGGAACATTTCTTTGATACTCTTCCTATAAGATTCTAATGACTTTAGGGAGTAAGGAATCTTTGCATGGCACGAATAAGACATTTAAATAAATAACCACAACATGGCTAAAATTATGTAATATGGGCACTGATAACCATACTTACTTAGTCTGAGCTAAATTGAATTCTCCCGCTAAGTTCAAGCCTACTCAAATATCCAGAATAAATTTATCCACTTACATATAAACATGGCCTTCAAGCCTATATTCATAAATACAACCTCATGTAAAGCAAGCATGCAACAATCTTTCCTTAACATGAGACATTTACTCTATCCTATCTGTAAGACCTCACAAAAGTCTCTCATAGTCTGAGCCTTAGAGCATGTTCAATAAAGTGTTAATCGGTCCTAAAAGTTTGAGAAGTGTCTTCCCAAGTGAGAAGAATTTTGTACTATGTAGAGCATTGAATAAGCTTTTCGTTGAAACCAAATTCGCCCAAATCCGACACTCGAACAAAGAGTTAGAGACATTTTAGTAAGACAGTGTGCCACCTGGTACTTTAGCATGTCACAGAGCTGGCCAAAATGGCAATCGTCAAAATCCGGTGTTTCTCCATGATTATGGCACATCGCACCAAGGATTAAATTCAGAGTTGTCAATTTTCAGTGCACCAACACGATTCCACCGCGTCGCAGTGCCTTTCAAGTTCACAACCAAGGTGGCAACGCAATTTCCACCGCATCGCGCCATCAAGCAGTTTCCCAATTGCCCAATTTCTAGTAAGCTGGCGCGATTATGGTGCATCGCGCCAGCATGTAAAATTGAGATTTTTTAGTTTAATTCCAAGGGCAAAAATGGTCATTTTGCTACCCTTATATATGCTCCTTAACACGGGATTTGGCCTCATTTAACCCAAAAATACTAGTTTTCTCTCAAAATCATTCAAGAACAAGAGCTAGGGTTCCTAAATCAAGACCCCAATCATCAAGATTCCTCCGTTAATTTTTCAAGAATCAAGAAACCAAGGTATGCAGATGTTAATTTTGTGGCCCCTTACATCCAAGAAGATCAAGAACTCTTTTCTAAATTTCAAATATCTTATGGTTATGAGTTTTCATGATTTATCTGAATTGAAATTGGATTTCATGCTATTATTGAATTTTTAATTCATGTTTTGTTTATGAGGTTTCAAGATTTGACCCTAGTAAGTGATATTCATATGATGTTTATGATAAACCCTCTTCAAGTTGCTTGTTAAATGATGTGTTCATGTCAATTAAGTGTAGAAATTGTTGAATAAGCAAAACATGCTCCCCATATGTTTGATGAAATGCTTATGTGAAGAAATTAGAGCCATTATAGCATGATGACTAGAAATCTCCAATTGTGTGCAAGCCCATGCATGCCAAGTGTTTATTGAAAAGCCTTAGTGAATAAATTATGGCATGATAGCATGAAATCCCCCAAATATGTGTTCTTAATGCATGCTAAGTGTTTTACGCAAGACCTTATGGAACGGAGTATGAGTCAATAGCATGTCTCCCTATAATATTACATGTTTTTTATTCCTAAATGCTTGAAGAGATGCTTTAGTGATTGTGATAGTGAATGAATGTATATGGTCTTGATTACTCAAGAATGGTTATATTTTACTTTTATGTTATCAAGTCCTGGGGGTATTTATACCCAAAAATTTAGCTGTAGTCTAGATCCAGTGTTAGTTTTCACGATAATCTCAGTCAAGCCACAATTCTCAGAACTCAGTGAGTTATAGAACTCTGTACTCTCAGATAGATATAGAACTTAAGAAATCTCAAAAATCTCAGTATTGCTAGTATTCTAGCCTCAGTTTAGTACTCAACTCAGATCTTGTTGTATTCAAGTTTTCAGTTTGGAACTCAGTATTATGCAGTCAGATAACGAGATTCAGTAGTATTCCGTCAGATATGGAACAAAGTGAATTTAGCGTAACTCAGTCAGATCATTCAAGAAATATGATCAGTAACATATTCAACTCATTTTAAGTTTAGTTAAGAATCATTTTAGAGTCTTTCTGTTGGGAGTAGGAGCTAGCACCGAGCAAGTGTAGTGATGGCGGCTCCTCGTTAGAGAGACAGAGTCGTTAGGAGCAATCCCTGAACTCCAGAACTGCGTAGCCAATGCAGGAGAAGGAGTCACCCATTAGAATAAGGCTTGACTATTATACTGCCTTAGGCTTGACTTCCTGTGAGGGTCACCCTTTAGAGAGGCTTGACCAAAGTAGAGGTCTTTACCCATGGCATGGTATTAACACTCTTCCAGCTGGGATTATAGGTCCCCACCAGTCCATATTTAAGGGATGTCGGTTAAGTGAGAACTCCTACAATTATAGTTTTGTATCAGTCTTTAGAGTAGAACTCAGAAATCAGGACTGTCAGATACAGTCACCTATCTCAGTAAGGAACTCAGATAGTTCTATAGATTCATAGACCACCCGCTAGATAGGCTTGGTCCCTCATAAAGTTATTTAGTTGAGTAATCTCATTATCAGATTTAGAGATCACCCATTAGATATGCCTGCTTTTGTTCTCAAATTCAATTGAGTAATCTCATTATTAGATTCAGAGATCACTCGTTAGATAGGACTGATCTCGTTCTCAGATTTAGTTGAGTAATCTCATTATTAGATTCAGAGATCACCCATTAGATAGGCCTGATCTCGTTCTCAAATTCAGTTGAGTAATCTTATTATCAAATTCAGAGATGACTCATTAGATAGGCCTGATCTCATTCTTAGATTCAGTTGAGTAATCTCATTATCAAATTCAGAGATCATCCATTAGATAGGCCTGATCTCGTTCTCAGATTCAGTTGAGTAATCTTATTATCAGATTTAGATATCACCCGTTAGATAGGCCTAATCTCATTCTCAGATTTAGTTGAGTAATCTTATTATCAGATTCAGAGATCACCCATTAGATAGGCCTAATCTCATTCTCAGATTCAATTGAGTATTCTCATTATCAGATTTAGAGATCTTCTGCTAGATAGGTTGGATCTCAGACATAACCTTTTCTTATCATTGATAGTAGATTTAGGGATCATCCATTAGAGAGGCTTGATCTCATATTTGGTCAGTCGAGAGTAGTAAGCTCAGCTTTCAGTCATAGATATAAGTAGATTCAGTTAATCAGCTTCAGTATCATCAGTTTTTGGGATCACTCACTAGATAGGACTGATCTCAACTTCAGTACTCAGTTATCAATATCAGAAGATTTAGTTATTCAGTATCTCAATATTTATAGTGAGTTTAGATGACAGTAAAGCAGTATCTGAGTTTTAGTATTTCGAGTTGCAATGTTTTTAGTTATGGTTTGTGAATTCATGCATATGTCCTCATTCAGTAATCTCATGATTATTTAGTTAAGTAATTGTTCATGTATAAGCCCCTGTATTTAGCCTTACCTCATATTCATACTCAATACATTCCCGTACTGACACATTTACGCTATGGTGTTTTATTTGACACCATAGGTTCAGAGGTACGAGATCCATAGTACCCCTAGTAGCTCATTCCAAGTCAGCAGCAGTAGACGTAGCCGTGAGTTCTCTTCATTCGAGGATGATTCTTATTTTGTTATCGTATCAGATTTAGTTTATTTTCAGTAGACGGAGTTAGTTGGGGACATGTCCCATCAAATCCATATTTATGAAAGTTTAGAGGCTTTTCGGACAGATGTATCAGTATTCAGTTTTCAGTTTTGAGTATTCTAGATGTTTTGAACCTTATGGACAGTTTTTGCCAGTTTTCTGCATTTATTATAGATATTATGCAGTGCTCAGGTATAGATATTAGTAGAGGGTTATCTAGTGGTCCTTCAAGATCATGAGCACCGTGTGACATTCCGGTTCTAAAAAATTGGGTCGTTACACTATCTAAGTAACTGCTCATCACTACATCATTTCATAAGGAGAGTTCACTGAAGGATTAAATCATGAAGACCTGAATCATGAATGGACACTATAAAGAACTTGACACTTAATTGAAGCCTGAGGAATAGAATATTAACATCATGAATTTATCAAGAGGTCTAAACTGAGAATATACTTAAAGAAATCTTAATTTTGTTGATCGTTAGAAGTGTGGCATGAGTCATGGAAACTGAGCATACTGTAAGGCATGAGTACATGAGTCATGAGCTACATGATCTGAGTCTGGAGGTTTTGTATTCATGGAACATGATTCATTCTAATGAGTGAACCGAAACTCCTTATACTAGGAACTGTAAGCATACATGATTTTTGATAAGGTACATAAATATGAGCTATGATCATAGAAATTTTCATGTAATCCATGAGAACTAACATTACTGACATTACTACAAAAATTCTGAAAGCCTGACTTGGTTACTTGTCCTACCATCTCCCCCTTAGCTTAAAATCATCATTCTAAAGTTGTGAACCAATTAATCAACAATTCTAAACTGAAGTGTCACCACTTTACTCTAAAGTCAGGGGGAGACACTGAAAAGGGCTTTGCTAATATTTCGGGTCTGACACCAAAGTTGACGGTTATATAGGGGTTACAAAGGAAGTGATGTCTCAGGATTTAACAAGGCATAAACATTAAGATGAATGACTCATAATGTACACGTAACTATATTAGGAGAAATTCCCTAATCATGGCAAGACTGGAGTGTATAAAATTTGTTTTGGCATTGACCACTAGTGGTACTGGAAGTGGCGCCCTGATGAGTCTAGCGACCGGATGGAACTGGAAGATGACTGTGCAAACTTTGCAGCCCATTCTTAGGACATTATCGGACTCTATGACCTAACTCTCCATATCTAAAACATATATCAATGTCAGCTTTACACACACCTAGGTGATTTCTACCATATTTTTCACAAAGTGGATGGGTACGACCACTGCTCACACTACCCTGGTTTTAGAGAATGGTGACCCATCCCAACGGTCATTCCTGAACTTTGGTACTGGTGCACTAGTTGAGGATGGAGCTGGAACTAAAGACTTTGGAAAAAACTGGTAACGGTTACTGCCTTCTGACATAGGCTGAGCAAAACTAAAGCTACCCGTTCTGGCTCTCTTATTCTCTCTCTCCTTCTTCTTAAGCTTCTACTCCTCAATCTATTGAGCATGGACTATAAGCCTATATATGTCTATATCTTTAATCAACATCACTATTCTTCACTCCTTAACCACACTATTTAACACCCTCGATTCGAACTTGCTCATTCTAGACCTATTGTCTGCTACTACAATGGGAGAATACCTAGATAACTAATTAAACTTGAGGGAATACTCTTTCACACTCATACTTCCTTGCTTGAGGTTAATGAACTCTAACACCTTGGCTTCTTTCAGCTCTAAGGGAAAGAATCTATCTAAGAAAGTAGTAGCAAAATCTTCCTACTTTATGAGCTCTACATATGTGCCCTTGTCTACCTTCCACTGCTTAAACCACGTATGAGCTACATCTTGTAGCTGATAGGCAGCTAACTTAGCACTCTCACTGGAAGTTACTCCCATGATATTTGTGACTTTTTGAACCTGATCGAGGAACTCCTGTGGATCCTCTTCTGACTTAGATTCTGAGAATAGGGGAGGATTCATTCGGGTGAAGTCCCGAATTTTGGTTACAGCAGCATTGGCCGCTGGGTTGGCTGGAATAGCAGCTGGTCATTTATTCTGAGCTTTGACTAAATTTTCTAGAGTAGTGAATGCAGCTCTGAATTCTGTATGAGAAACGTGCTCATCCAGGGGATCTGCGTGAACAGGTTGAGGGGCTGACTGGTTTCTGGTCCTTTTTTTGTTAGTCCTTCTGGGAGGCATATTCTGTAAATGAAAGGAAGAAGCGGATTAGACTGAGAGTTTTTAACTGTAGCTCATGTTCACTCACATGTAATGAATACTGAAAGAAGGAAAACTGTTCCTAAAATATCTCATAGCCTCCTATCTATAAGTGTGGCACACTACACACCTATGCACAAGACTCTATTAAATGTAGATTTCAGACTTCCTAAGACTTTGTTGAACCTTAGGCTCTGATACCATGTTTGTAACTCCCCAAGTCTGTATCCTAGACGCTACACGGTGCTTATGACCTCGAAGGACCACAAGCTAACCCATGACTGATATCTTCTGTGAGCACTGAATAATAATACTGTAAAATATGGAAAATAGACTAAAATGCCATAATGTTCAAAATCTGTAAATACTGAATAAGTGTATCAACTGAAATATCAATCTTGTAAAACTTGAACACTATCTAAAAAACTAGTCTGAAAAGCCTCTAATCTAAACTGTCTAATAGTGGAGTTGAAGGGACAATCCCCCAACCAACTCCATCTATTGAAATACTGAAACTACTGAAATAATAAAATAAAAGAATATCCTCAAATGATGAGAACTCACTACTAAATCTATTGCTAGTTAAATCTGAATCTAACTATGCGCAGTCAGGAACCTGAGCATCCGAACATATGATATGAGACATCATAGCATAAGAGAAAGTATGTGCCAGTACGTGGAATGTACTGGTATTCTAGATGAGGTAATGCTGAATGCAAGGGTTCATATGCATAAACAATAACTAACTAAACGATATAGAGTAACTGAATATGAGATTACATTAATAACTGAAACTTCTATCAATACTGGGTATGCAATCTGTGTATATAGATATACTGTAACTGATCTTTTCTAAAGATAAGTACTGAGTTCTGATACTGAGTAACTGATAAACTGTGATTACTTATACTGATTGACTGCATCTAACAGTCCTGACTATGTAGAACTGAACTGAGTTCTATATTGAAGACTGAAACAAGAAACTGTGAGAGGTAATCATCTAATCGACATGCCCCCAAAAAATAAGATAACTGAGTTGGGGTCCAATCTATTACCCCAATTGGAAGGGTGTCAATACCGTGCCACAGGTAAAGACAATAGTTGTGAGTATACTAAAAAATGTGGAAAATAGGCTGAAATGCGATAAGGTTCAAAATCTATAAATACTAAATAAGTGTATCAACTGAAATACCAACTCTGTAAAACATGAAGACTGTTTGAAAAACTAGTCTGAAAAACCTCTAATCTGAATTGTCTAATAGTGGAGTTTAAGGGACAATCCCCCAACTAACTCCATCTACTGAAATACTGAAAATACTGAAATAATGAAATAAAATAATATCCCTCGAATGATGAGGACTCACTGCTAAATCTACTACTGGTTAAATCTAAATCTGACTATGCACGATCAGGAACCTGAGCATCCACACCTATCATATGAGACATTATAGTGCAAGATAAAGTCTATGCTAGTACATGGAATGTACTGTTATGCTATATGAGGTAAGGCTAAATGGAAGGGTTCATATGCAAAACAATAACTAATTGAATGATATAGAGTAACTGAATGTGAGATTACATGAATAACTGAAACTACTATCAATACTGGGTATACAATCTGTGCATGTAGATATACTGTAACTAAGCTTTTCTAAACCTAAGTACTGAGTTCTGATACTGAGTAACTAATAATCTGTGATTACTTATACTGATTGACTGCATCTGACAGCCCTGACGCTGTAGAACTGAACTGAGTTCTATATTGAATACTGAAACTAAAACTGTGGGAGGTAATCATCTAATCGACATGCCCCAAATAAAATAAGATAACTTAGTTGGGGTCTAATCTGCTACCCCAATTGGAAGGGTGCCAATACAGTGACATGGGTAAAGACAATGACTATGAGTTAACCGTACTGGCAGGAAGACATATTTTTCAACCCTCTCTGACAAGAAAAATTATGAGAGATAAGTCAACCCTTATCTGGTAGGAAGTTATCCCAACCTACGCTTGTTATGTAGTTTTGTAACTCAGGGATTGCTACTAAGGGTCAAACCCTATACTAACAGAAATTCCCCTATCCCTGGGTTCTCTCAGTGCTGAATCCTACTCCCAACTAAAGACGCTAAACTGATCACCAGACTGTACTAGGTTTGACTGAATTGTTACTGAGAATGTTAATTGACTGAATTGGACTGATACTGAGTTTCACTACATTCTGTAACAAATCGAGAACTACTGATTGTGACAAGACAGATACAACTTTATAACTGACACTGGCTCTAGGTACATAACTAGATTTTCGAGTATTAAATACCCCTAGGACTCGATAGCATGAAAAGTAAAGCATACCATGATCTTGAATAACATAACAATATTCACCTGTTCATAATTCGTCCATAGAGACATTTCATCAAACACTTGTTATGCATTAACTTGTACATGAATGGGGAATACATGTTAGCGTGCTTTAATGGCACTATTTCATTCTCATAAATAATTTATCAAACACATGGGAGGCATACTTGGTTTATTAAATCATAAACACTTAGGTTTAACATGGTTACAACAAACAATTTGCAAATAAAAGGGTCTATCATGTAATTCAACACATGCTAGGATTAATTCTTAGAACTTGTAATCTAAATCATGGATTAAAACCCAAACAACATCATGAACATGGATACAACCAAATTGAAACATAGAATTCATGAAATCCAAACTTGTATTTTGAAAAAAAAGATTCTTGGGCTCCATGGAATGTAAGGATCCATGGATGAACATGTAACATACCTTGGATTGTCAATTCTTGGAGACTCTTGAAGGAATTCTTAGGCTTGACCTTGATTTCTTAAACTAGGGTTTTTGCCTCTTGAGAGAGAATGTTTTATTCTTGAGGAAACATAGATGAAGTAATGAGCAATTTAGATTATTAATGGCATAAATCTCATGTTTAGGCTGATTAGGGATTTTAGGAATTGGCCATAAAGTCCATGGAATTAAATAACGGAAACTCAAATTCCCAACTTTGCATATTGGCGCGACGCGGTGAAATCGTGCCAGCTTACTGGAAAATGGACAACTGGGAACTGGACTGGTGGCGCGACGTGACGCCAACGCGGTGCCTCACTTGATGCGATTTTGGTCCTTGGCGTAACACGGTGGAATTGTGTTTCCTTACTGGAAATTGACAATTGTGAACTAAGTCTATGGCACGACGCGCCAATATCACGGAGCAATATTATAATTTGACGATTGCCATTTTTACATACTCCGCGATGCGCTACTGTGCTGAATGACATTGTTTAATGACTGAAACTTAAAATCGCCATAACTTTTTACCCGATTATCGGATTTAGGCAAATTTTATATCGTTGGAAAGCTAATTGAATTTTCTACACAATGGCAGGCTCTAAACTGAAATATACAAGTATTTCAAAAAATTTATATAGGATATTTCATGGACTGAGAGTTAATCTAAGATAGGGAAATATTTCTGAAATAAGGGAAATTCTAAAATTTCCTCAAGCTACTATTTATAGTCCACTACAGTAGTTAAGCTACTGTTGTGGCATCATCTAACCACCGTGTTGATTGATGTTGCTGAAAATACACCTCCCAAAAATATAAAGTAGATGTTAATCAAATATAGTCCTTAACTAGTCTGGGGTTGAACTCACAAGGTATAAGGACTAAAGCCGATTAAGTATTCGTCGAAGTAATTTGCAAGTAAGTCAAAAGATGGGTTTGGTGAAACAAAGTATCAATAGTAATGATAATTGAGTTGTTGAGGTTTTAATCAATATGAGATGAACACTAGGACTGTGATCCCTTGACTTCTTAATTCCACAGATTATTTGTGCTAGTTAATTATCCCAATATGTTGCATGCAAAATCTAACAATATATAAATGTCCTAAATTTCTTTTGGACTTGTTGTAGATGAATTTCACTCATCTCCGTCAAGACTCATAGTGTTACTAACCCTTGTTCTCGATCTCAGATTAACTATCTTTGTTACAACCTAGTTATTAGATGAAAGTTTATAGCTTCAAATCTTTGTTGTTATTCATTTTTTCTAATTGATATGTCTCTCTCGAGCATGTTTAGAATACAGGCGAGTTCCTAAAATATTCAACCTTTAGAAAAGCAATCATACTGAAGGAGATACCAATACGTACAAGCACATCGGTGTAGACTGACTTTGCACTTAATCCATTTATCTAATTCATCATGTTCCCACAACCCTAGTTGTTGTGTTTACTCATAATTGAAAGCACACAATTAGAATTCATAGATGAAGACATCATTATGAACTTACAATAAGAAATAAACTCCAAAATCTCAGCTTTGATTAAACCCTAGGAATAATGTCCATACAATCCCAATAATATGACTTAGAATTGTGTAATATGAAGTAGTGTATGTAATAATTGTCTATGTAATAATTTTCTAACCTCATAAAAATAATCCTATAAGAATATTTATAGACAAAACAAATCCCATCCTAAACCAAAAAAAAAACTTTGTTGGTTGCCTCAGATGAGAAAAAGGTACGATAGTGGCAAAACCCACGATTGTTATTTGTCTATTGCTGTTTATACTTGGACTTGATCACTTTCTGGTATTCCATGGTACGATTATCAATACAAACCCATGGTTTTAATGTACGATCATGGAATATTGTCATCAGATCTTTATTCTACAGAAGTTCTAAGACTTACAACAACTGAAGTATCTTCCCACGACCAGATGGTACTATTATTATTTCAAGGCATGGTCATTGGAAGCTATAATTTGATCCTCTTGCACTTAACTCCTACATATGTGAATTTCCCTTTGTACTGATGATCACATTGTATGATTGTGACATCAACTCACGATTATGATTCGTTCTATCTAAGAGACCTCTGATTTGTAACATTTCTAAATCTATGGTACGAAATCCTAGGACCACCGTGGTTAGATCCCACAATCGTTGCTAGGATGTATGATGCCAAATTTGTCCAATCTTAAGCATTTTCCTTCTCTAAGTCCATAAATCCTACAAACACCAAATGAAACACATCAAATCCACAGAAGTTCCCTTATACTTGCATATATTACTCATTTTTAGTGTCATAATTTCACATCACATCAATACCCTCAACTTAAAATGTTTGCATGTCCTTGGGAAAATACAATACTAAACGAACTAAGACGCTTAATTAGAGAAAAATCAAGATCACTATAGCAGTCAATTTTACAAAATTAGTCTTCCACACATGCAAACAACTTAAGTAAATTCAGCATCCTCTTTTACTAGCATAAACACCCAGTACAGTGTTCATGCAATACACATATTCTAACACAACGAGATTAGGACATGGCATAACATTGTGAATAGACAAAAAAACACATTGACCATAGAACTACATAAACAAGCAATAACTAGAATACAACCAATATGCCCTGACATCAAATACGTCTCTAATCACTCAGTATATGTTATGAAATCTATTACTAGGACTGTATCAAATCTCTCGCTCTCATAAAAAAGTCAGCTTGTATGTATTTGATACCATAGGCTTTCCCTTATTTTCTATGTTTCATCTTTCCGATAGTTGAGTGAGGATCACTATAGGTCTATTATAGGCTTGTAATGTAGCCTTGGGGACAGGTATGGTATATTTGGATGTAGTGACTTATTCCTTCTTGTCACTACACTACTTTTGGCTACACTTTCTTATTTTCTTTCATTTTTCTCACTTTTCTTCATTTTTATTTCCTTTTGGAACTTAGGAGTGATTTTATTTCAGATCACCTAGCTATTTTTTTAGTTTTTTAGATTTTCTTTTTCTTTTCAGTTCTCTCTCTCTCTTCTCTTTTTTTCTTATACCTCACCCAATTCTATTTTTTATACTACAAATTCTTTATACCCTCCATTTACACACCCCTAAACAATATCCACCCTCAACTTAGGTGACTTTCCTAAGTTATGGTACATAGCGTCAAAGGAAAGACTAGGTCCAAAGAAGGTTCATTGTAATAATTGGGATGGTGAATCTGGTAGTTCAAAGAAAAATGTCGATTAAGGGATTTCATCTCAATGTTTGGGTTCAAAGGATAAATGATTATTTGGTAGGTAATTTAGGATAAAGTGAACTAATTCAATCACGGCCTATGAAACTTTCCTAACCTCCTATCCTACAGCTTTTAGAGAGACTAACCGCATAAGTTCTAGATCGCACACAGACCGACTAGGTAATATACCTTACTCATTCATGGCTCAGGGCTTTTATCAAAATTATTACCTATTTAGTTCATACTAAATCATCCAGGTTATCCTAATAACAATCCTAATGCCATGTATAGATCCTATATTGGTCACAACACAACACATGCAAACACTACATCATAAAAACAAAATATTTAAAGTGTGTCCTTTTAAACACAATCAGAAATAGGTAAGCATGCTTATTAAAATCATATTGAACCAAGTTTTATTAAATTATTGTAAGTCACACTAAAATAAAAAACAACAAAGAAAAAAGTAAAAAGATCTAAACATGTCGGTTCTACCAATGATAACATAGTCGAGGGAAAAGAAACAGATCAACAATAACTCTCGGCTATTGTACTCCCCCACCCCCAACTTGAAATCATGAAAGATAAGGGACATACTTGGAGTTCCCTAGGAATCAATGAAACTCAGATACCATGATAAGGTAGGTGGGTATCTCACAATATCATCCTCAATAGTGGTCTCGGTTGAGGCCATGAAACTCAAAGTTATGTTGGCCTTGGTGGTCTCTAAATCACTCAAAGTCTCAATCTCAGAGGCAACATCCATGCCCCTATAAGTATTCGCACCCACCTACATGGTAGGTGGTATCATATCACCCTCTAGGATACTTTCCCTAGAGGTCTTACCTTCTACCTTTGCCTATTTCTCTAATTTTTTTTTCTTTACTTACTATCCTATCCGAGTTTATTATTTCTTTTCCTCTTTCAACGGTTCAAATTAGCTCTTACAATCTTCATCAATATTTTGAAATCTTGGGATGAAGTATAAAATTTGAGAATCAAGTACTCAATATCCACCATGAGTGATGTCAAAGGAGTCATAGGAGATGGTGATGGTTATAGTTCTATATCAGCTTATCGACCAAGACTATGACCGCTTCATTTAACTCTTCTATCTCATCTTGAAATTGTCTAATTTGAGGCCTAGACTACATCAAGTATGACCATTACCCGACCCTTAAATATGTACATATTAGTTTGTATAGTACTCACAATACCTAGGATCTTATCACTCACTTAGGCTTAATCCCACCACCCAACTTCTAAATGCAAGCATTATGTAAAATTTTGTTTTAAATAATCTTATCCAACTAGGCAATCAAAATCAATGTTTAGCCACCCAGAACCAATGGTCTAATCTGAGCTGAGGTCAGTGGTGCTGAAGAAGATGAGAAACTAATATCAGACATATGTATATCACTAGGGTCATCCCCACCTACATCATGGATCCCAAACCTCTCACTTGCATAGCCAGGTTTCACAAGTCGTTTGTTATAGCTAAATAACTGGACTTAGTTGGTTGAATGAAATTAAAGACTTGTGAGACTAAGGGCATACCTGAATCATGTAGCAGCTTCATAATCAAGCTTAAGAATGGGAGTGTGGTACTAAACTCAAGCACTCGATCTCTGAATGGAGGTATGAGCCTCATAAAGAATAAACTAATAATAATAAAAAATGTTCACTACTGTTCTATTTCTTGGAAAACTTTAGCCACCATAGACACCACCTCCGGTGGGTTAGGAAAAGATCAACATGACTAAGGAGACAATAAATAATGAACCACATAGTTTTACTAATACGATAAATTATGCAGAGAAGTTCAAGCACAAAATTATTCATAAGAATATACCTAGGGTTCCACCTAAATTGATTGTAATGTTGCAAGAGGAACCTAGTGTAACTTGGAAATCATCAGAGGTTAGAAGTTTAATAATTCAAGAGAATCTACAATATGTTCTTTTATGGTAAACCAAAAATTAAAGAATTTAGAAGATTAATTTAAGATCAATATGGCATCAAAGGAGAATGCACTATAGGAGTACTAAATGTCAGGCATATGCTTATTTGATTGAAAGGATTAGAGGATTATGTGAATCTATTGTCGACTGTTTCATATTATATAAAGGCTAAGAAGATATACTGGCAGATGAGAACATTTAAGTAGGATCCATGGTTTGGAAACTACAATTGAAGTAGCATGGATATCCTTGCCAGATCTTTCTCCTAATTACTTTGCAAAAGAAGCAATTTTTTCAGTTGCTTCAGTGGTGGGGAAACCTTTAACAGTGGACATAGAAACTAAAAATCAGACAAGTCCTAGTTGTGAGAATGTTAAAGTGGAAATGGATTTGATAGCTAAGTTAACCCAGAGGGTGAGAATCAATAAAGAAGTTGATTTGACTGTTGAAATTAAATCTAAATGGATACAAATTTAGTATGACTATATGCCCAAATATTATAAGGAATATTGTTTGCAAGGGAATGACGATATAGCTATTGGAATATTCATATTTAATTACATGATACTAAAATTAAAGAAATGGAAGCAATGGAGAATAAGCAGCCAGAAGGTGGTCAGGTGGATAAAAAAAGAGAAGCAACTAACAACAACATTAAAATAAGAAATTGCAACAAATAACAATGGTTTACAAGGAGAAACAAGTATAAAAGGGATAGATATAGTCATATTATGGGGGATATAGAGGAAAAAAGCATAGAAGATCTACCAGTATCTAATGATTTTGTAGCTCAAAGTTCAAATGGGTCAGATGTGATTGATCAAAAAGAAGAAGAGAAAAATACAAGTGAGAAGAAAAAGAAAAACAAGGAAAGCACCAAATACTGGGTTGATAATAGATTTGATAAGACTTCATCAGGAGTGTATTCAGTAAGAGAAACATCTTATGAGCAAGGAGTAAAAAAACATACAACAAATAAGTCAGGAGAACCAAGTGTTATCTAGTCACAGTGATGCATAATTTTAGATAATACATTCAAAACATAAGTCAAGTGAGAAGGAGGAAGATTCAAAAAAGCTAGTAATAGATAATCAAGACATTAATAATGAACCAGGGATGGTAATAAAGGGGTGATTCCATTAGCTATACAAGCTGTAAATCAACTTGAGTTCAGTAATTAGATAAAAATGATCTAGATGAGATGACACAAAAAAGAATATAGAGAAAGTATCAATATAAGGCAATATGTCACCCAAGAAGATAGACACAATCAAAGTAGCACAGGGTAAGAAGTATAAAAAGGAAAAAAGTGCGGTTACTACTACAATGCAGACAAAGAGCCATTCCAAAAATAAATCAGGATGAATGCATTGTTATGGAATATAAGGTCGGTGAACACTCAGAAAGCATTCTCCAGATTGATAACTTTACAAAGAAGTCATTATTTTTATTTTATAGACCTTATGTAGCCATTACAAGATAGTCATAATATAGAGGAATAGAAAACAAGATTTGGGATACAACATGTAGTGGCAAAATAATCTGGGAAAATTTGGGATTTCGTGGATTCAAGTGTAAATTTCACATTCATTAGGGATGAAGATCAACATATGACTTTGAAGTTAGAAAATTAGGAAGCATGAGTGATGGTGATGGACACATTAGTTTATGCAAAATGTACTCAACTTGAAAGAATTTCTCTATGGGAATTAATAGGTGGTATGGCACATTCCATTCAAGATCCATGGATACTAGGAGGAAACTTCAATGTGATCCTTAGTGATGAAGAGAAATTGGGGGTCTGCCTGTTATTATTGCTGAAACTGAAGATTTCAAGAATTGCATTAATTTGTGTAATGTCAAAGATCCTGGATTGTAAGGAAGTAAACACATATGGTTGAATGGAAGAGTAGATGAAGATTTCATATTCATAAAAAGTTGGACAGCGTTCTTTGGAATGACAAAATGCAAAGCTTATTTCAAGTTTTAGAGGTCGAACATTTAACAAGAAGTGGTTTGGGTCATGTTCCCTTGCTTTTGCATTTTATTATTATTAATCAACAAATAATCACTACCTTTAGGTATCAATTTCTTGCTTAAGGAAGAACCTTTCCTAGATATTTTAAGACAGAACTAGAAAACTGAGGTGCAAGGCAACCCCTTCATTATGTTCCATTAAAAGTTGAAGAACACCAAATCTGCCTTAACTCAATGGAGTAAGGATAAGTTAAGTAACATTTTTCAAGAAATTGCAAATTTAGAGGAAGTTATTATAGCTATAGAGATACAATTTGAGGAAGATCCATCAGGTACAAATAGGGTGAAGATGCTTAAGGCACAGGAAAAATTAAACCATCAAATCAGGACAGAAGAGGAGTATCAAAAACAAAAAAATAGGTTTTCAATGGTGTAAATATAGGGAAAGAAATAATAAATTCTTTCATACAATTGTTAGAGGATGAAGGAGAAGAATAAAGGTGAATAGGATCCAAAGAAGAGGCAATTTGGCTAATGGATCAGAATGAGATTGCAGAAGTTGTAGTTAATTTTTTCCATAAATAGTTCTATAAACCATAGTATTGTGAAGAAATTTCAATGCTGGGTGATGTGCCAAAAATTGTATCTACATAGAAGAATGAAGAGTTGATTAAAATTCCCAACATACAGGAGGTTAAGGATGCAGTTATATGGCTAAATAGGAATGGTGCAGGAGGACCAAATGGAATGACAGGGGATTTCTACCAGGATACATGGGACATTATTGTAGAAGATATGTATAATATAGTAGTTTCTTTCTGTTGTGGTTTTGAGCTACCAAGATTTATTACTTATACTAACTTAGTAATGTTGCCAATAAAGTTAGTACTGAATACCTTTTTAGACATGAGGCCAATATCACTAAGTAACTATGTCAATAAGATTTTTTCCAAAATCATTCATGACAAAATCAAAAAATTATTACCAGAAATTATTTCAAAGGAACAAGCGGGTTTTGTTCAAGGGGGAAGCATAGGAAAGAATACTCTGGTGGTCAAAGAAATCATTTTAGAGATAAGGATAAAGGTAACCCCCTAACATGGTTATTAAATTAGATATGATGAAACCATATTATTGGGTGGAGTGGCTATATTTAACAAAGGTGATGAGGAAAATGGGATTTAGGGAAACTATTATTGACTTGGTGTACGGATAGTAAGTGATATTTGGTACTCAATCCTTCTTAATAGATAGCCTAAAGGATTCTTTAGATCGTATAGAGGATTTAAATAAGGAGATCCTCTATCTCATGTACTTTTTATACTAGATACAGAGGTGATGTCTAGGTCTTTAAAGTGTTTATTACTGAAAAAAGAGTTTAAGATGATTGGAATGCCTAGGGGAAGTCCAAAAATAAAGCATCATGCCTTTGCAGATGAAATGATAATTTTATGCAAGACAAAATTGGGAATTTTGTAGAAAGTTATAGCAACTCTTAAGAGATATAAGAAGGTGTCAGGTTAGAAGATTAATAAAAACACAAGAAGATTAATAAAGAGAAAAATGCAATATACTTGCATAAAGAAGTATCATATGGGGTTGTAGTGATGACAGAAGTAGCAACAGGTATTTTAAGGAAAGATTTTCCTTTAACATACCCAAGATGTCTCGTCTTTCATATAAGGAAAAGGAATGACTATTACCAACATATTATAAATAGAATAAGTGGTTAATTGCAAGGATAGGAAAATAATTATTGTCTTATGGAGGTAGGGATATACTTATCAAGCATGTTTTACAAAGAATACCAGTCCATTGTCTATCAGTGATGAACCCACCTATGGATGTGTTAATTACAATTAAGAAGATGATGGCTTAATGATTTTGGAGCAGCTTTATAGGAGAAAAGGTTAGACATTGGTCAAGATAGCAAACTTTATGCTTACTAGAAGAGGAAGGAGGTCTGGGTTTTAGATTATTGAAAGATATATCTATGGCCCTATTATGTAAACTATAGTGGAACTTCATAACAAAAGAGTCATTATGGAGTACTTATATGAGCAATAAGTACTGCAAAAAGAGAACCCTAATATGGTTATATGGAGAAATGGTCCAGGAGGTTCACAAGTATGGAAGAAGATGTTGACGGCTAGAGATCTAATAGAACGCAAACTCTTATGGAAAACTCTAATGGAAACTCAAGTATTTGGTTTTATAACTGGACAACTATAGGGGAGCTTTATCCTATCATTCAGGAAAGGTGAGAATGGGATGACAGGTATCAAAAAGTAAGAGATTCACTACAAAATGGGAGTTGGAATGCTCATCTAATAACTAAAAATTTTCTAGAAGAGGTTGTTACGCATATTTTAGACAAAATAAGAACCCTAAGTCAAACAGAAGAGGAGGATAGGCCCAGATGAATGCTTGAGACTAATGGAAAGTTCATTGTAAGATCAACATGGAAATAAATTAGACAAAAGGATAAAAGTGGCACAACTTTCAAGGATATATGAATAAAAAGGTTACCTTTTAAAATGGCTTTCTTCATGTGGAGGATATGGACGGGCAAAGTTTCAGTGGATGATAATATTAGGAGATGGGGAGTTGAAGGACCATCCAAGTGTTGGTGTTGTGCTAACTAGCTTAGGAGACCATGTCACATGTGTTTCTAAGATCAACTATTGCTAATAGGACCTTTTCCTATTTTTTATATTTTGCACGTATAAACATACAAGGATTGAGTTTCAGGGAACTAATAATGGCTTGGTGGAATGTTGATGTTAGGCAAAGATAAAGAGATTATTTTTAAGATATTCCTAGAATGATCATCTAAGAATTATGGAGAAAGATAACTAGCACAAAACATGAAGGAAAGAACATCATAGCACACCGAGTATTAAACAATATAACTAGGAATTTGAAAATATTGTTGAAAGTGAGAAAACCAACTAAGAAATTTCCATATGCATGGACAAATATTTTGAGGGAATTTGAGAAGTATAGATCAAGAGTGAAGGTTACTAAATTTACATGGGAATTTCCACAGCAAGGATGGGTAAAATACAACACATATGGAGTATCTAGGGATAATCCTATGTTTTTTTTCTTAGGGTTGAGCAAGGAGACCTATTATATGCTAAAGGACCTAACATAGAAGATACTAAAAATTTAGAAGCAGAGGCAATTTCTATATTCCAGGCATCTACACATTGTATTGAATCACTACATAGAAAAGTTATCATTCAAACAGACTCTGTAACTATGCAAAAGATTTTAAACAGAGAGTGGGAATGTCTATTTAATTTATACGATATAATAGATCAAATATGGACTTCATTATTATCAATGTCCATTTCATGTCATACTACAACAATTATTCCATTTTTGGACTTGAACTGGCATCCATACTATCAATATCATACTCCCTTATAAGATGCGAACTGGTACATGTATCATAATAGTCATAATAAATATCCTAACTCAAATCGGTAATAATATATTCAATAGCATAATCATTATCTGAACTTGAACTGGTAAACGTATCACCATTATTGTATTCAATACACAAACTCAAACCGGTAATCATATAATCATTATCATGGCCAATATCTAGACTCGTACTGATAAATATATATAATCAATATCATAAACAATACCCAGACTTAATACCAATAGGCATCAATTCCCAATACCAACCCATCATAACCATCAAGTGCCAAATATTCTCAATATTATCTAAGTAAGAAATTTCAAGGAGTATAATAGACTTATAAAAGGTTACAAGGATAAATATGAATATTGGCCTTAGGTGGGTCAAAAATCCCATTTCTAAATCCTCAAAATTCATTACAAGGAAAATTCTACCCCATACTGGGCTAAGGTATCTAAGTCAAATTTTAGATGTTAACTAAGTTGCAATCAACCTTAAGAAATAAATTTTGCCTAATGCATGAGCAACTAAGCCAATTATGCCTAAATTACGATTTTTGAATAGACTAAACGGTCCAACTAACCTATGCAGTGCAAATTCTATCACCAAAAGCTAAAACCCAACCCAGATATTACACAATACTATAAACATACTATGAATTAGATCAATCTACAAAGAGGGAAACCTAGCATACCTGAACGTCGAAGAAAGCTCGAAGAATCCTCTAAATCACTAATTTTCCCTTCGGAGAAGCTTTCACAAGGTGCCATACTATCAAAATCTCAATCTACTCATCAAAGTAAAACTAATGCTACCTATATTGAACTATTGTGATTTGGGTCCAAAATCACGCTAAATCCCATGTGGGGCTTGTTTTAGAAAATCACATTTCCGAAATCAACTCAACGTCCCCTTATGCTCAAGGAACATTTAACTCAAAAATAGGTGAATTATGATCTATATTGGTTCTCAAATCAAGACACCAAGGTTTAGGGATTTTAGAGAAGAAAAGTGAAAATCAACCATGGAAATGGAGGAATCTTACCTCGAATTTGAAGGAAAACGTGTAATCGATCTTTACCCAAGTTCCCAAAAGCACCCATAATACAATTCTTAAGCTATTCCACCCCTTAGGGTTTAAGTCACTTGATAATGGATGAGGAATGGGAAAAAATAAGCTAAAATGGGAAGGGGGGTATTATGCATTTCTCAGGGGCTCGGGTATCACAATTATTACCCTCGGTCGCAGTCACGACACCTGGACAAAAAGGCGGAAGCGACAATCGTCATAAGGGATATCCGTTTTGCACCACCGGTCCATTGCCACAGTGAGTCGCATTCACGATATGAGGTGCGTATTTACGACACTCACTGCTGATGGACAGATCACGATCACTAACCCGCGACCGCCAGTGCACCAACACCAGTTTATACTTGGACTTTCCATATCTCCACCAACACCTGTAGATTTATTAGGAACCCTATATATGTAAAAACAATATGCTACCCTATCAAATTCAACATTTTGGACTCAATGGCTCAATCAAACTTTTTATCCAAGGTCATTTCAATTAAAAATGGGTCCCACATCCATTTTCCATTTTCTTAACTTTTTGACCAATAGCTCAAAATGAGTTTGGGTGACTCAGGACACAAACCAAAGGTCCACCAAGCCTAAAATCGATATTGAAGAGCTATTGAAATTGGTAGATTTAGCATGCCAGATCATTTTGCCAAAGTTTTTGCTCGGTGTCTATTTTGAACCAACGAAGACTTCAAAAAATGGAATTGGCTATAAAGATCAAACAAACTATCTGATAACCAAACTGTCAGTCCCAGTAAGTCATAAATGACCTGGGGCAGCTATATGAATTTCTAACAGTGAAAATATATGGAAATAGAGTAAATGACCTGAAGAGTCATTACTATATCCACTACTAAAAGGACTTTCGTCCGTGAAAGTCAAGGATTAGGATGTACCTGAAGCCTCGAACAAGTGAGAATACTGGGTCTATATCTTGCTCTTTATCTTCCAAGTAGACTCATCTACTGGATGATACTTCCACTGAACCTTAACTAAAGGAATCTTCCTAGTGCACAATCGCCTGACAACACTAGCCATAATGAGCACAGGTTCCTCCTCGAAGGTCAACCGCTCATCCAACTAAACTAAATCCCATCTACGAACAAGAGAAGGATAAGAAATATATCACCACAACATAAAAACATGGAAAATAGGATGGATAAAATCAAAATTAGGGGGTAAGTCTAGCTCATAATCTACCTTACCAATAGTATAAAAAGTTTTGAAAGGTTCAACGTATTTGGGGTTAAGCTTGCCCTTCCTCCCGAACCTCATCATATCTTTTATAGGGGACACACAGAGGAATACCCTATCTCCACCTCCAAATCTCAAGTCATAAAGCCTACGGTCTGCATAAGACTTCTTCCTACTTTGAGTTGTTCTCAACCTATGTTGAATCACCCTGACTCTATCCCACAACTCCTAAACCAAGTTAGTACCAAAGGGTTTAACCTCTAAAGTATCAAACCATCCAATCTGAAAATGACATCATCTACCATATAAAGCCTCAAAAGGTGCTATCTCAATACTTGAATGATAACTTTTATTATATGAAAACTCTGTCAAGGCTAACTGCTACTCCCACTGGCCTCCAAAATCCAAAACATAGGCTCGACACATATCCTCGAGAACCTGAATAGTCCGCTCTGACTGACCATCGGTCTATGGACTAAAGGTTGAACTAAGGTCCACCTAAGTACCCAACTCCTCCTAGAAGGCTCTCCAAAAGATAGAAGTGAACATGGAACCTCGATCCAAAATGATGGATATAGGAACACTATGCAAACTGACTATCTCATACACATAGATATTGTCTAACCTCATAGTACTGAAGGACATCTAAATAAGAAAAAAAGGTGCCGACTAGGTAAACTAATCCAAATGACCCAAATACCATCGTAACCTTAAGAAGTTCAAAAATATCTGTCATGACCCAAGATAGGGCCTGTCTGTGATGGGTATTTCGAGTCCACCGAGAATCGAAGACCACCCCCTATACCTAACCAAATAAAACATAATACCTTGAAGCAACTGAAATCCAAACATAGAACAAGATAGACAATAATAACTCGAGACAATTAATAGTGTCGGTCATCACAACCCAATCCACAGTATTATCCATAAAGCCTCTACAAATCTAAAAAAAACAATCAAGGTTAGGACATGCCCCTAATATCGACAATGATATGTGAACTCTTCAATACTAGTCTATGAAGGGAAACTGATGAAATGTCCAAGTCTTCTAGAGAATGAAAGCTCACCACTTTACCACAACAACCGACGAATCGAGATGATCCACTAACAATGAACAGGAAATATAGAAGTATCTCTAGTGCCTACATCGCATAGGGATACAATATCTGGAGATGATTAGTGGATTGAGCACTAACATATAACTCGGAGATAAGGGATAAAATAATGCCAAGTTAAATCCAACTTAAATTCATGTGAACATCATCATATACATGCATAAATAATATGTCAAGATAGGGAACAAGGCTTAGCATGAAGTAAAATATTATACTGGACTATGTAGCTCAATCGTTAAAGACAAGCACCCACAGACTATATGGGTTTTTCTCCCACTACTGAAACGGCCCTAGTGCGTGTTAGCCATATAAACTGGAGGTATTATGGAAGATCAGGGAATGCCCCGACCCCACGTCAATCCAAGATATAAATATATCAATAGTGTGAATCATGAACACAGGTCATCAAGACTAAAGCTTATGTCTGCAAACATGAGCTTCCAGTACAAGTCATCCAAGACCCACACTTTTGTAGATTAGCTATGTAACCCCTATTAAGCCTAATTTAAAACAAGTTTCACATAACCCATATATTAACCAATGAATCAATCGTTAAGGAACACAATGGGTATCATCATATCCTTACACTTGAAAGATTATCTCTATGCCTAAACAATCACATTAACTTGGGGTAATGTCTCAACCCCCGTTAGTTCATCAATTCAAATTGGAGAAAATGACTCGACCCACTTTGTTCATAAAATCAAATCATAGAAAACAAGGCTCTCAAAATCCGTGTTCATTGTTTAATTATTTTTGCAATGAAATAACATAGGTGAGTAAGTCAAACCAAGTTACAATTTCATAATTCAAAGCCATTTACGCAAGTGGAAATAGCATTTTAGATGCCGAACTCAAACTAAAAACAACATCACAAATATGAACTCAAACTAGAAAGTGTATTATAAATGTTGGCCTCAAACTAGAAATAGTATCATAAATGCCAGAATGGAACCAAAAATAGTATCATAAGTGTTGGAATCAAGCCAGAAATATTGCCATAACTAAATAACCATTGCCTGATATCAACTTCATGACTAACTAGCATAATATCGTATAAAGGGTCAGAATCTCTCTCGATTAAAGTAACTAGTAGTGGTAAAAGAGTGGATAAATCTGAGATAGGAATCAATCTTATTCTAATTTACAAAAAATAATATTTAGTTTAAAAAGATCCTAAATCATTAAAAAGGTTATACGACTTTTGTTATAAAAGAATTATTTTTAAAATTGAAAAGTGAAAATAAATCCTTAGAAAATAATAGTAAAATCATTGTTTTGGTTAGAATCATACCACTAAGTGAGCATGAAAGGTCCTAAAGGTATGCAGTCAATCACAAGTATCTAATCAATACAACAATAAGTGCTTAACCATCCAAAAACTTAGGGGTAGAATACTCACCTGGAGTCCAACTAGTATTATAACTATGGACTCGGGCCTAGTAATATATAACTAGCATAATAATAGCAGTATAATTTGGGAATCTACGATCCAAGTCATTATGTCAAATAATGAATCTTATATAAAAGAGGTCCTAATCCGAGAAATAGCATTATAGATGCTGGACTCAAACCAAAAATAACATGAAAAATATTAAACTCAAACCAAAAAGAGTATCATAATTGTCAGCCTCAAACTGCAAATAGTATTATAAATGCCAGACTCGAACTAAAAATAGTATCATAACTAGCGGATTCAAGCCAAAAATATTGACATAATCAAAAAACCATTGCCTAAGATCAACTCCGTGACTAATCAGCATAATAGCAGAGAAAAAGTCGGAATCTCTCTCGATCAAAGTAAATAGTAGTGGTAAAAGAATAGATAAACCATGAATCGAAATCAATCTTGTTTTAATTTCTAAAAAATCATCTTTAGTTTCAAAATCTCCTAAAACATTAAAATAAGGTTGTACAACTCTCGTTATAATAGAATTCTTTTTAAAATTGAAAAGAAAAAATAAATCCCTTAGAAAATAATAGTAAAATCATGGTTTTGGTTAGAATCATACCACTAAGTGATCATGAAAGGGCCTATAAGTAAGTAGTCCATCACCATTATCCAATTAATAGAATAATAAGTGCTTAAGCATCCATAAAATTAGGGGTAGAATACTCACCTTAAGTCCAACTAGTATCATAACTATGGTCTCAGGCCCAATAATATATAACTAGCATAATAATAGCACTATAAATTTGAGAATCTGTGTTCCAAGTCACTAAGTCAAATAATGAATCTTATACGAAAGAGTTCCTTACTATTATTCTATGGCTAACATGCTTATAATCAAGGATAATGTGATTCTAAGGCTATAGTAAGTATGTATACTAAGGTTTGGGTCACATTTCTATTCTAAATCCCCTAACTAGGACAAGTCACGATCACTAGTCATAATCCTATCCTATAATTCATATCTAGCATACAATCTATAAATAACACCATCTCATAGAGAAAAGTAGACCAAAGCCTTTCTCGATGCCAAACTACAAGACTTGAACCATCCATAAATCTATCAACATTGCTCAACGATCCTAGTAGTGATGTCGTACTATTAAAATAATTATCTTCATGTTCATAGGAGTAAAATAATATTCATATTGTTGTTTAAAACTTCGGGCCCAAAATTAGGTCAATTATGATCTCGTGGGGCCTGCTAATGGAATCTCAAAATTAAATCTATCACGAGGTCTCTCAAAGGATAAGAAATTTATGGTCAAAATTTAAGCACAACAAAGCTCGAATCGAGGCCCAAATTAGACCACAAAGTTGAGAAATTCAAACACTAATTTTTAGGAATTTACAAGGAAAATAGAGAATTTGATTTTAAAAAAATAATGGAAAAGGATCAAGAGGTGTTCAATTATATTACCCTATCCCAAAGGATGATTTTCCATAATTTCGCACATATGAAACTCCAACAAAGGAGGAAAAAGGGTTTTGACTAACAATTTTAGTTGGAAATTATGAAAAATGAAAATGTGTATTCTTGGAAAATGAGAAATATGAAGTTATAATCACATAGAAAATGATATTATGAGAAAAACACATCGAGAATCATCAAACATGGGGCTTACTTGCTCCTAAAATATCAAAAATATAAAATGAATTTGTCTTGGGTCGTATACTCAGCAATGGTCACTTAAGAGATATTTTGTTCGCTTAACCGACCTGATCAAAGGGTCAAAATACTACTTAAGCTGAAAAATGCTCGCGTAAGTGACCCAGTCAATTTGTCAATGGTCATTTAAGCAGCCACACCAACAACTTATGAAACTTATTTTTGACCCTCGAACTCTTCCAGAACCCAATGAAATGTAGTATCTTGAAAGTACCATATTCATGAAACATAAGTATACTGATATTCCATGATTTTGGAATTATATTATTCAAATTTCATATTTCATTCGGATTATAGGATTTTCAGGAGTAGTTACATTCTTTAGAGATGGCGGGTTATGAAAACTCAATGACGTATGATATTCATGCATTGATAATTAAATGCCAAATCCTTTAATTTCATATGTTTTAGAAAGCTTTCAAATAAAGCAGTTATATTTAAGTCTCAAAAGATAAATAATATTGAGATATTCAATATTATCAGTTATTACATGACCTCATATTTAGTTACTCAATAAATTATTGTCAGTTACATGTTTTTTACTTGGTTGTTGAACCATCTTAGATTTCTCAGTTTCTTACTCAGTTTAGTATCTTTATGAATAAAGATTAGGGGTTCAAGATTTGTCCAAACTCCAGTCCCTATATGTTTCCCTTTATACATTTACTTCAGTCATCTCATGTCTTTCATAAACATACAAGTCTCATAGTTTAGAAATATATGATATATATACGTGTGTGTACTCATATAATGACCAAAAGTTTCAGTTTATAATAGTAATATACCCAACATTCATGACATCTAGATATGTCATTAATGACCTTGAACATTTTTTCCCAAAAGTAAGTTTCCTAATTAGGATGGCATTTAAAATACCATCTATAATCGTGGAACAGTTTTATTTTAAAAGAAAGGTTCACTAGTTTTATGGATGATAGGTATGGAATCCATTATTATGGACAAGTTAATATCAAAATATGTCATCTCAAGTGGACATCCAAATATGTCATCTCATAGAGATACAACTATATTCAATTTAGGAGTAGTATTTAGCACTGATTGGATAAAAGGATGTAGGCTTACCTACCCAATACACTCAGACATTTAGTATAAGTACTTACATTATAGAACTAGATGGGACAATAGTTTTGTTTAAAATATATCAGATCATCTTAGCCTTTATACCCTAGAAAGGTATACTGGCTCTTTTAGATATGGAATGTATATAAGACTCCATGTTTAGCTCACATCATTATATGTAGATTAATCTTATCTCTCATAGTTTCATAATTTAGTATTTTCATGACCCTCAGTTTAGTCTAATTAATAATATTTTAGTTGGCTCAGAATATTCATACATTAGATATTTATGCTTATCCAAATAGGTCTTTGTATCTTAGTATGCGTCAACATTACTTTGATTTAAGTATTTTTTTGTTAGAATGTCTAGTTTGTATATCACTTTATAGTTTTAGAACATCATGGTGTTTCTACACTCATGCTTATCATTCAGTGAATCATTACATTACGTATTATCGTGCATATAAATTTTACATTCAGTTATTCAAAGTCCATATCTCGCATACTCAGTACATTCAAAAGTACTAATCATATCTCTTTTTCCTGTATTTTTCATGGGATGTAGATTCATGTTCTTACTCTCAGGATCATAGTTCAGAAGATCACAGTTTCCAACCAATAGCTGATCAACTCTCTTTATTTGAGGATACATGTTTATTTGTAGTTCTAGTATATTATTTTTATTTTTGTATGTATTGATTTGGGGCAGCTAGGGGTTATGTCTTAACTACCTATAGTTTGTATTAGTCTAGGCTTAACAAATAGTCAGTCAGAGTTATTGTATATGGTTCTAGTTTCTAGTTATTTTATATTACAATGTTGTAAACTTTTAATAGTAATGTATTAAAACAACTTATATCTTCATTATACTTCCACTTAGTAATTTTTTTCTTCTATATGTTTATATTCAGTTGCTCATTTGTTATACTAGTATAATGGATTATCTTGGGATCACTGTGTTATGACTTGAGGATAGTCTTAGGTCTTTACAAACTTTGTATCAGAGCACAAGGTTCAAGTTTCCTAGGGTGTCTATGAAGTTGTGTCTGGTATAGTCTTGCGAAATGATACAGATTTGTCTGTACATTTGGTCAAAACTCATAGAGTTTGTTCCCTGCTATCCCTAGTCTATTTGGTATTAGATCCAACATAATGTCACCCAAAACTAATATCCAAAAAAAGTATGTTGCAATCAATGCCAAATATAGTAACCCAACTAGATTGGGGTTGAACCCAAGGGAAGATGCTGAATAGCTACTTAAATTGATGTAATTCATACGCAGTGCAGAAAAGTAAATGGCGGAATTTGGAATTATGAGTAACTAGTAACCAAATCTTGAATGCTTTTGAGTTGCAAATAGTAGAAGACGAAGACTAGGACTATGTTCCCCCTGACTTCTCAATTCCATTAATTTTTCGCGTTCAATCAACCTATTCTATTGCTCTGGAAGTAAAGTCAACAAGATATGTATTATAAAGCGTCTCATCCCAACACTCTTGTAGACCTATTTTTCTTGCAAAAAACATAAAAGTTCATCATATCCATGAAAACAACCTAGGTACATGGATAAATTCATGGTTTTAAGCATCTAAAGATTCATGTTTCTATGACACATCACAGCCTCACTCCCGTTGGAAGGGAGGAAGTAAGTGTTTCATATTATATCTGTTATCGTTTTTTGTAAGAGAGACAACTTTTCATTTTTAGTCATTACTTTACTTTTACCAAGTTGTTAGCCATAAAAGTCTCCATAGTCATTCTTTCTAGTTATTACAACCAAAGTGCTGTAAATATCTGAGTCATAATCCTTCTATTGCTATAGACTTTAGTGTTCAACCCATATAACCAAAGTCTTGTACATAATCAAGTTGTATTTACATTTTTTTGATTTTAGAACAAATATTTTTTGTTGTGTCTTTTTCAAAGATTTTTAGCTCAAATATCAAATCTTTATTGTCCTTAAAAACACAAAAATATATCTATCCAGAGTTTTTACCATCATCATCAAGTATGTCAAGTTGGTGTAAACTTTAACCCAAATTAGGTGTGTCTCCAACCATCAATAAAACACTATCATGTAAAAACAAATCCTGTATGAAGTAGATGTGTTATCACAAGACCAAGATCTATCTTCTACATATCTACCGTTATAAACCCATATTCTTCCTTCATTAAAAATAGTATCTTCCATATATGTATATTGATTCTCTGAACTAAGAAAGTCCAGAAGAATTTAAGGAATACTTTTCTACGATAAGACTTTACCCAAATATCCTTACAGCTCCAACTGAACAAAATTTGACTTTACGAATGCAAAAGGATGTTTCATATTAGTTGAAAAGACATGGCTATACTCATATCCAATCTGGTTCTACTAGAGTTGGCTGACTCATCAGGGGAGAAAACGATAGTTGATAAAAGTGTGTCTTTCCCTCTTTGATACAAGATTCAAGAAGTACCAATATGCAAACTTGGGTACGATGGAGATCACCCTGGATGTCAGGACAGTTATTGACATTTCATTCCCTAACTTTAACATGTCCCTCACTAATCCATATCTTATAAAGGCACTAAAAATCCAAGTACAAATCCTTGAAAGTCTGCACAACGCCCATACTATTATGCCAATGCTGCATTACTGATAACGCTCACCTATACCATCAAAATTGGTAGAGGACGTTCGCTGCCAATAGCTCAACTTATGTTAAGGTCAAATCCACAAAAGGGCAAAATTAGAAGTCTAGTCATACGGGTGTTAAAGTCTACTAATAAGTTACCCGCAATGTTAATAAAACAAAACTCATAAATAAAAATTGGGGGTTTGGTTTTTTGGAAAGTGTTTGTCAATAGCAACTCAACTCTACAAATTAAACAACAATTGTGATTTAAATTCAATATGAGAGGAATGTTGGGATTATGTCTACCAAAAGGAAAGTTATGCATGGGTGCATGAAAGTTTAGTGTACATGCTAGTTAACAACAATATGGTAAGCTAGGTCTACGATCCTTGAGTCTACTTTGTCAACAAAACCTCACGAATTTCACTTGTTGACCCTTTCAGGTACCTAACAACTGTGTCAATTACACTCACCTATCACCTCAATTAGGCATCCCTATTTCTAGAAATATGCCCAATAGATAGCCAACTTCCTAATCACCCTTATGTCTAAGATAGTGAAAATTAGCAAACTACATCTATTAATTATCTACTATTGCCTGGTCACTCACATCCCTCTTTCAAGGATGATATGGGTTTCAAAAGTTAACCAAAACCCCTCTATCAAGGATGGTTTGAGCTTTCAAGAATTTGGGGTTTTCACCCACAAACCCATTTTGGGTATTTGGAGCTTCCACCCATAAATCCCAACAAATTTAACTAAGAAATAGTAAAACCCATCATCAACTAATTAGCATATACAGAAATACATCACAATCCACAAATAATTGCACCATAGATCAACATAATCCCAAGAAAATGAAAGTTTAGCTACTCATGATGAAAACAGAAAAAAATATACCATGGGGATTGTTCAAAGCATCCATTCTTCAAGAATACTAAATCCAAAGTCTCCAAATTAAAGTACAATTGTTGCTTAAAATTAAGGTTTAAACTTCAAATTCAAAAATATTCCAATAGTGTAGAATGCCTAAAGATAAAGCGTTTTAGCATATAAAAGGAATTGGGTTCGGCTGAGTGGAATTACAAAACTGCCTCTGGTACATTCCCATGTAGTCGTGATCGTAGAAGCTTGTTTGCGATTGTGTCTACTGCGACTGCGGTAGGATCACCTCAATCGCGGTAATTTGACCTGGATTGATTGGCTGCAATCACGGCCCCTAGACCACGATCGCAGTAACTGAGGCTGGTTCCTGCATTAGGTCCTTCAACGATTCTTCTTTCCTTCTTTTAGAATTTTTTTCATCTTGCATCCACATCTTTCTATCTCATAACCTATATTCTTGAAAAATGTGAAATTTAGTGCATTTATCACAAATATGTCTAAGTTATACATTTAAACCATAATAGTGTGCACAAATGTTGAGTGCAAATGAGTGGTAAATTCATCACTCATCAGCACCCCCAACTTAAATCTTTGCTTGTCCTCAAGTAACACTACCTCTTACCATGAGACTCAGTATATTTATGTCAAAATTTTATGACCCAAAGATCACAATGAACTTTACTTGATTACTACCATAAATACCTCTTCAAACATGGGCAAAGATATTCACATGACACCCCGCAATATAAAATAAAATTCACAATCCCTAATACTCTAGAGCTGACACACTTTTGACCTCAACTACATTATACTTCTTTAGCCTCATTTTTCGAGAGATGAAAAAGTCACCTACCTCAACTTATTTATATAGCTCCTCACAAGAAGAAAAATTCCCTACACCAAGTCATCAAATATGCAACAAGGTATTTAAGTGAAAAACTCTCTCTCTCCAAGGACTCTCAATTCTAACAAGAACCATGCCATAGGCTTGCCCCTATTTTCGATTTCCATACAATGAATACACTTGGTTGGAGATCTCGAAGGGACTTTTGAGATTGTAACGTAGGTTTGGGATAGGGTAGGATATCATTTAGGAACAACATGGATATACCCTCCTTGAACATATACATCACACTATTCTATCTAACTTTTGATCATGGGCTACTTGTTTTGTTTTCACTCTTTACAGATGTGCCTACTTTTATTTCCTTGGTTAACACATTTTCTTTTCATTTCTTTTTCTTGCACATTTTGTGCTTTTCTTTCCTTTGTTGGGTCCTTTTTTCCTTATTCATTTGTTCTCGATGCTTAAGCTCATAGCCACTCACTTACAACTTTTTGGCCCAAAATTACCTCTTCCAATCTTCACCACCCCTAACTTAGGATTTTAGCCTCTAGTTGTATTTTTAAGTTCAAGGAGGGTAGGGTTCAAAAGAGAGATAAAAATTAAATGGCCCACGGCTTGCAATATGTTTTCCAAAGAAAGGTCTAAAGGCTCAAAGTTGGTGACTAGGGATAACATCAATGCAAGGGTAGGCTTTTTAGGCTAAAGTGTACTTCCAATGCCACAAAGATGGCCTAGGATAATCTCACCAACCAAGTACAATCATAATTAGCCTTGAGAGACTAATACAAGTGCACATGAGATGTGGACAAATAATCTCACCACACATGGCATGCAAATTCGCCAAGGAGGCTCAATTTCCCCTCCCGATAGATACAAAAATGGAGTATCTACAAATTTTCACTAGTAAAAAATTTGGAGTCACAAAAAGAGAAAAAGTATTGTTATAAGGTCGCTCACGTCCATGCCCTTAAATTTTTTGAAAAATTTGGGATGGAGAAGGGTTTGCTTTGCATTTGCACCATGTACAATTTTCTAATTATGGCACCAACCCAAGCTTTTGTCTCACATTTTGGCTTTTATACGGGAAAACCCATATGGCTGCTTAGGCTTCACCATAAGTATAAATGCGATCCCAAAACCAAAATGCCACAAGTGCCCAGACTTCCCATGCATTTGTGATCTCGATGCCATAAGTACTCAGACTTCCCCTGCATCTATGGCTCAAAACCCAATCATGATGTTTTTTCCCTTAAGTGTGTTGTCACTCAGTCTATCATAGCAAAAAGCTCGTCCAATATATCCATATGCAAAAAAAAAATAAAGTAAAAATCTAAAAAAAAAAAAGACTACTCCATGCAAATGTGGGCACCATCAGAGTGCCTGAATATTACAAAGTAAATGAAAATAAAAATCATCCAAAAAAACATAAAAACATTCAGAAATATCAATTATATAGGCACAAATCAAATGAATACATAGACAGGCACCCACAACTAAAAAGATAGTATTGTTCTCACTGCATAAACAATGAAGCATAAAGAGAGATAAGGGTGCTCTTTGAAACCGCATCAAGAGCTTCTATCACTCTCGGTATCTGCATCATCATTGGCATTCTTAGCACCAGACCACTTAATTAAGGCCTCCTTGTTACTCTCCACTCTGGAGGAAGGAAGTCTATCACAGGCTTTTAGGACCTTCTGCAGGTCTTTCACCCCTTTCCATATTATGCTAAATAATTTATCTCTCTTCTTCACCCTTTTTAACATCTTCTCATGTGAAAACCAAATATCTTGATGTGACACTACCAAGGATGAATTGGCTCTCTTAAGCCTATAAATGGTAGCTCCCTTTTTTTTCTGGTCCTCCCAATACTTCTCATAATTAGATCAGGACATATATGAGTGGCGGGTGGCGAAGTGATCTATAGGCCCTAGGGAAAACCTGACATGAGCTCCATAATAGTTATAATGACAACACCAATATCCTAAAGAAGTATAGTGGTTGATGGCCTACAAGACTCAAGCTTCTCACATGTCGACTTTTCCAAGTCAATCTTCCTCTTCTTGTTTTTTCCTGGTGAGCCCTAAATTCAAATTTTCATAAGATAGATGGGGTGCCAGGGCATACCTAAGTATCTCCAGGGAACTTCTTAACCCTGGATCTCTTGAAAATACCAATAATAAAAGAGGGAAAGGAGAGATGCGTACCACTCTAAGTCTTGAACAGCTTCATGTCAGTGTCAACGAGATGACTAACATTCAAAAGAATATCGTCTAGAATGTAAGAAACCATCTGAGCCTGCAAATATAGAACTGTTGTCATGTGGGTGCAAGGGGAGACTCAACTACATATGATATTCAATCAAATACGAGCCTAAAAAATAAAGTCATTCATGGATATGTTTCTCTTAGTCACCGCCGAGGAGACTTCCTTTTCGAGACATAGTCTTTCTGCCAACCAGCTTCCCGGCTTACACCCTTTCTTTTTGAACTTACCCATATTTTCAATCAAGAGCCTATAGATATCATTTATTTCCCCCGAATTTGGGTAATCATGTTGGCTGGGTCTGAAAAAAATACTACGCTAAGGTCAATGTATAACTCACAGGCCCATTTCTCCTTTTCCTTACAAGGATCCAGGGAAAAGCACCACTACTCCATGGCCACAAGCCAGTCATGAAATTCTAGAAGCTTTTCCAGCACTTTGTCCAGGCATATTCCTCTTTCTAGGAGCAGCTTTGTCCTTAAAAGATCACCATAGTAAAGAGTGTGGCACTCGAGAGCCATGAATCGGACTTGGTCATATACTTACATGATATGACCGTGAAAAGTAAGAAAACAATGCAACCACATTAATCATTGACATATACATCAAAAACTATGAAATGTCGTTCACTAAAGCTCAAGAGATGTCTACTTAGTGGTGTTTGGACAAATATTTGAAGTGCAGAATTTTGACACAGGCTAAAAATCAGCCCCAGTTACCGCGATCGCGGGCCATGGATCCGCGATTATGGTGTCGTGATTGCAGTCCCATTGACTGTGATTGCGGTATCTAAAACCGATTTAAAGCCAAAATATCCAATGTCCAAAAATTCAAATTTTAAGCCAAAACATGTTCTATAACAAGTATTTACATTAAAATCACTGAACAAGACTACTAGGTACTCGATTATGCCCTTAGAATGTAGAAACCACTAGTTAATACTCATTTGGGCAATTGATAGAGCACTTGGTGTGCCCCCTTCAAATTTCTCAATTTTGCAAATAGTTTGGGTACTCAAGACTTCCCCACATATGTGCATACCATATTCTTGTAGCTAAACACCACACAAGTTTATTGAAACACATATTTAACAATGAAAAAAAATAGATTTAGGCATTCCTTAGAACATATATTTTATGGACTAATTTAAATTATTAAAGCATAAATTCAAAACACTCACTAGAGAGAAGTGTCCAAGAGTGGGTGCAACTTGAGAGAAAATTTGAGAAGGGAGTGTGAGGGAAATGAGGCATTTGGATGGTCTTTTAAACTTTCTTAACTGCGATCGCGGTCAGGGATCTGCAATTGCAGAGACACGATTGACCGTGATCGTGGACAAGGTACCTCGATTGCGTTAATTGAAGGCATTTATGTACCTCTATTCTCCCATGTTCATCTTATTTATCATTTTGACATATTTTCTAATATTTTATTTATCGAGCAAAGATTTCACATATTTTCCTTCTCAAACTCATTCAAAAAACTCTATAGTGCCACAAATACATGGATTATTCAATTGAAAAAATTGAAATCTACACTATGAAATTAAAAACAAAGGATACGAGCCACTTTGGTGGAATTTGTGGGTTTTCTCCCACATAGCGACTTAGTTATCATCGTGGAAGGACATCTTCTTTCATTCTTAATTGGGGTCCTCAAGGGAACCTTCATTTACTATAATGCCCCGAGTGTACACCCTGGATGCCACACGATGCTTATGACCCCAAAAAATCATAAGCTAACCCATGATTGATATCTGTGTAAGCACTGAATAGTAATACTAAAATAAATGCAGAAAATAGGCTAAAATGCCATAAGGTTCAAAATCTAAAATACTGATAAATGTAACATCTATTAAAAATATCTGAAAACTAAAATACTGTTTGAACTAGTCTAGTCTGAAAGGCTCTAACTAAACTGTCTGAATATGGAGTTGATAGGATAAAGCCCCAACTAACTCTAACTACTGATCTACTAATAAACTGAAATACTAAAATAAAGTATTCCCTTGATAAATGAGGACTCACTACTAAATCTGTAACTGCTGACTAGATCTGTCTAAGCGTGGTCAGGAACCTGAGCATCCAAACCTATGATATGAGACATCATAGTGCAAAAAAGAGTATGTGGTTAGTACGTGGAATGTACTAGTATGCTAGATGAGGTAAGGCTGAATGAAAGGGTTCATATGAATGAACAGTAACTAAATAAATGATATAGAGTAACTGAATATAAGAGTACGTGAGTAACTGATACTACTGAAATCACTGAGTATGCAATATTATGGACATACATGAATACATACTATATCAGAGCTTTTCTAAAGCTAAGTACTGAGTTCTGATAACTGAGTAACTGATATCTAAAGTTATTGATAACTGATTTACCAATACTGATTAACTCTGTCAAACAATCCTGATTCTATAAAACTAAACTGAATTCTAAACTGAAGACTAAAACAGAAACTCTGGGAGGAAATCAGCTAACTGATATGCCCTAAATAAAATAAGATAACTAAGTTGGGTTCCAATATGTAACCCCAATTGGAAGGGTTCTAATACTATTCCATAGGTACTAACATCTGCTGTGAAGTCAGTCCTATCTTGTGGGTGACCCCTGAGATCAGTCCTAAACTAGCAGGTGATCCCTTAGTATGTCAGTCCTATCTAACGGGTGACATATTATAACCTACGCTGGCTACATAGTTCTGGAACTTAGGGATTACTTATAGGGACCCATTCCTAACTTACGGGTAAGCCCCCATCCTTAGGCTCGCTCGGTGCTAAATCCTACTCCTAACTGAAAGACACTAAACTGATTATACTGAATTAGACTGGACTGATACTGAGTTTACTGAGTTTTCTCGAGTTCTGTAACTAACTGAGTTCCACTGATCGTGACATGATTGATACTATTTTGTAACAGACACTGGCTCTAGGTAAACAACTATATTATTGGGTATTAAATGCCCCCAGGACTCGATAGCATAAAAAGTAAAGCATCACATGATCTTTCAGAGCATAATAATGTACACATGTTCATATTTCATCTATAGAGACATTTTATCAAACACTTGTAGGGCATATACTAACATGTCATGATTTCATCACTTTATTCACATGGACATTCTATCAACCACTTGGAGCACAACTTCATGCACATAATCATGGATAACATATAAACATGGCAACTACAATGCCCAAACTTACAATTTCATGGGTTTAGCATGCAATTAATATAATTCCCTATAAAATTCTAATCTAAGTTTATGAATCTTATAATAATCATGGATTAAACCCAATTAACGTCATAGAAACATTAATCACTTTGTAAATTCAAGAGTTTATCAAGATAATCACATATTCATCACACATGTTATTCAATTTCATGAACTTGCACTTAAATCATGGATTTAAAACCCAACTAATATCATAAACATGAATTCAATTCAAATATGGAAGTTCATAATTCAACAACCTTGTAGTTTTAGAAAAATAGATTTGTGGACTCTATGGGTGAAATGAACCCATAGATGAACACCTAACATACCTTAGAAGATTCTCTCTTGAAGGTTCTTGGAGGATTTCTTGAGGATTGACCTTAATTTCTTGAACTAGGGTTTTTTACTCTTTGAGAGAGAATGTTTTAAATCTTGAGAAAAGTGAGTGAATAATGATATAATAGGGTATTTAGGGTATAATTTTGTGTTTAAGACTGATCTGGGTCATGGAAAAATACCCTATTACCTCTGGAACGTTTTTTATTTTTGTCACTGAAAACCCGATTTTGGGCCCTGGCTCAGCGTGCTTCTATTGCGCCAAGACACTAGAAATAACAACTAAGAATGTGGATGGTGGTGCAATGTGGTGGAATCGCGTTGCAATACTAGATGGGACCTGGAAGCCCGGCGTGACATGGTACAATCGCGTTGGCTCACTGGAAATTGACAAATGTGAAAATGAGCTTTGGCGCAATGCACGGTATCGTGGTACCTCACTAGAAACTGATAATTACCATTTTGACTTACTCTGCGACGCGCTACTGGCCTTAATTACAGTGTTTAACGACTAAAACTTAAAATAGCCATAACTTCTTACCCGGTTATCGGATTTAGGGAAATTTTATATCGTTGGAAAGATGATTCAATTTCCTACGCAATGGAAGGATCTAAACTAAAAAATAATAAGCAGTTGAAATTTTTTATATTGGATATCTCATGTACTGAGAGTTAATTTAAGCTAGGAAAATACGAGGTATTATAATGTCTCCCCCTTGGGAACATTCATCCTCGAATGAGATTGATTAAGCTGAGGAACACTGGTAGACTGAGTTTACATAATAAACATGCATGCTGAAACATGACTACATGAATGAACTATTGACAAGCTGAGTTCTTATATTGTACATGTATATTTGATGCATAGAATATGTGACTGAAGCAACTGATATGTTGAGTTTCATACTGAACATGCATATCTTTTACATGAGTACATGGCTGAACTGATTCATGAATGTATGACTGAAAATGCAACGATAATGGATACTAAGTTTATAACTATAACTGGATTATGGAACTGAGTAAATCTAAGGAAGACTGACACCTTAAGATGAGAATACTAATGAACCTAAGATCATTTACTGAAAATGCATGAATGGGAACATGAGAACATGGGTGAGTCTGAAACATGATACATGGACTGACTATCATGAACGGAACTGGGCCCCTGAATACATGGCTTACGGCTGGAATTGGAACTTGAGGGACAACTTATGTGTACCCACTACTCCCACCTGGATTCGTTATGTAAAGAGAAACTGAAAGGTTTAGGACATTAAAGCTCAGAGGTTATAGTGCATCTCCCCCTTGGGACATTATGTCCCTCAAAGAATGCTGACTTGGCTGAGATACTGAGGAAAAGCTGAGATGATGCCTGGGGAACCTATGAATTAAATCGTGACTAAATATCTGGGATCTAAAACTGATGCATTATACATGAACTGGGCTAAATTCGTAACTACTAGGATGCTCCATCTTGGAATGGGCATATTTGGGATGCTTCGATAGGGAGACTGGACGGAAAAATGGGAAACCATACGAACTTGTCCGCCTGACTGCTAAAATGAATTCCTGGCTTTACGGACCAACTCATACTGAAAACTTATACTCAACTGGAACATTTCTTGACACTCTTTTTATAAGGTTCTACTGACTTTAGGGAGCAAGGAAATCTTGACATGGTCTGAATGAGACATCTAAATAAGAAAGCAAAACATGGCTAAAATTCTGTGATATGGCACTAATAAATCTACCTACAGAGGTCTGATCTGGACTAAATTCTCCCTCTATGCTAAAGCCTACTCAAATCTCTGAAATGCATTTAGCCACTTACACATAAACTTGACATTCAAGCCTATCTTCATAACTACAACCCCATGTATAAATAGCATGCAACAATATTTTCTTAATATGAAGCATCTACTCTCTCCTTTTTAAGCAACTGCTCATCACTACATCATTTCATAAGGAGAGTTCACTGAAGGTTAAAACTTAGGGGGCTGAAGCATGAATGGACACTATACTTAACTTGATACTTAACTGAGGCTTGAGGAGTAGAACATCAACTTTCTAGACTTTATTAAGAGATCTAAACTGAGGTCATACATGACGACATCCAAATTTAGCTAATCATTAGAAGTATAGAATAAGTCATGGAAACTAAGCACACTTTAAGGCATGAGTACATGAGTCATGAGTTGCATGACCTAAGTTTAGAGTTTCTGTATTCAGGAAACGTGATTCATAACACTTAGTAAAATGGTACTTCTCATACTAGGAACTATAAGTATACATAATTTTTGAGTAGATATCATAATAGCTGAAGTGCCAAACTTTGCACTAAGGTAAGAACGGGTTGGTCATCAACCTCTCCCATTTCATTTCTAGACATACAAACATTACTACTAAAATCTGAAGGCCTGACTTTCTAAGAAATCATAACCGTACAGTTCCTATCTACCTATCGAGCTATGATAGACTAACACACTGGGGTGGAGATTGAGAAAGGTTTTGTTAAGGTTTCTGGTCTAACTTTGAAAATGACTTCTATGTATGGAATTACAAAAGACATAGAAGATCCTAGATCTAATAAGACAAAACATGTAAATGGAAGATCGGTAACGTACCAGTAACCATGTTGGGAGAACTTTCCTAATCTTGTCTGGACTGAAGTTCATAAAGCCTGTGTGGGAGTTGCCTACTGGCGGCACTGGAAGTAGCACCCTGCTGATTCGAGCAACTGGACTGAGCTGAAGGAAGGTTGTACTGACCCTATTGGCGCAAATAATTTCCCCTCTGAGCCATAAATCTACACTCCTGCATCCAGTTTCCTGGCTTACCATATCCAAAATATACATCACTTCTATCTCTACATGCACCTAGGTGATGTCTACTAAATTCTTTGAAAAGTGGATGGGTACGACCACTTCTCACACTACCCTGGGTTTTGGAGCCTGGCGCCCCATCATAACTGTCATTCCTAAACTTTGGTACTGGAGGACTAGATGAGGATGAAGCTGGAACTAGAGATTTTGTATGAAACTATGAATGGTTACCGCTCTGACTTAGGTTGATATAAATTGAAACTACCTGTTCTAGATATCTTGTTCTCTCTCTCCTTCTTCTAAATATTCTGCTTCTTAATCTGTTGAGCATGGACCATAAGCCTAGAGATGTCTATCTCCTTAATCAATATCGTAGTTCTATACTCCTTAACCACACTATCTAACACTCCAGACACAAATTTCCTTATTCTGGACCTATTGTCTAGTACTAAATGGGGAGCATACCTGTCTAACTGAGTAAACTTAAGGGAATACTCTTTCACACATATACTTCCTTGCCTGAGATTGATGAACTCTAACACCTTGGCTTCTCTCAGCTCTAAGGGAAAGAATCTATCTAGAAAAGTAGTAGCAAACTCTTCCCATTCTATGGGCTCTGCATCTGTGCCCCTGTCTACCTTCCACTGCTTAAACCACGTATGAGCTACATCTTGTAGTTGATAGGCAGCTAACTCAGCACTCTCACTGGAAGTCACTCCCATAATATATGTTACTTTCTAAACCTATTCGAGGAACTCCCGTGGATCCTCTTCTAACTTAGATCCTGAGAAATAGGGGAGGATTTATTCGGGTGAAGTACTGAATCATGGCTGCAGCAGTATTGTCCACTAGGTTAGTGTGAACAGCAGCTGGCCGTTCATTCTGAGATATTATGGAATTGGCTAGAGTAGTGAATACAACTCTAAATTTTGTATGGGAGACATGCTCATCCAGGGGATCTGCCTGAACGGGCTAAGGTGCTGATGGATTTTTGGTTCTCCTTTCGTTAGTCCTTTTGGGAGGCATGTTCTATAAATGAAAGAAAGAAGTGGATTAGATTGAGAGTTTAACTTGATCTCATGCTCACTCACACGACATGAATACTGAAAGAAGGGGAAATTTTCCTAAAACATCTCATAGCCTCCTATCCATAAGTAGGGCATGCTACACACCCATGCACAAAATTCTACTAGATGCGGCTTTTAGATTCCCTTGAACTCTGTTGAACCTTAGGCTCTGATACCAAGTTTGTAACTCCCTAAGAGTACACCATGGATGATACATGGTGCTTACGACCCCAAAGTACCATAAGCTAACCCATGACTGATATCTACTGTGAGCACTGAATAGTAATACTAAAATAAATGCAGAAAATAGGTTAAAATACCATAAGGTTAAAAATATGAAATACTGATAAATGTAACATCTGTTAAAAATATCTAAAAATTGAAATACTGTCTGAAATAGTCTAGTCTAAAAGCCTCTAACTGAACTGTCTGAATATGGAGTTGATGGGACAAACACCCAACTAACTCTGACTACTGATCTATTGATAAACTAAAATACTAAAATAAAGTATGCCCTCAATAGATAAGAACTCACTACTAAATCTTTGACTTCTGACAGAATCTGTCTAAGAGCGTTCAGGAACCTGAGCATCCTAACCTATGATATGAGACATTATAGAACAAATAAAAAGTATGCGTCAGTGTATGAAATGTACTGGTATGCTAGATAAGGTAAGGCTGAATGCAAGGGTTCATATACATGAATAGTAACTGACTGAATGATATAGAGTAACTGAATATAAGAGTACGTGAGTAACTAATACTACTGAAATCACTAAGTATGCAATACTGTGGACATACATAAATATATACTGTATCTGAGATTTTCTGAAGCTAAGTACTGAGTTTTAATAACTAAGTAACTGATATCTGAAGTTACTGATAACTGATTTAAGATACTGATTGACTGTGTCTAATAGTCCTAATTTTGTGAAACTGAACTGAATTCTAAACTAAATACTAAAACTAAAATTGTGAGAGGAAATCATCTAACTGACATGCCCCAAATAAGATAAGATAACTGGGGTCCAATCTGTTACCCCAATTGGAAGGGTTCTAATACTGTTCCATGGGTATTAACATCTATTGTGGAGTCAGTCCTATCTAACGGGTGACCCCTGAGATCAGTTCTAAACTAGTGGGTGATCCCTTAGTAAGTCAGTCTTATCTAACGGGTGACATCTCATAACCTACGCTAGCTACGTAGTTCTAGAAATTAGGAATTGCTTCTAGGAACCCATTCCTATCTAATGGGTAATCCCCCATCCCTAGGATCTCTCGATGCTGATTTCTACTCCCAACTAAAAGACACTGAACTGATTAGATTGAAATGGATTGGACTGATACTGAGTTTACTGAGTTTTCCTGAATTCTGTAACCAATTGAGTTCTACTGATCATGAAATGAGTGATACTATTCTCTAACTGACATTATCTTTAGGTAAACAGCTAAATTATCGGGTATTAAATACCCCTAGGACTCAATAGCATGAAAAGTAAAGCATCACATGATCTTGCAAAGCATAACAATGTACACATGTTCATATTTCATCTATAGAGAGATTTTATCAAACACTTGTAGGGTATAAGCTTGTATATTTACTAATATGTCATGATTTCATCACTTTATTCACATGGACATTCTATCAACCAATTGGGGAGAACAACTTCATGCACATAATCATGGATAAAATATAAGCATGGCAACTACAATGCCCAAACTTACAATTTCATGGGTTTAGCATGCAATTCATATAATTCCCCATAAAATACTAATCTAATTTCATGAATCATATAATAATCATGGATTAAACCCAATTAACAACATAGACTCATTAATAACTTTGTAAATTCAAGGGTTCATAAAGATAATCACATATTCATTACACATGCTTTTCAATTTCATGACGTTGCACTTAAATCATGGATTTAAAACCCAAATAATATCATTAACATGAATTCAATTCAAACATGGAAATTCATAATTCAACAATCTTGTAGTTTTACAAAAATAGATTCGTGGACTCTATGGGTAAAAGAAACCGATAGATGAACATCTAACATACCTTAGAAGATTCTTTCTTGAAGGTTCTTGGAGGATTGACCTTGATTTCTTGAACTAGGGTTTTTGCCTCTTTGAGAGAGAATGCTTTAAATCTTGAGAAAAGTGACTGAATAATGATATAATAGGGTATTTAGGGCATAATTTCATGTTTAAGTCTTATTTGGGTCATGGAAGAAGACCCTATTACCCCTGGAACATTTTTTATTTTCATCACTGAAAACCCAATTTTGGGCACTGGAGCGACACGATGCTATCGCGCCAAGCCACCGAAAAATAATAACTAGGAATGTGGTTGGTGGCACGATGCGGTGGAATTGCATTGCAATACTGGATGGGACTTGGAAGCTCGGCGTGATGCGGTACAATCGTGTTGGCTCACTGAAAATTGACAAATGTGAAAATGAGCTTTGGCGCGCCGCGGTGGTATCGCGGTACCTCTCTAGAAACTAACAATTACAATTTTGGCTTACTCCGCGATGTGCTACTGTCCTGATTCCTTCTAGGGACCAAGTCCTAACTAATGGGTAATCCCTCATCCCTAGGATCGCTCGATGCTGATTTCTACTCCAAACTGAAAGACACTAAACTAATTAGACTGAATTGGATTGGACTGATACTGAGTTTACTGAGTTTTCCTGAATTCTATAACCAATTGAGTTCTACTGATCGTGACATGAGTGATACTATTCTCTAACTGACATTGACTCTAGGTAAACAGCTAAATTAACAGGTATTAAATACCCCCAGGACTCAATAGCATAAAAAGTAAAGCATCACATGATCTTGCAAAGCATAACAATGTACACATGTTCATATTTCATCTATAGAGAGATTTTATCAAACACTTGTAGGGTATAAGCTTGTACATTTACTAAAATGTCATGATTTCATCACTTTATTCACATGGTCATTCTATCAACCAATTGGGGAGAACAACTTCATGCACATAATCATGGATAAAATATAAACATGGCAACTACAATGCCCAAACTTACAATTTTATGGGTTTAGCATGCAATTCATATAATTCCCCATAAAATACTAATCTAATTTCATGAATCATATAATAATATGGATTCAACCCAATTAACAACATAGACTCTTTAATAACTTTGTAAATTCAAGGGTTTATAAAGATAATCACATATTCATTACACATGCTTTTCAATTTTATGAATTTGTACTTAAATCATGGATTTAAAACCCAACTAATATCATGAACATGAATTCAATTCAAACATGAAAGTTCATAATTCAACAATCTTGTAATTTTACAAAAATAGATTCGTGGACTCTATGGGTGAAAGAAACCCATAGATGAACATCTAACATGCCTTAGAAGATTCTTTCTTGAAGGTTCTTGGAGGATTGACCTTGATTTCTTGAACTAGGGTTTTTGCCTCTTTGAGAGAGAATGCTTTAAATCTTGAGAAAAGTGACTGAATAATGATATAATAGGGTATTTAGGGCATAATTTCATGTTTAAGTCTTATTTGGGTCATGGAAAAATACCCTATTTCCCCTAAAATATTTTTTATTTTCATCACTGAAAACCCAATCTTGGGCCCTGGCGCGACACGCCGCTATCGCGCCAAGCCACTGAAAAATGATAACTGGGAATGTGGTTGGTGGCACAATGTGGTGGAATTGTATTGCAATACTGGATGGGACCTGGAAGCTCGGCGTGATGCGGTACAATTTTGTTGGCTCACTGGAAATTGACAAATATGAAAATGAGCTTTGGCGCGATGCGGTTGTATCGCGGTACCTCTCTAGAAACTAACAATTACCATTTTGGCTTACTCCGCGATGTTCTACTGTCCTGATTGCTTCTAGGGATCCATTCCTAACTAATGGGTAAGCCCCCATCCCTAGGATCTCTCGGTGCTGATTTCTACTCCCAACTGAAAGACACTAAACTAATTAGACTGAACTGGATGGACTGATACTGGGTTTACTGAGTTTTCCTAAATTCTGTAACCAATTGAGTTCTATTGATTGTGACATGAGTGATACTATTCTCTAACTGACATTGGCTATATCTAAACAGCTAAATTATCGGGTATTAAATACCCCCAGGACTCAATAGCATGAAAAGTAAAGCATCACATGATCTTGCAAAGCATAACAATGTACACATGTTCATAGTTCATCTATAGAGAGATTTTATCAAACACTTGTAGGGTATAAGCTTGTACATTTACTAACATGTCATGATTTCATTACTTTATTCACATGGACATTCTATCAACCAATTGGGGAGCACAACTTCATGCACAAAATCATGGATAAAATATAAACATGGCAACTACAATGCCCAAACTTACAATTTCATGGGTTTATCATGCAATACATATAATTCCCCATAAAATACTAATCTAATTTCATGAATCATATAATAATCATGGATTAAACCTAATTAACAACATAGACTCATTAATAACTTGGTAAATTCAAGGGTTTATAAATATAATCACATATTCATTACACATGTTTTTCAATTTCATGAACTTGCACTTAAATCATGGATTTAAAACCCAACTAATATCATGAACATGAATTCAATTCAATCATGGAAGTTCATTATTCAAGAATCTTGTAGTTTTACAAAAATAGATTCGTGGACTCTATGGGTGAAAGAAACCCATAGATGAACATTTAACATTCCTTAAAAGATTCTTTCTTAAAGGTTCTTGGAGGATTGACCTTGATTTCTTGTACTAGGGTTTTTGCCTCTTTGAGAGAGAATGCTTTAAATCTTGAGAAAAGTGACTGAATAATGATATAATAGGGTATTTAGGGCATAATTTCATGTTTAAGTCTTATCTGGGTCATGTAAAAAGACCCTATTACCCCTGAAACATGTTTTATTTTCATCACTGAAAACCCAATCTTGGGCCTTGGCGCGACGCGCCGCTATCGCTCCAAGACACTGAAAAATGATAACTAGGAATATGGTTGGTGGCACGATGCGGTGGAATTGCATTGCAATACTTGATGGGACCTGGAAGCTCGGCGTGATGCGGTACAATCGTGTTGGCTCACTGGAAATTGACAAATGTGAAAATGAGCTTTGGCGCGATACGGTGGTATCGCGGTACCTCTTTAGAAACTAACAATTACTATTTTGGCTTACTCCGCGATGCGCTACTGGCCTGAATTATGGTGTTGAACGACTGAAACTTAAAATAGCCATAACTTCTTACCCAGTTATTGGATTTAGGCATATTTTATTTTTTTGAAAAGCTGATTCAATTTCCTACGCAATGGCAGACTCTAAACGTAAAAATAATGAGAATTTCAAAATTTTATATGGGATAACTCATGAACTAAGAGTTAATTTAAGCTAGGGAAATATGGGGTATTATATTTACTTTCTCACTTCAACATCTATCATCATAAACTCTCTTCATTTACCCTTGGTGCTCCACGGGGTGTTTCTTTGTTTTGCACACCCGTAAAGACACTTCACCATCATAAACTCTCTTCATTTGCCCAAGATATAAATCAACAATGTCTCTTCCAGTGCCAAGAAAAAGTCAACCCAGAATGATAGACACCTCCAGGTTTATTTCACAATATAGTACCACAAAATCCGTTGGGAGGATGAATCTATCCACTTTCACCAAAACATCACACAACACCAAGCAATTTCTTTATATACCGGTTTCCATCAAAAGCCTCATTGACATTAGAGTAGGAGTTACCAAGACAAGTCTCTTATATGTTGTGAATGGTATGAGATTTATACTCGCACCAAGGTCACATAAAGTTTTTTTAAGCTTATGAGTCCCGATGGTGCATGTAATTTTATATGCTCCCAGATCTTTGTTCTTTTCCTTTATCACACTAGCCATGATATCTCTACAACCATGAGTAACTTCAATGGTATCATTCTCAACAAGCCTCTTCTTGGACATCAATTTTTTCATAAACTTCGCATCTCCCAAGATATCTTGGATAGCCTCAAGTAATGGGATATTAATGGAGAGGTTGTTAAGCTTATCCATGAAAGTTTTGAATTTAGAACTATCCTCCTTCTTTTTTATCCTACAAGTGAATGAAAGTGGAATCATCATGGTAGGCATTGGATCTATTCTTACTTAATCATTTTCAACTACCTTTGGATCACCCTTTTCATTATCAACTTCTTCATTCAATGGAGGCTCTTTTTCTTTCCCTTTATGAGACTTTGGAGTCTTTTCCTTTGAACCATTCATGAGATTTTTCTCCATATTGGGCCCCTTTTGACATCTACCATAAGCTCACCGAGGGTTTTACCACTCCTAGTGACAATAGACAACACTTGGGCTTTTTTTCCATATTGGGCCCCTTTTCGATATCAACCATAAGCTCTCCAAGGGTTTTACCACTTTTAGTAACAATATCTAATGCTTGGGCCTCATTTTTAGGGTTTACAATGGTGTCACTAGGAAGGCCTCCCTTTGGCCTAGCATTAATTTGAGTGGAGATTTGCGCAATTTGAGTCTTTAATTTCTAAATTAAAGCAGGATGGGACACATTTATTTGGTTGAGTAACGAAAAATTGCCTTTTAATTATGGACCATTTTTTTTTGTTCCTTCCGTTTTCATTAAAATCTTTGCTAAAACATCTTCTGTTTTGTACTTGTTAGGGTCAATGAAGTTGGAATCCTTACCCTTTGACTAATCGTGAGGGGGCACATAAAAATCATACTCACGATTATTATCCCTCCAATCATGATCACAGTCCCTATCTCTCTCGTTCCAACCTTGGTTTAAACCTTGCCTTTGATAGGCCGGGTGGGAACCCCCCCCCCCCCCGAATAGTTAGCCATATATTTGATCTCTTCGTCAAGATTTTTGTCGTTTTCTTCATCATAGATCTTGGACGCCACAACATTAACCACCTCTGTGGATGCACCCATCACATTCTTTGTTAGTAACTCCAATAATGTTATTATCTTTTCCAAGTTCTCTTTATCCTCTTCATTTTTATTTCTCCTTATTAAAATATCAAGAGGTAGGAGAACTTTTAGGAACCTCAGTGTCTCAGGTATGTTGTAACGCCCTATATTTCCCTAGCATAATGTAAGTCCCAGTGTGTGAGTATTCATATATATAATTTTCGAAATACTTATTATTTTTCAGTTTAGAGCATGCCATTATGTAGGAAATTCAATTAGCTTTCCAATGATATAAAATTAGCCCAAATCCGATAATCGGGTAAGAAGTTATGGCGATTTTACGTTCCATTCGTTAAACATCGTTATTTTGACCCTGAGCACATCGTAGAGTCAGTGTAAATAGAAATTGTCAATTTCTAGTGTTTCTCCATGATAGTGATGCATCGCGCCGTAGGTCCAGTTCATAATTGTCCAATTCCAGTGAGGCAGTGCGATAATAGCACGTCGCACCAATGGTGAAAATCAGAATCGATGGGGCACCATAATTTATTCGTGTTGCACCGTCAGCCCAGTTCCCAGTTGTCAATTTCTAGCGATATGGCATAATAGCATCGTGCACGCCAGGTGCCCATTTCAGTAAAATTTGACAAAAAATTAAAAGTTTCGCCCAAGGGTAAAAGAGTACTTTCCCCCAATTTTAATCCGCTCAGGTATGCTTTTAAGCCCTAAAAATATTTTTAAACTCATTATTTTAATTATTTTTCCCTAAATCAAGAAGCTTTCTCTCCCAAATCAAGAACTCTAGCTCTCAAATTTCAAGGCCAATCCTCAAGAACTCACCCAGAACTTCTAGAAATTCACTATCCCAGGTATGTTAGATGTTCATCCATGGATCCCTTTCATCCATGGAGACCAAGTAACCTATTTTAATCATTAAGTTATAATATTTCAAGTTATTATATTTTAAATTATGATTTCATCCATGAATCTCCATGCACTATTGATTTTATACCATGTTACCATGAAATTATTAATACTATTCAATTCTCCATGTGTTAATACTATTATTTATTGAATTAAATCATGATTTAGTACTATTATGTTGAATTCATGATATTTTTGTAAGTTCCATGGAATTCCTTGATTGTTTTAAACCATGAACTACATTTGTTTGATAAAATGCCTACAAGAGTTAATTATTTAATAAAAGCCTTCATGTTTTGATCTTCAAGCTTTAGTGTCATTTTACTATAATTTTTTTGAGTCCTGGGGGTATTGAATACCCAAAAACCATAGTTGTTTATGTAGTCTAGTATCAGTACATTACATAATAGTCTTCAGAACATACTATAAGCATTATCAAAACAGTCAGCTACCAGTCAGATAAACTCAGAACAGTCTAGTATTTCAATTGGGAGTAGGATTTAGCATCGAGCGAGTGTAGGGATGGAGGCTTCCTCGTTAGATAGGCAGATTCATTAGTAGAAGCCCCTATACTCATGAACTACATAGCCAGCGTAGGATATGAGAAGTCACCCGTCAGATTAGGCTTGACTATCTCACAAGGGTCACTCGTCAATTTAGGCTTGACACCCTTAGTCCTTTGGACATTATATTAGTTTAGTGGTTCTACACAGCCATCGTTAGGACCCGTGGCACTGTATTAACACCCTTCCTACTGGGGTGATAGGTTGGACCCCGATTAGCTCAAATTGGGGAATGTCGATTAGATGATACCTCCCTCCATCTCAGATAAAGTCTCAGTTATAGTCCCAGCTCAATTATTCAGTCTTAGTATTGTTTGAACAAAGCATACAGATTTAAGTTATTTTAGTATTTTAGTTTACATATTATACTCAGTTCATGTTATATGCTTGGTCATGCATCCTCAGTATTTACAGATTTTCATGCATTTTTAGTATCTACAGATTCTATGTTCTTTATTCAGCACTCCATGTTTTACATGCATATCCAGTTAATTATTAGTTCTGATTATGAAACCATGCATATCAGACTACCTCATTTAGCATACTAGTACATTCAATGTACTGATCGTATACCTTTTATTTTGCGCTATGATGTATTATATCATAGGTTCTAACGCTCAGTTCCTAGTTCATGATTAGACTTATCATATCCTCAACGGTAGCAATTGTGAGTCCTCATACTTCGAGAACAGGCTTACTTTATTTCATGTCTCAGTTAGTAGTTAGTTGGAGTTAGTTAGGTCCTGTCCCATCAACTCATATTTAGTCAGTGTGTTTTAGAGGCTTTTCAAACATTAGAGTCAGTTATTCAGTATTCATATATTGTAGTTTGTTATCCAGTTTATCATTATTTTATTAAATTCAGTCAGTTGTTTCTATTGACTCATATTTCAGTTTTAAATTTTGTTATTAAAACCTTATGGCATGTCAGTATTCTTCCGCATTTATGATCATGTTATCTAGTGTTGATAGTAGGTACTAACTTATGGGTAAGTTTGTGGTCCCTTGGGACTGTAAGCCCCATGTAACGACTAAGAGGTAGTCCCAAATTGTTACAAACTTGGTATTAAAGCCTAAGGTTTTAAAGTTTCCTAGGAAGTATGAAATCCACATTGATTAGAGTCTTATGCATGGGTGTATAGAGTGCCATACTTATGTACGAGGGGCTACAAGGCGTTTAGGAAAAATTTTCTCTTCTTTCAGTAGTTATGTCGTGCGAGTGATCATGATCTCAAGTTAAACTCCCTATCTAATCAATTTCCTCCTTCCGTTTATAGAACATGCCTCCCAAGAAGAACAGAAAAAGAACAAAAAACTAGCCAGCCCCTCATCCCGTCCAGGAAGATTCTCTGGACGATCATGTCTCTCACACAGAATTCAGGGTTGTGTTCACTACTCTAGCCAATTCCATAGCAGCACAAATTGAATGGCCAGCTGTTGTTTTAACCTACCTAGTGGATACTACTGCTACAACTAGAATTTAGGATTTCTTTCAAATGAATCCTCTTTCTTTCACAGGACCCAAGTCTGAAGAGGATCCATCGAAATTCTTAGATATGGTGTAAGAGATAACGGATGCTATGGGGGTGACATCTAGTCAGAGTGCTGAGTTTGCTTTATATCAGTTATAGGATATAGACTATACTTAGATTAAGTAGTGAAAAGTTGATAGGGGTATAGATGCAGGGCCTATAGAATGGGAAGAGTTTGCCACATCTTTCTTAGATAGATTTTTTCCATTGGAGATGAGGGAGGCCAAAGAGTTAAGAGTTTATTAATTTGAGGCTGGGTAGCATGAGCGTGAGGGAGTATTCCCTTAAGTTTACTCAGTTAGCTAGATATGCTCATTATGTGCTAGCTGATAACACATCCAAGATGATTAAGTTTATGTCTGGCATATCTGATAGTATAGTCAAGGAGTGTAGGACCGTAATTCTGATTAGTGAGATAAACTTGTCTAGGCTAATGATCCATGCTCAACAGATAGAGGAGCAGAAGATTAAGGAGAGGGAGAGAGGAAATAAGAGAGCCAGGACGGGTAGTTTTAATTTTAATCAGCCAAAGTCAAAAGGCAGTAACCATCCTCAGTTTCATCAGAGGTCTACATCCCCAGCACCTTCTTCATCCAGTGCCCCAGTACCCAAATTCCAAAACAACAATAGGGATAGGGCACCAGGATCTAAGTCCCAGGTCAGTGTTAGCAGTGCTCGTACAAATCCTCTAAGTTAGAAATATGGTACACACCATCAGGGTAAGTGTAGAGTGGGTAGTGATATGTGCTTTGGGTATGGCAGCCAGGCCATCAGATTTGGGAGTGTCGGGTAGTTTCTCAGAAAGGTAGAGATGTGCGCCAACAGGTCTAGTCCCATCAGTCATCAGTTTTATCTGGTCGCCTGACTCAGCAGTGTGTCACTTCCAATGCTACCAATGGTTAATGTCTGAATAGATTATATGCTCTTCGGTCCCACCAAGATCAAGAAAATTCTCCTAACATAGTTACTGGTATGTTACAGGTCTTTCACTTACATGTTTATATTGTACTAGACCCTGGATCTTCTCTTTTTTTTGTTACTCCATATATAGTCGTCAAATTCAGAGTCAGTCCAAAAACTCTAGCAGAGCCCTTTTTAGTGTCTACCCCAGTAGGCGTATCCATTATAGCCAGATAGGTATACAGGAATTGTCCGGTCACAATATCTCAAAAAGTTACCTCAGCTGATCTCATGGAGTTAGAGATGATAGATCTTGACGTTATTCTCGGCATAGATTGGCTCCACTCATGCTATGACTCAGTTGATTGTAGAAACAAAATAGTTCATTTTTAGTTTCCAAATGAACCAGTCCTTGAATAGAGGGGTAGTACTACAGCTCTGAGGGGTTAGTTGATCTCGAACCTTAGATCCAGAAAAATGATATCGAATGGGGTGTATTTACCATCTTATGCGAGTCAAAGACTCTAATTCAGAAACTTCAACCCTCGAGTCAGTTTCAGTAGTCAGGGAATTTTCAGATGTATTCCCTGAAGATCTCCCCAAAGTTCCTCCCAAAAGGGAAATCAACTTTGGAATAGACCTTCTCCCAGATACACAACCTATATCTATTTCTCCATATAGAATAGCTCTAATTGATCTCAAATAATTAAAAGAGTAGTTGAAGAATCTCTTAGATAAGGGATTCATCAGACCCAACATCTCTTCGTGGGGCGCACCAGTCCAATTCGTGCATAAGAAAAATGGTTCTAACAGAATATATATTAACTAGCGTCAGTTGAAAAAGGTCACAGTCAAGAATAAATATCCTCTTCTTAGAATTAATAACTTGTTTGATCAACTTTAGGGTGCCATCTATTTTTCAAAGATAGACCTCAAATCAGGCTATCATCAGCTCAAGGTTAGAGAATGTGATATTTCAAAAATAGCTTTCCAAACCTAATATGGTTACTTCAAATTTCTTTTCATGTCCTTTGGTCTTACCAATGCCCCACCATCCTTCATGGACTAGATGAAATGAGTGTTCAAATAGTACTTGGACATGTTCATCATAGTCTTCATTGATGACATTCTTGTTTACTCTCATAGTGAAAATGATCATGCAGACCACCTCAGAATAGTACTTCAGACTCTTAAAACTCACCAGTTGTTCGCTAAATTTAGTAAGTGTAAACTCTGGCTAAGATAAGTATCTTTTCTTGGCCATATTATTTCTGGTAATGGCATTAGAGTTGATCCTCAAAAGACTAAGGTGGTGAGAAACAAGCATAGACCCATCTCTACATTAGATATCAGGAGTTTCTTAGGTTTAGTTGGCTATTACCATCAGTTTTTTGAAGGGTTTTATTCTATTGCATCCCTCATGTCCAGATTGACTTCGAAGAAAGTTAAGTTTTAGTGGTCGGATTCATGCAAGAAGAGTTTTTAGGAGTTTAAGACTCGACTCACCTCATCCCCAGTATTGACTCTACCAGATGGTTCAAATGGTTTTGTGGTGTAATGTGATGCATCCATAGTTGGTTTGGGTTGTGTCCTCATGCATAAAGATAAGGTCGTAGCCTATTCCTCTAGATAGCTTAAACCCCATGAGAAGAATTAGCCTACTCATGATCTTGAGTTAGAAGTTGTAGTGTTTACCATAAGGATTTGAAGGCATTACTTGTATGGGGTGCATGTGGATGTGTTCAACGATCAAAAAAAACTTTAGTATGTTTTATCTTAGAAAGATTTGAATCTGCGTCAGAGATGGTGGTTACAATTATTAAAGGATTATGACATGAGTTTTCTGTATCATACTTACAAGGCCAATGTAGTGGTTGAAGCTCTCAGTAGATTGTCCATGGGTAGTGTAGCTCATATTGAGGATGATAAGAAGTAGTTAGCTCAGGAAGTCCATCAGCTTACCTGACTAGGTGTCCACTTAGTCGACTCAGCAGAGAGAAGTGTGTGGATGTAGAGTAGCTCAGAATTATCTCTAGTTTTTGAGGTGAAGGAAAAGTAGGATAGAGATCCTATTCTAGTTAAGTTAAAAAAATCAGTCAGAGATCAGAAAGTGGAGGTTTTCTCCCAAAGGGGAGATGATGTGTTGTGTTGTTAGGGTAGATTATGTATGCCTGGTGTAGATGACTTGAGGTAACGAATTCTTACGGAAGCACATGGTATGTGTTACTCTATTAATCCAGGGGGCACTAACATGTACTGTGATTTGCGAGAGATCTATTGGTGGAGTAGAATAAAGCGAGATATTGCAGAGTTTGTGGCTAAGTACTCTACATGTCAACAAGTTAAGATTGTGCATCAAAAACCTAGTGGGACCACGTAAGAGTTCAGTATTCCTACTTGGAAGTAGGAGGAAGTGAACATGGATTTTGTGATAGGATTGCCTCATACCCGTGATAGTATGATTCTATTTGGGTTATCACAGATAGGATGACCAAATCAGCTCATTTCTTACCAGTCCATACCTCTTATTCATTCGAGGAATATGCCAAACTTTATCTCAAAGAGTTGGTCAGGTTGCATTCATCTCTGATAGAGGTACGTAGTTTACCTCTCATTTCAGGAAGGCATTCCAAAAGGGTCTTGGTACCCATGTCCATCTCAGTATCATTTTTCACCCTCAGATAGATGGTTAAGCATAAAGGACCACTCAGACTCTTGAAAATATGCTGAGAGCATGCATTGTTGATTTCAAGGGTAGTTGGGATGACCATTTTCCTTTGGTTGAGTTCACATACAATAACAACTATCATTCTAGTATCCAGATGGCTCCTTATGAAGTTATCTATGGTAGGAGATGTAGATCTCCTGTTGGTTTATTTGAAGTAGGTAAGCCCGTAGTAGTAGGGCCTGACTTTGTGTTTGATACATTAGAGAAGGTTCAGTTGATCAGAGAAAGGCTTCGAGCTACCCATAGCCGAAAAAAATAATATTCTTATGTGAGGATAGAGGATCTTGAGTTTGAGGTCAGTTATTTCGTATACTCAAAAATCTCTCCCATGAAAGGAGTGAAAAGATTCATCAAGAAAGGGAAACTCAGTCCCCGATATGTCGGTCCCTTCATAATTCTCAGTTGTTTCGAAAAGATATCTTACGAGCTTGAGTTTTCTTTAGATTTATCTTAGTAAAACCCAGTGTTCCATGTATCATTATTGAAAAATTGTATTGGTGATCTAGCGGTAGTTGTTCCCTTAAAAAGTGCAGAGATTCAGAACAGCCTTTCTTTTGAGAAAGTTCCAGTAGAAAATCTTGATCATCAAGTTCGTAGACTAAGGAACAAAGAAGTTTTACGAGTCAAAGTTCTTTGGGTAAATCAGTCCGTTGAGGGAGCCACTTGGCAAGCAAAGGCAGATAAGCGGACCAAATACCCTCATCTTTTCTCCGTGAATCCAAATTCAGTATAAGGTACCAAATCTTCTTAAGAATTTTCCTATATCATGCTCAGTTTCATTTGCACATCAAGTTTATGTCAGTCATGCATTCATGAATCAGTTCAGTTATGCATTTCATGCATCATCTTAACCAGTTTCATTCGACGACGAATGATCCCAAGGGGGATATATTTAAATGCCTCATATTTCCCTAGAACTATCTAAGTCCCAGTGCATGAGTATTCATATATATAATTTTCGAAATACTCATTATTTTTCAGTTTAGATCCTTCCATTATATAGGAAATTCAATTATGTTTCCAACGATATAAAATTCGTCCAAATCTGATAACCGGGTAAGAGGTTATGGCAATTTTAAATTCCAGTCATTAAACATAGTTATTTTGACCCTTAGTCCATCGCAGAGTCAGTGTAAATAGCAATTGTCAATTTCCAGTGTTTCTCCCCAATAGTGGCACGTTGCGTCGTAGGCCCAATTCATAATTGTCCAATTCCAGTGAGGCACGCGATCATGGCGCATCGCGCTAATGGTGAAAATCAGAATCAAAGGTGCACCATGATTTCTTCGTGTCACTCCATCATCCCAGTTCCCAGTTGTCAGCTTCTAGTGATACGGCACAATAGCACCGCGTCGCGCCAGGTGCCCATTTCGAAAAAATTTGACGAAAATTAAAAGTTTTGCCCAAGGGTAAAACAGTACTTTCCCCTAATTTTAACCCTCCCAGGTGTGCTTTTAAGCCCTAAAAATTTTTTTAAACTTATTATTTTAATTATTTTCCCCCAAATCAAGAACCCTAACTCTCCAATTTCAAGGCCAATCCTCAAGAACTCACCTAGAACTTCTAGAAATTCACTATCCCAGGTATGTTAGATGTTCATCCATGGATACCTTTTATCCATGGAGCCTAAGTAACCTATTTTAATCACCAAGTTATAATCTTTCAAGTTATTATATTTTAAATTATGATTTCATCCATGAATCTCCATGCACTATTGATTTTATACCATGTTACCATGAAATTATCATTACTATTCAATTCTCCATGTGTTAATATTATTATTTATTGAATTAAACCATGATTTAGTACTATTATGTTGAATTCATGCTATTTTTGTAAGTTCCATGGCATTCCTTTGTTTTTTTTAAACCATGAGCTACAAGTGTTTGATAAATTGCCTACAAGAGTGATTTATTTAATAAAAGCATTCATGTTTTGATCTTCAAGCTTTAGTGTCATTTTACTATTATTGTTTTAAGTCCTGGGGGTATTGAATACCCAAAAACCATAGTTTTTTTATGTAGTCTAGTATCGGTACATTATAGAATAGTCTTCAGAACATACTAGGAGCATTATCATAACAGTCAATTACCAGTTAGATGAACTCAGAATAGTCTAGTATTCTAGTGTCTTTTAGTTGGGAGTAGGATTTAGCACCGAGCGAGTGTAGGGATGGTAGATTCCCCATCAAATAGGCAGAGTCATTAAAAGCAGTCCCTATACTCCAGAACTATGTAGCCAGCGTAGGATATGAGAATTCACCCATCATATTAGGCTTGACTATGTTGCAGGGGTCACCCGTCAATTCAGTCTTGACACCCTTAGTCCTTTGGAAATTATATCAGTTTATTGGATCCATTAAACCATCGTTAGTACCCGTGGAATAGTATTAATACCCTTCCAACTAGGTTACATGTTGGAACCCGATTAGCTCAAATTGGAGAATGTCGATTAGATGATACCTCCCACAGTCTCAAATATAGTCTCAGTTACAGTCCTAGCTCAGTTATTCAGTCTTAGTATTGTTTGACCAAAGCATACAGATTTAAGTTATTGCAGTATTTCAGTTTATAGATTTTACTCAGTTCATGTTATATGCTTGGTCATGCATCCTCAGTATTTAGAGATATTCATGCATTTTTACTATCTACATACTCCATGTTGTTTATTTAGTACTCTATGCTTTACGTGCATATCCAGTTAATTATTAGATCTGTTCGTGAAACCATGAATATCAGCGTACCTCATTTAGCATACCAGTACATTCAAAGTACTGATCGCATTCCTTTTATTTTGCACCATGATATATTATATCATAGGTTTTGATGCTCAGTTTCCAACTCGCGGTTAGATTTATTAGATACTCAGCAGTAGCAGTGGTAAGTCCTCATACTTCGAGGACAGGCTTACTTTATTTAATGTCTTAGCTAGTAGTTAGTTGGAGTTAGTTGGGGCCTGTCCCATCAACTCATATTCAGTCAGTCAGTTTTAGAGAATTTTCAGACATTAGAGTTAGTTACTCTGTATTCAAATATTACAGTTAGTTATCCAGATTATCATTATTTTATCAGATTTAGTTAGTTTTTTCTATAGATTCATATTTTAGTTTTAAATTAAGTTATTAAAACCTTATGGCATGTCAGTATTCTTCTGCATTTATGATCATGTTATCCAGTGCCAATAGCAGGTACTAGCTCATGGGTTAGCTTGTGGTCCCTCGGGACTGTAAGCACCGTGTGACGACTAGGGGATAGTCCTAGGCTATTACATATTCCATCCCCAATTTTGCTAGGTAACCTCCTTAATTAAATTGGAAGTTGCATAATATGTTAGCCTCACACGAGATCCCCCAATTGCATTATCAACCACAGTCTTATTGAGTTGATCTAAGGTCGGGTAGAAGATTTGGAGAAGCATCTTCTCCGGGACCTCATGATTGGGATGTTGAGTAAGCTTCCCATTGAATCTTTCCCAAACCTCGTACAAGGGTTCACCATTCAATTGCCTAAAGTTAGTGATTTTATCACACAATTATAGAATCTTGGATGGGGGGAAATAGTGGTCAAGGAATACATTAAAGAGTTTCTACCATGAAGAAATTTATCTGTCCAGATGAGATTGAATCCATAATGTTGTCTCCCCCGTTAGAGAGAATGGAAAGAGGAATAGCCAAATGGACTCTTGGGTGATGTGTGCAATATCAAAGGGTGCACACACCTCCACAAAATTCTTTAAATGCAAGTTTGGTTCCTTATACGCTTGCCCCCCAAATAGCTTGGCAAGTTCAAAACCATAAGAAGAACCTATCTATGCCAGCTGACCATAACTCCTTATTCCTATCTTTGGTTCTCACCAATAGTAGAACGCAATGCGTCCAAATACCAAAGCAAGTATGCAGAGAAGAATTTCTCGCTGTTCTTCCAAATCCATGGGTGAAAATTTATTAGAAATTAAGCATTTTTCCTCACCGTCTCTGGTCTATTGAACCCATATATGCTATAAAACCTCACAGGATCTCTCTCTCTATCCATATGTTCACTTCTGTTGATAAATATCCAGAAGAAGAGAATCCAGATCTGTCAAACATCTCATGGTTTCTTAAAGGATCCATGAAATAAAATAATTGGATACAATAGTTCAATCACTAAAGATGCTATGTGCACTGGTTCAAGTGTCTTTTTATGGGATACTGTCCATGGGATATTGATTGCAACTTCAAAGGATACTACGAGGACTGGCTAAATAATTATGATGAAGATGGAGATGAGTTAGAATGGGATGAATATTGGGGTTTTCAAAAATCCCATGTCCAAAAATCTTGGGAGTAGAAAGACAAGAAACACGTATATCAAGTCTCTTACTAACCCCAAGACTGTCCAGCACTGTCCACTTCATCCAAAAGAAAAACTTCTAGCTCAAAACCTGAACCTTAAATATTCATGATGTCTTCCAAAAGCTCAATTCCTAAATATATCTCCCCACCAAACCCACTATTTAAAAAGAATAACCTAACCCAAGCTCCAAAATTAGCATATATTATCCAACAAGAAGGTGCTCAAGCATCCACCCAACATTCCATACTTATTAAAGCACTAGAAAACAGGTTGCAAACCATTCAGTCTAAAAAATGTACACTAAGAACCTCAATTCTACATTTTATTGACCAACAATGAAAAAATGGCCTCATTTGAAGAACAGATCCATCTTCTGAAATACGACTACATAAAACTACAAAATGCCTAAAAGTCCACCATAATTCCATAAATATATTCTCTACGAGGATTAGGCCAACCCTTTCTACTTATGCACCTTGTTCATCCATGTTATTCACTCTAGCTCTAAAATCTTCAATCCAGTCCCCCAAAGAAGACTATCCACATATTTTCATGAACCACTCTAAGGAACCATAAGTTTCTAAAGTTGTCAACAAACAATATGGGATGAGAGAAGAACCAATCCTATATCAAAGGCTAAAACCTGATACAACGGCAAAGAAAATTATAGGAACGGGATTCCATACCTTCACTATAGATGACATGAAGATATCATCCTGGAATTAAAGAATCCAAGACTTCTACACTTGGATGACAATGAAGAATATGGACGGATGATAAAAATACATAATACTCTCTGAATTGACCTTTAGATTCTCTGGAATCCTCAAATATTGATAGAATGCTCTTGCAAGAGGTCATTGATATCCTATGTTGATAGGTATACTAAATAAATTTCCTTTAATATTAGGATCCTACAAAAGGCCTTCTGCAGAGACACTGGCCAAAGATACGAAAAACTGTGGTGACAGCTCTTCAAGATGAAGTGCTAAGCATTCGATAAAGATTTCATCGATATCCACTTTTAGAAGATGGAAAATATCTACTTCTATTTGGGTAGAGATCCTAGCCTGAAGAAGGCTTGATAGCATCACTACTAAAGATACTAGGAGGTCACACAATGATGATTGAGGAGGAAAAGTTCAAATCTATAACCATCCCACAGATATGTTACATCAGGCAAGCCATCTTTCAAGACCTAGAAAATATTTGCAGAAAGAGGTTTATACTAAAGCAGATCATCCAGAACAATCCAGCTCTTGATCGAGCCTGTAGTGAGAATGGTTTGATTAACAAATTCAACTATTCCTGCTCAAGCCGCAATGCGAGATCAAAGAGGCAGCTACAGTTTAAGAGGTTTAAACTACCTAAGCCACCTGATAATAGGATCAAAGAAATTTGGCAAACCAGATACTTCAAACTAAGAAGTCCAATAAACTACAAGAAGGAGAATAGATACTTCATCTGCAGAAAGCCTGGCCATTTTGTAAGAAACTTCCCTCAAATCAAAAATTCAAGAGAATCCATCCACCTCTTTGGATAAATAGCCGGTCATATAGGAATCTATCTCAGCAAAGAGGATGACCTTGAAGTGGTCTTCTCACTAGAAAAAGAATTGATGGAGGACACCCTCTTCTCCATAAACATATACAAATAACCAGGTCATATCTATACAAATAATCTCTGCCTGATATCCAGTATCATAGAAGACAACCAGAAGCCAGCTAGTCAGATTCTTATGCTCAACATAACAAGAATTCTATCTTTTGAGGTAGTAGACTATCCTTCTGATCTTTTCAATCAGTACATGTATCCCTTTGATCCATCTATCCACCAAGAAATATGAACCTTCTATGAGCTCCAGGTGTTCATAAAATATGGAGGATCTATCCTGAAGTCGCTCGCAGTGTATCTAAAATATCCTTTTTGTCGTATGTTCATAGCATTAGCCAATAACTTCCGTCAAGAATTCCTATCTTTATTTTAGAACTTCTGTCACCAGTACTATATTCTTATGGAGTTCAAATATGATGCCTTCAGGTATATTGATCAAATTCAACCATATCTGCAAAGGTTTATGTTTTGGTTTAAGCCATCACACTATTTAGTTTGATTTTTCAAGTATTCCTATAATGCAATGGTATTCATGCTACATCATATGGTAGGAATCTCATTCCACAACATCCAAGATCAGTCAAAAATTTCACTTATCAGGATATTTTTGTCTCAATACATCATACGGTAGGAATCTCACGCCATAACATCCAAGCTCAATCAGAAATTTCACTTATCTGGATATTTTTGTCTCAATACTCTCCTTGGAAAATGATTACTATGAAAAACAATACTTTATTTTCCAGCAAAATAAATGCATTCCAAAAGAGATATGGCCAAAGAAATAGGTAAAATTGAACTACACTAACGATCATCCCCACTGGCATAAATCCCATTGAGCCACAAAAGACTATTTGCCGACATATAAAATCAAATATCTCATCGACACTACAGACCATAGTCTTTAACCTTTCCAATATGATAGGCAAAGAAATATATGCAGATCTTAGCATTGATCTATTTCCACTAACTATGTCATGTTTTTGAGGTAATAAAAAAAATCAAGCTTATATTTCTCTTGATAGAGTTTTAATAGATAGAGCCTATATATAGTTATGAGGTTGACAAAGTCTTGAGAGGATCCCATTAGTCCTTCTATGTCTAGAATATTTAAAGAGTTCACTCTTATTCAGATAATTCATGTGGTAAGCCAAACTCAAATATGCTCTCAGATGCCTTCTTAGAAACTTACAGTAGAAGACCCTTAAAAAGATAGAAGGATGCACCGATATCAAAGTATTAGGTAGCGCTTACCCTAAATTTATCATAATATCCAATATATAGTATGATATAAAGGGAAAATGGTGAGGTCATGAAAAAAAGTATAAGAGGTGTTTAAGGTTGATTATTTTCATAAAAATTTTAAGAAAGACTAGCTTTCCCAAACATCTATCCAGTAATAGTAAATTGGTATAATGTATTAGAAATTATATGACTATCTATGCTAAGAGTTAGAATCTAAGTTGAGATTGTGGATGATCAGTATAATAGAGAGAAAGAGTTTTGAATTCTTGAATAAAAAGGTGTGGACTCTTGTTATTATGATTCTTCCTAAAATTGTAAGTTAGTAAGCATTTATGTTATAGTATATTGACTATTGAGTCTAGATAAAGTTAAGAGTTGTACCTCAAAAGAAAGTATAAATAATAGGTTTTACACTTTTAGATATAGTCTTTTAGGGGTGTTTGGTATTTATGAGTATATTTATACTTCAGCTACTGGGGTAAAATGATTATAGTTTAGTTTAGAGTTTATTGAAGAGGTCCACAAACTTAGAATGATGTTTTAAATCTAAGAGGATATGATAGAGTCAAAGTTAGGTTTTGAGATTTTAGTAGTAATGATAGTGAGTACTATAACAAAGTCGGGGGAGGAAAATACCTGATCCATTATGTCAATATTTTTCTTGTACTTTAGTCATTAGACACTCAAATCATGTATTTCATGTCAACACCATAATTATAACTCGTATTCATGTAGTTCATATAGAATTATATCCATTTCAGTCCCTAGTAAAATGAGTAATAGTTCACTCTATAGTACAAATCATACTTCATGAATCAATGAATTCTAGTTTTATGTCATATGGCTCACGATTGTACTCATCTCTTACAGTATACTTAGTTCCAAGTACTTAGATACATCCTTAATGACTAATGAGATCATACTATACCATGTATGCTCTCATAGCATATATCTTGAACAAATTTATTTGTATTATACTTTACCTCTCTGGCTTCAGCTCAGTATTAAAATTATGAATATTCTTAAGCAAAAATTTTACATTATTCCTTTTATACCAAATCCTTATGTTCTAGTTCCTTAGTGACCCTTCTCATGTTTTGATGATGATGCTGATAGTGGTTATGTCATAGGCTTGAATGATTTATTGATAAATATGAGGATAATGACTTATAGTGGTTAGCAACTCTTTAATTAGAACATAATTTTATTTTTAAGCAAAAAGAAGGAGTATATTTTTGGATGATAGGTTATAGTAGTTATAAAATATAGATTCCTTCAATTAATACCAAAGTGGTCTTTTTAGTTATAAAGACTTGTATCTCTGAGTTAAGATTGACAAAGTAAGAGCATGAAACTAGACTAGACATAGCCTTGAGTATCCCTATGTGGTGTACCCCTATACAATTAGAAGTTTCAACTAGTTAGGTGTGGTATATTTAAATAAGGAGCATGGTTAAGAAATGTTGCCCAATTGGAAGGTTACTAGTCACAATCTGGAAAGCATATTAGTTTTTTCATTATTTTGGGCCTAAAATACTCTTGTTTCATGATAGATAACTTCAGAACAAATGTGCCTCATATTCAACTCTAACCTTTTCCTATTAAATGATCCCAATATTATAGACTAGAATTCTCAGACCATGTTAGGGTCCTTATTCAGATATCTCACTCAGATCATGCCCAAAATTATTTTCCCCCAAGCATTATTAGAGATTCTAATAAGGAGCATTTTAGGTAACAAATATTCCTATCTCTATGACTCTAAGAAATTTTATGTCATTGTCTACCACTTTGCAGTTCTATATATACAGTTTTGCCAGGATTACTTAAATCAAGTTCTAAACTCTCAGTATGAGATAGTCCTTATAGCCAGCAATTCATTTCAGGATCAAACAGACAGTTCTAGTAGTTTCCCATGCTTTCTTCAAGTCATACCCTCCTTAATTAATTTTTATGGCTATTCAATGAGAGCTTTTATGTTCATCGGTATTATGTGTAAATACATTTTAGTCTTAATACCAACATAAAACCAATTTAAGGTAACAATTTCATCCTCATTACTTCTCTCGGTATCATGTCACTCAATTTCTCACATGTCTTAATATGCATTTATGAATTCAGTCCAGCCCATGCTTTTGTTAGAGATTCAGTTGTTATGATATTCAGCTCTCAAAGCTTAGTGTTGGGATTATGGCTCTTTCCCTATCTTTTTAGCATAGTTAGTGTTCCTTTATGGACGAAGGATACCAAAAGGGAGATATTATAACACCACAAAAATCTAAGCTAAGATCATAACCAATCTTCAAGCATAAATAGAACCATCACATAAGCATGACATGAGTATTAAATGATATTTAAGATCACAAGGAGTCACAAACCTAATATTGAGTTTTGGCTAAGTTCTAGTGTATGATTCTTCTTGGGTCAATTTTTAATGACCATTTCCCCTAGTATACAAAGATTTAGGTGGTCCAATACAGACCAAATTAAAGGTATTTGAACTATCTCTCAAACATAACAAACCCTTCATAAATCTATTACCGAAGTAAAAGGTTATGCCCATTTTAGTGTAGAACTACTTGGTTGTCAAAATCCACAAGTCATTATATGAATCGTATGTCTAGGCCACGAATCATATGGTGCAATCCATGACTTCTACTACAATTTTTTAGCAATTTTATTGTACGGTTATTAAAGGTTATTTTTTTCTTTTTCCAAGCTTTTAGCCTTGTACCAAGTCATTTCAGGGTATTTTGAGGGGTTATATCATATATTTATTTAGTTTTCTCCCTTTTAACAATGATTAAAGCTCCCAAACTTTGTCAAAATTCTCTTAAGTCAAGAACATAGGGTTTTCTCCTCTAACTCAAGAAAAGTCAAGTCTAAACCAAAGGTTTTGATCTAAAAGTTTCATAATCAAGGATGTGGAATTTAATCTATGGGTATCCTTTCACCCATTGAATCTCGAAATACACTCATCTTCTTAGTATTTTCATATTTTTGAAATTTGGATTTTCCTTATAGTCATGATTCATCTTGTATTTAAATTCCCATAATTAGAAGGCTATAAATATATATTTTTCCTTGAAATTTAGTACCTTGATAGTATCATATTCATGAAACCTAAGTATAATGATATTCTATGATTTTTGACTTATATTACATAAATTTCAAATTTCATTCAAATTATAGAATTGTCATGAGTAGTTACACTCTTCAAAGATAGTGGGTCATTAATACCCGATGACTTAAGATTTCATGCATTTATAATTAAATACCCAATTCTTTAATTTCATATATTTTAGAATGCTTTTAGATAAAGCACTTATCTTTCAATCTCAGAACATCAATAATAATGAGCTATTTAGTATTATTAATTATTGCATGAACTCATATTTAGTTAGTACAATACTGATTAGTTACATATTTATTTTCTTAGTCATTTCATCATCTTACATTCCTAATTTCTATACTTAATTTGTATCTTCATGAATTAGGATTCATGGTTTACGCTCCTTCCAAACCTCAATCCCCATATATTTTCCTTTATGCATTTACTCCTCCCATCTCATGCCTCCCATAAACTTACAGGTCTCATGAATCAAAAATACATGATATATATATATATATGTATGTATATATGTGTGTGTATGTGCGTACTCATATCATAACCAGGAGCTTCGTCTCATAACAGTAATATACATAACATACATGCATCCAAATATTCCTTCCAGGTTCTTGAACACTTTTTCCCAAAATTAAGTTTCCCAATTAGTATTAACCAAAATGCCATTAATGATCATGGATTAATTTTTATAAAATCAAGGTTCACTAGTAGTATGTAAATCAAGTATTGCATTTGTGATTATGGACATCCTTACATATAGATATGTTATCTCGGGTTAACATCCTTATACGACATCTTATCAAGCTATCAATCATATTCAATTAGGAGTAGTACTTAGTACCGAGCGGATGAATGGATGATGGCACACCTTCTCATTAGGATAACACCTTTAGTAGCAGTCCCTAAGTCATAGAACTATGTACCACTGTAGGTTTGTTTATACCATATCATATTATCTTAGCTTTTATACCCTAGCATGGTATATTAGGCTTTATTCAAGAAGGATTATACATAGAACTCCATATTTAGCTCACATGGTTATATGTTGGTTAATAGTATCTCCCATAGTTTTAGAATAAGTATTTGAATGGATCTCAGTTCAATCTAGTTCACAGTTCAGTTATTTATGAATATTCATGTATTTAGGATTTATGCTTATACAGATGGGTCTTTGCATCTTAGTATACATCATCATTACTTATCTTTAAATATTTTACTGTCAACATGCCAAGTTTATATATCATTTTATCATTTTAGAATATCCTTGTGTTCCTGAACTCATTCTTATCATTCAGTGAATCATTACATTACATATCATCATGCATATTAGTTTTATATTTACTTATTCAAAGTGAATATATCGCATACTCAGTACATTCAAAAGTACAAATCTCATACCTCTTTCGCCTACACTTTTCATGTCATGTAGATTTGGGTGCTTTCTATCAATATCATAGTCAGGTAGATCACAACTTCTAGCTAGCAAGTGATAAGTTCTCTTTATTCGAGGACTCAAGTTAGTTAGTAGTTCTAGTATTTTATTTTTATTTTTGTATATATTTATTTGGTGTAGTTGTGCGTCATGTCTCGTCTACTTATAATATGTATTAGTAGAGGCTTCATAGATAGTTAGTTAGAGTTATTGTATATATTTCCAGATTTTATTTATTTTATATTACAAATTGTACACTTTTAACTGAAAAGTATTGAAACAACTCATCTCATGATTATGCTTATACTCAGTCATTTTTCATTTATTCATACTTATATTCAGCTGATCATGCATTATGTCAGTATCATGGGTTAGCTTAGGATGACTTGGGATTCTAAGCATCCTGTTGCAGCTACAGGTAGTCGTAGGACATCGTAACTTATAGGTGGGAGTGGAAGAAGGCAGCCAACTAGGACAATGATGGTTGAATAGTGGTTGCTCTAGGCACATGATGAGTAGAATTGGTTTTTTTCTCTCACTTAATCCATTCAAGGAAGGTAGTGTGTAATTTGGAAATGAAATTAAGGGTTTGCTAAGTATGTCCCAGATCTATGCTTAAGGAATTAAAGTGAGGTTCATTTTAGCCTCATAAATCATAAGGAGCACTGATACTGGTTCTTCAAGGCTGGACTAATCAAATTACATTAAAAATGTCTCCTACATTTGGCTATGAAGAGAAGTCAAGTATATAACCTATAGTCTTGAGTAGTGTTTAACTCAGATAATTTATTGTTGCAGGTATACACACTTGAAGAACATAACTTTGATCAAGAGCAGTTGTGCTTTTAAATGTTATAAGAGGGAAACTTGATAGAACATTGAGATATTTGGCCTCTCTCATAGTTCAATATCCTTGTCTAACCTCAAGAAAATAAACTATGCACATGTTACATGTCATCTTTTTCCCTCACCTTTTTCCTTAAAGCATCATTTGCTTTCTGTTTATCTTTAAATACCATCTCTTGTTCTTGAGGATCCATGTCATCAGAACTTAAAATATATCTAATCCCTTCTTTAGATTTAAGTCATAATATACTCTATCTCAATTTTGGAACAATTTTTGACAACTTTCCAAAATTCAAAACACTCAAAATCCTTAAGATACTTGCTCTTGTTCTCTATGACTTTTCACGAACATTCATGTTCTCAGTTCCTTTCAAGATTTATTCTGAACAAAAGGCCTCAACTATGCCATTTGATCCTATCACTACTACTTTATCCTTAATCTTATCGATAGATAAAACCTAGCTCTTGATACTTCCTTTGATACTGAGTTTCTCTATATCTATCAAAACAAGTCTATGAAAAGATATTTAGGGACATGATCGAAGTGAATACTAAGGAACAAGAACCTGAAGTTTTGAGTCAAAAGGTTATGAAACTCTCTTAGTGATGATTCTATCATAGAAGAGCCTGGTTTATATTTTGGTCCATCTGATGTGACAAGTTTTGATATTAAGAAAAATGTGAAAGAAGAAAATGTGATTAATAAGGATTATCCTGATAAAGGTGAGATCTCAACTCCGGATACTCAACTAGTAGAGAATTTCTAAACTAAGATGAAGAAGGAAATGGAGAATGCACCAAACAAAAATTTTAAAGAACTATCACAAGTTGGATTCTCTACTCACTTATCCCTTTCAAGATTGGATGATACCCCAATGTCTCAACTTCCATATGAGACCATGGATTGTGCCTCTACTCCTACTCCTATGAATATGGTAGGTAATGAAGAATATCTACTCCTTGTTGTTGTGTTTAAAAGAAGGGTATCCACCACTACAAAAATTGCAAAAGACCCTAAGAAGGGAGCAGTTTGCATTACCAGGTCCAAAATGAGTAAGTTTATGAATGTTGCTCTGAAGAAAAATCAAAAGTCAACTAATAAAAGGAGAAATCTCAAAAGGAGTAGTTTGTCTAAGGAACTTTCTTACACAGGTGTAAGAGAAGTATAAGAAAGAGATAAGTTTTAGATTGATGATGAAGTTTTAGTTCCTAGAAAAGAATCTATGAGAGGAAAGAATGTTCAAACGAAGGAGCTTAAGAAACAAAAGGTCATTAACAGACCCTTTATAGAGAAATCAGTTGAAAATTCCACAAAAAGGAAGAGATTTGAAGAAACATAAGAAATAGAAAAAGTTACCACTTCCAAATCCAAAAGAAAGAACGGCCTACAGTATCCACCTGAGGACCCTAAGTTTAAAGAAAATAGTGAGAAATTATGTTGTTAAAATGTGTTAAATGTTCAGGTGTTTGATCCTCAGATGCTAAAATATTTGGAATGTATTATAGTATTAACAGAGATGAAAGAGTGGAAGAACCTATTTTAGAAACTTTATGTTCCATACGAAAAAAAATCCCCAAGACATATATGTTGATCTACTAATATCTGAAAGGAAGACTCTCTTGTTACGAACTTTATGTTAAGGGGTTAAAAGATTGGTGGATAAGTTTGGCTAAAAAAGATGGTAATGAAACTATAGAGTATTAACTGTTATTTGAGTTGGTGAACAAAGTATGGCATCCCAGAATTAAAGAAAAGTTTGTTGCCTCAATTGCAGACCTATTTTTTATGGAGGTAGTCAATTTCTATGCCCAAATTAGTCTCCCAAGGATAATGATTGAACATATTGCCAAGATATCCCACTCTAACAAACATGGTCTTGGGTATGGTTTTCTTCTTTAAAAATTGTTTAATTATTTTAGGGTAAAGCCCAACTATGGGATCTTTTCTACAAAGAAATAATCACTCACTTTTACTATTTTGGAAGAATATGAGTGTGTGCCCAAGAAAGGGGGAGTGAAGCCAACATCTATAATTTTTAGCATGATTATGACATAGGATTAAAATACCACATAATTGGAGAACATGTTTGCTCTAGTCGCTGAGAAGGAATCAAAATTGTTATTTTAAAGGCCCAACCTCATCAGACAACTCAAGGACATAGTCCTAGTTCAAATGCCTTGGGAGACCTTAAATCCCAGAATGATCAACTTGCAGCTAAGAGAAGAACTCAAGAAGAAGGGCGATGAGATAACTCAATAGATCATTGATAATAATTTTACTTCTATGAGGCATCAAGATGTAGTCATGTTAAAATCTTTCCTTTTCTTACTCTTTCAAGTAATTAATCATATTTCCCTACTTTTATCTGAATTTCTACTTCTTTATGTGTAGTACCCTTGTCGGTCTTGAGCTACTCATTGTTTTTTATTTTACCCTATTTTACTTCTTGAATTTTTTAAAGCCAAAAAGGGGAAGGCAAAGTTGTGATTTTGGTTTCGTTAGGAAAGAAGGAGAACTGATATGTTGTAGCTTGGTGTAAGAGGGAACTAATAATAAAAGGGCATAGTATGGGGTGAACTAGTATAGAAGTATCCTTATTGATAGAGGGAAATGTGAATCTACTAGTCAAGTCTGTCATCATCAAAAAGAGAGAAATTATTGGATTTAGTGCCTCATGTTTTGTATTGTTTTGATAATTGACAAAACTGATGAAGGGACTTGGTAGCTAATCTGTACAACACTGATCATATAGATAGCTATTTTTTCTATTTGTTCAAGTTGGATCAGTACACACATGCTAGTAAGCATAGTAGTGCAGTGCGGTGGTTTTTTTTCATCCAATGAAATCTTTTCTCTCTTATGCTCATCCTTATATATACGCATCATTATGTAGAAAGAAACCTAGTTTTTGCATATTCTAAAAAGGGGTCTTCTTCTTGAAAAAGCTTCTTGTTCACACCATTGAAGACAATGCTTCAACAACCTAGAAATTACATTTCTCATAGTGAAAAATGTATTAGTTTCTAGGTTAATTAAGTATTTGTATGTTATTCCTAAAAGTGTAAACCCACTCCTCATCCTGAGGTGTTGTATGGGTTGTTATTTCTTTATTTGTGTTTTGATCTGGTGATTAGATAGAGTTAGCTATTGGGATATTCACATTAGAGTTATTGCGAAGAACTGTTGGGGTAAAGTTACAATAAAAGGGTTAGGGATTAAGAGATTAATTCCTGGACTATATTTAGCTAGAGTTAGCTAATGGTGTTTTCACAGTAGAGTAATTGTTAAAGAATGTTACAGTAGAGTTACTCAAAAAGAGATAGGGATTTGTTTCTTACCTTAGTAGAATTTTATCAACAATATCATTGTTAAGAATTTGTTCCTTTATGATTAGTGAAGTTGTTGGTGAAATTCTACTAGGGTAAGGCATGATTTTACTCCCTTGAGTAAGGAGGTTTTCACGTAAACATTCTTTTTAATTTACTTTATGGCTATTTACTTTGAGTTCTTGTATTATTTGTTTTTCCGCCTACAAACATAAGGTATTGGTTCAGATCCTTGTTGTTGTGTGAACTCGTAAAAAACATCACAAACTTTATAGAAACAAAAGATAATATGGAACCCAAATCAAACAAAACATAAGCTATAAGGTCATAAACAAGAATAGTACCTGTAGAGTCAACTCTAAGGACATCGAATCTTGTGCTACACCTCCTTTCACGGGCACATCATCTCCTTGATTCGGTATCTCCCCATATTCTAATATTACCTCCTCATTTAAAACCATATTTGAAGTATCCTAGTGTAAGGGGAGGGGGAGAAAGTGATCTCTGTCTAGCCTAGCCTCCGACAGCATGGGCCCTTGGAAGGTGCCTCCCCTCTACCTTTCCCCCATCTTCTATCTCTTGCTACTACTATTCCATGAACTGTGGACCAATATCTGGGTCGGATGTTGCTGTTCTTACTCTATTTATAGTTGTATTCACCATTTTTAAGAAAAGAGAGAAAATAGTCAGACATCAATTTGGATCATCAGATAACAATTGAAATCGGGTACTAACATGAAAGAAAGAAGAGTGAAATTTCCTTAAGTCATATAACCTCTCGAAGAAAAGTACAGACATATCCATACTAGTATAAAAGATTCCACTTGACACTTTTTTGTACAATGAGATCAATGAATCTAGGGCTCTGATACCACCTTTGTCATGACTCAAATGATCATGAGTGGCACCCATACTAACCCTCTAATAGGAGAATCATTTAATCCCGTAATCAACCTATTCATTTAGTAATATTTAAGCAATGATAAATAACACCAACTTAATATAAATAGAATCCAAAAACTAATCAATAAATAAGTGCATAAATCAATAACTATCTATTACAATAACCGAGATTTGAAAGTCACCATACAAGAATATTTAAGAAATCATAAATCAAAGTCTAAATAAATATCTCAACAACAACTAGTAAAAGGAATGTTATTGTCTTAATAAGTGTACATAAGCAATAAGAAGATCCAATGGTTGTCTAAAGATAGGTTCTCACCGATGGATCGATAAGCTACTGGTCACTAACTAAATATGAGGTCTCTCAGTTGTTGAAATATTATGGGCAATCAACAAAAGAAGAGTACAGGCAGTATCAGTACAAACATTATGTACTGGTAGGCATCATCAACTAACTTAACTTAAATACATAAACATAAATCAAGCAAAAGAAATTAGCAATAAAGACATAAAATCCATTACACCACAATTTACTACCAACCATAACTAACATCTTACTGCACTCCATAAAATACAATAATATAATTAGTAGTCTATTTTCATAAACATACTATTATATCAAGCTAAGTTAAATCATAACAAGGGGAAATCCTAAGACCTTCTAATGATCTCAAGTGTAAAATATCCAGTTACGTTTATCTAGTCATTTTACAAGTAGGCTTAAGCTACTTCTAGTTAACACAACACTCCTACCAGTCAAACATAAAAATCAATGAAGGACCGATATGAAATAATGCATTATGACCATCAAATAAATCATAAAAGTATACACACATACTAAAGGATCTTACATGACCAAAGTTCTAGAGTGAATGAGCTCAGATCATGTACCGTACCAACGTGGTACTCAACTCGCTGAATCCTGTTATAAGAAATACATAATGGTGTGGTACTCGATCCTCTAAATATCATAATATATAAACATCTCTACCAATATCAATAATAATATGACGAAGTGCACCAAGTATGCCATAGCAGATTAGTCTAGACACGTAGTCTATATTCAAGGTTCATCACTTATAAGAAAAAAATAAATTACCAAACCAATTCACGAATCACATATATGCTCGAAAGCCAGATTATAATTATCCAACTCATGGATGGGCACAAAAATCAAATTAAGTATGCAACTACATTTAAATCATAACCTACCTCAAATGCAAGCCCGGAATTCTCTAATTCAGCAAAGCTTTCCTTTTTTTTGCCCTTTCTAATTGTTCTTAATCTACAAAAGTAAATGAGAAATTAATAACTTATTCTCCATTGCAAGCATCAACAATTAAAACTCATTGATTTTAACCTAGTTCATAGCTTAAACACCCAATTTGAGAGTTTTCACCCATTAACCACCAAATTTCCCCATAACTTACAGTATAGAGGAAGAAATCTATGTTACGAAATCAAGTCTAGCAACCTAAAATCATTTAACTAATTTTAAGCCTACTCAAGTGTAATTCTCTTCTCTCCATCATTTTTAGAGCTAAACCCATAAACTTTTCCTAACATCGTGATTCTAATGATTTTAAAGATTAAAGGTTTTGATCTATGAAAGCATGGTGTAACAATCTTACCTCAACAATAAAAATACCCAAACTTGAAGAAAATCACCCCACACAATCTTATGATGAGTTTTGAAGAAAATAACATCAAAAGTCGAAAGTCAGACAATTATTCTACCCAGCGTCCGCTAGCAGTACCCCACCCACTATAGTTGTATCTATAGCAGTCCTCTGCTAAAGTTGTGGATTGCTCCAGTGATCTCCCTCACCGCTACAATGATGCGTTGTAGCGAGCCCAAGCCACTACACCGGAGCCTAACTAATCGGTCATGATAATTTTATGTTTTTTTCTTTTTACAATGCAGATTTTGGTTTTTGACAACACAAATTGCAAATTCTCTAATTAGAGTTGTATACATACGATTTTCATTCCATAAGTTTCTCTGGATCACTAGACTTATCTTTCACACCAAACTAATAAAATCATTATATCAATCACCATAATACACGAAATGTCTCCACACCACATGACACTCATATTTTGCATGAATTCTCCCTAGTATGATTTTCCTAACTTTCTTCCTAAGGAAAGCTCTATTCAAATACTTACACCAAATGCAATGCTATAATGATGAAATGGGTCATGATACTTTTTGGCTCTTGGATCTTATGGTTAATTTTACTGAAAGGAATTATAACATGAATAAAATAAGTAGGTTTTGTAGCTACATAAATGAACTAAAATTAGTTTTTTTTACTCCATTTGTTTATCAAGTCACAGATGTTGATATAATAATACTAAGCCCTCTTCAATTTGTTATTGTTCTCGGTGACGATTAAAATTTTAAGATTGTTTGTATGAGTGAGCATTTTATAGGTTTGGAGGACAATTTTATCCAATGAACTTTCATTAAATAAATGAAGATGATTTTGGTAAGGCTTTTCTTATTGGGATAAAATAACAAGACCAATCCCTATAAGAGCCATTGATGAACTCCTCCCCTAGATTTTGTGGTTAAGTTAGGTCCAAAATTCATTTCTTCACAAATTAGAACTCGAAAGCCCAAAACATATTTTTTAAAAAACAAGCATAGTCAAATTCCATTTGATCGACCAAAATCAATTTTCTAAAGTTTGAGTTATAAATTTGACATGTTTGCTTCAAAGCTTTAGACATTCTCATCAAACAATTCATATCTTGAGTTTGGATCATCCAAATCATAAGACACTTGATTCCATGGAAACCAAATTTCAAGTGCTGCAACATACCAAGAAATTAGAGCGAAATGTCATGCGTGTTGGCCAGAACTAATTCTTTAATATGATATACAAGCCTCACATGATGCCATCCGTGTTTCGTTTGCTTGTCGAATAAATCGGACAGATAAATATGCTTAACGGTTTGACTTATTGGATATCGACTTTTAAATATACTAATGCACTACCCAACCAATATAATATCAGTTGGTTCAGTATCGAATTAGTAATTATTGGATGGTTATCGGCGGTTTATTGGCTCAACCATTTCATGCTCTATTTTTTCACTTTCACAGTTTCATTCATCAATACATTAATTTTCATCAGACAACCATTTTTTCTGACTTTACTTATGCTTATAATTTTGTAGTTAGTCATAGTAAGAAATCATGAAATATTAAACTTTCAATGTGAACACACAGAAGTATTTATTTAACAAATATTCACTAAAATGTAATTGAAATATAAATTTTTGTGTACAAGAAATAAGAAATGCAACACATAAATATGTGCGTGTGAGCTAGCTAATCAAACATGAAACTCTTTTGTCATAATCAAAAGTCCAAAATCGAGAGCAAGAAGACTTGCTTTTGTATGATCCTTTTAAGGAGCAGTGTTTTGATTTCATCAATTTTAATGAGAGGTAGAATATTAAATAGGGCTTTAGGATTACTAGTGTGTATTTTCTATACCGAGTTAAAAATAAAAGTATAATAATTCTTAACACATTAATGGTTTATCCAATAAAAAGATTGAGTAATCCTCCCCTGCACCGTTAAGCCATTAACTATGAAATTTTATATTATTTTTTAACCATTAATACAATAATCCAAAATCAATAAGCCAATAAATTATTTTTTTGATTGGCTTATCAGTTACGGTTCGGATTTAAATAGCGCTAGTTTACTCTTACCAGAAAATTCACCTTTTTTTCTAGAAGAGATACAAGACAAACAAGGAGAATACGAAACACACTCCAAATCAGTCCACTAATCTTAAGGATCCAAGGACCTTTTTGGAGACCACTCTCGAATTCTCTACCAACAAGAAGAATACAAGATTCAATGATGTATATAACACCCAAAATAGCATCAACACGTGAAGAACAAGAGGATTACAATAATAATAACCAATGGTTTCAACAATAAAAGATTACACTAAACAAAGGAATAGAAAGATAGACTACATGAAGACATAATCTTAAGAACCCAAGAGCATATTTCCCTCTTGGACCCTTAACACTACACACTACAATTCACCTATATATTACGTGGAACAAGAGGGACCTTGATCTCCCAAGCATCCAATGTTTCCAAGCTTGAATCTAACACGAGTGATTCCACACTCAAGTTGAAATCCCTAGTTACAATGTTTAGCCATAGGGTTCTTTCTCACAAGAGAGAAATATCTAAGTGTCTACAACTTACAATATTTATCAAAACTAATGACTAAAACCTACATCATTCTATTTATAGTGTATTACAAATAATAGGTAAAATGACCAAAAGGTCCCTTTAATGAAATGTGACCAAGGGCGCCCGTGGAGTACAAGTTTAGGGTCTGTTTTGGTGTGATCCAAGGCCTTCTCCACAATTTACTTGGATAATTTATAGGATGGGTCCAACACATTCTCATATATGTGAATCCTCGTGGTCGTACCCGTATCATCCTTCCCTTCTTGAAAAAGAGTTCAACCTCGAATCCGCTCCTTGCAAAATCAAAGAAGGATAAACAAGCAAAACATCCTCATGAAATGAGGGTTAGGATTAGTAAAATACACACATCACATGCCATGCCAAGGTGTGACAAACTTGGAGTATACCCACGGGTCCTTTGTGTTGAACATGAAAACCTTAGTATAAATGACACAATGGAAGAGGTCATCATCGACAAAAAGAGACAAGGAAGAACCTTTCCTTCCTTTATTTGCACCCACAATCAAACATTGCTTGTCGTCTTGACCAAGCATCAAGTGGCAAGGGTAGAAATTCCCACATTCCAGGAGGGTGCCGGGGTCAAATGGGAGAAGTAGCCAAGGGTCTAAGCTAAGGTTAGCCCTTCCTTCCCCTAGTTTTTCACTCACACAACCATGAATGGCATTTTTCTTTAAGAGAAGACTAACATTCAAGAATAGAGAGACACGGCCTAGAAGTCCTACCTCAAAAAGACATATGCCATCATTTACAACATTTCTGTACACATGATCTCTATGAACAAAACTACTAGCAAGGCTTTTACCACATAAAATGTTCAAGGATTCACGTGCACCATCAAGATCAACTCTATAAACACCATCACTAACTTGAGAATTTTTAGACACGCCACGCATATGCTCAAGTAGTGGAATACATTTACGAGTAAGTTGATCTTCATTCACATCCTCACTAGTTGTTGGCAACTCACATACCAACGTAGACTCACCTTGGTTCACATAAGGGTCAACTAGTATGTGAGTACTTTTATCAATTGGTAATAGAACCTTATTCAATTTATAATGGCTAGCACTAGATGGACATAAATCATTCTTACAAGAAGAATCAATTTCGTTATCTAAAGGATCAACTAGTGCTTGCGTACTTACAACAAGAGTTTGATCTCACATAACCTAACATCACCAAGAGTATCACCATAGGGATATTCAAATACCTCTACTCTAGGTAAATCCGCAACTATATCTAATTGGCCACTACTAGCCACAACACAACATTCTAAGTTCATATAAGTATAGGGAATAGTGTTTTTACCTCGTAGCTCACATGAGCTACGGCCTTCCTCTTGACGTGTGTCCATGCATCCCACTTTCTCCCTTTGACCTACCATACGATCTAACCTTTCATTGGCCATAGCTAGGTATTGGGACATAGTGTCAAGGTAGGCCAAAATGACATTGGTGGCATTATTGTCCATGGGTTGAGAGGTGGAAGTCGCGGGTTCCCTTGTATTTGTACCCAAAAAAAAAAGAACACACCTACAAAAATAAACACAAGTTATTTTGAAACAACTTTACCACACTCTCGCACACTTGATCATCTCACACTTGGTTTCACAAGTGTTGAAAGTCGGCTTGTACTTCGCGAGTGATTGAGGGTCGAGTCTAGTCTTGCTCGGAATAGATTTTCGTTTGACTTGACTCAAGAAAAATTTGTTACGGACTTGAACCAACAAGATACAACGAATTCAAAAAAGAGAAAAGCACACAACAAACATGTAACACGAATGAACGAACACAAAAACTAACTAACAATCTAGTAGATAAGTACTAGTTTGCCAATTAGTATTGGAACCAACGAAATTAAAACTAAGAAATAACAAACGGAAACTAAGAAATCTAAAATTTGAGATTAAATATGTTGTGTGAACAGAAAAATGTGATGATGTGGCATCCACGTATTGGTCTCGGTTGCACACAACTTTTGTTGTCCAATTTAAAGTCTTGGTCAATTTTTCTATTTGGACTTTGGTGGAACTTGTTCAATGGAGGGAAACACAAATTAGTCTTTGGAGTTTCTTTTTCAATTAAAATTTCAAGACTCAAAGTGTTGTACTCCTCCTTACAACATAGATCCTTGTTTTATGGGAAAGTAGTTGAGAAGTGATTGACTTGTTGGTGAGTGATGGTAAGTCTTTCAAGACTAACAAAGTTCTCATACTTTTTCCTTCACCTTTTTTATCTAACTTTCACTTTATTTTAACAAGGTATGAAGGTTTGGAAGAACATCAAGAACACTTCAACAATGACCAAGAAAATCAACAACAATCTCCCAAGAACAACAACAAGGTTAACTACAAACTTCCAACAAACGACCAAGTCCTTTAGTGTGGTGTTTTGGTCTTAACAAGGGGTGAAGATTTTGATGAACAACAAGAATACAACAAATTTTCAAGAACAATAACAACACCAACAACGTCCATCCCAAGTCCACAAGAAAGGTCACCACACGGCCAAGAACAACAACATCAATACACGGCCATTAACTTGTCACAACAACAGTCTCAATAATTCAAGCTCAACTCAAGATATAGACTCAATATGTTAGTGATGAAAAAAAAACTAACACTTAGATACAACAAAGACAAGTAAAAATCTAGGCCAATACACAACAAAAACACAAAATGGACAGATTGCTCTTTTTTTTGGAATTTTCAGTTTTCAACTTTTTTTTTTTGAATTTTCAACTCTCAAGCCCAAGGTTGATCTTGTTAGAACAAAATAAAAGATGGATTTGATACCAAATGATACAAGACAAACAAGGAGAACATAAAACACACTCCAAATCAGTCCACTAATCTTAAGAATCCAAGGACCTTTTTGGATACCACTCTCGGATTCTTTACCAACAAGAAGAATACAAGATTCAATGATGTATATAACACCCAAAATATCATCAACACTTGAAGAAAAAGAGGATTAAAATAATAATAACCAACAGTTTCAACAACACAAGAAACAACAACAAAAGATTACACTACACAAAGGATAGAAAGATAGACTACATGAAGGCATAACCTTAAGAACCCAAGAGCATATTCCACTCTTGGACCCTTAACAATACACACTACAATTCACCTATATCTTATGTGTCATAAGAGGGACCTCTATCTCCCAAGCATCCAACATTTCCAAGATTGAATCCAACACGAGTGATTCCACACTCAAGTTGAAATCCCTAGTTACAATGTTTCGCCATAGGGGCCTTTCTCACAAGAGAGAAATGTCTAAGTGTCTAAAAATTTCATTATTCGTCAAAACTAATGACTATAACCCTATATCATTCTATTTATAGTGTATTACAAATAATAGGTAAAATGACCAAAAGGTCCCTTTAATGAAATGTGACCAAGGGCGCCCTTGGAGTACAAGTTTAGGGTCGGTTTTGGTGTGATCCAAGGCCTTCTGCACACTTCACTTGGACGATTTATTGGATGGGTCCAACGCATTCTCACATATGTGCATCCTCGTGGTCGTACCCATATCAAGAAGTATCTGAATATTCAGTTATTTGTGCAATTGGAAAGTAAACACAGAGACCTATAATATTTGTAAATTTTATGTGAAATCTTTTGAGATTAGTTCAAACAATTTCCTAAAGTTTATCTAAATGTCATGATCCTTAAGATTTTCATACTTTTTTTTTAGTTTTTATTTTTGGTTTCCTATCTGGTGTTCGATGCTCGCATTGGAGACCCGACAAATCCGGATCGCACGTTACAGGGCCCATTAAGATGGCAGCGCTCCCAACAGCATTTTTTTCATACCCAGGGTCGAACCCTTGACCTCTAGTTAAGGGTGGAACAACCCCATCCACTTCACTAGAACCCATGTTGGTAAGATTTATATACTTTCGACCAAATAAAATCATGTATCATGTTTGGAGAGCCTGAATTGCGAGTTGTCTATTCCGTTGGAAGGAAAATTCCAAGATCCATAATTCCTCAAAATATCATGGTGGAACACTTGTTAGATTGATCACAATAATTGTTGAAGTTGGATGAATCATTTGCAACTTCTTTTACGAAACCAACTTTAAAGGATATAATTATGTCACATAGGGAGTCTTGAGTTTCCCTACCAAAAATTATACTCCCTCGATTCCTTTTTACATGTTATACTGATTTTTACATCAAACAAAATTTTCTTTGACTACAAATTTTTCGAACAAATTAAAAATATTTTCAACAGTTAGATATGTCTGATCCCCGTGTTTAAGTGTTGCATTTCACTTTTTTACAAGTTTTCTCATAAATTTATTTTAAATTGTAGGCTTAAATTAAATCACAATCATGTAAAATACAGTATACGTTTTAAAATTGAGGATGATTATCAAATAATAAAGTTTTAATTTATCTAACAAATTTCTATTTGTTTCTATTCCTAAACAAGTGTTTCTTTTGACTTTGGCACACCATTTAATAAGCTATTCATTTCTAGAAAATTAAAGGTAACTTTACCAACTTATTTTTAGTTAAATTTTTTCTCTTTTCAAGTTGGCAATGAGTAATCTATCTAAACTCAAGGGTATTTTTGAAAATTATGATCAAAGAATTTTTTAAGACATAAACATTCACTTATTTAAGAACAAAATCATAATTCAAAAGGAGTACTTATGAAGGAATTGGGGGAGTACTATAAAGGAAGATGAACAAATGGAACAACCAAGAACATCATGGTCATTTCATTAAAAAATTTGTGGATTGCTTAATCATTCTTTAAGCTTCAATGCTTGGCCATAAATTTTTAATAACAAAAAGGCCAAGGATCTTTTTTCTAAATGTCACTTTCATACAAAGTGATATGACATCTCATATTGATCCACCTCTCTCCATTGTACTCATCTTAAGTTGTCGTTTGACCATAAAAATTATTTATATTTTTTTGAAAAAATAATTTACTTTAGTGAAAAAAAAGTGATAATAAGATGTTTTTGACCATGAAAAATTCAAATTAAATTTCAAAATTATATTTGAAAAAAGTGACTTGTTTTTACTTTTTTCACTCATATTTCTCTCACAAAATTTCAAAAACAACTTTAATTTATATTTATGGTCAAACACAATTCCAACTCCAACTTCAATTTCAACTCCAACTCCAAAAAATTATAATTTTCATGGCCAAACGAAATCTAATGTTTTGTGTTAGTATTCATGAATAGTCCAGCCCTCTCCTCCCCCCTCCTTTCTCTAATTTTTTTCTTAAGATACTAGCACTGGGGCGTATACTTTTTTATATCCCCTTTTTTATGGGGTGAATTGTTATTTTTGTTTAATCAAATTTTTCCACGGACAAGATAAAATTTGTCATTATTATTTTGCATAATTGATATTTCAGAAAATAATTATTATTTTGAACCCTCTGATAAAAAATTTAACTCCACTATTATTAATTTGATTTGTACTCTATTTTTTCATAAATAATTTTCAACTACAAACTAATTATCTTAAAATTTATCTTTGTAATCTTATATTGTTTAATTATGAAAATGAACATTATGATATATCTTCAAGGATAAAAAATCATTCTCTTATCTCCTCAATATACATTATGTTATTTACTTTAATTTATACATTATATAGAGTTTGAGTGAGAGAGAAAAAGAGAGAGGTGGAGCCCAATCGTTCCCGGTGAGATTTCGCCGGAAACCGGCTAGAAGTGACCGTCGAAATACACCAAATCGTGGTTCCACCATAAAATCCGGCGACCATCTACCAGGAAACGTCGAAATCTATCGGTGAGTAATCAAAATTGGTTCAACCAATCCCGATTCTAGCAAAGTCTGTCAGAAATTGATCAAAATAGTAATTGGGGGTGCAAATTTGGAGCGGGCTTATCTTCGTTGTGCGGTTTTCCAATTTGGGCCGATAAAAAAAGGAAAAAGAGGGATATTCCGAGTTGGTTTTTGTTCATCGTTGAAGTCTCTCATTCGAGAGTTTCGGACGGGCATTGATTGATTCACTGTCGTCTAACGAGGTCCATTTTCACAACTCCTTCTCTTTGTTTTATTTTAATTTAGTATATTGATGTTATGATTGTGTGTTGATGATTGTTGATTGGATAATTTTGTTGATGTTTGGTGTTGTTTATATGAATAACTAGTCCTGGTATGAAATTGATGTTTATATAAGTGGATAACTATTTTCATATTAAAGTTCATGTGTAAAAAAGGTCGGGGAGGGGTTAATCGCGATAAAGTGAATTTGTATTAAATTTTGGATCATCGATTATGTTGAATTTGTTTGAATCATGATAAATTAAAATGAGTAGGCAAACAATAGGGGGTAGGTTAATTTAGGGATTGTGGATTGATGGAATGTTCGAGATGTGTGTTGAATGATTTTGTTTTATCACATTTGACTCAAGTGTACTCATTTGGCCAGGGAATGCCCCGACGTATCTGTATTGTTTTTTTTATCCGAGGAATTCCCCAAAAAAATTGTACTTGAAGATGGCGCGCGATCAACACCCGAAACGTTGGGTGGAGCATAGTTTAGGATTAGTGTAAGTTAGCATAAGCTTACATTTCAGTACCTTTTTATTTTGGGTCTGTAATAAATTGGATTGGACACTAATTTTGATTTTGTTTGTTTGATTGTTCATTTCGTGTGTATGTGTTTGTTGTTTTATACATTCATAGTATCTTACTAGTTGATATACTCTACATAGCAACCGTAGTCGAACCATAGGACCGAGGGATGCGTAACACCTTCCCCTCGATCAATAGAATTCCTTAGTCGGAATCTATGTTCGCAAGCTAATTTTAAAGCATCAAAAACAGTTTTGAAAAAGGATTTTAAAATGTGACTTGACACACTCAATTATGCCAAGTGGCGACTCTGAGTTAATTGTAAAACGAATCCTTTTCGAAACAAATCTTCATTTTTGTCACTATAATAATAAAAACCCTTTCAAACCTTAAAATCTATCTTTTGTGGTAAAAAGGGGTGTGACAGCTCTGGCGACTCCACTGGGTAAAAAAACTATATTTTACCAAAATATTACTTCGTATTATTCTATAAAAATTGTTAATATATTAATATTTATAATTTTAATTTGTTCTCTTGTGTAATTCTCAAGTAAAATTGAAAAATAAATATATTAAAATTAGTTGAAAAATAACGTCTCTATACCTCTTTAGAGGTAGTGGTATGAACTGCGTACACTCTATCCTCTGCAGACCCCACGATATAGGTATTTACTGGGTTTGTTATTGTTGTTGTTGTAGTTGTTTAATTCAAGAGAGAGTGTTTGACCTGATATTAAAAAGAATTGTAACATATTATATTTTAATGTAAATTAGAACAACTTAAATAAGTTGTAAGTTTTGATATAATATAAAAAAGATATTGTTTATTATAAAGTATGATATCTCTTATCATTTCTTATCATATTTAATTAAAAATATTAATAATTTTTTTTTTCAAAAACTAATTAAATGCCTATAAATATATTTATGATTTTAATGTTGGACCCGTAAATGGACCCTTCATTATTTGGTATTCTATAGAACAACCAAAAAAGAAATCAGAAAATTACGCTAGGTGTCCCTCAAAGTGAGTGGTCTTAATTTTTTATCTGCCGTAAGAAAAGTATTTAAAGACTAGCCTTCATTTCATTTTATGTATAGAAAAAGTATATTTTTTCCCCTTATACCACAACTCTCTTGTTCATTCACCTCTCAATTTCTTTTTTTTTTCATTTTCCATTTTTTTAAGTTAAAATTGGCCTAAAGCTTGTTTTACTGAATCCAAAAATAATCAAAACATTGGGCCAAACAGCCCAACAAATATGGTCCTTGTCAAGTGAACCAGTCCAAGAAGAGGTAAAAATCTACACCTACCAAAAGCAAAATACAAAAGTCAGATAAAAACTAAAAAAGAAAGGCTACAATTTTAGTTGCTCAAAGCTTCTAGAGAGATAACGAATCGACCAAATCGATTGTCAATCAAATAGCGAGGTCATGATGACACTAGTTGTGGTACGTCTTGACAAGTAAATAAATTATAAATTAGTATAGAAAATCTAACACGAATGAAAAATAGTAAGACGAGACTTCTAAAATGAAGGCATGCCAATCAAGGAATATAGTAAAGCAATAATCTGAAGAAGTAACACAAACCATCCAAAATTTGGTGTGATAATGTAAGAGCATCTAAGTATAAAATCCAAAACTAAAAAAACAAAATATGTCTTTAATTCCAAATAAAGACATAAGTAAGGATAAGATGAGATATGAAATCTGTCCTGAACACTAGAACAATCCAGTATCTCAAATTTGATCAACTCCGCCCAAAACCTCAATCGTTGCATGAAGTACCCGAACTAGGATCTACACCAAAAGAATACAGTAGGGGTGAGTACGATCCACCTGTACTCTATAGGTATAATAGACCGACTGATAAATGTAGAAAATAAGGTATTTTAAACAACCTTATGAGCACATCGCCTGCAAGCAGAAAAGTCCCAAACTGTAGTTCACACTATCTCCACGTAACAATTTTAATATATATATATATATATATATATTCACAAAAATATACTAAAGCTAAGCACAAATTAAGGAAACTAAAGAAATCATAAAAGGTACATGTGCAAATGCAATGCAATGTGGATGGGAAGAATGGTGAAAATTATCACATGACTTTTTGTATACATCCACTGTGCTTGCAACTTTCAGACAGGATCCATGGGGGATTTCAAAACCATGTACAATAACTCATATCTCACATCTCAACCGACCTCTGTGAATTGTATTCACAAAAAAGGTTTTTATAATAGTGTCTCATTTTCCTTTAAAAATAGTGCTCCACAATGGATACCAATATCTTATAAATATATATGTATGGAATAAGGATATAATACTCACAATCAACTCAATATGAAGATATCCAATCCATCCAACACGTATATAACTAAGCTTAGAAATTAATTCAATATGTCCATAATTCATGATTATCAATTGTATTAGGGACCATCAAGATAAATATGTATATAAGACACCATTTATATCATATCAATCACCAACTCAGATATTTCTATCATGATAAGAGCAACTAATGGACAAAAAAGCCCAACAGAATAATTCAGGCCCCCACACGGGTAACATATCAAGAATAAAGATATTTAAATACATACATAAGGCCAATAATGTCAAATAAAACCCTCACACATATAACACACAATACCAGATATCACAAGTCAGTAACAACATAATATTAGCCTTCACATGGGAACACACTAGTTATAGTAATTCTAAAAATATAAACCCCATAGTTACTTTTTCGAGCTCATAGCATGCTTTACTTATTTATTAACTACCCAGCTCAATCTGAAAGAAGTTAAGCCATAACTACCTCAAAATAATGAAATCCAAGCCCAAATTTCTTTAACATTAAGCCTTCACCTTATGAACAACCTTGAATCAACTACAACATTCAAAAATAGCAATATGTGTTAAAAGAAAGCTATTAATAGTTTTTTTTTCATATTTGAGCTGGAACCAAAATGGATTTGAAAAATGAGTCTTAAAATGAAAGAGGTAAATTGGAATATTGCTTAAGAAATACATTCTCCAAGGTTATAGGAGTCTACAGTTGAAAATTCATGAAAACGAGTTAAAAATGAGATCCAAATGAGGAAAATATCTTTTTAAGCTTTACAGCTAAAATTCTCAAAATCCTATTTTAAAATCATGATTTATAAGGTATTTTTCATTATATAATCAATGTAAATTAATGAAAACAGGGTTTTTTAGCCTAGCGAAGCTTAAATGGTGAAGAAATCCTTTAGAATTGCCTAAATTTGAAGCTTAAAGGTCCAAAAATATAGGAAAAACATAAACATGAGCTATACATACAAACCTAGTGATGTCCGCTTATGCGGTCAAATGACCTCTTAAGCGGTCATTGCTTAAGAGACAAGTTACCACTAAAACAGTCTGGACTATGTGTCTAGGCATGTTAAAGCAGTCACCTTCTGCTAAAGCGGCACTCGCTAAAATGGTAAAGTTCTCGCTTTAGCGGTAGGCGAGTGGTCAAATTTGACCGCTAGAGGCTGCTTTGCCTCTTAAGAGGCTACCGCCAAAGAAGTATCTTGGCCGCTAAAGCTGATGCACTAACAACTTTGCTAAGTTACAAAGTTATCGGTCGATCCCTCGGAATTTATTCAGAATCCCGTGAATATAAATAAACTATGCTACTAAACTATTTTTAATGTTTTCGACTCAATAGTGATGTCAGCTTTTTGGAAAAAGATTATTTTCAATAAATTAACCCTTGGGACACCTTTTTACTATTTTTCAAATAAAGGGTCAAAATACAAGATAAAGGTTTGGAACCCAAACCAACCACTCAAATAATCAAAATTCAATATTTTGAATCTGTTGGCGCAAGCCAAATTATAATCTGGCACTTGAAACATCAAATATTGTCCAAAGTTAAATATATGGCTTATTAAAGCCTCTAAACCCCCACAAAATCGCCTAATTATTTTTTATTGCATTGAGAATCATGAGAACTATCCCCACACCCAAAAATCAAATGTAGTAACTATAATAACGTGCAAACTAGTCAAAATACATAAAAATAAAGTTTTCGCAAGTCAGTTCATTACAGCATCCACCTCTAAGACTCAAGTTCATTCTCGAACTAAAAGGTAAGAAAATACCTGAATCGGTAAAAAGCTAAGGGTAGCTAAAATACATGTCAGACTCAACCTCCCAAGTAGACCCTCAACAGAATAGTGTCTCCACTAAACCTTAATCACAGGAATATCTCTAGAATGCAACCGTCTAACGTCCTTGGATAAAAGGGGAACTAACTCTTCAACAAAGGTCAACCTCTCTTCTAATCAAACCAAATCCCAACAAACCACATAAGGCTCATATGAAATATATCATTGAACCATGGAAACATGAAAGACTCGATGTATGACTAAAAATTTTGGAGGTAAAGGCCAGCTCATAAGAAACCTCCCCAAATATTTGAAGAAGCACAAATAGTCAAATGTACCTCAGGCTAAGCTTTCCCCTTTTCCAAAATATCATCACGACCTTCACGGGTGACGCAAAAAGAAAGACCCAATCACCAATCCCAAACTTCAAAGCACAAAGTTTGTGCGCCACATAGCTCTTTATCCAACTCTAGGCTACTCAAAGACTATCATGAATCATCTGAACCCTATCCAAAGACTCGTGAATAGTTTAGTACCATGAGGTATAACCTCTAAAGTCTCAAACTAACAAATAAGAGATTGACATAGCCGACCATAAATTGCCCCAAAATTGCCATCTCAATACTCGAATTAAAGCTATTATTATATGCAAACTCCACTAAGGCCAAATGTTTCTCCCACTAACCTCCAAAGTCAATAATATATGAGTGAAGCATATCCTCTAAAACCTAAATAGTCCACTTTTATTGACTGTCGGTATGAAGGTGGAAAGCAGTAACGACTCGGGACTACCCCTAGTCATCATACAGTACTTACAGTCCCGAGGGACCACAAACTAACCCATGAGTTGGTACCTGTTATGAGCACTGAATAATAATATCATCATTCTGAAAAACATTTGATATTGCCATAAGGTTTTATCATTGAATCAATACTGAAATATAAATTAATAGAAATCTGACTGAATCTGATTAAATACTGATAAACTAACATGTCAACTAAAAATCTGAATATTGGATAACTGACTCTAATATTTGAAAAGCATCTAAAACTAACTGACTGAATATGAGTTGATAGGATAGGCCCCCAACTAACTCTGCTAACTACTGAAATAGAGATATAAAGTAAACTAATCTTCCATCAAATGATAAGGACTCACCACTGCTACTACACTGCTGATAGCCTAAGAAGTGAGGTCTAAGCACAGTTCGGGAACTAAGCATCAGCACCTATGATATAATACATCATAGAACAAAAGAAAGGTATGTGATCAGTACTTTAAATGTACTGGTATGCAAAATAAGGTAGACTAATATGCATGGTTTCATGAACAAAACTAATAATTAACTAAATATGCAAGTAGAACATTGAGTACTGAGTAGAGAACATGGAATTTGTAGATGCTGAAAATATGGAGAATCTGTAAATACTTAGTATGCATGACAGTTTATAAATACTGAAGATATGTAAAAATCTGTAGACACTGGGGATACATGACCAAGCATATAACATGGACTGAGTAAAATCTAAAATCTAAAATACTGAAAAATACTGATATCTGTATAATCCTCAAATACTTCACATGGTCGGACTTATTCTTGGAATAAACTAAACCACCCTGGATTTTGATCCTTAGAAAATTTCTTGATTTTGAGCTTGATGGACAACATGCGACTTGTGGGTACAAGTAGTATGATGTGGTGCCATTTACTCTCCCGCCTCTCATATCATAATCAGCATAGTTGGGTTGTATTCTATATAAGGTATGAGTAGGCATCTTACTTCTCAAATATTAGGGTATGAGGTGTACATGGCTAAGTCGTATGATGCCCTAAACTTAGCCTAGTAGATTTCATTAAAGGTACGGGTTAGGGGGTACTTCTCAACTATTAGGATATAGTTAGCCCTAGGTGGTCCTATGTTGGTCAGTATGGATGTCCAAGGTAATGTCTACGGTATGAGATAGGGGCACCACTTGTACCCTAAGGTACGGTTTAAGGGGTGTAGTCATACCCTTTTATGGTCAAGTTTTTAGCATTTAAGCTGAAGGTATTCTTAATATTTCCCACCTCATAGACCTTACACTTTATGGACTCTCATAACTTAATTGGAAAGATTAAAATATTCTATAAATCCTCTTTAAACTCTCTCGAGAAGGTTGGATAGGGTTTTCATTAAGGTGCCCATCTAGAGGCTTCAAGATTAAAATCCCTGTGTGAATCTTCATAAATAAGGCATGTTACTCCTCTCTCATTATTAGTTCAATTAAAGGCATATTTTATGAATAGCTTTCATGGCATAATTGTGATATGGTTTTGGGTTTTGAATTATATTGGGGGTTTTAGTTATTAATGGTTGATTTATGATTTCCCAAGCTTTTACTTATGGTTTTCACATTATAATGGTGGTTTGAAAATTTTGTTACATGGGAATGGTAAATTATTACTTGGTTTTGGTTTCGAAAACTCTATGCCCTTAACATGTTTGATAAAATGCCTATGAGAATGTTTTTGGTTACATAGTTATACTTTTATTGAAGCTTTACATGGTAAAAAATGGTGAGGGAAACCTAAATTGGTTTAAATGGTTTTGAATGGTCACATGATAAAACCTTAGTGGCTATGAAATTGGTTTAAATAAATATACTTACGGGGTTCATGGGAATCCCCCAAGAAAATCTAATAATGAACACCTTGTGGGGTACATAGAAATCCCCCTAGTAAACTTAATAATGGAATCTATGGGTACATGGGAATCCCTTAAATGATTAGCTAAGGACATTGCTTGCAAGCTACAGTGGGTATAATGATACCACTTCTTATAGCCTTGGTTAATAATATATTAAATTAGTGGTTTAATTGTGTGCTAATGGTTTTAATTGGGCAATAATGGCAGGTTGTGTTAACTAATCGTGAAGGTACGAGTCCAATGGACGGATACTGGAAACTTATGTTTCCCAACATGAGAATTGGTCTTGGCGGCCATATACTTGTGGAGTACATGGGAGTTCCCCAAGTTATACTTATATATATGTATCATGGAGGGCGAAGAGTACACGGGAATCCCCTACCCTTATGGTATCTTCAATTCGTGTGGCTACACACATCGGGGCCTGTTCATGGGGTAACTCTAGACCCATATAGCCCATGGGTGGTTCTAGGATATTTATGCTACATAGACCCAAATTAATGGTTTTAAAGGCATTTTAAACCCGGTTCCCTTTTTCGTCATGAAATATATATATATACATACACATATATATATACATATATATATGTATGGTTGTGAATGCATATGGTTACTTACTTGGTTTTATAGGTTGACATTATTTTATCCTTATCTTGAGTGCGTGCTAACATTCACCCACTAAACCTTCTTCAGGCGATGTATCCCCACGCTATGCAGGAACCATCCATACTACTCTTTATCATTGATCGAACTTGGGGACAGTTGGTGTTGGATTAAAGTGGTGAGCTTCTATATTTTAGAAGGCTACATTTTATGTCATAGATTTCTTTCCATACTTTTTTCATCTCATAGACTTTTTTTGTCTATGGTCGGGGGCATGTACCAACTAGATATTCTTTGGTTTGATTTAGAGGCTTCATATGACAATTATAAACTTGGGAATGGAATGATTATGATATAGAATTGGGTTATTGATTTGGATTGATTGGTTATTTGATAGATTGACTGTATTTGGTTTGGTCTCAGATGGAGACTTATCCAAAAGACATTACAACTTAAACTATGCTATCTTGTTATCCATTCAAAATTCATCCAATTCAGGGTATATATTGGTTGGTTAGATTAGGTATCGAGGGTGGTCTTCGGTCCTGGTTGCACTTGAGATGCCCATTATGACAAGGCCCTAGTTTGGGTTATGTCAAGCTGGTATTAGATCATAGGTTTCGGGTATCATGGGGTGTCCACAAATCTATGTAGAGTAGAGTCTTGCTTATAGGTGTGTTGTTCACCACACTTATAATCAGGAGGCTATGAGCCATTTAGAAATGTTTTACTTTCTTGTTTTTCAACTTTTATGCTATAGAGTCAAAGGTCTTGAACATTCCCCATAAATCTTCTTTTGTTCACCTTTCAAATCATGCCCTCCCTATTATCTAAAGTTTATGGAAACTCACCTGTCCCACTCGAGGATGAGATGGATGGATCTCATCCAACTAATAGGGCATAGAACCGATCAAGGTTTATAGTTTTTAATTTTCCCCAAGAAGTTCCACTAGTCTCCACTGACCCTACTCCAGAAGGTTGTACTTATGCTCAGTAACCTCAAGAAGATATTACCAATGTTGAGTTTCGACATTTTATTTATTTATTGACCTAGATAATGGAAACTCTATCACGTCGATCCATTCTTATTGACAAGGTAAAGAATAAGGTAAGGTAGAGAAATAGGCAAAGCAAGAAGTCATGATATTCAGACTGGGGGAGAACCCAAAAAATTAGTGATAAAGATGGAGGACAGTGGTCTAGGCAAGGAAATTTGGGAATTCCCCATGTATGTGTTAGTGTACCTTATCCTCGGACGTCTGGTGAATATTATTTTAGGGCTAGTGAAGCTCGGTCAGCCCTACCTGATCTGCCATATCAGTTTTATGGTCGGTTGCATCGCAGTTATTGTCATTAAGGGAGGAATCAGTGTTTTAGTTGTGTTCAATTGGGTCACATGCAGTGGAAGTGTCCCACAAGGATTGCCATTGGGTCAAATAGGATACCGATTGCCACTTCTCTGGATCTTGCACCGAGGGGTGTTGCTTCTGGCTTTGTGATTAGTCAGGACTGTCCAATGCCTATACTTTCCTTTAGGAGTCCGAGGCATCTCCTGATGTTGACACTAGTAAGTTTAAACTCTCTTTCCATTATGTGTACTGCTTACTAATTTAGGGTCCCTCCTCTCTTATGTAACCCATAGTTGGTTGTGTATTTTGGTTTGATCACGAGGTTATTCTGGACCCTTTTTTTCTATTTCTACCCTGGTAGGTTACTCTAAGATTGCCAAACTAGTCTGTAGGGGATGTGTGGTATCTATTGGCAGTAAGGAGACTTTGATGGATTTGTTTGAATTAAATATGGTGGATTTCAATGTTATTTTGTGGATTGATTAGTTTCACTCGTGCTATGTGTTCTTAGATTGTCGGATCCATAAGGTTGTCTTTAAGTTCCTTGGTGAGCTGATTATTGAATAGGAGGGTGTTTCCCAAGCCCCTATGGGGAAGTTTATATTATTTCTTAGAGCTCAGAGATTGATCTCCAAGTGGTATCTCTACCATTTGGTCCAGTTTAAAGATTCTAACTCAGAGGGTCCTACTTTGCATTCGGTCTAGGTGGTGAATGAATATCCTAAGGTCTTTCCTAATGATCCTTTTGGAGTCTAATAGGTAGATTGAGTTGGGGATTGATCTTATTCCGGACACTTGTAAAACTTTTATTCCTTCTTTATAGAATGGCTCTGGTTGAGTTAAACAAGCTTAAGGAGCAATTAAAAGATCCCTTAGATAAAGGTTTTCTCCATCCTAGTTTTTCTCTTTAGGGTACTCTATTAGTAGTGCGTGACGGTTTATAGACACTAATTTTGAACCTAGAAGTTGGTTTTAATGAGGAAAGTATGTTAGTTTGGGGATAGCAGAGCAGGAGTTCTAGGGGTAGATTAGTAGGTTGGGTGAGGTGTGCAAAAGGGGTGAGGTTGATGATTTAGGGGATACAGGACTGTAAAAGTTGTAACATATAGGCTAGAGGTTCAGTTTGAACTGATGGATTGGGAAAACGTCATTGGGTGAGTTAGGGCATAGAGTTTGTATGACTAAGTTGTACTTTAGGTAGCCTTGGATAGATGATCTTTTAGGTATAGGAGATCCAAGCATCCCTAGTGTACGTCCTTGGTGATACCTATTAGAGTGGAGTGTTGTGCTTATTGGTTTAATAATATGAAGGTCAAGGGTTAACCTTAAATTTTCTTCTAGCGATTCCCTCTTATCTCAGTTAAAAGGGCACTCTGCTAGTGTTGTGCGCATTCTAATAGTGCCTCTGCCTAAGGTTTGCATTCTGCATATTGTGTACGTCCATACTCCAACTCCAAAACCAAAATTGATAATGGTTCTTAGGAATTCAAGCTTCAAAGTGTTCAATATCTACATCATTACACACATGATCATTATGCCCATGTCTTACGTTGCCTAGTTCCAAGAAATAATAATTTCAATATGGAAATCCTTACCTTGTTCTTGGGATATGAATCTTGACCTTATGTTACATTACCCATGATATATGCAGTTGTGTTTCCTTCGGTGTCCAGTCCTAAGGACTCATATTATGGTGTGTTATGTTGAGATGATTCTTCATTTATGACCTAGGTGGGATCTATGAAGTACCTCATGCCTATTGTACTATGTCTTATTTTAAGGGTCTCTCCTTAAGTAGCATGAGTAATTCTCATACTTTAGTTCATCAACGACCCTGCATATTTAGGGTGGCAACAGTTATGGAAGCGTAGAGATGTTTTGAAATGAGAGAAAGTAGAAGTTCCTTATAGGGGATATTTTAGGGTGACTAATAGAATTAAGGTTATAGAGAAGAAGGGAAGGGTGAGATAAGGTTGTTAACCTAAGGGGTGTTTAGGAAAGGATTAGGTGGTGACGAGTCTTTGTGAAAATGATAGAGGTTACCAAATCTTTGGAAGGATAAGGAGTGTCGTAGGAGTAGAGGAGGTAGGCTCGAATGTTTTGATGAATAGATGTACCAAATCATTGTGTTGGGTACTTGAGAATCTTGATGGGGCATGATGCTTGGCTGCAGTGATGGGACAGAGTAATGTTTTGGATAGACGTAAGAAATAAAGCCTCGTGGCCTAAGTTAACTTCTTTTAGATCTAAATAGGCTTAAACATGGAAGTAGTGTGTACCTAGACTCAGGCTTTCATAGTGATGTGTCTATGGGGAATTGTAAGTTGAATTGGACTTGTCCTCTAGATAAGTTCCATTCATCCGGTATTCTATTTGTCTGTGCTGTGGAAAGGTGTGGGTGATTCTTTGTTGGTTGTTTCCTTTGGAGGATATTGGTATCTCAGACTCTTTCACCTATAAGGAGGTCTGGATAAGGATCTTGGGTTGGCAAGTTTGCCGGTTGCGAACAAAAGGCATGGAAAAAGTCCGAGGAAACCATTTGAGAGGCCGAGGAGGATATGAAGTCCAAAGTACTCATTCCTAATTTTGATTCCAAAAAATTATACTTGGGGTATGTGTTGATCTTGTTTCTTATGTATTTGTTTTCTAACTTGCTTGAAGGGAAGTTTGAAGTGTCATAATGTTTTAAATTGTGCTTGCTTTTACCCTTATAAGAAGATGAATGATCCAAGAAGGGGATACTGAAACACCCTGGGTTTTAACCGTTAGAAAATTTCTAAATTTTAAGCTCACTGGACATCATACGACTTATGGGTACTTGTAGTATGATATGGTACTATTTATGATCCCTCCTCTCATATGATAATCAACATGGTCGGGTTATATTATGTCCAAGGTATGATTAAGCATCTTAATTCTCGTATGTTAAGGTATGAGGTGTACATGGCTAAGTCGTATGGTGCCCTAAACTTAGCCTAGTAGATTCTTTCTAGGGTACGGGTTAGGGGGTACTTCTCATATTTTAGGGTATGAGTTATCCCTAGGTGGTCGTATGTTGGTCAATATGGAGGTCCAAGGTGATATCTAGGGTACAAGGTATGGGTACCACTTGTACCCTAGGGTATTTAAGGGTTGTGATCATACCCTTCTGCGGTCAAGTTTTTAACTTTTAAGATGAGGGTATTTCGGACATTTCCCACCCTATATCCCTTAAGTACCAACATTTTATAACACTTTGCGGCCTTTCATAACTCACTTGGAAAGATTAAAACTCTCTCAAAATCCTCTTTAAACTCTCCCAAGAAGGTTGTCTAGGGTTTTCATCAAGGTGGCCATCTAGAAACTTAAAGATCAAAATCCTTCCGTGAATCTTCATAAATAAGGCATGTTACTCCTCCCTCATTGTTAGTTCAACTAAAGGCATGTTTTATAAATAGATTTCATGGCATAATTGTGATATGGTTTGAGGTTTTGAATTATATGTTGGGGGTTTTGGTTATTAATGGTTGATTTATGATTTCCCGTGCTTTTACTTATGGTTTTCATATTATAATGGTGGTTTAAAAAATTGGTACTTGGTTTTAGATTTGGAAACTATATGCCCTCAACATGTTTGATAAAATGCCAATGAGAATATTTTTGGTTACATAGTTGGACTTTTATAGAAGCTTTGCCTGGTATAATATGGTGATGGAAACCTAAATTGGTTTAAATGGTTTTGAATGGTCAAATGGTAAAGCATTGGTGGCTATGAAATTTGTTTAAATGAATATACTTATGGGGTACATGGGAATCCCCCAAACAAACCAAATAATGAACACCTTGTGGGGTACATGGGAATCCCCCAAGTAAACTTAATAATGGAATCTATGGGTACATGGGAATCCTTTAAATGATTGGCTAAGGACATTACTTTCAAGGTATAGTGGGTATGACGATACCACTTATTATAGCCTTGGTTAAAAATATATGTAATTGGTGGTTTGGTTGTGTTCTAATGATTTTAATTGGGTAATAATGGCAGGTTGTGATTATTAACCGTGAAGGTGCGAGTCTAATAGATGGAAATTGGAAACTCATGTTTTCCAACTTGAGGATTGGTCATGGTGACCATATACTTGTGAGGTACATGGGAGTCCCCCAAGCGATACTTGTATATATGTATCATGGAGGGCAAAGGGTACACGGGGAATCCCTTCTATTGTATCTCCAATTCATGCGGCAACACGCACCGGGGCCAGTTAGGGGGTAACACTAGACTCATATAGCCCGTGGGTGGTTCTAAGATGGTTATGCTGAACATACCCTGGTTAATGGTTTTAAAGTCATGATAAACCCGGTTCCCTTTCCCAACATGGATTATATATATATATGTATGGTTATGAATGCATATAGTTATTTACTTGGTTTTAAAGGTTGACATTATTTTATCCTTATCCTGAGTACATGCTAGCGTTCACAAGATAACTCTTATTTGGGCATTGTATCCCCATGCGATGCAGGAACCGGACATACTACTCTAGCTCATTAATCAGACTCAGGTATAGTCGGTGTTGGATCTAAGTGGTGATCTTTCATATTTTAGAAGGCTCCATTTCATGTCACAGATTTCTTTACATACTTTTGTCATCTCATAGACTTTGGTTTTTAGCTATGGTCGGGGTCATGTCCCAACTAGATATTCTTTGGTTTGGTTTAGAGGCTTTGTGTGACAACTATGGACTTGGGAATGAAATGATTATGATACAGAATTGATTTATTGTTTTGGTTTGGTTGGTTATTGGACGGATTAACTTGATTTGGGTTGGTCTCAGATGGAGACTTATCCCAAAGTTGTTTTATCTTAAACTATGCTATCTTGTTATCCGTCCAAAATTAATCTGACTCAGGGTATATATTGGTTGGTTGGATTAGGTATCGGGGGTGGTCTCCGGTCCTGGTTGGACTTGAGATGCCCATTACGACAGAGCCCTAGTTCGGGTTGTGTCATAAACCTAGATGCATCAATAAATACAAACTCAAAGAAGTTGGGATACAATTAAAATAATTGGTTCATCAACTCCATAATGCTACATGACACGGGTCGATCCAAAAGACATGACCAAGAACTCATAATGACAATATCAAGTTTGAAAAGTCATCCTCGAAACATCCAAAGCTCTAATCTTCAACCAGTGATACTTGAATATCAAATCAATCTTGGAAAACACCAAAGCACCTTAAAGTTAGATGGAAAGATCATCAATAGGAAGAAGATGATACTTGTTCATACAGTCATTTAGTTCAACTATCTATAATTAATACACATGTGCAAAGAACCATATTTTTTCTTCACGAATATGATAGGAGTATGTCAAGGAGATATAGTAGGTCTAATGAAACCTTTACACAATAACTCCTATAATTGCTCCTTCAACTCAGTTGGGTCCATCCTATAGGGAGCATTTGAAATGGACCTATGTAACGCCCCGAAATATCATCCCGAGATGCCACACGGTGCCCAAGGCTACACGTAGCCTCAAGCTAACCCCTTAAGCAAAAACACTACCCTTGGGTTCCAACACAACAAAATACATGCTACTCTAAGGATATATATATAAGTACATATCATATCACATCGCACATGGCACAGAATATCGTTAGACTGTACATATATGGAATGTCTATACCCAAACCAACCCAACAATACACTAGTCTAACATAGCCTCTATACAGCAAAATCAACGAGCCATTGGGACAAACCCCCAACTGACTCAACATACCAAAGGTATCACAAAACAACAGCACCAAAACTAGCAACTTGGTCCTCGAACCATGAGGACTCACCACTGAAGGAACGTAGATGCGGCACTCGGATATTACTGTTGCGGCTGCGGCTGAGTACCTGAACCTACATTATGGTAAGAATGTATCCCATAGATAAATATGTGGGTCAGTACAAGATATGTACTGAGTAAGTGGGGGCGCATACAAAATATAAATAATATCATAAATTTCGTAAAAACGTACATACGGACCATAATGACACACCTGGATTGAGTGACATTGAATCATGCAACTCATAACATCTTAGATAGGAAAAGTAGGAGAAAAACCTCATAAATCATTATAGATCATCATAGGCAACTTGACTTACCACATCAAAACTCAGAGTGACTTGGTATTTCAATAAACATGACTCTTATAGACAGGGGAGTTCCCTATAAATGACAACCCCACGTGAGCTACGTGTAATACTAATGTTTGAAACCCCCGTTGGCGGGAGCGTCATACTCTTTGCCAGGGAGTACGACCTTAAAACTGTAATAATCACAATCGGGCTCTCTGGCCTATAATATCATCATTAAATAACCCTACGGTGGCACATAAGTTTAGGGAAATACAAAATTTTCCTCTCGGTGCTAAGTACTACTCCCCGACAAGCTCAGAACGTGTTAGGAAATCCACCGCAACATCACAAGGGTCTATCATAAAGACCAAATCAAATCTCCTTCTCATTTATCAAATCATATCAATTTGTGGATTCCTAACTCAACACATTTTAGCTCAAAATATTTTAATCTTCCTCAACATCAACAAGGTATCAATGCGTTGAACCATAACCGACTCGAAATTTGGACAAGGATATGAAGACTCAATACACAATATTTTCAACAATTTAACTCATCAAAACCATCCGGAAAATACCAAGACTCAGTGCAACTTCAATATCAACATTTCTCAATTTGCCATCCAACTCTCATTTAAAGGTACATGAGACATCAACCCATAGTAGGGATATAGAATTTCCAATATCAATTATAAATTCATAATAAGGAAATAGTGGAATGATAGTATAAATCAAGGCTTAACAAATTAAATCATCATACTCTCATAATCAAATACTTTTTGGACATAATTCCATCTCAACATCATACACATATCGGATGACATAATCCCATAGCTCATGGACAATAATATGAGATATAAAACAATATTTCCAATTCATGGTAAAACATGTAAAATCTCATGTCAATGTAATTTAACAAAAATACCTGGAACAAGATCGAAAGGATAATCTTGTTCAAAGCCCCACATACCTAAAAATTGAAGATGAATATGAATTTCCGACTCTGGAACTTTATTCACGAAATAAAGGATGCTTCTCGAAGCCCTTAACATGATCAAATCGAATTCCAAATCAATTTGAAATTTCTACGGTTCAATCAAGAGACATAGAAGGATGAAATTTGGAGTAGTAGGGTTGGGGTTTGAGCCTTAGGAAATTTTGGAGAAAAATGATCTATTGAATGCTCTTAATGGACTTAAATTCATGGTTTACCCGGATGGATTGGAGTGGGAATAACCAAAATACTCTTAAAAATCAAATAATGTCAAATCTGTCCTTTGGTGGACTGTTTTGGTAGGCTGAAGTAGATCGACCATAAATTTTTTCTCTGATGGCCAAATTGGATGAAACTAATTTCATTGGAAAGAGGACTTTCAGAGATTTCTGTTGATATATAGTAGTTCACCCAGATTATTATGTACAAGGATTTATGATCGTTTGAAGTTGACCCTAAAATTCGTCTGGCCTTAGTATTTTTTCCCTGCACATTTACTGTTCACCACTATTCACGGTTAGATCGGATGATCCAAATATCGTTGGAAAGCTTATTCGATACTCTACGCGATGACGGGTGGCATATCCAGAAATTTTGACAGAAAAATTATTAATCACGATAAAGAACAGAATTTAACACATTTTCGTCCGAGATCTTAACGGAAAATTTTTCCGGGGCATCACATCATCTCCCCCTTGGAAACATTCATCCTCGAATGTTGATAGGTAGGTCAAGAATACTATGAAAATGAGTATATAGAGAAAAATCATCTTGCCCAAGTATATACTCCATTCTAGATTTTTTTGGATATCATAGAAAACCCAAATCGAATCATGATGGCGATGAGAAGGAGGCAAACCAACTATGAAGTCCATATTCACTTCTTCCCACTTCCAAGTAGGAATTCTAAATTCTTTCATCACGCCACTAGGCCTTTGATGCTCTATTTTAACCTGTTGACACGTGGAACACTTCGCCACAAATTCTGCTATGTTCCTCTTCATACCGTTCCACAAATAGATTTCCCGCAAATCATGGTACATCTTGGTAGCACCGGGATGGATGGAGTATCGCGTACCATGCGCTTCCGCCATAATCCTCTACTTTAAGTTATCAACATCAGGAACTCATAATCTTTCTCGGAGTCTCAAAGAACCATCTCCCCCTTGGGAGAAAACCTCCACCTTTTGGTCTTTAACTGACTCTTTTAACCTGACCAAGGTAGGATCCCTTTCTTGCTTCTCCTTCACTTCCGAAACTAAAGAGGATTCGGAACTGCTTTGCACTCCTAACTACCCTCAGCATCACCAAACAACCTAACCCCCAATCTAGCCAAATGATGTACCTCACGGGCCAACTCCTTCTTACCAATCTCTACATGTGCTACGCTACCCATGGAGTTTCGACTAAGGGAATCTGCTACTACATTGGCCTTGCCCGGATGATATAGCACGCTCATATCATAATCTTTCAATAGTTCTAACCATCGTCTCTGCCTAAAATTCAACTCCTTTTGGGTGAATACATACTGCAAGCTCTTATGGTCTGTGAAGACGTCGACATGGACACCATACAAATAATGTCTCCAGATTTTCAAAGCAAAAACCACGGCAGCTAATTCAAGGTCATGGGTAGGATAATTCTTCTCGTGAGGCTTTAGCTGCCTGGAAGCATAAGTTATAACCTTGTCCTTTTGCATCAATACACAAACCAAACCTACTTTGAGAGCATCGAAATACACCACAAAACCATCAACACCGTCAGGCAAAGTCAACACAGGGGATGAAGTGAGTCGAGTCTTCAACTCCTAAAAACTCTTCTCCCAAGATTCGTACCACAGGAACTTCACTTTCTTTTGGGTCAAACTGGTCATAGGAGACGCAATAGATAAAAACCCTTCAACAAAATGACGATAATAACCAACTCGACCCAAGAAGCTTTGGATATCAGAAGGAGAAATAGGTCTAGGCCAACTCTTTATAGACTCTATCTTTTGAGGATCAACTCTAATACCTTCGGAAGAAACAACATGACCCAAGAAGGCTACAGAGTTCAGACAGAACTCATACTTACTGAACATAGCATACTACCGATGAGTTCGAAGAGTTTCCAACACGATTCGGAGATGATCCGCATGATCACCCTCACTTCGGGAGTAAATAAGAATATAATCAAGGAATACTATTACAAATAAATCTAGATATGGCCGGAATACAAGGTTCATAAGATCCATGAAAGCCGCTGGAGCATTAGTTAACCCAAAAGACATCACTAGAAATTCTAAATGACCGTAACCGGTTCGGAAGGTTGTCTTGGGGATATCACATTCCCTAACCTTAAGTTGGTGATAACCGAATCTGAGGTCTATCTTTGAAAAGCAGCTCGCACCTTGCAATTGATCAAATAAATCATCAATTCGATGAAACGGATATTTATTCTTGATAGTAACCCTATTAAGCTGCCGGTAATCAATACACATCCACAAAGAACCATCTTTCTTACGCACAAACAGGACAGGTGTACCCTATGGGGACACACTAGGTCTGATAAAGCTTTTGTCTAAAAGATCTTTCAATTGCTCCTTCAACTCTTTAAGTTTCACGGGAGCCATGTGATACGGAAAAATAGAAATAGGTTGAGTATCGGGAAGAAGGTCAATCCCAAACTTTATCTCTCTATCAAGAGGTACTCTAGGGAGATCTTTCGGAAAGATATCAAGAAACTCATTAACAACATTAATTGACTGAATGGTCGGGGTTTAAGACTTAGTGTCTTTAACCCGAACCAAATGGTGAATGCAACCCTTGGAAATCAACTTCCTAGCTTTGAGATAAGATATGAAACGACCCTTAGGAATCACAGAACTCCCAGACCATTCGAGGATAGGTTCATCAGGGAACTGAAACTTGACCACACGGGCACAACAATCAATAGACGCATAGCATGAGTGAAGCCAATCCATACCCAGAATGATATCAAAGTCAACCATATCTAGGTCAATCAAATCAGCATACATACCCTAATAAAAGACAGTAATGGGACATTTCTTATACACCCGCTTAGCAATGACAGACTCTCCTACCATAGTAGAAACTAAAATAGGCTCAAAAATTAGTTCAGGATCCGTTTCAAAATTTACAGCAACCAGAGGTGTCACATAAGAAAAACTCGAACCGGGGTCCATCAACACATAGACATCAAAATAGAAAACACGGAGCATACCAGTGACAACATTGGGAGAGTCCTCCTGCTCCTGACGAGGTAGTATAGCATAGAAATTATTCTAGCGTTGACCGTCGGCAGTACTAGATGAAGCACCCTGAGGAGGAACTGGATGGCCTGCGGGAGGTGGGGCACTGGTAGCCTGACTCTGGGGACGGGCATCACGACTCCACTATCTGGCATAAGGGCAGTCTCTAAGTATGTGGCCCAACTTGCCACAACCAAAACAGCCCTGCTGCCCCATATAACACTCCCTAAAATGGTCTTTAACACACTTAGCACACGAAGGAGGATGAGGCCGATTGCTTACACTATCCTGAGACCTGGAAGGTACCGACCTATTCCTGAGCTCCTGCCTACCCCGATATATGGGAGCACTAGCTGAGGAAGGCGCAAGTATAAATGGACGTCTCTGAAACTGAGGGCGACTCCCTCCGGAGAATCTAGTCTGACCAGACCCTTGTTGCTCCGATCTAACTCTCTTAATCCCTCTTACTTTTTCTTTTTCCTTTATCTTGTCTGACTCAATCTGTTGGGTGTGAATCATTAACCTAGGAAGATCAATCTCCATGTTGATCACAGCAGATCTACATTCTTTCACCACATAACTCGACACCCCAGTTAGAAACTTGCTCATACTAGTCCTCGAGTCAGCCATCATATTGAGAGTGTACTTTGATAGCTGATTAAACTTAAGACAATACTCCTTAACCGACATGGAGCCTTGTCTCAAATTCATAAACTTCTCAATCTTAGCTTCCCGTAATACAAGAGGAAATAATCTATCCAAGAAAGCATATTGGAACAATTGCCAAGTCACCAAAGCGGTATCTTCCTCTCTACCCTTATTCCACATCTGCACCCAGTCATAGGCAACATCCTTCAACCAATAAGAAGCCAGCTCCACACTTTCTTCATCGGTCACATGCATAATCTGTGTAATTTTCTTCATTTCATCAACATACATCTGCGGGTCCTCACCTGCTCTCGACCCATGAAACTCTGGCGGATTCATCCGCATAAAGTCACGAATTGGCGGTAACTGTCTGGGCTAGCATCTGAAAATCTGACCGAAATTCAGCATGGGATACCATCTCATGTAACGGATCAACGGGTTGAGGTTGTTGTTATTTCCGCGAGCTCGACGTGAAGGCATTTTCTGTCATAAGAACGCATAAATTAATAGCACAAGGAAACAGTTGTAAGCATGATAGACTCTTGTAGAAAGAAAGAAATGACTTTTCCTAGAACGCCCTGCAGCCTCTTGATCATAGGAGTGGTGCACTACACACCGATGCTCAAGACTCTACGTAACGTGGCTTTTCAGACTCCCTAGGACTCTTCACAACTTTAGGCTCTGATACCAAGTTTGTAACGCCCCAAAATATCATCCCAAGAAGCCACACGGTGCCCAAGGCTACACGTAGCCTCAAGCTAACCCCTTAAGCCAAAACACTACCCTTGGGTTCCAACACAACAACATACACGCTACTCTAAGGATATATATATATAAGTACATATCATATCACATCGCACATGGCACGGAATATAGTCAGACTGTACATATATGGAATGTCTATACCCAAACCCACCCAATAATACACTAGTCTAACATAACCTCTATACAGCAAAATCAATGAGCCATTGGGATAAACCCCCAACTGAATCAACAGACCAAAGGGATCACAAAACAACAGCACTAAAACTAGCAACTTGGTCCTCGAACCATGAGGACTCACCACTGAAGGAACGTAGATGCGGCACTCGGATATCACTGTCGCGGCTGCGGCTGAGTAACTGAACCTACATCATAGTAAGAATGTAGCCCATAAAGAAATATGTGGGTCAGCACAAGATACGTACTGAGTATGTGGGGACGCATGCAACATATAAATAAGATCATAAATTTCGTAAAAACGTACATACGGACCATAATGACACACCTGGCTTGAGTAACATTGAATCATGCAACTCATAACACCTTAGATAGGAAAAGTAGGAGAAAAACTCATAAATCATTATAGATCATCATAGGCAACTTCACTTACCACATCAAAACTCAGAGTGACTCAGTATTTCAATAAACATGACTCTTATGGACAGGGGAGTTCCCTATAACTGACAACCCCACGTGAGCTACGTGGAATACCAATGTTTGAAACCCCCATTGGCGGGAGAATCATACTCTTTGCCAGGGAGTACGACCTTAAAACTGTAATAATCACAATCGGGCTCTCTGGCCAATAATATCATCATTAAACAACCCTACGGTGGCACATAGGTTTAGGGAAATACCAAATTTCTCTCTCGGTGCTAAGTACTACTCTCCAACAAGCTCAGAACGCGTTAGGAAATCCACCGCAACATCACAAGGGTCTATCATAAAGACCAAATCAAATCTCCTTCTTATTTATCAAATCATATCAATTTGTGGATTCCTAACTCAACACATTTTAGCTCAAAATATTTTAATCTTCTTTAACATCAACAAGGTATCAATGCGTTGAACCATAACCGACTCGACATTTGGACAAGGATATGAAGACTCAATACACAATATTTTCAACAATTTAACTCATCAAAACCATCCGGAAAATACCAAAACTCAGTGCAACTTCAATATCAACATTTCTCAATTTGCCATCCAACTCTCATTTAAAGGTACTTGAGACATCAACCCATAGTAGGGATATAGAATTTCCAATATCAATTATAAATTCATTATAAGGAAATAGTGGAATGATAGTATAAATCAAGGCTTAACAAATTAAATCATCATACTCTCATAATCAAATACTTTTTGGACATAATTCCATTTCAACATCATACACATATCGGATGACATAATCCCATAGCTCATGGATAATAATATAAGATATAAGACTATATTTCCAATTCATGGTAAAACATGTAAAATCTCATGTCAATGTAATTCAACAAAAATACCGGGCACAAGATCGAAAGGATAATCTTGTTCAAAGCCCCACATACCTAAAAATGGAAGATGAATATGAACTTCCGACTCCGAAACTTTATTCACGAAAATAAAGGGTGTTTCTCGAATCCCTTAACATGATCAACTCGAATCCCAAATCAATTTAAAATTTTAACGGTTCAATCAAGAGACATAGAAGGATGAAATTTGGAGTAGTAGGGTTGGGGTTTGAGCCTTAGGAAATTTTGGATAAAAATGAGCTATTGAATGCTCTTAATGGACTTAAATCCATGGTTTACCCGGATGGATTAGAGTGGGAATGACCAAAATACCCTTAAAAATCAAATACTATCAAAGCTGTCCTTTGGTGGACTATTTTGATAGGCTGAAGTAGATCGATCATAACCTTTTTCTCCGATGGACAAATTGGATGAAACCAATTTCATTGGAAAGAGGACTTTCAGATCTTTCTGTTTATATATAGTATCTCACCCAGATCATTATGTACAAGGAGTTATGATCGTTTGAAGTTGACCCTAAAATTTGCCTGGCCTCTGTATGTTTTTCCTGCACATTTACTGTTCACCACTATTCACGGTTAGATTGGAATGATCATAACTCATCGCTTGAGTGTTCTTTTTGGATGATCCACATATCCATGGAAAGCTTATTCAATGCTCTACGCGATGATGGGTCGCATATCTAGAAATTCCATACAAAAAAATTATTAATCACGAGAAAGAACAGAATTCAACACATTTTCATCCGAGATCTTAACGGAAAATTTTTCCGGGGCATCACAGCTTAGTTCCCGTATCCACATCAATATCAAAATCAATATCATGATCCATAGGCATACTAGGTAAATCCATAGGAAAAACATCCATGAACTCGTGAACAACCCGAATAAAATCAATAGGACGCGGTGAGGCAACTTATATGTCATATACATAAGCCAAATAAGACCAACACACTCGCTTTTTCTATCATGAAACGGGCATGTAGAAAAGATATAACACCCTTTAAAACTAAATTAAGCATACATTTCCAAGGTAAGCTCGGCACACCTAGTGTAGATAAGGTCAAGAACTTGGCATAACAGTACAAAATAATATGATAAAGAGATAATTAATCCATACCCAAAATAATATTATAATCAACCATATCTAGGATAATCAAGTCTACCCAAGTCTCACAAACCACAAAAGTAACCACATAGGATTGATACACCTGATCCACCAGAGAATCTCATACAGGGATAGAAATATGAAAAGGCATAGTAAGGGGCTCACATGCAATATCAAAACTATAAGAAAAATATATAGACACTTAGGAAAATGTAGACTCGGGTGTAAATAACACAGAAGTAGATCTATAGAAAAATTAGATAATACATGTAATAATTACATCAGAAGCCTCTACCTTGGGTCTCCTAAGTATAGCATAGCACTTACCACATCTAGTTCTGAACTAAGTTACCCCATGGCCACCTCAAAAATCTCTTATACCTCTACCTCTAGAACTTTTAGTACTATTGGCACCACCCCTACCTCTCTATGAAATACACCTCTCTGCAGCTATTAGAGTAGGGAAAAGATAGAGTTGGGAACCCTGCTAAGTGGGTCTGTACAAATGTCAAGAGAAATCCTTGGCCACATATCCAAACTCGTCACATAAAAAATATCCCATGCAACCTGACTCAGTCTGAGAAGGTACGGATGAAGTAGAACGACCACCTTGGCCTGAAAAACCAATCCTAGAGCCTCCACCCACATGACCTAATACCTAGCTACTAGAAGAGGTAGAACCTAAATCCCTAAATACTGAACCCTATAATGCATCTTTAATTGACCTACCATGATAACTACTAAAATATAAACTAGAGAAATATCTATCTTGAGAGACATGTCTACTACACTCATCCTAACAATGCACCTTCTTCATGCCTCTCTGAGTAGCCTAGCTAATAGATGTGGTCATCTTGTCATACTCAACAATACTCTAGAAAGATGCCCCTGAAACTACCATTTAGGTTGTAGCCAACTAATATGTACCATTTAACCTCTTCACAAACTTTTGAGTCCTCTCGGACTCAGTAAAGATGCTAGCAGCCGAATATCTAGATAAGGTGTGAAAATATACCTCATACTCAGTAATAGACATAGAGTACTGCTTTAGATAATCAAACTCATCCCTCATATTATTTCTCAAGCTATATAGCACAAACCTTTCCAAGTAGGCCTCAAAAAATTAATTCCAAGTCATAGCAGGAAAACTCAAAGACCTATAACTAAAAATCAACTTCCACCAATCCCTAGCCAGATTTATTAAAAAATAGGTAGTATAAGCAACTCCAAAAGACTCAATGGATCTAATATTATGTAACTTCTCCTTGTAATCAATCAAAAACTCATAGGCATGCTCGTACATACTCCACTAAACTTGGATGAACCCAAGAAAATAAACCTCTCAAATATCTTTTAATCATCAGAAAAAATAAATGTATTTAAAGTAGCTGGAGGTATAGTGAGGCTGGTAGGCGGTGAGTCTATATGTAGGGGTACCATAGATGATAGTTGTACTCCAGAAGTAGGAATACCATAAGTAAATATCATCGCTAATGGTGGAACATCACTTGAAGTCTTTGAAATACCTCGTACACTCAAGGGAACACTATCCAAATGACTTAAAAGACAAACTAATAAAACCTAAAGCCTTTAGGTATCAATTGAACCTTGTGGAAATTGAACTTTCCTCGAATCCTCTGTCTAATAATCATTTTAGCATACTCAACCTCAGTCTCATAAAAGGTCTTCCTAGCATGTCCCTTGACTGGGGAAGCTCCGCATACCCGACCCCTACCTCTGGGTTGTCCACAACCCTTTCCTCGACCTCTAATCTAGGCTCCATCCTCGGGTGCTGGCCCAATATTCCTAGCTTCTGGAGATATAATCATCACCACCTACACTTAAAAAGAGTAGAACATAACTTAGAACAATGAGTAAGAATAACCCATATGACTAAGAATTAAAATAGAGAAGCTTATCCTAAGATATATTATAATATCTCGAAGACAGATGCAGAAGTTCACTTATAAATCCATAAGACTCTACTAGACATCCTATTTTTATACTTATGTGACCGATGAAGGTAGAAACAGTACAGAAAACCCAACAAGAATGAAAATAGTAAGGAGATTGAGCACATCACCTGCAAGTAGAAAAGTCCCAAACAGTAGCTCACAATGTCTCCACTAACAATTCTAATTTATATATATATATATATATATATATGAAACAAAAACAACATGCACACACACACATATTTATATATAGCATTTGTACATGTACCTTTCTTGATTTCTTTAGTTTTCTTAATTTGTGCTTAGTTATTTATTCTCCTTGTATATTTGTATTATTTCTATTTCACACACGCACACACGCACACACACATATTTATGAAATAGAAACAACACAGATATACAAGAAGACATTGTGAGATATTGTTTCTCCCTTCAAAAATAACACATATATATGTATATGAAACAGAAACAACACACACACAGACACATATATATATATATATAGCATTTGTACATGTACCTTTCTTGATTTCTTTAGTTTTCTTGATTTGTGCTTAGTTTCTATTTATTCTCTTTGTATATTTGTGTTATTTCTGTATATATATATATATATATATATATGAAACAAAAACAACACAGATACATAAGTAAACATTTATTATTTCTCCCTTCAAAAATAACACACACACATATATATATAACAGAAATAACACACACACACACACATATATGTGTGTGTGTGTGAAATAGAAACAACATAGATATACAAGAAGAATAAACAGAAACTAAGAACATATTAAGAAAATTAAGGGAATCATGAAAGCTATATGTACAAATCAATGCAATGCAATATAGAAGGAAAGAAAAGAGAAATCCACAGTATGACTTTCTGTATACACCCACCTAGATTGTAGCTTCCAGGTAGGACCTATAGGGGGTACCTATATACTATAACTCATATCTCAAATCTTAACCAGCATCGCTGTCTCATTCTCACTGAGGTGGTTTTTATAAAAGCATCTTATTTTCTTTCAAAAATAATATTCCATAATGGTACGAGTATGTCATGAATATATATGTATAAAATAAGGTTGTAATGCTCACAATCAACTCGGTATGAACATATCCAATCCATCCAATACATATATATATATAAGCTCAAAAATCAACTCAATATGTCTATAATTCACGATTATCGTCTCTAATTAGGCACCATCAGAATAAATATCCATGTAAGACATCATTTATGTCATATCAACCCCTAACTCAGGTATTTCTATCATGATAGGAGAGACCAAAGCTAAAAAAAAACTAACATGAGAATTCAAGCCCCTGCATAAGCAACATATCTATAATAAAGGCATTTAAATGAACAGAAAGTTCTAATGATGTCAAATAAAATCCCCCACACAGGCAACACATAAAACTAGATATTACAAGTCAACAATAGAATAAAAGCATCCACACAGGCACACAACAGTAATAGTAATTCTCAAAATATTAACCCCATAGTTATTTTCCCAAACCCAAGCATGCTTTACTTATTTTTTAACTACCCAACTTAACCTAAAAGAAATTAAGCCATAAACTATCTCAAAATAATGAAATCCAAGCCTAAAGTACTTTAATAGAGATCTTTCCCCTTATGAATGGTATCGAAATCAACTACAACATTCATAAATAGCTTATACATATTAAAGAAAGCTATTGCTACCCATATTGCCTATATTTGAGTCGGAACCAAACTGTGTTCGAAAAATGAGTCTAGAGGTTTAAAACTAGAATTTTGCTTTAAAAATACGTTCCTCAAGTTTATAGGAGTCTACAACTAAAAACCTACATAAAATGGGTTAAAATGAGGTCCAAATCAAAGGCAACTCCTTTTTATGCTTTATTGATAAATCCTCAAAATTTTATTTTAGAATCATAATTTAAAAGGTTTTTTTATGATATAATTAATATAAAATAATGGAAATGGGTTTTTGAGCTTACCCAAGCTCAATAGGCTAATAAAGCCTCAAGAATTGTCTAAAATTAAAGCTCAAAGGTCAAAAAAGGAAGGAAAAATGTGAAAATGATCTTTATATACAAACCCATCGCTGGCTACTTAAGCAGTCAAATGACCGATTAAGCGTTCATTTATTAAATGATGGGTTACCACTAAAGGGGTCTGGCCTACATGGTTAAGCCTGTAAAAGCGATCACATTTTGCTAAAGTGGCACCGCTAAAGCAATTAAGTATCTGCTTTTGCAGAAGAAAACTAGTCAAGTTTTTTAACTAAAGAGGTGCTCTGCTTCTTAATCGACTACAACTAAAGTAGTTTTTTGGCCAGTAAAGTAGCTACACCAACAACTTTGTGAAGCTGCAAAATTGTCCGTCGACCTCTTGAATTCACTTAAAATCTCGTGAATGCAAAAGAACTACACTTCTAAGATATTTTTTATTTACTAGACTCAAAGGAGATGTTAATGTTTTAAAAATGATTGTTTTCAATAAATAGACACCAGGACCCCTTTTCACTATTTTTCAAATAAAGTCTTAAATACAAGATAAAGGTCCTGAACCTATACCAACCATGCTACTAATCAAAATTTGACATTTCAGATCTGCTGGCATAGTCTAAATTTCCATTTGGCACTCAAAATATCAACTGTTGAGTGAAGTCAACTTTATGGATTTTAATGACTCTTAAACCCACAAACTCGACCAAATCATTCTCGATCACATCATAAATTATGCTAACCATCCCTGTATCTCAAAATAAATATATAGAAACTATGAAGAAGGGGAAATGGTCAAAATATATATATAAAAAATTTAACAAATCAGGTCATTACATCGATCTTCCAGATTAACCAAATCAAGTTGAATATCGTTCTTCATTCTATCTCTATGGGCCTTGCATCTGAGTAATTTGTAGTCTTTGAATATGGTTAGTTAATCTCTTAAAAAGTTAAAGTCATCTATTTTAGGTAGAATCCTCCTCGATTCCACTTCAACAATCTCTAACTACCCTTTGATTTAGATGATTGCATTCTGCAGCCTCAATCTCTCATGAGGCATCATGTAATCAAAGTAAGATGAAAAATTTTCATCCTAAGGATTATGGATCTTGTCTTCCATTGAACTCCAGGTTGTTTCTTTATCTCTTATTTTCTGTATCAACCTTATTGTCCTTTATTAACTATATTTTCGTAGCTAACATTCCATAGATTAAACTTCTTGATGAGGTTAATACCACTATGTATATGTTTTTTATTTCCATGTAGACTATTAATCTAGATCTATAACTATTAACTCCACCTCCACATTCAAAATTCCATAGGTTGAACTTCGTAAAGAAAATAATACCACTGTGTAAATGTTTTTTATTTTCATGAAGTCGATATATTTTAAATATTTAATTACAATTTCCTCTTTATCATTTTTTGCCACTAGTTTTTTCTATCTCCCTGATGATAGTATTTGCATGTGTTGTTTTTCCCTAGTCTAGTTATTTTATGATTTTGGTGCTGAATCTGAGATTAGTTCACCCATTTTGCATTGAAAATTCTCCTTTCTTGAGTTGGTAACTCCTAAAAGTATTGAATTTGAATTGTACCTGCAAAATTAACAACATGGTTAGCTACAAAAATCCATCAGTAGGTTCCCTTCTCAGTAGATGCATTATATTTGGCGTGTACCTTTGTTACTCCTGTAGTTGATTCTGGCCACCTCCATTACCATACTCCAAGTCACCTTCCATTCCTTATCCAATACTTTCTTATTAGTAGATTGTTTGTTTCAATTACCACTAGTACTAAATTATTTCTCACATAGTGTTCTATCAGCTATTGTATATCTTTAGGCTTTACACATACATTATTAGTGCCTGGATTGCCCCTAGATACTCCATACGTATTAAATTTATACCAATTTTGTTATGGTGGTCTCCATCTAATAGATTTACAGACTATTGTAGATTTGTATCTCTCAAAATATTCAACCATTTCTGCCTATGTATGAGGAACTTTCTTCAGCCATGAGTATCTTCTTCTTTTCACCCAATACAGTTTCAAGTTAATTTCATAAACCATTATATTCTTGTATATCTCTCTACCATACATAATGTAGTTTCTCCATTTCCATATTTTCCATTATAAGATTTTGGTGCATCTTTAAAAATGGGTTTAGGTTAGGGATATAATCAATTATCCACCATTTTGTCTCTTTCTAATTCACTTGAACAAATGGTTCTTGTATACCTACTGCAGTTGTATAACTTCTCCTTACCACTTTAGTAAATGTACCTGTCAAAAAAAAATGATTAGTAGTCTCTTGTTTTGGTTGCCTGCAGCACCTACATCTTATCACCATAGCTATCCCACACCTAGAAACCACATTATCTATAGTTAATTTTCTTCTCCACGCCCTCTGCAGGAAGAAAGAAATCTTGCAAGAAGGACCTTTCAACCAAATACTTTCTAGATGCTCATTTTTCACTTCCTTATGTCGTACAATTTCCCATGCACTTTTGAATGAAAAACATCCACTACTTGTAGCGATCCACCAAGGTTTGTCCCATATGATAGATTTTTCTAAAGTTCTTATTTTAGTGACCACATGTTCTACTATATCTTGAGGTAGAACATGTATCATCCTGCCCTTATTCCACTTTCTATTAATCATAAACCAATTGATTTCATCAATCAATTTACTGTAGGGAATTTAGGTTCAATAATATGAGTAAGAGCACCTAGACTAGTCTAGTTATCATACCAGACATTAGAACAACTATTTTTGGGTTCCCAATAAATCTCTAGTTCTATTAGATCTCTTACTTCAAGTATTTGCTTCCAAATTTAAAAAACTCTATTCCATTTTACCATTGCAGGAATCTACTTTTTACAGTATTTATTCCACATAAAGTTTTTACATAAGTACCTCGTGGACCTAATACCAACCATTGTTTTGCAAAAAAAACCTTAGAAACATCAAAAAGGCATCTGAAACCAAGCCCACCTTCATCCGTAAGTAGACACATGTCTACCCATTTAGCCTAGTGTATACTTCTTCCTTCATCCTTATTGCCTAAGAAAAATATACTAAATATTCTATGTAATTCTTAGATTGTGAATTCAGTAGGCATAAGTGCAGATAATAGATAAATAGGCATGCACAGCAATACATTTGATATGAGAACAAACTTTCCCCTATAAGAAAGAAGTTTCCCTTTTCATCATTGCAATTTTTCTTTTACCTTATTTATTAATTCACTATAGTACTCTTCTTTGTTGAATGAAAATGGGCTAGCCAAAATATTAGCTTTTCTTTCAAAACCAGTGATTTGCTCTACCTCCTAAACTAATACTTAAAAGATCTTGTTGAATGTGTGCAAGCTACTTTTCTCCTTATTAATCAACTACCCTGACATGTCTCACACTTCTAAAGTACATTAATAATCATTTTTAGTGAACCCCTCTCAACTAAAGAAAATATGATTGTATCATCTGCATATGCTAAGTGGTCTATGTTAGGACTCCACTTAGGCATACCATTGCCAACGTATCTTCAATCATCAAAAAGAACATTCAGAGCTCTTGATAAAGTCTATACTATTAGGATAAATAAAATAGGGGATAGAGGATAACCTACTTAACTCCCTTAGTAGAAGGAAAGAAACCACCATGACTTTGACCATAAATTTGTATAGAATACCAACTATTAGCAATTAATCCCCAAATTATATCAATAAATACTTCATTGAAGCCCATTCTCCTTAGTAATTTAGCTAGATATAGCCATGAAAATTTTTCATAAGCCTTGGTTATATTTAACTTAAGTACTACATTTGTTAGCTTTCACTTCTTTCTAATATTAGTCACAATTTCCAATATCAGCAACACATTCTCTCTAATACACCAACCTTTTATAAATCTAGTTTAATTTGATGAGAATAGAAATAGAAGCAGATGATCTAATATTCTATAAATCAACTTTAAGATAACTTTGTTGATGAAGTTACTCAAACTTATAGGTCTGAGATCTAAGAAACCTTGTACTAGAGCCTTTTTTGTAGTATCATAGATTGATATGTGTAAAAGACTTAGGTAGCGTGTCACCATCAAGATAAGCTCTAACTACGTCAAATAGTTATAACAACTAAAACCATCATTACGTGTGAAAATGTCCCAAAAATAATTTACAATAAATATTATACTTTAATCGGTGGCTTACTGCTGCAGCGGTAACTGATAGTAGCCAGCCCAAGGAAATTTTAAAAACCGTCTCTTATATTATTTTCCAACTCACCTATTTCCCCTAAAAGCACTCTGAAAACTCCACTTTTTCAACCAAGAGATTTCAGAGACCATGGTTCATGAGAACATTTTGAGGAACACCTGTGGGAACCCAACATGGAAAGATGATTAGCACTAGCAAAATAACTCTCTCCTCTCATTAGCATCATAATTAGATTATGAGGTATGTTATGGTTTATTCATGTAACACCCTAATTTTCTAAACCGGAATGTTACACGGTGCTTATAACCCCGAAGGACCACAAGCAAACCCATGACTGATATTTGTACCTGTACACTACAATATATGATGTAATAATGCAGAAAAAACATGAAAAATAGGCCATAAAGTTCAACTGAATAAAATATCTAACAAACATAATATCCATATGGGTGGCAAATACCCAAAAACAACTTAAGTCTGAATCAAATTTGAACTAAATCTGAAAGCCTCTAAATACTGTCTGGGTAAGGAGTTGAAGAAATATGTCTCCAACTAACTCCATCTAGCAAAACTGAACAGAAATAATAAATGAAATAAAATAATATCGTCCTCGAATGGATGAGGACTCACTGCAACTCTGCGACTAGAATGTTACTGCTGATCTGGAACACGTGCCTCTGAACCTATGGTGTAACATAAGAGAAAGCACCATAGTGCAAATACATCAGTACGTCTGAATGCACTGAGTATACGAGTGAGGTAGGCTAAATGCAAAGGGTTATATGCATGAATAATGCTGACTAATATGAATGTGAGAATACATACATGCATAAGCAACTATAACTGAACTCGTGGTGATACTAACTACTGAGTCTGAATGCTGACGACATGACTTTACTGATACTGAGATACTAAATAGATGAATAACTATTTTTGACAGTTCGAATTATGAAGAACTGGTCTGATTGACTGTGTCTAACAGTCCTGAAACTGAATACTGATAAGATAAGCTATGATAAATAACATAACTGATATAACTGTGATGATCAACAAGACCGATGTAACTGATACTGAGCAACTGTATTTAACTATATGAGTTCTGATGGAACTATCTGAGTTCCATTCTATATGGAGTAACTGAATTTGAGATCAGTCCTATCTAGCGGGTGATATTTAAATCTGATGATTCTGATACTATTTAATTATAGTTGAGATCAGTCCTGTCTAATGGGTAATCTTGAAGTCTATTTATAATGATAAGGATTGATTATCTCTAACAGTACTGAATCTGTACTACTGAACTGAGTTAAGGTTGACGACATTGGTGATAGGTCGTCATGGGCGTGACGGCTTGTCACAAAATGTAGTCACTAGGGGTGAAAATCTTCCCAGAGATTATGACATTGGTGATAGGCCGTCAAGGGCGTGACAACTTATCATGAATGTCGTCACTCAGTTTCCCAGCCTGATATGCCGGAGCAAAATGGGCATAACTCCTTGCTCCGATATCAGATTTAGGCAAAATTAGTATCGTTGGAAAGATAATTCAATTATATATCTTTTGGTAGGTCATGAGTTAAAAAATTCATATTATAACGAGAGATATTCTCATTCAAAATTGACTATAGAAATATCCTTCCCAAGAATTCAATCGGTAAAAAATATTTTGATTTGTCTGATAGCTGGGAGTTATTTAAAGACTTAATATACATGCAACTTTATCATAAAACTATAAAATAACAATGATGTACTATACATGATCTTGAAACGTGGTGCTAATACTGGTTTGGATTTTTTGGGGTATTACAATATCTCCCCCTTGGGAACATTCGTCCTCGAATGAGAATGACTGAGATGGAAGAAAAGATCAACTGAAGTACGTACAATACATACACTACTGAAACATGGTTTTGGGACTAACATGACTGATAAGTTGAATACATCATACTGAACATGCATATCTGATGCATGAGTAACTGATTCATGAATGCACGACTGAGTGTTCTGATGAACTGAGTTTCTCATAATAAGAATGCATATCTGATGCCTAATTGATGAGCTGAATCCATGCATATCTGATGCATGATTATAAGACTAACATGATACATGAATACATGATAGAAAGTACTGATAAGCTGATCACGCATATCTGATGCGTGAATATATGACTGAACGGGCTCAAGAACATGCGGCTGAATATGCAATGGTAAAGGTACCAATTTTGAACTTAAAACTAAGCATAGAATAGAATACAAAGTTTGGTACTAAAATCTATACATGGGAACGAGTATGATCAAAGAAGACTGCCACCTTGAACTGAAAATATCGATGAGTCTGAGATTAATCACTCAATATGCATGAGAGGAAACATAAGAACATAACTGAGTATGGAACGTGATACATGAACTGAAATGAGTCTGCAATGCATGACATAGATAGAGTATCATATCGTGGACTAAACTGAGCCATTGAGTACATGGCTTACTGCTGAGTTTGGAGCTTAAGGGTTGGCTCCTAAGTAACACTTCCTCCAAGATAGATTCATCAAAGAAACTGACATATTTAAACCATGAAAGTTTGAAGGCTATAGTATATATCCCCCCTTGGGACACTATGACCCTTAAAGGATGTTGAACTGACGTTGCTGAGATATTGAGGAAGTTGAGGTGATGCATAAGGCATCTACTAACTAGATTATAACTGAACCTCGGGAGTCTGGGACTAATGCATGATGCATGAACTGAACTGAACTTGCAACTACTTGGAGGTTCTACTTGGAATAGTTACATTCCCTAAGATCTTGGATAGCATGAATAGATGCACGAATCAGGAAACAAACTATACAAATCTGACAGCTCGATTGCTAAACTGAGTTGCTGGCTTTACTAATTAACTCATGCTGAAACATATGTCCAAATCAGAGAAAAATATCTTACAATACATACCATGAACATGAAAGACTGGTAACGTACCCGAATTTAGGTCAGCGAAACTTTCCGGATCATGACAGGTCTGGAGTACATAAAGTCTATTCTGACGCTGACCACTCTTGGTGCCTTGTTGACGCAACTCTTTACCCCTCTGTACTAGAACTCTACACTCTCACATCATATGGCCTGGCTTGCCACACCCAAAGCATACATTACTACCTTCCCTACATGCACCTAGGTGATTCTTACCACACTCTTTGCAAAGTAGATAAGTAAGACTTTTATTCTCACTACCCTGGGCCTCAGAGCCTGGCGCTCCATCATGATGGTTATTTCTGGACTTAGGTGTTGGTACACTATATGAGGATAGTGTTGGGTCTGAAAACTTCTGACTATGCTGAGAACGGTTATCACCCTATGACTTATGTTGAGCAAAGCTGAAACTACCTGTCCTTGCTCTCTTACTCTGTCTCTACCTTATTCTTATCTTTTTCTCCTCTATATACTGAGCATGAGTTATAAGTCTGGCTAAAGTCATACCACTATTCAACATGGCAGATCTGCACTCTTTTACTATGCTATCGTTTACCCCTGACACAAACTTACTCATCTTGGATCTACTGTCTGCAACCACATGAGGGGCATACCTGGCTAATTGAGTAAACCTAAGAGAATACTCTTTCACTATCATACTTCCCTGCTTGAGTTTGATGAACTCTAGCACCTTAGCTTCTCTAAGCTCTAGCGGGAAAAATCTATCAAAGAAAGCAAAGGAAAACTTCTCCCACTCTATATAACCTGCATCATCTAACCATTCTGACTTTCACTATTTGTACCAAGTATGAGGCACATCCTGCAACTGATATGCAGCTAACTCAGCACTTTCTACAGTAGTCACCCTCATAATATCTATCACTTTCTGAATCTGATCTAAGAATTACTGTGGGTCCTCATCTGACTTAGTCCCCATGAAAGAAGGAGGATTCATTTAGGTAAAGTCCCAAATTGGCCACTGGATTGGACAGAATGACAGTTGGTCATTCATTTTGGGTAGCAACTGACTGAGCAAGAGTGGTGAATGCGGTCCTGAACTCCACATGAGAAACATGATCGCCCAAAGGGTCTTCGGGCTGAGGGGTTGACTGATTCCCGTTTCTTCTTTTAAGAGGCATGTTCTATATAAGAAAGGAAGAAATGGATTAGACTAAGAGTGACTTGATATTATGCTCACTGGAACGAAATGAATACTGAAAGAAGGGAAACTGTTCCTAAAATATCTTATAGCCTCCTGAACATAAGTGTGGTGCACAACACACACATGTACAAGACTCTACTTGATATGACTTTAAGACTTCCTAGGACTCTAATGAACCTTAGGCTCTAATACCAAGTTAGTAACACCCCAGTTTTCTGAACCGGAATGCTACACTATGCTTATGACCCCGAAGGACCACAAGCTAACCTATGAATGATATATGTACCTATACACTACAATATATGATGTAATAATGCGGAAAAACATAAACAATAGGCCATAAGGTTCAACTGAATAAAATATATGAAAAACGTAATACCCATTTGAGTGGCAAATACCCAAAAATAGTTGAAGTATGAATCAAATCTGAACTAAATCCGAAAGCCTCTAAATACTGTCTGAGTAAGGAGTTGAAGGAACATGTCTCCCACTAACTCCATCTAGCCAAACTGAACTGAAATAATAAATGAAATAAAATAATATCATCCTCAAATAGATGAGGACTCACTGCAACTTTGCGACTGGAATATTATTTCTAATCTAGAACACGTGCCTCTGAACCTATGGTGTAACATAAGAGAAAGCTCCATAGCGCAAATGCGTCAGTACGTCTGAATGTACTGAGTATACAAGTGAGGTAGGCTAAATGCAAAAGGTTATATGGATGAACAATGTTGACTAATATAAACGTGAGAATACATACATGCATAAGCAACTATAACTGAACTCGTGCTGATATTGACTACTAAGTCTGAATACTCACGACATAACTTTACTGCTACTGAGATACTGAATAGATGAATGACTATTTTTAACAGTTCAAATTATGAAAAACTGGTCTGATTGACTGTGTCTAACGGTCCTGAAATTGAATACTGATAACATAATCTATGACAACTAACATAACTAATATAACTATGATGATCGAAAAGATCGATGTAACTGATACTGAGCAACTGTATTTAACAGTCTGAGTTCTGATGTAACTATCTGAGTTTTGTTCTATATGGAGTAACTGAATTTGAGATTAGTCCTATCTAGTGGGTGATCATTAAATCTGATGATTCTGATACTGTTTAACTATAGTTGAGATCAGTCCTGTCTAATGATTGATCTTGAAGCCTATTTATAATGATAAGGATTGACTGTCTTTAAAAGTACTGAATCTGTACTACTGAACTGAGTTGACTGTATCTGACAGTCATGAATCTGTAACTTAAACTGTAGGATGTATTCATCTAACCGATATGCCCCAGGCTAAGCTGACTGGGGTCCAATATCTGCCCTGACTGGAAGGGTGTCAGTACCGCACCACTAGTAAATACAACTGTTGTGGAGTCAGTCCTAATCTAGCAGATGACTCCTGGGATTAGTCTTATACATATAAATGTGCTAACGGGTGACCCCTAAGTATCCCAGTCCTATCTAACGGGTGACATCTCATACCTACGCTGGCTACGTAGTTCTAAAACTTAGGGATTGCTTCTAAGGATCTACGTCCTTTCTAGCGGTTGATTCCCCATCCCTAGGCTCACTCGATACTAAATCCTACTCCCATCTGAAAGACACTGAACTGGATAACTGAGCTAAACTGAATAACTGAACTGAATTGATTAGCTGAACTGATACTGATTAGCTGAACTGATACTAGTGGAATTATTTATCAGAGCTAAACTAAGTTTACTGAATTCCCTTGACTGAAAGAACGTACTGAGTTCTTAGGACTGACTGAGAGTACTGAAATTACTGAGATCGCTAGGAATACTGATGTTACTGAGGTCACTTAGATTACTGATACTGAGGTTACTGAACTACTGAGACTGCTGAGATTTCTGAGTTTTCCTGAGTCACATAACTAACTAAATTCTATAGACCATGGCTTGACTGAGAGTATCATGATAACATGACATGGCACCACACAGGTATATTATTTCGGGTACAAGTACCCCCAGGACTCAATGGAAGGAAACTGACACACAAGACTGACTTAATCATAAGAATAGAGTCCACAATTCACAATATCATAAGTAGGAAATTTCATACTATACTTGGTTCTCAACATCTTATACATGGATATCATGCTCATTCCATATCACATCAATAACACAAAACAATAATGTGGTGTTCATGTGGAATCATAAAGAATAAAACATGGGCTTATCATTTAAGCAATATTAAGTCATAAAAACATGGATTCTATCATTCTTGGAATTTTATCAAACACCTTACATGCACAACCTTAAGACCGACCAATTTGGCTTCAAGTTTAGTGACTATGCAACAACCGGCTTAGGGTGCGAGAGTTTAACTTCATCTTCGTACACCTTAATGCCAACCAATTTGACTTTAATTTTTGTGCCTTTTCTTCAAGTATGGTTCATTTTCTTTAAGTATGGTCCCTTTTCAATGGTCAGCTTAAGGTGTGAGAGTTTAACATTGCCTCTACCACCTTTAGACTTGACAAATTCGTCTTCAAGTATGGTCCTTTTACATAAAAATCCATCCAAATTCCAGCTTGGGGTGCAAAGGGACTAATCTTTTCCACCATAAGTCATGGAAATTTTTAGATCCTTTTAAGGATAAACCCGTAAGAGGCCATCTTAAGGTACAAAGGACAAACTTTGTCAACGTTAAGACATGGAAATTTTGAGATCCTTATAAGGATAAAATCATGAGAGGCCATTTTAAGGTGCAAAGGGACAAATTTTTTCCACTATAAGGCATGAAACTTTTGAGATCCTTGTTAGGATAAACACGTAAGATGCCAGCTTAAGGTGCAAAGTAATAAATTTTTTTGACCTAAAGGCATGGAAATTTTGAGATCCTTTTAAGGATAAACCTGTGAGAGGCCATCTTAAGATTCAAAGGGTCAAATCTTGTCCAACGTAAGGCATGGAAATTTTGAAATATTCTCAAGGATAAATCGGTGAACGTCCAGGTTTTAATATGGAGAATTTGAAAGTTCCAACATGAAGATTTAATAAATTTAAAGACTTCAAATTATAGACATTGATGAAAATTTTAGCTATTAGACTTTGAAGACTTTGATGTGGTAGATTTGAATACTCCAACTTGAAGACTTGGAGAATTTGAAAACTTCAACTTATGTGAATGAAGCTTATATTCCATTGGATTTTCCCCCATCGAGCCACCAATACTTTGTGTAAGTCCGTAACTTGATGACTATACTCGCAGACTTAACTTGGATATCACAAATCAAGAGGGAACACATTTTTTTTATGCTCATGCAACTTAACTCGAAATAAAATTCCAAGTGCCTATGTGTCTCGGTATAGAGGATTAAGTCACAATGTAGTTCTGGGTGAGTGTTTTTCTCCTTTTTTGTATACGTCCTAACTTTTTCCTAGGTCGCCTCTTTCAAGGTTTTCAACCTAGCCGACTTTTTCTTTTGAGCTATACACAGTTTATACTCTTGCGGTCCAAGAGTGAACATCCAGTAAATGCTCGTGCCTTAAGGAAAGTCATCTTTCTTAAAGGATATTACTTCTTCATGAACATGGCGTTGATTGGACCAATTTTCACTCATCTGCATTGACAAGCTTATAAGCACCATTTGAATATAATTCTTGTACGACATATGGTCCATCCTATTTTGAGGTGAATTTCCCCCCAGACTACGAAAAGTATTAATGGGCCTCCATACTACAAGGACTTGGTCTCTAACTTGAAAGAACCTTAAGCAAACTTTTTTGTTGAATGAATGAAATAGATGGGCTTGATAACATTCAAGATTTTGTTGAGCCTCCAACCTCTTCTCATTAAGCTGCTAACTCTACAAGATGTAACTCAGGATTTTTTTATTCAGTGAACCCTTATTGAATAGCCAGTCTTAAAAAAGGTATTTGACGCTCAAGTGGACGGACTTCTTCAACTCCAAAAGCAACTGAGTATATTGTTGCTTGAGTCGGTGTGTACTAAGTCATCCTATATGCCCACAAAGATTCTTCAATTTGTTTATGGCAGTCTCATTTGGACTTGAAGACAACTTTCTTTAATAGATTGCATAAAGTATTACTAAATTCTTTGGTTAGACCATTGACGGTAACATGGTACATAGAAGACTTACGCTGCTACAAACCAAAGAGATCCAAATCTTGTTCATCATCTTTTTATCAAATGGATAGTCATTATCAGTTATTATGTATTGAGGAATTCCAAAATGGTAAATGATATTCATTTGGATGAAGTTCACAATGTTCTCCTTCTTTACTTCTTTGAGAGCAACAACTTTAGCTTATTTTGAGAAGTGATCTATCGTGGTCAAGATGTATATGTGTCCACCAGAAGATTTTGATAGTAGTTCAGCAATATTCAATCCCCAAGCATTGTATATCCAGGATACTATAGTTGGGTGTAATACTTCAGGAGGTTAGTGTATGAAATTTCCATGGAATTGGCAAACTTTGCTTCTTCTAGAATAGTCCAAGCAATATTTCACCATTATTGTCCAATAATATCCCATCTTTTTTAATGTGAAAATGAAGATTCGGTCCAAACTGATGAGATCTACAAACTCCGAAGTGTGATTCTTGCAAACCTTGAATTGTTTCTTCCTCCCTCAAACATCGCAAGAGTACTCCTTCAAATGATCTTTTGTATAGCGTGTCTTTGTAGTAAAGGAAATGAGGTGTACAATGACGTATGTCATTCATTTTCTGTGGATCCTCTAGAAGTATCCCATAACACAAGTAGTCAATGACAGTTTGTCACTAACCTTTCTTTATGGATTCAGACACAATGATGAGGTGATCAACCATATTATATACATCTTCATCCATATTCAGCGGCAGTACTACCCATTTTTGGTGGATAGTAACTGGTGTTTGATTTAGAAGAGTTAGGGTTAAGGCTAAAGCAGCTGGGGCATCAGCTTAATTATTTTTTTCAGCTAGGGCATCAACTTAATTATTTTCTTTCCTTGGAACATGTTGGAGGGTTACTTATCCAATCCATCCCATCAACTTCTGAGAATAATCATGATATGGGTGTAGCTTAGACTTTCTGACTTCATAGATTCCCAGGAACTACTTGATCACCAATTGAGAGTCATCAAAGACTTGTAATTATAATTTCTTCCTATCAACTACCATCTTAAGTCTGAGTATTAGTGCTTGATATTCAGAAACATTAGTGGAGCAATAGTTTGTTAGGGTAAAATAGTATAAGATGACCTCTCCTTGTGGAGTAATGAACATCATACCTGCACCAGCTCTACCTCGATGTGTGGAACCATAAAAGTATATCATCTATGGGGGTTTTGTTTTAATAACCATTGCATCTTCATTAGAAGTTCATCAGTCAGTTCCCGATTATTAGGTATCAGGTGTTGTACCAAGAAGTCTGCCAATGTTTATTCCTTTACAGCCTTTTGGGGAATATACACGATCTCAACTATTGAAATTGAAGATACCACCTTATAAGTCAATCACTAAGGACTTGTTCAGACATCAGAAACTTGATGTGATTCTCCCTAGATACAAGACTAATGACATGATCTTGAAAGTAGTGTTTCACCTTTTGGATGAGAAGACAAATGCAAAACATAACTTTTTGATCAGAGAATACTTCAGCTCATTTGGTGTTATCATTATTCTAAGATAATAAAGAGATTTTTCTTAGCCTTCACTATTTTCTTGAGCCAATAGTTCTCTAACTAACCTTTCTTAGGTTGTGATATATAGTATCAATTGTTTTCTAGGTATAGGTGCCATAAGAAATGGATGCTTCATCAAGTTTGATTTGATACTCTCAAATGCCTTGCTACAAGCTTGGTCCCATTCGAAAGAAGCATCTTTTTTTCATGAGATGGCTAAATGGTTGACATTTTCTTGCTAGATTTTAGATGAACCTCCTTAAATATGCTAACCTTCCTTGAAGTATTTTTAACTCATGAGTGTTTTGAGGCTCTAGTATCTTCAAAATTCCATCGACCTTGGCCAGGTCAATTTTAATTCCTCGATGTCGTACAATAAAGCCAAGAAACTTTCCAGAAGTAACTCCAAAGGAACATTTCAATGGGTTCATCCTAAGTTGATATCTTTGGAACAACTCAAATACAATCCTTAGGTCTTTCAAGTGATCGTTCCTCTTTATTGACTTCACCACTAAGTCATCCATATTCACTCAACATTTTTTTGTCCATATTCACTCAACATTTTTTTGGAGTAGGCCATCAAAGAAATTTAGCATATCCCTTTAATTAGTGGAACCAGGGTTCTTTAAATCGAAAGGAATCACCTGCTAGAAAAATACCTTTGGGCATACAACATGCAGGGAGCTCTTCATCTTTTGGTTCCATGACGAATGAACCATTTGTGAAGGACATCTCCTCATAACCAGTGGTGGAATCAATCATCAACTCTAGAATGGGAATTGAAAATTGTCCTTAGAGAAGGCATTGTTGAGATCCCTAAAGTCGACACAAACACAAATTTGTCCATTCTTCTTCCTAACAAGAACAATACTCAAAATCTATATGGGGTATTTAACTTCATAAATAAAGAAAACTTTGATGAGTTTGTTAAACTCTTTTTTAATTAATGGAACCAACTCCGTGATAATGCTTAAATTACACTCTCGAATGGGTGTAAGTGATCGTTGTCAATATAAAACCCAACTAGGTTGGGGTCGAATCCTATAGGGAATAAGGTGTGAACTCAAGTTGTTTACGATATAATTTACTGATAGTTTACTGTTTCCTGAAATGGGGGTTTAAGTTTTGCAGATAATTGTTTATCACTTTGAATTTAATGTTTGTAACCAAGATTTTATGAGATAACCAAGATTATGTTCACTAGGGCTTACGGTACATGATAGATGCTAAAATTAACTCAAGATTCTCATGGCAGTTAGGATAACAAACTATCTATATCGATGATATGCTCAAATGTCTCTGGACCTATTCAAGCGTCTAATTTCCTAATCCTCTCGGACTTAGGGAATCGCAACTCACTGTCCAGATTTTACCTCAGGTTAATCAACCTTGTTACAGTATCGATTATTAAACGAAGCATTTCCAAGTCCCTGTTGATAATTTACTTCCTACTATTTATGATTTCTTTCTCAAGCAAACCAAAGTAGGTACGCCTATTATTTGTAACCAACAGGCATAAATTATAATTTCATAATTACCAAGAAATCCTAACACCTATTAAACCTTGAGTAATTAATTACCACCTCATCATGACCTAACCCTAGATTCCATAATCCAGGTTAAGAGTGTTTAGTTACTCATGATGCAAGAAATAAGCACACAATTTGAATTAATAATTGAAAAGATTAACTTACAATAATGAAGGAAATCAAAAGTAAACTTGTAATTGAATCACAAAGAAAACACTGAAATATTGGTTTAGAGAGAGAGAGAGAGAGAAAAGTCGTATATTGTCAATATGTCAATGGATGATGGATAAAAATCCCCCTAAAAACCCTAAAACAAGATTTTAAATAGTTAACCCTAAATAAGGAAATAAAATTAAAGTTTCTGATTTTCTTCGGATTAGATGATGACGCCCGTGATGGCCTATCATGATCTTAATAGCCAGTCACGGACGTCGTCAAATTCTCTTTAAGCTTGGATTTTGTTGTCTCAGGCTGACTACTATCATGACGGCCTATCAGGAGTCTGATGGCATTTCATGGATGTCGTCAGCTCCTCTTTCATTCTGATAATTTCTGTCTAAGGTTTACGGTGGTTATGACGGCTTGTCAAAACTCTGACGCCTTATCACAATACGTCATTACAACTTTACAACAATTCCCATTCTTTGATTAAGGTTGACGGTATCCCTGATGGCTTATCAAACTTTTGACATCTTATCAGCAGATATCGTCACAGCATTCACTCCATGCCAACTCCCTGGTTACATTTGATGGCAACTATGATAGCCTATCACGGGGCTGACGACTTATCACAGATGTCGTCAGCCACACCTTTCTTCAGATTTCTCTAGATTTCAACTTTTTTGCCTCTATTCTTATTGTTCTCTATCCCATTAGCTTAATCTGTAAAATTAACATAAACATATCAAAAAAATGACAAAAGTTGCTTAAGTCCTCGCAATTATTATAGGTTAAAGGCCTTAAATGTGTTAGCAATTACGCACACATCAACACCCTCAACTTAGAACAATTGTTTATCCTCAAGCAACTTAATCCAACTAAGAGAACACATAGCATATTCAGCAGCCAATTTTTCATTTGAGCTCAACACAAAGTTATCCCTTCAATGCACAACCAACTAATACCAACTATGCGGAATCAAGCGGCAGCATCAATCTTAGCCACAACAACTATTCACATATCAATGCCACACTATCTAAACAAGAAAGTAGCTAGCAACGATACCAGTGTGCCCTCACAACAAAGAAATCCCATTCTTCTCATATAAGAAATCCAAAAATACAAATTGGGGATCATCAAAAGACTCTCACTCTCAAAAGGAGGTTCCAATCAGTGTATGCCAAGTACCATAGAGTTGCCCTTATTTTCGTTACCAAAATCTTTAGATAGGCCAGCTAGAATCACAATAGGACTTCTTTTAAGCTTGTAGTATGATTTGGGGCTGGTATGATATTCAAGGTCATTTAGAGAGACTATGCCTCCTTGACACTACACTATTTTCTTGGGGCTCACTTATTATCCTCTTTCTTTTTTTTCTTCTTTTCTTGATCATCCATATTCAAGTTGGGTGTTGCCTCCTTCCCTTTTTTTGTAGCACCTAACTTTTATTCTTTATATTTTATTCCACCCTTCTTCACTCTCCTCTTACACCATGTACCCCTATGATAGCTACCCTCAACTTAGGCATTTTGCCTGGATCAAGGTGCTTAGTGTCTAAGGAAGGTCAGGGATAAACAGGTTCATTGTGGTATAAATAGGAAGGTGAAAGGTGTCATACAAAAGAAATGGTCAATTTAGGCTCTAAACAGGGATCAAGGGGTGTTATGCATACAGGGAAGGATATTTAGGCTAAAAGTGGGTTAATCAACGACGGCCTATGATCCTGTCCTAACTCTTATGCTAAGACCATGGCAAGACCAACCAGGCAAATTCTGTCTTAAGCATATAGAGGAAAACAAGTAATAGCTCACACACACCTGGCACACAAGTATATTACAGGCCACCACTTATCTAGTTCATGCAATTGTTCAGTAATGATCATCAAGCGGCTATAACTAATGCCACAATAAGATTCACAATGGTCACAAGTAAATGTAATCCATACAGTTTATCAAATAAGACATTGGAAAGATGTTCAAACGTCGAGCAAAAATATGTCACTGCCTTTTATGCTTGTATTTCTCCTAGTTACCATAAACTATGTTACAACAACAGACTACCCTTCACCCTCAACTTAGAATTAAAGCAAAACTAAACTAAGAGTTAGAGTATACCTGGACTGGGTCGCTCTCGAGGATCATGGGTTGCCTCCCATGCAGCGCCTGATTTAATATCGCGGCACGACTCAGGTATCTCGATTACCTCAGACTTCATCAAGACAGATAATGGTGATGTTTTTCACTGATTCTTTTGGGCCAATGTAAAGCTTGACCCGTTATCCATTTACCTTGAAAGTACTGCCATCTTTGTTTTCGAGTTCCACTACTCCAGATGAGTGGACTTGACTAACCTTAAAAGGGATTGACCACTTAGATTTCAGCTTCCGTGGGAACAATTTAAGTCTGGAATTAAACAGAAGCACCAAGTCCCCCTTATTGAATTCTCATTTCTCTATTCTCTAATCATGGTAATTTTTTATCTTTTCTTTATACAGATCTGCTCGTTCATATGCCCTGAGACGGAATTCATCCATCTCATTCAGTTGCCCTAGTCTCATCTCTGTTGCTTCCTTATAATTCAAATTTAACCTTTTGAGCGCCCATAACGCTTTGTGTTCCAGCTCTATTAGCAGGTGGAAAGCTTTTCCATAGACCAACTAAAATAGTGGCATGCCAATGGTTGTCTTGAAAGCAGTCTGGTATGCCCACAAGGCATCATCAAGCTTTTGAGACTAGTCTTTTCGTCTAGCATTCACTGTTTTGGCTAGGATAGCTTTAACTTCACGATTCGACACCTCCACTTTTCCACTGGTTTATGGATGGTACGGAGTAGCCACTCTGTGTTGTTTCACTCCATATTTTACCAAAGTTGCTCGAAATAATTTGTTGCAAAAGTGAGATCCCTCATCGCTTATGATAGTACGTGGTACTCCAAAGCGAGAAAAGATATTCTTTTTGAGAAAAGCCGCAACCCTCTTTCCTTCATTGTCAGCCAAGGCCACAGCTTCGACCCACTTAGAGACATAGTCAACAGCAACCAAAATAAACTTCATCCCGTACGAGCTTACAAATGGACCCATAAAGTCAATGCCCCAGACATCAAATAATTCCACTTCAAGCATTTTAGTCAAGGGCATCTCATGTCTTTTAGATATTGACCCCTGCCTCTGACATTGGTCACTTTTATGCACAAACTTGTGGGCATCTTTAAACAATGTTGGCCAATAATAGCCACTCTGCAACACCTTCCTGGCTGTTCGGTCACCCACATGGTGACCCACAACTAGGGAAGCATGACATGCTTCCAGTATGCACAATACGTTTAATTTTGGCACGCATCTCGGTATGATATTGTCTGTATATCGCTAAAAAAAATAAGGCTCATCCCAGAAGTAGTGTGTTACATCATGCAAGAATTTCTTCCTTTGGTGAAAAGAAAGATTTTCTGGAATTACCTCACTCACAACGTAGTTTGCATAATCCGTGTACCAGGGCAATGTTTCCACAGTAGTTGCCAGGATCTCCTCATCAAGAAATGCATCATTTATCTTTGTTTCATCACTAGCTTCATGTTCACCTTCCATTCTAGATAAATGATCCACAATTTGGTTTTCACAACCTTTTCTATCTTTGACTTCAAAATCAAATTCTTACAGTAGCAATACCCATCTAATAAGCCTTGGTTTTGAGTCCTTCTTAGTCATCAAATACCTCAAGGAAGCATGGTCAGTGTGGACCACCACTTTGGTCCCAATCAAATAAGCTTTGAACTTCTCAAAAGTATACACCACATCTAGGAGTTCCTGTTCAGTGATGGTGTAATTTTTTGTGCTCTATTCTATGCTTTACTGACGTAATATATCGGATGAAACAGTTTATCCTTCTTTTGTCCCAATACAGCTTCCAAGGCAATACCATTTGCATCACATATTATCTCAAATGATTTTGCCCAGTTGGGAGCAATAACAATAGGAGCCTCAATCAGTTTCTTTTTAAGGCACTCAAATGCCTTCAAGCACTCGTCATCGAAGAAAAATTTTACTTCCTTCTCCAGAGGGTTGCAAAGTGGATTTGCAACCCTTGAGAAATGTTTTATGAATCTTTGATAAAAGCCTGCATGACCAATAAAACTACGCACTCCCTTCACTGAAATAGGAGGCGGTAGTTTCTTGATAACTTCTACCTTTGCTCGATCAACTTCAATCCCTTTTTCAGAAATTTTGTGGCCAAGAACGATTCCCTCCTTTACCATGAAATGGCATTTTTCCCAGTTAAGCACTAGGTTAAATTCAACACATCTTTGTAAGGCCACATTCAGATTCTCTAGAAATATTTCGAATGAATCACCCACCACAGAGAAATCATCCATGAATACCTCTATGGTGTCTTCCACCATATCAGAGAAGATAGATATCATGCATCGTTGAAAAGTGGTGGGTGTATTGCATAGCCCAAATGGCATTCTTTTAAATGCAAAGGTGTCATATGGGTATGTGAATGTTGTCTTCTCCTGATCTTCAAGAGCAATGCAGATTTGGTTATATTAAGAATAACATCCAAGAAGCAATACCACCCCCTACCGGCTAATCGATTAAGCATTTGATCCATAAAGGGCATTGGGAAGTGGTCCTTTAGATTCCAAGAGTTTAACTTACGGTAGTCCATGCAAACTCTCCACCCAATTACTGGCCTGAGTGTAATCAACTCATTCTTTTCATTAGCAACCACCGTCATACCTCTTTTTTGGGCACGTGTTGAACTGGGCTCACCCACTTGCTGTCATAAATAGGGTAAACCACTCATGTATCCAACCACTTAATAATCTCCTTCTTAACCACCTCTTGCATTGGTGGGTTAAGACGGCGTTGATGCTCTATGGTTGGAATACACTCTTCCTCAAGTTGAATTTTATGCGTGCATATGCCAGGGGGAATACCAATAATATCTGCGATGGTCCATCCGATTGCTCTCTTGTGCTTCTGAAGTACTGAAATAAGTGCTTTTACCTGTTGTTTTTCCAAATCAGCTGCAATAATAACAGGTAGCGTGTTCCCTTTACCTAGAAACACATATCGTAAGTGTCCAGGCAGCTCCTTCAACTCCAACACTGGAGGTTCTTCAATAAATAGCTTAGTTGGTGGCGTTGCTCGATTAGCAAGGTCAAGGTCCATATTTTTATGAGCTTAAGGATATGACCCCATGCCATTCAAGTCACAAACTATATCTTCATACTCCTCAATGCCTTCACTTTCATAGTTCATTATGACCGCGGCCAAAGGTTCAATAACAAGTTGTTCAGTTATGGGAACATCCTATTTGTCCTCAAAATACATATCAACTACTGAGAACACACTCATTTCCTCATGTTGTTTCATTGATTTGCCCACATCAAACTTTACCACATCATCATTCACCCTGAATAAGAGCTCATTCGCTCTCAAATCGATCAACACACTTCTGATTGTGAGAAAAGGTCAACCCAAGATTATGGGCACCTCGAAGTCCACCTCGCAGTCTAGAATGACAAAGTCTGCAGGGAATATAAAATTTGAAACCTTTACCAATACATTATACAGAATGCTAACAGGTCGCTTTACTGACCTGTCTGCCATTACCAGTCTCATGTTGGTGGGTATAGGATTCCCCAGACCCAACTTTTTATAAATAGTGAATGTCATCAAATTAACGCTTTCTCCCAGATCACACAGTGCTTTAGTGAAATCCATAGTTCCAATTGTGCAGGGAATAGTGACTGCACCTGGATCTAGCCTCTTCTGCATTAAGGTCCTTGTAGAAATAGTGCTGTAAAAGTGGAGATCTGCCTCCAATTCACAACTCACTGCTCGTTTCTTGGTAACAAGGTCCTTCATGAATTTTGAATATCCTGGCATTTACTTAAGTGTCTCAATCAAAGGGACATTTATTATCAATTGCTTGAGCATTGCCATGAACTTGTTAAATTTGGCATCATCAACCTTCTTCCTCAATCATTTAGGAAAGGGGGTGGTGGTCTTGGGATAGTTTTCAACATCACTTCCTCTTCTTTCTCCTTCCTCTTCTCTGATGCATCAGCAAAGCTATTCAGCATCTCAGACTCCACTAGGTTGTTTTCTTCTGGTTTATCCACAACTACCTCATTGTTCACATACTTTCCCATAGAAGGGCCAGATAAGATCTTACCACTCTTAGTGGTAATCGCCAGACATGATCCGTCAGTCTGCTGACTCTGAACCATTTCACTAGGTAGATTTCCACTTATTCCCTGGTTCCATATTGTGAAAAGTTGGCTCATCTGCTACTCCAACTTCTTGATAGAAGTTGAGTGTGAACTAACCAACAGACTTAGAGTAGAAAATTCACTCTTCATAGTAAGTACCCCTGAGTTGGTAGCCTCAACTTTCTTCAATAGTTTTTTCATCATATCCTCCATAGATATCTTTCCCAATCTAGTTACAGCAGCTTTCCAGTTTTCAGAAGAAACATATAGCCCACTCCTGTCATTGTTGCTTCTCCAGTTTCCCTGCTCCTTGTCTCTATAACCAGGCTTGTCATAAATGTTCCGACCTTGATTTTCATAGCTATTGCCTCGGAAACCCCCCTGATTATTAACATAAGTAGCCTCTTCTTCAGGATCCACATCAACTCGGTCCTGAGAAATCACAGTCTTTACTTTATCCGTCTTCTAAGTTCATGGTGAGCAACTCTATCTGAATTTCTCCACATCAACTATGTCAGCATTTTCTTAAACCTCTCCCAAGTTTCATGCAAGGCCTCAGTCGGTAGCTGCCTAAAATTGCTGATCTCATCCCTCAATTGTACCCTCCTAGAAGGTGAAAAGAAACTTTCTACGAAAGATCCTTTCAACTGCCTCCAATTGGTTATAGAATAGAGCGTCAGCTCATTAAGCCACAATGTTGCCTCCCCAGAAAGAGACAACGGGAATAGCCTCAACCGGATAGCATTATGGCTCACTCCTGGGTTATCAAAAGATGTGTAAATGGTGTCAAAATTCACCAGATGAAGGTGAGGGTCATCCCCAGGAAGGCCCTCAAACAACCCCTTCAGATTCAGGAGTTGGATCATCGTTCTTGTAATATTGAACTTTGCTCCAGGTGCCAACGGTGGAGGAAGGATTGCACCCATTGCACCTTCTCCGTCCACATCGCCATCATCAAACTCATACTGCAACGGTTGTTCTACCATTCTACTTAAGCAGTGGAGTTCCGGATTGAGTGGTGCTTGGTGTACCCTATAAATATCCTACTGATAACGCCCAAACTACAACTCTCGTAAGAGTGAAAGCGGTCGATGTCAAATATAGAACCCAACTGGGTTGGGTGTCGAATCCCACAGGGAATACTTGGTCACGAAGTGTTGCAATTATTAGCATACTGTTGGTCGAAAATTCTACAGAAAGGGGGGATGGTTTAGGCGTGAATTAAAAGTATCAAAATAGCAAAGTAAAAGCGGAAAGCTTTGTTTAGTAAGATTTTAATCAAAGAGAATTGTAAGTTAGGGTTATGTCCACCTTATGAATTCTACGTATCTATTAACTATGAGTAATCCAGGATTCAGACATGCATGCACTTATAGAGATTCGTATTCTACTAGTAAATCCTAGTGTCTCTCGACCATCAAGGATTATCTCACTTTAACTCTCTCGAGCTTAAAGCGTATAACTAATGGTACGAACTCTCCAAGAGTTAATCCAGTTACGGAACTAACGTGTAAATAGGGGTTGGTAGCCCTATTTCCTTGTCACACTCTCTTTTCCAAACATGTAACTTTTCTCTCGAACAAGTTAATGCTATAATGGCGTGTTCTATATGTTTGCAACCACAAGAATTTAATTAAAACAAAGAGAGTAATGATATAAGTAGCATACGCATCAAGAATTCACAAACTCATAGTAATAGATAGTATATCAAAAGGCTTCCATAACCCTAACAGAGAAGTTTAGCTACTCATGATTGTAAAGGAAAACAACGAAGACATCATCATCATCATACCAAAACGATAACAATCTCACGATTGGTATGTATTGGAGTCACTATAAGAATGACGTGGTTTCCTCTCTAGCCGTTCTTGTAGCGTTTTTCTCTGTCTAAAATTACAGAATCTGTAAACTGAATAATACTCAAAGTGTCGACTAAATCCCAAAAAACAAACGTGAACCAATGCATGAATGAATGCATGAATGCTGAAAAATTCAGCAAATAGGGTTTTTATAACATCCTTGTCCTAGTCCTATTAAGTTACTGTTGATCCCCCAAGTCTTTAGAAATACTATTTTTGCCCGGGACAAGTTCTCCATGCATCACTTTCAGTCCATAAGTTTCCAAAAGCTGCCTTCCCTCTTATGTGAAGTTTCCCTTGCTACCAAAAGGTCCACAAAGTGCTGAAATCTTCATCATTAAAACCTGAAAACATGCTAATCACGTTGGTTAGCTCACTTACAGGAAAATGGACTAAAACTGCAGAAATTATATATTTTGTCCTTAAAACTTAGCTAAAATATGGGTAAATTATGGTGCTTTAGGCGTGTAAATACTCCTATCATCAACACCCCACACTTAAAGCTTTGTTCGTCCTCGAACAAAATATTACGTCCATGCAATCATCTACTTAGAATATCACAGCAACAACATAAAATGTTCAACAAGACAGGCATGGCAATTATTAACAAAGAGTAGTTTTCTTGTTCACTACTAGAAATAATTCAACCTCCAACATAGACTTGTGATGATGGTTAATTTGTATCCACAAGTTAAGTCACAAAGAATCATATAACACTACCCAACAATCATCAACCATGTGTGTCTCACACAAGATATCACCCATAATCACTCATAAGTTTTGCATTTTTTTGAAACATGGGTACAAGATTCTCCTTGCTCTCACTCTCACAAAGAATTCATATGTTGCAACTGATGACCATAGGCTTGCCCTTAGTGTAATCCTCCACTAATATCAGAATGCTAAGCTTAGGATCAAGTAGGTCTTTACAGGTTGTAATATAGGCTAAGGGACAGGTAGGACTATTTTGGCTAGAAATAGTGACTATGTTCCCTAAGCGCTTTAATACATCACATTATGCCATTAACACTCTCTTTTAAACAACCCTTCTACCTTTCTTTTCATCTAACACCCCTTTTCACCTATTTTGTTATTCAATTATAAACACAAAGATGAGAATATACAACTTATTTTTTTATTTTTCTATTTCTGTTTTTTTCTTTTTTTTTTTCTTTTTTTCTTTTTATAAAACACCTCTATGATAGACACTCTTATTCACAACAATTTCAAGTACCAATACACTCTGAAGCATCCCTCTCACCCAATTTCCTCTTATTTTGTCACATGACTCTACAATTTAAAGCGCTTAGGAATTTGGATCAAATTATGGTCTTGAAAAAAAATGGATTAGGCTACATATGAGGCTGTCAAAGAAAATAGCTAAAGGCTCAAAGGGGGTTAACTAGGATAATGTCCACGGTTAGGTAAAAAGAAGGTAAACAATCACAGGCTGCCAAAGAAATGACTAAATTATCTCCTAAACTCACACTCTTTATTTCGCTTTACACACTCACCAGGCAAGTTCTAGCATCAGTCACAACACAGAATATACTATATCCTCACACACACAAGGCACATGGTCAACTTTATTGAGAGCAGTATAGACTCTTGACCCAACAGATGAATGAATTAAACCACACAATTATCACACAGTGAGTCACACGTAGAGCCTAAATGTCTCAATAGTAATGATTTAGCACAAACTCTTGTTATACTACCATGTCGTCTATCAAAACAATTTCATGCAAAATCTAAAAAAAATCTAGAATTTAAACTAACTAATTACGACTAATTAAAACAAACAATAACTAGAATAAATGTAAATGCAGACAAAGAAGTGTAGCATACAAATACCAGCACCCCACACTTAGACGGGACACACTGCCCTCAGTGGACAATAAATAAGAAAAACCTGATTAGTCGAACTCTTCCGCTATGTCTAGGGTCATACCCCCTGCATCGGAATCATCATCAGAGTTGTCGTCATCAGAGTTCTCCTCCAAGTCTGAGTCTGGCATTCGGCGACCGTCATCGGTTGGCACGTCATCATCAAGAGGTTCCTCGAAATATACACTTACTCCGCACATAACCCTCGCATGCTCATTCATTGGGTAGTCATAATCCAACTGTTATAGCTCTGCAGCAGTTGGAACACGACCCCCGCTCATCATGGTGAACCTCGTCATGCCATATAAATGGCGGAAGAAGCTTTCGTCACGAGCATGTCTTTCTGCAGTGGTCAGGTTGACGCTATGCATAGATTCAGCATCTTTCACCTTTGTGAGGTCAACTTCCTTTGGGTTGTGTAGAAGCTTATGATCTGCAGGTTCCTCTTCAATGTCCTTCTTCCTCAATATCGCAGTCAACAGATTGCCAAAGCTGAAGTGGGACCTCTTGTGCAGCCTGGCCTTATGCATTGAAGATCGAATAATCGCCCCAATGTTGATGGGGATGTTTTTCATCAAAGCGTACACCAAGCACACTCTATCACGTGTGATATTTATGTACTGTGACCCTGGAATCAGGCAAGAGTTAACTATCCGCAACCATATCCGAGCTTCTCTATTCAAGGAGGCATACGGGAAGGTATTGTGCCGACCGGTATCCTTGTGATGACTCCACTGTGCCATTGATCTTGTTTCGCACAGTGTGTGTCTGATTGCCCTGTATGGAGGTCTGTGATAAAGCTCCTTGAGTGGTAATGGATCCACAGATGGAAGACCCAGAAAAGAGTTGAAGAACTCCGCATTCAGTTGCAAGACTTGGCCCCGAATCTTCACTTCACTTCCGGTAGTCTTTGGGGACCAATTGGCATAGAATTCTCGCGTTAGATCAAGATTGCATTCTCCCATATCTTGGAAAATGAAATCAAGATGTAGCGCCATGATTTTAGCCAAAATGCGAGGTTCTCTCTTCGCTAGACTCTCCTTTTGTATCAACTCCATGTAAACATATTTTTCTACTTTGTTGTTCTTGTACCACTCCTTTCCTTCCTCCTCTAAGACCCATTTTATCCCGAACATGCGGCTAGGTATTTGCAGCGAGGAGGATTTAGCTTGCTCTTTTCTTCCCCTTTTCTGACCTTTCTGTGAGGTGGACGTTTTTTCTTTTCCTGGTCGACCTTTTGGTGCCATTTTACCTGAGATTAAAATAAAGTCATGTTAGCTTATCTCGGAAGATTTGATCTACAAACAAACAATAATGGCACCACCCCACACTTAATTTATTGGCACCAACTAATTAAGTGGATGATATCGATTACTCAGACTTCATCGACATACATGTAGGCGATATGTTCCAACAATATGTTCAGCACAGTCATACTTTCATGGAACCTTAACTATCCTTTTCAGCTCTATGTCATATAATCTTGACCATACTTTTATGGTTTGGATTAATGCACTTTTTGAACAAGACTACTACGTAGAGATCGAATCAAGTTATGGCATAGAAATGATCACAACATCTCATGCTGGTATTCATTCATGATCTTTATCTCGATGAACGAGTCATTCAAACATTCCAACTTTCAACTTACAAGACTATGTAATTAACTTTACCATTTTGATTCCGCAAAAAGATGACAGTTTATAACAATCAAATACAAATCGGAACAAAGTCAAGAACACCCATACGTATTCTTTAACTCAACTAGATGTATCATAACAAACCATCCACATTCAAATCACCAACACCACTTCAAGATTTAACAACTCATTATAGGCGTAGTATTGTAATAACTACGGAATATAAAAGAAGAACTTACTTGGTGATGAACTTGGAAGACGATCTTGCAAGGTTAGAAGAGCAAAAAGAAAAATTTTGAGAGATTTGGAGAGTAAAGGAGGCGCCTAGGTTGAGTAAATAAGTGTGCTTTGTTCTAATGTTGAAGTTTTATATATAGGACAAGGCTTGGGTCGGGTTTGACCCATTTAAAATCAGATTAGGAGACCAAAAAGTAAGCATAGGCGGCGCCTAGTGCTTTGCCTATGCTTAGCATAGGCGGCGCCTTTTGCAAAGCCTAGTTGAGCATAGGCGGCGCCTATGCTATGGCATTGTTAGGCATAGGCGGCACCTATGTTATGGCATTGTAGATTCAGAGAGCAAGGGCAATGGCATAGGCGGCGCCTATGCTATGGCATTGTTGGGCATAGGCGGTGCCTATGCTATGACATTGTAGATTCAGAGAGCAATGGCAATGGAATAGGCGGCACCTATGCTATGGCATTGTTGGGCATAGGCGGCGCCTATGCTATGGCATTGTAGATTCAGAGAGCTTAGGCCATAGCATAGGCCTTGCCTTGTTCGTTGCCTAGATTTACATAGGCCTTGCCTTGTTCGTTGCCTAGATTTGCATAGGCAATGCCTAACCAATAGCCTTTGTTTCTTCATTCCAAACTTACCACCTTCAACATGACACAATTCCAAATTAAAATTTGGGCTAGATCTCCTCCTTTATACGTCTTACACCTACATTTACTTAAAAACAACAAAAACAATTAGAACGATGGGTTGCCTCCCACCAAGCGCCTTAGTTTTGGTCGTGGCTCGACTCTTCTTTTTGTATTTTTATTTAACAAAAACAAACTCTTAGTAAAACAAAATGATTAAAAATGATGGGTTGCCTCCTATCTAGCGCTTGATTTATTGTCGCGACATGACATAGTTATCTCAACTACTTAGACTTCATCGAGATAGATGGTGTCCATGCATTTTATCGAGTCAAGAGGACCGATATATGGCTTCACTCGTTGGCCATTCACTTTAAAGACACCACCATCAATCCCTTCTAACTCTACTACTCTAGACGAGTAGACTTGTCTAATTCTGAACGGACCAGACCATTTAGACTTTAACTTACCTGGAAATAGCTTTAGTCTGGAGTTGAAAAGAAGTACCATATCACCCTTCTGAAAGTTTCGTTGGATAATCCGCTGATCATGGTACTTTTTCATCCGTTCTTTGTAGAGGTCTGCCCTTTCATACGCATGTAGATAGAATTCATCCATCTCATTCAGCTGCTCCAATCTCAGATTAATTGCATCATCCCAAGTCAGGTTAAGCCTCTTCAACGCCCACAAGGCTTTATGATCGAGCTCAATCGGCAAGTGACAAACCTTCCCATAAACTAGTTGGTACGAGGACATGCCAACTGATGTCTTGAATGCAGTCCTATAAGACCATAAGGCATCATCCAGCTTGTGGGACCAATCCTTCCTACTAGCATTTACAGTCTTAGCAAGGATCAGCTTGATCTCCCGATTAGAAACCTCTACCTGCCCACTATTTTATGGGTGGTAAGGTGTAGCTACCTTATGTTGCTTGACCCCATATTTCACCAATACGGCTCTAAACAGCTTGTTGCAAAAGTGTGATCCTCCATCGCTTATGATGGTACGTGGTACCCCAAAACGAGAGAAGATATTTCTCTTTAAGAATGCTACAACACGCTTACCTTTATTATCAGCCAGCGCTACTGTTTCGACCCATTTGGATACATAATCCACAGCAACTAGGATATATTTCATCCCAAACGAACTCACAAATGGGCCCATGAAATCAATACCCCATACATCAAATAGCTCCACTTCAAGAATTTTAGACATGGGCATCTCATGGTTCTTCGAGATAGAGCCTTGCCTCTGACACTGATCACATCTTCTCAGCAAATCGTAAGCATCCTTGAACAATGAAGGCCAATAATAGCCGCTTTGCAATACCTTCCTGTCTGTCCGATCACCTGCATGGTGACCCCCAACTTGGGAAGCATGACTTGCTTCCAAGATGCTAGGCACCTCCACATCAGCGATGCATCGCCTAATAACACCATCAGCACATCGTCGAAAAAGATACGGTTCATCCCAAAAGTAGTGTTTCACATCATGCATGAACTTTCTCTTTTGATGAAAGGAGAGATTCTCAGGCATCACTTTACTTACCACGTAGTTTGCAAAGTCCGCATACCACGGTAAGTCTTTCACCATAACGGCTAGGATCTCTTCGTTGGGAAATGCATCATCAATCTCAAGGTCGGGTTGCGCTATGTGCGCACTCTCAAGTCTAGATAGATGATCAGCTACTTGATTTTCGCAACCTTTTCTATCCTTTACCTCGAAATCAAATTCTTGAAGCAATAACACCCACCGAATTAGCCTTGTCTTAGCATCCTTCTTTTCCATTAAATATCTCAGAGCCGCATGATCTGTATGAACCACCACTTTGGTTCTCAACAAGTAAGAACGGAACTTTTCAAAAGCATAAACAACTTCTAGAAGCTCTTGTTCCATACCAGTATAGTTCTTCTGGGCTCCATTCAAGGCCTTGCTCGCATAGTATATTTGATGAAATAGCCTTTCTCTTTTCTGACCATGTACAGCACCCAAAGCCACCCCACTTGCATCACACATCACTTCAAATGGTAGAGACCAACCGGGTGCTACAATAATAGGAGCGTCAACTAGCTTCCCTTTGAGGCATTCAAATGCCTTCAAGAAATCTTCACTGAAGTCAAACTTCGCATCCTTCTCCAAGAGTTTGCATAATGGACTAGCAATCTTGGAGAAGTCTTTTATAAATCTTCGATAAAAACCTGCATGACCGAGGAAACTACGAACTCCCTTTACAGAAATTGGAGGTGGTAGTTTCTCGATAACTTCAATTTTGTCTCGATCAACTTCAATTCCTCTTTCGGAGACTTTGTTCCCAAGAACAATGCCTTCCTTAACCATAAAATGACACTTCTCCCAGTTTAGCACCAAGTTGAACTCAACACATCTCTGTAACGCAATACTCAGATTCGCCAAGCACGATTCAAACGATTCACCCACGACTAAAAAATCTTCCATGAACACCTCCAAGGTGTCTTCAACCATATCAGAAAAAATGGACATCATACAACGCTGAAAAGTGGTAGGTGCGTTACATAACCCAAATGGCATACGTTTGAAGGCAAACATACCATATGGGCATGTAAAAGTGGTCTTCTCTTGATCCTCAGGAGCAATACAAATCTGATTATAACCAGAATAACCATCTAAGAAACAAAACCATCCCTTCCCTGCCAATCGATCAAGCATTTGGTCCATGAATGGCATTGGGAAGTGATCCTTAAGTGTCCACGAATTCAGCTTCCGGTAGTCCATACACACTCTCCACCCTGTGACAGGTCTGAGTGGAATCAGCTCATTTTTTTCATTTGCAACTACCGTCATGCCCCCTTTCTTGGGCACACACTGTACCGGACTTACCCACTTACTGCCGGAGATTGGATATACTACCCCAGCATCTAACCACTTAATAATCTCTTTCTTGACCACCTCCTGCATGGGTGGATTCAAACGTCGTTGATGCTCAATGGTGGGCACACAATTTTCCTCGCGCTGAATCTTGTGCATACATATCCCAGGAGGGATACCAATAATATCAGCAATAGTCCAACCGATGGCTCTCTTGTATCTCCTCAGAACAGAAATAAGAGTCGCAACCTACTGCTCACCTAAATCAGCCGCAACAATAACCAGAAGTGTATCACCACTTCCCAAAAACACATATTTCAGGTGACTGGGCAGCTCCTTCAATTCTAGAACTGGTTGTTCTTTAATGGATGGCTTTACTGGTGGTGAAGGGCGATTTTTAAGATCCAGATCCAGCTTCTTAGGAGCATGAGAATAGGAGCCAATTCCTGTTTGAGTACAAATAGTTTCTTCATACTCTTCAACATCCTCACGCCCAAAATTCATAAGCACAGCAGCCAATGGATCAACAATAAGATGCTTCTCCACAGATAATTCTTTCTCATCATCATAATAAACATCAGCTATAGAGAACACATTCATATCTTTGGGCTGCTTCATTGATTTGCATACATCAAAACAGACCACTTCGTCATTCATCCGAAATAAAAGCTCATTATCTCTTAGATCAATAAGCACACTTCCTGTTGCAAGGAAAGGACGTCCCAAGATTATGGGAACTTTAGAATCCACCTCGCAATCCAAAATAACAAAGTCTGCAAGAAAGATGAAGGTGGAAACCTTCACCAACACATCATATAAGATACCAACAGGCCATTTTACCGACCTATCTGCCATCACGAGCCGCATATTGGTTAGTGTAGGATCACCCAACCCCAACTTTCTGTAAATAGATAGCGGCATCAAATTGATGCTAGCTCCCAAATCGCACAATGCCTTAGCAAAATCCAAAGATCCAACCGTGCAAGGAATAGTGAAAGCACCAGGATCTGCCTTTTTCTGAACTAGCGATCTTGTAGCGATTGTACTGTAATGATGAACATTATCTACCAGCTCATAGCTTGCTGTCCGCTTCTTTGTCAAAATATCCTTCATGAATTTAGCGTATCCGGGCATCTGCTCTAGCGCCTCCACTAAAGGAACATTAATAGTCAGCTGCTTCAACATAGTCATGAATTTACTGAACCTGGTGTCATCAGCCTTCTTCTTCAGTCTCTGAGGAAAAGGTGGTGGTGGAAGAGGAATCGTTTTCTCCACCACTTCCTTTTTATCTTGATTCCGATTATCACTCTTTTCAAGCAGGTGACGTCTAGGGGTAACGTCAGGAACACTATCTTCAGCTTCTACGGCATCTTTACATTCTACATCAATAACATTATCTGCTATATCATCAACCACCTGCTTGCCTTTGGATGGATTTTGCAAAGCTTTACCACTCCTGGTAGTACTAGCCATACATGATCCATCATTCCTTGGGTTTTGCACAGTGTCGCTAGGTAAGGTGACAGCCTTTCTTTGATTGAATGCTGCTGATAGTTGACTCAATTGTTGCTCCAGCTGTTTTATCGCGGTAGAATGCGAATCAACTAATTGGTTTATTGATGACAAATCATTCTTTACTTCAGTAACGCCTACATTGGTTGCCTCCACCCCTTTCAACAGCTTAGCCATCATATCATCCATGGATATCTTTCCAGAGCCAGACGCCACAGCCTCACGGTTTCCAGGAGTAACATACAAACCACTCCTGTCAGTCTTATTCTTCCAACCACCTTGATCGCGGTCCTTGTATCCAGATTTATCATAATAGTTCCGACCTTGGTTTCCTTGGGCATTGCCTCGGAAACCCCCTGATTATTCAAGTAGTTCCCTTCTTCCTCAAAGTCGGATTCATCTCTTCCTTGTGATACAACGGCCTTAACCTTTTCGGTCTTCCCTGATAATAAGTGCTTGGTAAGAAGATCCATCTGTGTTTTCATGTGAGCCATATCTTGGTCACGTTCCTCTTGTCTACGCCTCTGCTCTGTAGTCAAGCCAATAGATACGGTAGATCTTGCTACCTCAGAATCCCTGGTATGCCAAGCTCTACTCTGCTTTGTCATACGATCTAGCATATCACTTGCCTCAAGAAAAGTAAGGTCCATGAATGACCCACCTGCAGCATTATCAACCACTGGCTTAGTCACTAAGTTCAAAGCCCTATATAATATCTCCATCAAGTGGATGTTGGTCATCTGATGATTTGGGCACCGCATAAGCTTCTTCTTGAACCTCTCCCATGTTTCGTGGAGAGCTTCAGTTGGAAGCTGTCGGAAATTGCTGATCTCATCTCTTAACTGTGCTCTCTTGGATGGCGGAAAGAATCTTTCTAGGAAAACGTCTTTCAGTTGCCTCCAATTAGTAATAGAATCAGGAGTTAGCCCGTTCAGCCATAGAGTTGCCTCCCCAGACAGAGACAATGGAAATAAGCGCAGCTGAATTGCATTCTGCCCAACTCCTGGATTGTCAAACGACTTGCATGTTGAAATAAAATTGACCAGATGCATATTCGGATCATCTCCTGCAATTCCACCAAATAAACCTTTGAGCTGCAATAGCTGAATCATGGTGCTAGTGATATTGAACTTGCCTCCAGGTGCCAAGGGCGGAGGAATAATAGCCCCTGTGACACCAGCTCCATACAGATAGTCATCATCATCATCAAAAGGAGCCAGTACAGCTCGGCGGTCAGGTCTCATTCTAGCTTGACGTTCCCTCCTATGCATAGGTGTCGTCACTTCATCAGTACGCCTGGGATTCAGTAACTCATCATCACCCAGGTCCTCATCATCAAGATTTGTTGCTCGCCCTGGGTTATCAATATTCTGTTGATGTACTTGAGCAGCTTCCAGTGCAGCTAATCTAGTCTGCTCCTGTTGAGCCATCCTTCTGTCAATGTCACGTTGTGCATCCATTCTTCCAATAAGTTGAGGTTTAGGATTTATGGGTAATAATGGTTGTCCAGAACTACGAGTATTTGGCATGCACTCAACAGAACCTGAATAAAACAAAAACAACAACTAAAAGTAAAATTCGAGAATCTTTGACCAAAGGGTCTAGTAACTATCCCAAACTTACTTGACAACCATATTCCCCGGCAGCGGCGCCAAAATTTGATAACGCCCAAATTACCACTCTCGTAAGAGTGTAAGCGGTCGCTGTCAAATATAGAACCCAACTGGGTTGGGTGTCGAATCCCACAGGGAATACTTGGTCACTAAGTGTTGCAATTGTTAGCAGACTGTTGGTCAAAAATTCTACAGAAAGGGGGGATGGTTTAGGCGTGAATTAAAAGTATCAAAATAGAAAAGTAAAAGCGGAAAGCTTTGTTTAGTAAGATTTTAATCAATGAGAATTGTAAGTTAGGGTTATGTCCACCTTATGAATTCTACGTATCTATTAACTATGAGTAATGCAGGATTCAGACATGCATGCACTTATAGAGATTCGTATTCTACTGGTAAATCCTAGTGTCTCTCGACCATCAAGGATTATCTCACTTTAACTCTCTCGAGCTTAAAGCGTATAACTAATGGTACGAACTCTCCAAGATTTAATCCAGTTACGGCACTAACATGTAAATAGGGGTTGGTAGCCCTATTTCCTTGTCACACTCTCTTTTCCAAACATGTAACTTTTCTTTCGAACAAGTTAATGCTATAATGGCGTGTTCTATATGTTTGCAACCACAAGAATTTAATTAAAACAAAGAGAGTAATGATATAAGTAGCATACGCATCAAGAATTCACAAACTCATAGTAATAGATAGTATATCAAAAGGCTTTCATAACCCTAATAGAGAAGTTTAGCTACTCATGATTGTAAAGGAAAACAACGAAGACATCATCATCATCGTACCAAAACGATAACAATCTCATGATTGGTATGTATTGGCGTCACTATGAGAATGACGTGGTTTCCTCTCTAGCCGTTCTTGTAGCATTTTTCTCTGTCTAAAATTACAGAATCTGTAAACTGAATAATACTCAAAGTGTCGACTGAATCCCAAAAAAAAAACGTGAATCAATGCATGAATGAATGCATGAATGCTGAAAAATTCAGCAAATAGGGTTTTTATAATATCCTTTTCCTAGTCCTATTAAGTTACTGTTGATCCCCCAAGTCTTTAGAAATACTATTTTTGCCCGGGACAAGTTCTTCATGCATCACTTTCAGTCCATAAGTTTCCAAAAGCTGCCTTCCCTCTTATGTGAAGTTTCCCTTGCTACCAAAAGGTCCACAAAGTGCTGAAATCTTCATCATTAATACCCGAAAACATGCTAATCACGTTGGTTAGCTCACTTACAGGAAAATGGACTAAAACTGCAGAAATTATATATTTTGTCCTTAAAACATAGCTAAAATATGGGTAAATTATGGTGCTTTAGGCGTGTAAATACGCCTATCCTCACCTACAAATAAACAAAAACAACAAAGAAACGTAAATCTAGAAAACTTAACTAACAACAAATTAGCGCACACAAACTTTTAGTTTACAACCGTATTCCCCGGCAACGGCGCTATTTTTTATAACGCTCAAATTACACTCTTGAAAGGATGTAAGCAATCATTGTCAATATAAAATCCAACTAGGTTGGGCTCGAATCCCACAGGGAATAAGGTGTGAACTCAAGTTATTTACAATATAATTTACTGAAAGTTTACTGTTTCCTAAAATGGGGGTTTAAATTTTGCAGATAATTGTGTATCACTTTGAATTTAATATTTGTAACCAAGATTTTATGAGATAAGCAGGATTATGTTTACTAGGGCTTACGGTACATGATAGATGCTAAAATTTACTCAAGATTCTCATGGAAGTTAGGATAACAAGCTATCTATATCGATGATATCCTCAAATGTCTCTCAACCTATTCAAGCATCTAATTTCCTAATCCTCTCTGACTTAGGGAATCGCAACTCACTATCCAGATTTTACCTCAGGTTAATCAACCTTGTTACAGCGCCGATTATTAAACGAAGCCTTTCCAAGTCCCTGTTGATAATTCACTTCCTACTATTTATGATTTCTTTCTCAAGCAAACCAAAGTAGGTATGCCTATTATTTGCAACCAACAGGCATAAATTATGATATCATAATTACCAAGAAATCCTAACACCTATTAAACCTTGAGTAATTAATTACCACCTCATCATGACCTAACCCTAGATTCCATAATCCAGGTTAAGAGTGTTTAGTTACTCATGATGCAAGAAATAAGCACACAATTTGAATTCATAATTGAAAAGATTAACTTACAATAATAAAGGAAATCAAAAGTGAACTTGTAATTGAATCGCAAAGCAAACACTGAAATATTAGTTTAGAGAGAGAGAGAGAGAGAAAAGTCGTATATTGTCAATATGTCAATGGATAATGGATAAAAATCCCCCTAAAAACCCTAAAATAAGGTTTTAAATAGTTAACCCTAAATAAGGAAATAAAATTAAAGTTTCTAATTTTCTTTGGATTAGATGACAGCGCTCGTGATGGCCTATCATGATCTTGACGGCCAGTCACGGACGTCGTCAAATTCTCTTTAAACTTGGCTTTGGCTGTCTCAGGTTGATGACTATTATGATGGCCTATCAGGAGTCTAACGGTGTATCATGGATGGTGGTTATGATGGATTGTCAGTACTCTGACGCCTTATCATGATACGCCGTCACAACTTTACAACAATTCCCATTCTCTAATTAAGGTTGACGGTATCCCTGACGGCTTATCACACTTTTGACATCTTATCAGCAGATGTCGTCATAGCATTCACTCCATGCCAACTCCCTGATTACATTTGACGGCAACTGTGATAGCCTATCATGGGGCTGGCAACTTATCACAGATGTTGTTAGCCACACCTTTCTTCAGATTTCTCCAGATTTCAAATTCTTTACCTCCATTCTTGTTTGTTCTCTATCCCATTAGCTTTATCTGTAAAATTTACATAAACATATCAAAAAAATGAATAAAATTGCTTAAGGCCTCGTAATTATTCTATGTTAAAGGCCTTAAATATGTTAGCAATTGTGCGCACATCACTCCTTCCTAAAATGTCTTTGGGTTTGCTTAATAGGAAAAGCATCATTATTGTCCGCCAATTGATGAATTTCTACTTTTGAATCTAAGCCAAACACCACCTCAAAACTCCAAGCGAAGACATCCTTATATTCTTTGAGTATGTCCATATAAGCAATTACTTTATCCATTTTTAGAAAAGTGCTCAGGTAAGTTGGTCTGAGGTCTTCATTAGTGCAAAGATTAACTTCCTTAAAGGGATCTATTATGGTCTTCACTCCTTCTTCAAGTTATGCTGGAGAATCTCCATCATCTTCTTCTTTTTTAGGATCATCATTATTGATAGATATATGGTAACATTAGGAAATATCTTCCAGCAATTCATAAACCTTCATCTGAGATGAGGCATCATCATCACTTTTGGTTGTAATATGATATGAGAAGACTTCAGTTTCATCATTTTCCTTGTGTTTCTGGGTATAAACCACAATATGAGTCATTTCTTTTAACACCTCCTTGCATGAAACCACAAGTTTTGTCTATTGCCTTATTCTATAATAAATCAAACTTTGGAAATCCTTATGGATAGGTGAAGAGTGCATTGTTGTGTTTAGACAACTTCTATAGAACTTGCTACTTTTTTTTATATTTTTTGGACCTAATCTCTTAAATACAGAAGTTTTTGTAGTTGATTATCCAAGTCGATCAAAGACAGAAGGCTTTTTGTTAGAAGTAGTAGCCTCCTATTCTAGAGTGATATAGTTAATAACTATCCTTCTTATGGATATGTGAATTGTAGGTGGTGGTATATACCCTAGGCCTTTATGCGATTGCCTGGTGGAAACTTGAAGCCCCTGATAGGAGTTTCCCTAACTTTAATGTCTCATTAGGGTTATGTCCAGCCTTTCCAAATAGCTTGTATGAATTTGGATCAAAGCCTTCTTTTTTACACTTCGTAGGGAGTGTTATATCTTATGGTGGATTGAGACACAAATTCTACTAGTAGCCTAAGAATGGGTTTATTGCATCAATCCACTTGACAGGTAGAACTATCCCCCCAGTACAATATCTTGGGCATTGGGCGAATGATCTTTCTCTTTCTTTACCTTTGGTATGTATCAGAGTACATGAGTTGGGTTTTTCTTTATGTATGCAACATTTCCCTTATTTAAAGTTGAGGGAGGCTTATTAGTGGAAACTTTTTTTACAGCCACTAGGACCATCGTAGAAGTAATATCATGACACTTGGTTGTTGTGACATCATCAACACTTTTATCATTCACATCATAATAATTCGAGTAGAATTTTGCATCAACAAAGTGTGAATCAACCTTAGTAAAAAGCTTATTATAAGCTACTATCTTTATTTTCCACCCTGCCTTTGAGATATTTCAAACATTGGTAGTAAGATATTGGGATAATTTTGTTCTCGTGTACCCAAGGCCTATTAAGCAATATTTTGTATGAATTATTGACATCGATCACATGCATCAATCCATTTGATAAGAGTAATCATCAATATCACAAAAGCATAGAGTTAACCACCAATACTAGTAGTTCTAGTTTGACCAAATAAGTCCATATGAAATAGCTGGAAGGGTTTAGCAGTGGACATAACATTTGTAAATTTCTAGTTTTCTTATCAAGCTGACAGGCATAACAAATATGGATCTTTTTGAAATTAAGATTTGGCAATCCAGTCATAAGTTCATTCTTGACTAACTTTTCAATATGCCTCATGCCTGTATGACCAAGTTTTATGTACCAAATCCAGGGATCATCAGAGATGAAGACAATACATATATGTCCTTCTGTCTTTTTGATAGAGTCTATAACATACACATTTTTGTGTCAATTTCCAGCAAGGGTTAGTCTTCCATGTTTTTCAATTATGCATCCTTCCTTTTTAAATCTTACCTCCAATCCAGCATCCACAGTTGATTGATGCTTAGCAGATAGTACTTTAAGTTTCTGACCAACTAAACATTAGTAATATCACATGAATTATTAATGGAGATGGAAGCAATACCTATTACTTTGACTTTGGAGTTATTTCCAAAGCTGATGTCACCTCCATCAAAATCAGTTACAGTTTTAAATAAATTCTTGCTTCCAATCATGTGACTTGAACATCCACTATCGAGATTTCATTTCCTTTTAGTATTTGAGTGGAGTTTCTGTAAAATATATATATCACTTATTTCTAGGTACCTAAGAATTCTTGTGTCCTTTTGAATTAGTCTTTGGATTTGTCGACTCAGTTTTGGGTCTCCAAATCCATTTACCAGAATTTCTAGAATGAAATCTACAGTTATAATATTTATGACCAGTAATTCCACAATAATAACAAAAGTATAGTATTGATCGGTGGTTGTATAATAAGTATTGTTGATGTGACTATATCTCCCAGTCGACTGGCTTGATTTAGTTGACCTTTGAGATCTCTCATAGCTATAGTGCCTTTTATCATAGGTTTTAGGCTATGATTTCTCCCTTTGGTTGACTTACTCAAATTAGTTGACCATTGAGATCCTTCACGACTATAATATCTATTACTATCAGACTTATCAGTTGAGTTAGTCAAATGATGACCTGACAATACTATGACTAGGAGATTTTTCAAAACTGTTAATCTTGATTTTCAAATCATCAAGTTCTTGTTGTAGGTAATCCTTTTCAATTTCACAAACTTCAAGTTTAAGCTCCCAACCTCTTGTTTCTCTTAATAAATCTTTTATTCTTTATGGGCTTTATTTAAATCAGCAATGGCAAGGTCCAACAAATTCTAAAGCTTTGAGCACTCATTACAGGAGTTAACTCTTACCTGACTGGATTCTCTAATTGCCATGAAGCAACAGTCTCTAATTTTATCATTCTTTTGGTCTAATTGTTCCTTATCCCATCACTAATTGCATGCCTTTTAATTTCCTTTGGAGGGTCCACTTTTAGTTTCTGGACAATCATAAGAATTATGACCATATCTACCACAATTATAATATTTTTTTCATTCTTGTTCTAATCAGCGTGTTGTTTTACCTACTAGTAATTTTGTCTTTACCTTCTTTGATTTTTGGATCTTTTGTAGTTTTCAACAACTGTTCTTATAGTATGAGCAAGTTCATATGAGGTCATCATTGTTTTTGGTCCTTTTTATTCAAGTGAGACTTTTCAAAGGCAATGAGGTTTCCTCTGACTTCATCATAGGTCATGTTATTCAAGTTCATGATTTCAAAATCCACAACCATATAAATACGCTGAGAAGGTAAACTTCTAAGAATCTTTATAATTTGATCTACCACAGGATAGGTTTTTCCTGTAGCTTTTAGTTCCTCAACAATTTTCCCAAACCAGGAAATTGTTTCTTCAATGGATTCACCATCCCTCATCTTGAAAAGTTCATAGTCATAGACTAATAAACTTACAAGAGTTTGCTTGACCTTCTCAATTCCCTCATATATTACTTCCAGTTAATCTCACATTTCTTTGGCAGTTTTACAGTAGGAGGTCTTCTCATATTCTTTACCAATGATTGTATTATATAGAATATTTTTAGCCTTAGAGTTGATCTGAATGATCTTCATTTGTTCATTTGTGTAATCCTCTAAGGATAGAATGCTATCAATAGATTTCTTTCCATTTTTTGGTGTCTTTCCACTTTATCTTTATTGGTAGAGTTGAGTGAAAGATCACCAAGTTTGATTACTCTCCAAAATTTGACATCATAAGATTTGATGAAGGTCTCCATACTTATTTTCCAATGAAAAAAGTGTTTTCCGTTGAAATAAGGAGGTCTACTTTGAGATGTCCCTTCAAAAAATAATGATCCGGCAATAGTTTGATCCATGATCTTTCCTCACTTACAATTAGGGAAAAACTTGTGAGTCATTGCTCTAATACAAATTTAAAGTAGTAAAAGGGGGTGAATTACTTTTTTTCAACTAGATAGTCGATTTTCTGCGATAGACAGTCGACTATTGATTGCAGTAATGAAAACTTAAGAAAATAAAATGTTGAAGGTAAATTACTCCAGATGTTTTATACTATTTGGGACCTCTAATAGGTATTACTCCAGTATCCTTAGGTTGCAAGAGATTCTACTAGCTCTTTTGTGAATTAAAATAAAAATACAAGTTTGAGTCAAATTTTTTTACTTTGACCCACACTCTCTTCTTTCTATCACACTTTAATGCAAAGCCTCACCAACTATGTATTTATCTCCTCTCTATTTAAGTACATAGTATACTTCTTAAGAGAATAAAATGCTTGAGTAAAGTAGAGCAAAGAACTAGAGAAGGTTGAGACAAGTGTATATCTCTTTCTTTAACTTTAAATGCTTATATAGTAATGATTGGACTACTCACTAGCCATTTGAAATTTGAAGAAAACCCAAAGTATTTTTCTTCTTAGAAAATTGAATAAGGAATATTCAATTTTCAAGAATAACGAAAGACTAAAAGGAAAATCTAACCAAGTACACAAGATTCAATAATCCCATGATATTAGTAATTGATCAATGCAACAGATTTGTTCCTTTATTGTCATGCCTTTTGTTATTCAATAGAATCTTCTAATTGGATTTCTTCAACCTATTTAGGGTAGCATATCTTTTTCTTTTGCCAATCTCCTTAATTTACTCTGTAGCAATCTACTTTTCCTTCTAGTGAGATGTTTCTTTTTTTTTAGTATTGTTCAACTTAAATATTTTACAATCAAATAAAACTTTAATGGTCATTCATCAAAATCTTAACGTTATCACTTTGTGCTAGAGTATTTTGAATCAAAGTGCTCAAGTAGATCTAGAATCTCCTTAAGTGTCTCTGTCATATTGTTTCCTTCTATTGAAGCACTTTCATGGGACCTCTCTCCTTTTGAAGTTGAAGATACAAAATTAGAGTTGGTGAGGACGACACTTGATGTGTTTATTGTCCTAGAATGCTGGCTTTTCTCTTTGTGAAAGCTCCAAAGCTTCCAAATATAATACCAAGGATGTTTTCTACCTCAGCAAAGAATCTAGAATTAGTAGCCTTGGAGGTAGTTGATCGAGAATTCACATTCTTGGAAGTCATTTCAGTGTCCTTAAACTTTAAAATTAGAGAAGTTGAGATAAGAGGTAGAGATCATCCCACTGGGTGTGTCAGAATTTGTTGGACAATAAAATTTGAGGCTAAAAAAATTAATAATCGGGACAAGAAAAATATTGCAATAATTATTTTATTGAAATATGTGAGTGTTACCATATCTATGAACTCTCTGATTCGCCTTTTCATATATAAATTCAAGGGCTTCGAGCTTGATCTTAAATTTGAACTAGATTTGTGAATTTGATGGATTTGATCTTGACTTATACTTGAATTCAAGGGTTTTTGAGCTTGTTCATGAATCTTGTGGTCTTGATCTTGAATTTTAATCAGCTGGATTTGAATGCATGAACTTTATAGAGAAATTATTGTGTTTGATCCATGAGCTCTTTGTTGATTCATGTTAGAGTTGTTGGTTTTTTTTCTGAATTATGAGACCCCTATTTATAGTTGTAGGGAGGAAAGAGTTATGGTGAAAATGGGTTTCTTCTGTCCAATCAGATTTAAGTGATATGACACATTTTATGGGCTTTTGATTTCATATGCCTGTATCATTTTGATATGTGGCATGATCCTATTGAATCATTTACTTGACTTGGCATGCCACATCATTTGACACATGACGTTAATTTGGGCCTCTAAAATATGATGACATATTGGGCTTAACAAATCAAGCTCATCATTTGTGTCCCAAATTAATAGACTAGCCCAACAGAAATTGGACTTTAATCAAAATCATATTTATTTGGATTTAAATAATTCATCCTATAATATTAATCCATCACATTTATTTGAACTAATATATTTCAAATTTAATTTGAATAAAATTTATATGACTATAGACGCATCAAAAATCATTTTTTTTAATCTATGAAAAGTGTATAAATTTTATTACATATTTATTCAAACAATATTCCAAAAACAAATTTTTTTTGAGTTTACAATTTTTTTGTTCTATCATTTTGTATTTTAATAGATTATAGTTTTAAGGAAGTTGTGTAGTTAATTTTACTTTTGTGTGAGTCAAAACTTTTTTCATTCCGAATTTTAAATCTTAAAATTTTAAAAAAATGGCGTATTGTAACAAATTTTTCGTGAGTTGTAGTAGATATATAATAAAATGTTGTATTAAAAAGTATAAGTATTTTTATTAATTTAAATTTAAATTTAAAAAATAATAACTACTAACTAACCATTACCTAATTAAACTAAGTTGTCATAAAAATAAACACATGACCTAATTATAGGCTGCCACTTGACAACATCTTAGGTAAGACTTTCTTGCTATTTACTCCCTCCATTTTATAAAGAACGGTCTACTTTGACTTGGCACAAAACTTAAGAAAATAAAGAAGACTTTTGAATCTTGTGGATTTAAATTAAAGTTGTGTCAAATGTACCAAAATGTCCTTTAATCTTATTGTCCTAAACATGTCAGGTGGAAAGTTGAAATTAAAGTATTGCCAAAAAAGAAAAGAGATTATTATTTTTTAAACATACTAAAAAGGAAAGTAGGTTATTTTTTTGAAACAGAGGAAGTATTATATATAGATATAGATATAGATATTGTGACTAGCTTACATCACTAATTCTGATAATATGTTAGTTGTTTTTCAGTGTTTTTTGTTTTTGTTTTCTGGTGGTAATTTATGTTATGTATGGTTGAATTATGAATAAAATTCCAAGTTATGTTTAGTACTACAATAAAAGTGACTTTTAACGATGGCTTATGAATTCGATCGTTAAAATTAATATTAACGCTAAGCCACCCAAAAAAGGTGCTTCTTTCCACGACTCTTCGACCACATTGGATAAAAAAATTCCACCAACTTCGGAAAAGTAAGATGCATGAATTAATACGGAGTGTGTGTTATTTTTTTGTCTTAGAAATCAATTATTGTAATTTTTCTTTTTCAAAAAAGTAAAACTCATAAATTGATATGGATGCTACATTCTTTTAAGAGGTTAGCACTCGTGGAAAAAAATTACCTGGTTGTTTCATATACCTAAAGGTTATGCCAAGAAAAACTGTTTCCATTTAAAAAAAAGGATCATTAAACCAGCTATTGAGAAAGCAGAATAACCTACTTTCAAATTATTTTGAACACATTTTGATCGCTTGAAAATATTAAGGAAGGACAAATTTGTAATTTGAACGTTTTGACTTCGGTTTGAGGCAATTAGAAATTTCATGATTTTTTTTTGAAGTGGTAGTTTTGATTTGATAAATGAATTTAAGGGTGATCGGTAATAAGGGGGTCAAGGGTCCCCTAGATATGAGATAACTAGAATTTATGTGGGCAATAGTGCCCATGGAATTGATTATCGGTTGATAGTATCCCATGAATTGTGATAATTGTTGACTTGGTTGTTTTTTTGTGCTGAACTAGTATATTTGTGATAGTTGAAGTGAATATATGTCACACCCCATATTTAATTGAAATGAGATGCATCATCATTCTTTATTTTTTTTATATTATATCAAGCACAAACATTAGCATGAGATCAGAGGAGTAAGGATCGAGCACATGGAGATCATTTGTGTTGTGTTCATTTTTATCTTATGAAATGGGCACCTAAAGATTGTTCGTGTTAAGTCCTTAATTTTGATGATTGACAATATGTAGATTGTATATTGGGAACTGTTTCCTGGAGTTATTATGATTACAAAGTTACTACAAATTAGAAAACAGGTTGAGCTCACCTGTAGCTATCACGGTCAACAGTTACAACTGACATAAAGTACAAAGTTGGTGGTAAAAGTTGTTGCCACTAGTTTGCTTCAACCAATGGGGTCTCTCATAGGTTTTATTGTATCACAATATATATTGCTCATCTTCCTCAACAAGAAAATCAACGCTTACATATTCTCACAACTAAAAATCCTCTGAAGCTGTAGGCAAAGACTATACACTACTGCAGGAAAAAAATTGTTCATTGACTTGTATTTTAATTTCCTTGTTGTTGTTGAGTCTTTGTGTATTATTCTTAAACTTTTGCCTACGCGTGCTTATGATTACTGTAGGTGTTGTAGTGTAACTCATTTCCATTGCAATCATATAGAGTTAGGTGATTGTTCAAGCTAGAGTTAGCTTGTGAAGTCCAGTTAGAGTTAGCTAGAGGTTAAAGTAGTAGAGGTACTGCTTGAGTTTCCTTGTAATAGAGATATTACTAGGAAACAAAGGATTAGGAGGTTAATCCTTGGAGTCTGTATTCAATAACTTTGCTTGACTGTAGTGGAGGCAGGTTGTGGTTTCTCTTTCTTGAGAAAGGAGTTTCCATGTAAAAACCTTGTGTCCATTATTTACTTCATTATTGCACATCGTAGTTCTTATATCTCCTAGTTCTTGTGTATGTGTGTGTCTGGGAACAAGTTTCTGAGCTATGGGGCTACCCACCCCAATCTTTCATTTGGTATCAGAGCAGGTCTTTCCTATAAAGGGTAACACCTAGGAAGGATCCTGAGAAATGGCAGCTCTTCACAATCTAGAAGAAGGTCAGTCAACCACCAGACCCCCAAGATTCAATAAAGAATACTATGTGCGGTGGAAGAAAAAACGGTATGACCTCATCATGCCTGAAGATTGTGAGCTATGGGATGTCATCGAAGATGGACCTTTTGTTCCTATAAGGACAATTAAAGTTAGTGATGTGACCTCCCAGATTCCCAAAATAAAGAAGGATTTTTATGATGCTAATAAGTAAAAGTTAGAGAAAAACTATAATGAAAAGAAAATTTGTGTGTGTGATATTGGTCCTAATGAGTACAATAGGATCTCTCAGACTGCTAAAGAGATCTGGGATTGCGTTTAGATAGCCCATGTAGGAACGACTCAGGTGAAGCAGTCTAAAGTGGATATGCTGACAAATCAATATGAGACCTTCACTATAAGAGAAGATGAATCCATTCAGGAGATACACACTAGGTTCACTGCAATAACCAATGAGTTGTACTGTCTAGTTGAAGTTATCCCAACCCACAAGCAAGTGGGAAAGTTCTTGAGCATACTGCCTAAGAGATGGGATATGAAAGTCAATGAAATTACTAAGGCCAAAGATCTAAATAAGATGGATATGGATCAGCTTATTGGTAATCTTAAAACATATGAGATGTTGAAGAAACTTGGAAAGCTAAATATGAGCCCAAGGATGGGAAGACTCTAGTTTTGAAAGTTACTAAAGAAACTCTAAGCTTTAAGGATGAAGAGACTGATTATATTGCTAAGCGAGTTATTAAGGCCTTGAAGAAATCTAGAGTTTTCCCCAAGAAGAGAGAATATAGCAGATATATCACAGATACAAAAAAAAATGATACATGTCATAAGTGTGGAATGCTTGGGTACTACATAAGGGACTATTTGATGCATAGGATAGAATACAAAGAATATGTCAAGCTGAATAGTTAAACGAAAAGAGGCAGGAAATAGGTTCAAGAAAGGTATGGCAGAAAAGCTTAAGCTGATAGAGGGGCTATGCAAGTATAGCTGCCTTGGGTGACCTTTATTTAAATCCTGATTAATTTGAACAAAATGAATATGTCTCTATGATGGTGATGGGGGATGATGCACTAGTGTATGACTCTCTATTTCTCTTGATGGCCAACTCAGATGTAGATGAAGATGATAAGGTAACATTTCTAGACATCAAAGAGAACCTCAAAAATTATTCTTTTACTGAGTTGAAATCTCTTAATGCTGTATTGATTGACAATACAAATGATCATACTAAAGATAAGGAATTTTATAAGATAAATCTTAAAAAATGTGAAGAAGAAGATGTTGAGTTAAATGTAATAGTAACTGAACTTTAGTCCACTAGTCAATCTCTATCTATTGAAAATGAGTCCCTTAATAAAAAACTAAATGAAGTGTCTAGAGTCAAGTCAAAACGAAAAAGTGAAAAGTATCAAACTCAACTTGATCTAGAAGAAAAACTGATCGAACTAATGATAAAATGATCTCCACACTCGAAAGTTGTGCTGAACTGGAAAGGTATCTGATTGCAGTACAGGCTGAACTTGACAACACTATAAAGTGGAGCACCTCATCAGATACCCTATCAAGTCTTGTCAATCAAAGGTCAAATGGAAAGAGAAGGATCAATTTTCCATAATATTTACCCTGCCTACAATCCTTTTAGCAAGTATGTATCTGTGAGGAGTAATTTGTTGTGCTTTCATTATGGAAAAATGGACACATAAAGTATTCATGTCCTGCAAGGGCTGCTTCTCTAAAGGATATGAAAGAATCTCTTTCAAAAAGGGGAAAAAGTGAAAATCTACCTAGCTGGACAAGAAAGAACTTAATATTTCCCCTAACACTCAATGGGATCTCAAACTGAAATATGTTCCCAAAACTAATCACAAACTATCATTGCAGGGAAAATATAGAGAAAACAGCCACCTATGGATCATGGATAGTGGTTTTTCAAGGCATATGACGGGGAAAATTGAAGATTTTCTCTCGCTTAAAAACCATGAAGGAGGTAGTGTTTCCTTTAGTGATAGTAATAAAGGATACATTGTTGATATTGGAAAGATTGAGAACAGTTTGGGTGAGGCAATTAATGATACACTTCATTGATGGACTCAAGTTCGGTTTGTTGAGTGTTGCTCAGATCTGTGATAATGTAAATAAAGTCAAATTTAGATCAGAGAAATGCATTGTCATCAAGATCAGTGATAATAAAGAAGTATTAATAGCATAGAGGAATAAAAATATGTATTTTGTTGATTTAAGCCCTTGTGAGTCTAAAAACATGACCGGTTTCAATGTACAAGAGGATGTTGTTGATACTTGGCATAGAAGACTTGGGCATGTGAGCTAAAAACTGCTCAATAAATTAGTCAAGAAGGACCTAGTTCAAGGGCTGCCAAGTATAAAGTTCGTCAGTTCCACGGTATGTGATGCATGTGCAAAAGAAAAGTAGACTAAATCTTCCTTCAAGCCCAAAAGACAAGTCAGTACTACCAGGCCCTTGCAACTTTTCCACATGGTTATGTTTGGACTGTACAGATTTCCAGTGGAGGGGGAAAGAAGTATATCTTAGTCATTTTTTATGATTACTCCATATTCACCTGCACTTTTTTCAAAAGATGAAATATTTTATGTGTTTGAGGATTTTACAAAGCAAGTGCAAGTGAAGTTTGATGAGAATATTGTAGCAATTAGATCAGATCATTGTACAGAGTTTGAGAATGAAAAATTCAACCAGTGTTGCACTGAAATGGGAATCAGTCATAATTTTTCAGCTCCCAGAACACCCTTGCAAAATGAAGTTGTGAAAAGGAAAAATAGAACTCTTATAGATATTGGAAGGACTTGCTAATAGATTCTATACTTTCTCACAACTTCTGGGAAGAATCCATCAATACAGCAGATTATCTGACCAATAGGTGTCTTATCAGATCTATTCTATACAAAACTCCCTATGAACTTCTAACCAAAAGGAAACCCAAGATAACATACTTCAAATCTTTTGGTTACAAGTTTTTTTCCTGAATAATGGTAAGGAAGATCTTGGAAAATTTAATCCAAGAAGTGATAAAGGAATATTTTTTGGTTACTCATCTACCAGCAAAGCTTACAGGATCTACAACAAGAGGACAAGATGTGTGGAAAAAAATGTTCATGTCATATTTGATGAAACAGGAAATATCAGCAAAGGAAGTTCACCCATCGATGATTATGATGAATTGAAAAATACCTTAATTGTTCTTGAACAACCTCCTGAGGGAAATGATGATGTTGTGTCTCAAGGTCCAGAATCAGGAACGGAAGATGATGATTCAGTAGATCAATAGAATAGAGACACTCTTTCAGATTCTGACTCTATGATCTTGTGCATATTTATATGTCCGAGCACCAATATTCATCCATAATAGTCCTAGTTTTATGAGCTAAAATATGTATTTTTATTGTGTTTAGTGTACAATTGCATGATATGAGCTAATGGACATAATTAGTGATCCAGGATAAATTATTGATGCGTTTTTGCTAAATTGGATGCACAATGGGAAGCACATGATGATTGACGCTGTGATTTGATTAGTTGGAGTATTACGGACACTAGAAGGAGTCAAAAAGTATGTTCCGAGAGTTGTATTTGGAAATGGAGCAACGAGCTGAAAAGAATGGAATTTTTGCCTTAGAAAAATCTGTGAAGACAATTTCCAGTGGGGGCATGCGATTAGCGTGCGTCACATGCCCTATTTTAGGGGTTCCAGGACTTAACATAATTCTTAAAGACAAATTCCGATGGGAGCAAGCAATTTGTGTGCGTCGCATGCTCCGGTACAGGGGTTCTGTACCTGCCGAATTTTCAGAGAAAAATTCCAGTGGGAGCATGCGATTTGCGTGCGTTGCATGCTCCACTTCAGGGGTTCATTGCCTAAGAATAATTTAAAAAGATAAATTCCAGTGTGTGAATGCATTTTACATGCGGCGCATACCCCACTACTGTGAACTGCATCATACGACGCATGCTCTAGTACTCCGAGATAAAGCATGTGATACATGGTTGACTTCACCCAGGCAAATTTTGGCCCAGTATAAAAGGAAAACATGAATACAATTTCAAGGACTCTTGGCAAACAAAGCAGCGGCGGAAAAGCATAAAATTTTCTCTTTTAGGGTTCTTAAACATTCTTGTGAAATTCTTTACTTCAAGATTTCATCTTGGTATGATTAATTATTTATTTTGGATGTTGAATTTAAATATGAGTTGCTAAACACCCTTGTTCTGGGGTTGAGGCAAGAACATGATTACTCTTTGCTATTCTTTATCATAGTTTCTTTTTGGATTATCATCTGGGTTGTTCTTAATTTTTTAAGCTTAGTATTTTGATGAGTGGCCACCATTGAAATAAATTTATATTTCTATGTGAGTACGGGAGGAGAATCGTAGTATAGAATGAAGAAATTAAGAAGCAAAGTTCTTATCCTTTTATGAAATAAGGGGTTTGAATTAGCATCTAGGATAGGGATATATCTAGAAGTCTTGCTTGGTTTAATTACAAGAAGATAACTTTATGAATCTAGATGAATGGTTGCATCTCTGCGGGAGTTGTAGTTGCAATATTTCATAGATAGAAGATTTGAGGTTGGGAGAACACGATCGTATCATAAACCTTGCGAATCAACAACCCGATAAACAATTAGACTGCGATAAGAATAGAGATTTGTATGATTGTTCAAAATGCCTCAACCTTGGAATTCTCATCATTACTATTTACAACCGTGCTTGCTTTGCGATTGTCACAAATTATTATTTCTTATTTATTAATTTACATTTTTATTCTTAAATTCCAAATCATCTTGATACTTTGCAACACTTAATACCTCATGTCGAAAACTAAAAGTTGGTTGAATTTCTAGTTGTTTAGTCCTCGTGGAAACGAGATTTGACTGTGTAAGTCACTATATTACTTGTACAATCGCGTGCACTTGCGTGTGCATTTGAGTCGCAATAAGTTTTCGGCACCATTACCGGGGACTAGTATAATTAGTAAATTGCTAAATTTTTGGTTTTTGATAATAAGTATAAGTGTTAACGACTTGATCTTAGCGGCTGAATTTTTGCAGGATTAGATGATTACAGGACTGGCGAGAGATAAAGAGTTGGTAGAGCCTTTTGTAGAACCAAAATTGATATTTCAACAAAGGCGAAGAGCTCAATACACAATTCAACAGGTTCAAATGGCTGAAAAAAGAAATGATTCAGTTGATCTAAATGTCAGAAATATTCTAGCTTTGGTGATACCAGCTCCTGTTATTCCAGTTGTTCCTACTCAACCAGCTGCTAGACCTATTTGTGAGGTGGCAATCCCACTCACGAACCATGTGACTAATAGTATTTGTAAGCCCGAGCCAGGTGGTCGATTTGAATTAAAGCAGAATACGATGTAATTGTTGAATTCAGCGGGACAATTCTCTGGCCTTTCATATGAAGACCCACAGCAGCATATACAGACCTTTCTTGAAATAAGCGATACTTACATTCCTACAGGGATGAATACTGATTATGTCAGATTGACACTCTTTTCTTTTTCTTTAATTGGGGTCAGATTGACACTCTTCTCTTTTTCTTTAATTGGGGAAGCAAAAAGGTGGTTACATGTTGAACTACCACTCTTCATCACTTCATGGGAAGATCTAGCTTGAAATTTCCTTATTCGATTTTTTCCATCAAGGAAGACTGCATATTTGAGAAGTGAGATTATGAGTTTCAGACAAAAAGAATGAGAGAACTCTACCAAGCTTGGGAGTGATTTAAGAGAATGCTCAGAAATTTCCCTCGCCATCATCAGTCTAATAATTTTCCTGTTCATACTTTCATTGAAGTGTTGGAGCTAAATACCAAGATTCTCTTGGATTCAGCAGCAAGTGGACAAGCTCTCAAGAAGACTTATGATACACTATACACGAAGTTGAATAGGATCTCTCAAGGGAATCCTGATTGGTGTGTTGATTCGAGGAGTGCTCCTAAGAAGGTTGCAGGGATATTACAGGTAGACCAGATTACTGCATTCCAAGCACAGATTATAGCAATGTAAAATCATATGCTTACTCAGCTTAATAACATAAAGTTGGGGGCACAAGAAGTAGCTACAGCGAATGTAGTCTAACAGGCAAGTTCTTGGTGTGAGGTTTATGGAAGTAGTAAGCATACAGCAGATGCTTGTACGGCTAATCCAGATTCTGTTACCTATATAGGGAATGCAAATCGTTAGGGACAACAGAATTTTGGTAACACATATAATACAAACTGGAGGAACCATCCCTATTTCTCATGGGGTGGAAATCAGGCACAGAAAACTAATCAGTATAAGGGGTCAATGTAACAGAATCAACAGTACGTTTAGAATAATTAGGCTACTGCTCAAGCAAGTAATATGGAGGAGATGATGAAGCAACCTTTAGCTCAACAAGCGCAGTTTGTAGCAGAAGCGAAGAGCCAACAAGCATAGTTTGCAGCAGAAATGAAGAGTCAACAAGCACAGTTCGCAGCAGAGTTGAAGAGTTAACAGTTGGTTACTAGAAATTTGGAGTTGTAACTCAAACAAATTGCAGGAACACAAAATACAAGACCTCAAGGAGCCTTACCTAGCGATACAGAGGCAAATCCAAATTAGGTAAATATAGTTACAACAAGGAGTGGGTTGCAGTTAAGGGAGGCGGTACCTGAGTAGGTTAGTCCCACAACCACTGATGATGATCCTAAGGCGAATAAAGAGAAAGAGGTCGAAGAAAAAGCTGCAAGTGATCAAACTTATAAGAAAAAAAAGACTTTACCTCTACCATTCCCTCAAAGACAAAGGAAGCATCAAGAAGAGGCCAGTTACAAAAAAAGTTTGGATCTTCTAAAGCAGGTTTAAGTAAATCTTCCTCTTGTTGATATTCTACAGAGTGTTCCAAAATATGAAAAATATATAAACGATATAGTGGCAAACAAAAACCAATTGACTGAGTATGCTACAGATGCACTTACTGAGGAGTGCACATCTAAGATTCAAAACAAACTGCCCACGAAGCTGAAGGATCTAGGTAGTTTTACTTTGCAGATCACTATTGGGCAGACCATCATTGCTCATGGATTGTGTGACTTGGGGGCTTAGCATAAATCTTGTGCCTACATCTTGGTACCGGACGATAGATCTTGCGAGTCCCAAACCCACTACTATTCTTTTGTAATTGGTAGATAGGTCCCTTTCTAGGCCGGATGGTATTATTAAAGATGTTTTGGTGCAAGTGGGATCACTAATCTTTCCGGTGGGCTTTGTTATTCTTGACTTTAAAGCTAATCTGGTTGTCCCATTTATTTTGGGATGGCCCTTCCTAGCAATAGGACAGTCATAATTGATGTAGCAGCAGGGAAGATGACAATGAGAGCGCATGACAAAGTAGAGGTTTTTGATGTGTATAAGGCGCTGAAATTGTCCGCTATATATAAGGAATTGTCTGTTATATCTGTTATAGATCTTGAGTCTAATCAGAGGCTGTTATTATCAGATGATCCATTAGAGCGAGCCTTGGTGGGTTGTGATATTTATAGAGATGTGGAGGCATTGTCATTAGTTCAAGTCATGAATTTGGCGGCCATTGAAACAAGAAAATTTCCTTTTGTGCCATTGAATAGGCCAATTGGTCCATCCCCCAAAGCTTTAATTGATGAAACTCCAAAATTAGAGCTTAAGATTCTTCCTCCTCACTTGAAATATGTTTACCTTGGTGACAATGATACTTTGCCTATTATTTGTTCTGCAGGTTTATCTGATATGCAGGTAAAAGAAGCAATGACAGTCCTGAAAGTAAGGAAGAAGGCGATTGGGGGGCAGATGTCTAACATTATAGGAATAAATATCACTTTTTCCATGCACAAGATACACATAGAAAAATGTTTCAAACCTAGGGTACAGCAACAACGTAAGTTAAATCCAGTGATGAAAGACATAGCGCAAAAAAGAGGTCATCAAGTGGCTAGATAATGGAATTGTTTATCCAATTTCAAATAGCAAGTGGGTAAGCCCAATATATTGCGTCCCAAATAAAGGTGGTATGACTGTGGTTACAAATAAAGAAAATGAGATAATTCTCACTCGTATGGTGACTTGATGGAGAATATGTATTGACTACTAGATTCTAAATGAAACCACAAGAAAGGACCACTATCCTATTCATTTCATTGATCAGATATTGGATAGGTTGGCAGGGTAGGAGTACTACTATTTTCTTGATGGTTACTCGGGTTGTAATCATATCACCATTGCACCCGAGGATCAAGAGAAGACTGCATTTACTTATCCATATGGTATATATGTATTCAGATGCATGCTTTTTGGCCTCTGCAATGCACGTGCAATATTTTAAAAATGCATGATGGAAATATTCTATGACATGATTGAAGAATTTATCAAGGTATTTATGGACAATTTCTCTATTTACGGTAGTTCTTTTGATCAATGCTTGCAGAATCTAGATCGAGTACGAGCTCGATGTGAAGAGACAAATTTGGTGCTGAACTAGGAAAAGTGCCACTTTAGTGAAGAAAGGAGTAGTCTTTCGCCATAAAGTATCATGTAAAGGACTGGAAGTAGATAGATCCAAAATTAAAGTGATCGAAAAGCTGCCACATTCAGTAACAGTGAAAGGAGTGTGAAGTTTCTTGCGGCATGCAGGGTTCTACATGCGTTTTATTTAGAATTTTTTGAAAATTGAAAGCCCGATGTGTAAATTGTTAGAAAAAGAGGACAAATTTGATTTTGGGGCAGATTGTCAAGAAGCCTTTGAGAAGTTGAAAAAGAATTTAACAGAAGCTCCTATTTTAATTTCGCCAGATTTGGAGTTGCCATTTGAATTGATGTGTGATGCCAGTGACGTGGTTGTTAGAGCGATTTTGGGGCAAAGAAAAGTCAAGGTATTTCGCTCTATTTATTATGCTAGTAAAGTCTTAAATGAAGCCCAAATAAATTATACAGCCACTAAAAAGGAAATGTTAGCGGTGGTTTATGCATTCGATAAATCTAGAGCATATTTGGTGGGCACCAAAGTTATTCTTCATACAGATCATGACATCATTAAGTATCTCTTCAACAAAAAAGATGCAAAGCCATGATTAATTAGGTGGACTCTTTTACTGTAAGAATATGACCTAGAGGTTCGTGATCGAAAGAAAGAGGAAAATCAAGTTGCAGACCATTTGTCAAGGTTGGAGACTCATGATCATATGTTTGATGACTTTCTATGCATTCAGGAAAAGTTCCCGAATGAAAACTTATTGTCTATAGAGGTTTGTAAAGTTCCTTGTTATGTGGATATAGTTATTTTATTGGCAAGTGATTTTTACCCTCCTGAAGCTACTATTTAATAGAGAAGAAAATTGCTACATTATTCTCATGTGTACATATGGGATGAGCTAAATCTATTCAAGCAGGGTCCTGATGGAATTATATGGAGATATGTTCCAGAAGATAAATTTACACAAGTGCTATAAAAGTGCCATTCATATCCTTATGGTGGTCATCATGGGGGTGAAAAAACAGCTAGGAAAGTTTTGCAATCCAATTTCTTTTGGCCTACCTTATTTCGATATACAATGGCTTTCTTGAAGAGTTGTGATCAGTGTCAGGGATTGGGGACCATATCAAGGCGTCATGAGATACTGCTAAATAATATTCTTGAAGTTGAAGTATTTGCTGTGTAGGGGATTGATTTTATGGGACTATTCCCATCGTCCAATGGAAACTTATACATTCTAGTGGCAGTGGATTATGTATCCAAATGGGTGGAAGCTGCAACTTGTCCTACTAATGATGCGAGAGTGGTGCTGAAGTTCGTGAAGAAGTACATATTTTCCCAATTTATCACTCCAAGATCTATAATCAGTGATGGAGGTATGCACTTTATTAACACTTGGTTTAAGAATCTTTTAGCTAAATATGGAGTTAGGAACAAGGTGGCCACTGGGTATAATCCACAAATGAGTGGTCAAGTTAAGATATCCAACTAAGAGATTAAGCAGATACTGTAGAAGACTGTTAATGGTCAAATAAAGGATTGGGCTAAAAGGTTAGATGATGCATTATAGGCGTACTAGATAGCTTATAAAACATCCATTGATACCTCTCCATATCATTTGATTTTATGGGAAAGCCTTTCATTTTCCTGTAGAGCTGGAACATCAAGCTTATTGGGCCATTAAAAAGTTAAATCTTGAGATGAAGGCCACGGGAGATAAGAAATTATTGTAGCTTATTGAACTTAATGAGTTTCGTCTCCATGCTTATGAGAATGAAAAACTATACAAGGATAAAACTAAGAGATGGCATGACAGGTAAATTTAGGACAGAGTGTTTGAACCCAGACAACTTGTTTTGCTATTTAATTTAAGGTTAAAGTTATTTCCAAGTAAATTGCAGTCTAAGTAGTCTGGGACTTTTGAGGTGGTGCAGATGACGCCTCATGGAGCAGTAGTGCTATGGAATAAAGAGAAGACAGAGAAGGTTTTGGTGAATGGATAACGTGTGAAGCATTATTGGGCAAATCATAAAGATAAGCACAATGTGTCCGTCAACTTTGCGGATGAGTGAGGCTGAGTTGATCGTGCCACGACATAAAATAAGGTGCTACGTAGGAGGAAACCCACAAATGTAATGTAATAGCATAGTTAATTTTTGTTTTAGTTGTAGGAAAGAAAAAATAACAAAAATATAAAAAAAATGTATCGTGCCACGACTAAAACTAAGGCGCTGAGTGGGAGGCAACCCACTTTTTCTTATGTTAGTTTGTTGTTTTTAGTTAAGCTTGCAGGAATGAGAAACAGGGAGATAAATGAGAGGTAAGTGAAACACTATTAGGAATGCATTCAGGTAAGTCACATGCTCCCTAATGAAAGGTGAAATAGTGAACACGAAAAAAAAGGGATGCAATATTTCCCCAACACTGTGTTTACATTTAATTTCTACACAAAATAATGCTAAATTCAGTAGCATCATGCGAATAGCGAGAGTCGAACACACTATTTTGATGCAATTCATCATGCATTGCACGTACTGTTTTGGAGCACTGCATCGTGCGTCGCACTCTCTCTCCATCTTATGACCTAATTCCAAATTTTAGGTCACACCATTCTCCCACCCCTTTAAATATCCCTTTAAATCCCAAATTCCCTTCATTTCTAAACCTAAAAGATCTTTGCCCCTAAATTCCCCTAAGAAAAAATCTCTCTTCTCGAAGTGTACTTTTCTTTGGTGACAAATATAAAGCCTTCATCTTCTTTCCATGTATTAAGGTAAGTACTTTTTGATCTACTTGTTAAGGTGAAAGAAATGCTATGATTAGTTTTAAGTGTTGAAGATTTTGTGAGATTTGTGCTTTGAAAATTTGATGTTACACTTTGTGATTTAGAAAACCTTGAGTGTTTGCACATTCATTAATGAAAGTAACTGCTATTTTACAAATTTTGTCGGTGATTTCATGTTGAAGAGTAGGGATGAAGGTTAATTTGTTGAACAATAAATGGTTGAAGTAGTTTGACCAAGAGCTGGTGCTAAGTGTTATGTGAATTTGTGCTTCCCATATGCATATATATTGTTGCTAGTAAATTATGGTCAATATGGTGATATACTATTCTATTACAATTATATCCTGATTAATGTGATGTGGTTAAAGTGGGAACAATGGTATGTCTTTTTGCTTAAAATAAAAATGTGCTCTCAGTAGGTAATATGTGTATCTGTTGTCTGAAATTATGAGGAATGGTGCACTTGTGTACCAATGTTAAGTCTTTCCAAATAAAATTTGTTTGATGAAGTGTAGAGTCCTAAATATATCACTAATTGAATGAAAGACAAACTATTCTGTGTTATTGCAATTGTGGGAGAAAATGTACTTGTACGGAACTGCTAAATGGGGGAAGTCTGAGTACCCTTGCATTCGTATCATACTCGTTACTAGCAACTAATTATGGGGTGGCCCAACCACCACACATTTGGTGTTTTCTAAATCAACATAATTGTTTTATTTGATATGGATGCATGCTTTGTGTGACAGGTATCATGCCGAACCGCCAACAGATAGGAAAAAATAAGGCGGGATCTTCTGAGCAAGCTCAAAAAAAAAATAGACAAGGTGCTAGTACATCTCAACCGTAGTTGATTCCATATGATGTACGGAGGATGTATGGTATTAGAGAGTTAATGGAGTCGGGACGCAAATGGTACACAGCTCATGATGAAATGAAGTACATTGCATATCAGTACATCAACAGGGAAAATTTACTCAAGGAATTTCCTAGCATGGTGCGCAGAATAGAAGGGTTGCATATACAGTTCTTGTTTGACCAACTTGCTGAGTGTAACTTGAGCCTAGTTAGGGATTTTAACGCTAACTGGGACCCATACGATAGGGATTCCAAAGTAAAAATCCACGGCCAGGTCATCACCTTTAATGCTCATACATTAAATGCACTCCTTGGGATGCTAGGAGTGGATACTAAGCCACTTAAGCTGATGTACATCAAACCACCATATGCTCACATCCACCATTTGTTATGTGGAACTCACTCAACTGTAAGGTGGATACAAAAAAAGCGGCATTCAGCTCAAACTATCGTTCAGCCATATGAATAGAGAGGCCCGAATATGGGCTAAGATTATCTATGCATGTTTACATCAGGCGACTCATATGACTAATGTGACACATGATAGGGTTTGTTTGATCTATGCTTTGATGCGGAATGATATTAAGGAGAATACCGGGAATGTGTTTTTATCTAGTATGAATAAAAACGGCTTTGTTCGGAGAATAGGTATAGTTTTAGGGGCCTATTGATGAGATTTCTGCACAACGAAGGTGTTGAAGAAGAGTCCATGGACAATCCGCCTCCAGTAAGCACTAAGCCCATTAATGTATCTCGTACTAAGGGGAGTGATGCCTATGGTTTGACACTGACTATGCCTGAGCGTCAGACTCGGACAGATGAGATCACTGCCTAAATATATGGGCTATAGATATTGCAGTTGCAAATTTGGGGGCACCCTGCCACTCCATAGGAAATTAAAGCGGTGGAGTTAGACTATCCACTTGGTCATCATGTGAGAACCATGCTATAGATAGGTCCTGATTTTGTGGATCTTGTTAATGATGGCATTCCTACAAATGAGGAGCAACTGTTGCAGTATTCAGAGGATGAGTTGGACTCAGGAGATGATGCTTGTGATGATCTAAATTCGGGTAATGATGCTGATGATGGCATATGATCAAGGAGTCCCTCCCCACTTTATACTACACTTATTTTGCAATCACTGGGACAGTGCTTCCTTTTTAAGTGTAGGGTGGTGGAACTCTCTCATTCCTTCTGCTATCCTTTGTTTTATGCTTTAGGGACAATTTTATCTTTATTTTTTGTTTTTGTTTTAATTTTTTTGAATGATTTTCTATCTATTCAGAATGTTATGTCTATAATAGTTAGTAACTCTATAAGTTGAAAATATGATGCAATTTGCCCTAAAGGAATTTTTCGCGTATTGTTTCAGTTTGAAGTATTTATTTTTGCCTTATTTTTGCACTCTTTGGCAATGTTAGTTTAACGTATTTTATTTTTTCCCTCCTTGGTAATTCAGTCATTGCTAGTTTCCCTCCCCTATGATATAAGGATGATGACCATCTTAAGGGGAGTAGTCTTTAAAAGCGGAGAATTGATAAGAACCCGATGACGACTTTTGAGAAATTCTGTATGTTGGGCCGGATATTTTTTAGTGACTTTAAATGAATATTCTTTTAAAACAAAAGTAAAATAATGAGTTATTTTTATATATTAAATTTCAATAGGTGTAATGCGATTTGATTGGCTTAATGTTGAATTTGACAAAGAACAAGATCGGGAACCATAAGGATCCAATTTGATTCCTTGCATGCATCGTGAGAGTGAGTAATTGTTTATATTATGCATGTATAGGATTTTCTAAAACTTATCCGGTGTGTTTACAAAGCGAAATAAATGGTGTTGGGTGTAGGTAGTGATTTAGGCATTTATTTGTTAGCCAAATTGTAAAGACTTTATTTACCTACCCTTATGCATATCCCTAGTTAGACCCATTGAGCCTATAGCCTAATTTCTTTGGTAGCATCATATCTAGCCAAAATCTTTTCTTTGATAGACCTTGATTCGATCCATAGCTCCTAAGCGCTTTAGTATAGATGAGATATAAGTAGGGAGGGTGAAATTAAAGTAGGAAAAAGGTGAAAGTGAAGCCCTAAAAAGGTTGTTATTTGTGTGTTTAATCGTGATGGTAAGGTGTTATAGAAAATTTGAAAGAAATTTCAATTTTTGGTAGCCTGGTTTTTGTTACAATGAACCTGTCTTCACCTTGGTCTATTTTGTACATTGTGCACCTCAACCAAGGCAAATAAATTCATTTGAGGGTGGCTATGATAGGGGTGTGTAACATTAAATGGGTGTGAAGAAGAGCTATGAATTGAATCCTGATGTAAAAGAAAAATACTCCTACCATAATTTTTGTTAATGTGCTTAATAAAGTAGGGGTGAAACGAATGATGTGTGAAGGTAATGAAGTGGAAATTGGGTTGATAGAATATGAGTTCAACTAAATATTGACATGTATTAAAGTGCTTAGGGAGATTAGTCTCTATTCCCAAAATAGTTCCTACCCGTCCCTTAGCCTACATTACAACCATGGAACACCTAATTGATCCTGCATTTCAACATTCGACTATTAGTGGAGTAGTACACTAAGGGCAAGCTTATGGTTCATTGTCTATCATGTATGAATTCTTTGTTGAGAGTGAGTGATTGAATATTGATACTCTTCTTATGAGAAATATTATAAAATTATGAGTGGTATGGGGAACTTTCTTGTTGTGAGGGTGCATGCGGATGAAAGTCTGGGTTACTTATTATTGTTTGATTGAGTTATTTGGTTAAGTTTGCCAACAAATCGGATGCCACTATTGAGATGATGTGATTTGAAACACTTTGTCTATGTGCATTAAAATATTTTCGACATGTTTTAAGATGAGTCATTGCTATAAGTTATAAGTGCCCAACGCAAGCATAACTCTTAGGTTGTGATGTGAAGCTTAATTAGGTATTATGTTTGTGATTGTTCGAGGAAGAACAAGGTTCTAAGTGTGGGGTGGTTATCTTGGGCTTATTTATATGTCCGAGCTCTAATATTCATCCATAATAGTCCTAGTTTTATGAACTAAAATATGTATTTTAATTGTGTTTAGTGTACAATTGCATGATATGAGCTAATGGACATGATTAGTGATGCAGGATAAATTATTGATGCGTTTTTGCTAAATTGGATGCACAATGGGAAGGACATGATGATTGACGTTGTGAGTTGATTAGTTGGAGTATTATGGACACTGGAAGGAGTCGAAAAGCATGTTCGAAGATTTAGATTTGGTAGCGGGGCAACGAGCTGAAAGGAATGGAATTTTTTCCTTAGAAAACTCTGTGAAGACAATTTCCAGTAGGGGCATGCTATTAGCGTGCGTTGTATGTCCTATTTCAGGGGTTTCAAAACTTAACGTAATTCTTGAAGACAAATTCCAGTGGGAGCATGCGATTTGCGTGTGTCACGTGCTCCAGTACAGGGGTTCTGTGCCTTAGCTTTTTAGAGACAAATTCCAGTGGGAGCATACGATTTGGGTACGTCGCATGCTTCACTTCAGGGATCCATTGCCTTAGAATAATATAAAGAGCTAAATTCCAGTGTGTGCATGCATTTTGTGTGTGGCGCATACCCCACTGCTGTGAACTGCATCATGCAATACACGTTCTAGTACTCCGAGATAAAGCATGTGATGCATGTTTGACTTTACTCATGAAAATTTTGGCCCAGTATCAAAAGAAAATGTGACTACAATTTCAAGTTCTAGTACTCCGAGATAAAGCATGCGATGCATGTTTGACTTCACTCATGAGAATTTTGGCCCAGTATCAAAAGAAAATGTGACTACAATTTCAAGGACTCTTGTCAAACATAGCAGTGGCAGAAAAGCATAAAATGCTCTCTTTTAGGGTTCTTAGACATTCTTTTAAACTTCTTTACTTCAAAATTTCATCTTGGTATGATTAATTATATATTTTGGATGTTGAATTCAAACATAAGTGGCTAAACACCCTTGTTCTAGGGTTGAGGCCAAGAACATGATTACTCTTTGCTATTCTTTATCGTAGTTTCTTTTTGGATTATCATCTGGGTTGTTCTTAAATTTTTAAGCTTACTATTTTGATGAGTGGCCACCATTGAAATAAATCTATATTTTTATGTGAATCCGGGAGGAGAATCGTAGGATAGAACAAAGAAATTATGAAGCAAGGTTCTTATCCTTTTATGACATAAGGGGTTTGAATTAGCATCTAGGATAGGGATATACCTATAAGCCTTGCTTGGTTCAATTGCAAGAAGATAACTTTATGAATCTAGATGAATGGCTCCATCTCTGTGGGAGTTGTAGTTGCAATATTCCATAGATAGAAGATTTGAGGTTGGAAAACCAAGATTGTAGCATAAACCTTGCGAATCAACAACCCGATAACCAATTAAACTGCGATAAGAATAGAGATTTGTATGATTGTTCGAAATGCCTCAACCTTGGAATTCTCATCATTACTATTTACAACTGTGCTTGCTTTACGATTGTCACAAATTGTTATTTCTTATTTATTAATTTACATTTTTATTTTTAAATTCTAAATCATCTTGATACTTTGCATCACTTAATACTTCATTGTCTAAAACTAAAATTTGGTTGAATTTCTAGTTGCTTAGTCCTCGTGGGAATGATATCTGACTGTCTAAATCACTATATTACTTGTACGATCACGTGCACTTGCATGTGCATTTGAGTCGCAACACCCTACATCCAGTGTAGGAACTGATCAACCCCCTGAACATAATACCCTAAAGGGGACTAGTTCCATCTCTAGTCAACCCACTACTCTTAGATCTAGATGGAAGTATCAATCCTTCCATCCTATTGATAATCTCATGTCTCCTCTGAACTCTGGTATGCAAACAAGGAACAGAGCTAAAAAACTTTGTGTTTTATGTGCATTATAATCACAAATTGAACCCAAAATGTAAAAAAAGCATCAAAGGATACAAATTGGATCATTGTTATGCAAGAAGAACTCTATCAGTTTAAATGAAGCAAGGTTTGGCATATGGTCCCAAAACCTTCAGACAAAACTATCTTTGGCACCAGGTGGGTGTACAAGAATAAGACAGATGAATATGGGAATACTATCATGAACAAGTCTAGGCTGGTTATGCAAGGCTATAACCAAGAATAAGGTATAGATTATGATGAAACATTTTCTCCTATGGAAAGAATGGAGGCAATTCAAAGTTTTATTGCCTTTACCTCTTACATAGAGTTCAAGCTATTTCAGATGGATATGAAGAGTGTTTTCTTAAATAGCCTTCTCAAGGAAGAAGTGTTTGTCAAGAAGCCGCTAGGGTTTGAGAATGTTGTTTTACCTAATCATGTGTTTAGGTTGGACTAATCCCTCTACGATTTGAAGCAAGCTCCCTGGGCTTGGAATGAAAGATTGTCCAAGTTCCTACTTGATAATGGGTTCAAGAGAGGAAAAATAGATAGCATACTGTTTCTAAAATCCAACAAAAGAAATCTTCTTATTGTTTAATTCTATGTGGATGATATCATATATGGAGCCACCACCAGCTCTCTTTGTGATGATTTTGCTAGACTAATAAGCAATGAATTTGAAGTAAGCATGACGGGAAAACTAAACTTCTTTCTTGGGTTATAGATTAAGCAAGGGGTATCTGCAACTACTATATTCCAACAAAAGTACATTCAAAAGTTGCATAAGATATTTCATATGGAGGATACAAAACCTATTGACACTCTCATAGGAACCTCCTCCAAATTGGACCTAGATGAACCTAGTCCCTTTGTAAATGAAACTATGTATAGAGAATCATTAGTTCTCTTCTCTATGTAACTGCTAGCAGGCCTAATATTGATTTTAGTATTAGAATATGTGTTAGGTTCTAAAAAAGTCCAAAAAAAGTCTCACTTGAAGGTAACTAAGAGGATTTTGAGATATCTCAAGGAAACTCCTAACTTGGTTCTCTTTTATCCTTCTGGTGACTATTTTGACTTAGTTGGATTTGCTGATGTTGACTATGTTGGGTTCTTAGTAGATAGAAAAGCATTTTTGGAATGGGTCATTTCCTAGGATCATCCTTGATTTCCTGGGGTCCCAAGAAATAGAACTCAGTGGCTCTCTCCACTGCTGAAGCTGAATATATTGCAGTTGTATCATGTTGTGCACAACTTAAATAGATCAAACAATAGCTTGAAGGCTTTAGCATTCTCACAGATTGTGAGATGCACAGCATATTGATGTTAGACATCACTTCTTGTGAGATAATGTTGAAAAGGGATTGATTAAGATGGTTTTTTATAGCACTGATGACCAGATTGCTGACATTTTTACTAAAGCACTTGGTAGAGAACTTTGTAAAGAAATAGGTCAGGGCTGGGATTGATGAGTCCAAGTTGAATGGCTGTTACTCCTCTTTCTCCTTATGTTATAGCAATAATTTGGTAGGTAGGTATCTAGGTTAGGTAATTTATCTATGTCTAACTCATTCTTATATCTCTTGCAGATATACACCCATGGTAGTGAAGAAATGATAAGGAGAAAACCAAAATAGCTCAAGTATTATAGACCTTAGTGTCCTCTGAACATTATGTGGGGACCAGGTACCTATTCAGGTTTGAATCATACTCCATTCTGGACTTGAGGCCATAATTTTTCTCTACTCCATTATGCAGTAGTGCCTTATCCTTGTAACTCTTATTAAAGTCTTGCTCATGGTTCCCTTGTTGCTGGGCATTTACCAAAAAAAGTTTATTAGTGTTATTGGTGGTGTCTATATTTATGTATGTATCACCAAGGGTGGGGGAGGTTTTCTCTTCCATAGAGTTCTTTTCTCTCTTCAGAGCACTAATTTTCTTTTTTTCTCTTTTCTTGGGCCTTTATCTATATGGTGTATGATACTACTCCTAGTCCCTGCATGAGCTTTCTTGATGCTTCTTTCTATTTTTCTTCTCTACTTTTCCTTACTCATATCGATGTAGCCTCAATGGTTATGAGTTAATATTTTTGGCTTATCTATGGTTGGTTTACTGCCTATCCTCTTTGATGATACCAAAAAGGGGGAAAGTTGAGGTAGCTGAGGTAGTGTGCATTGATGTAGCTAGTTAGGGGGACTATTTAATGGGGTTGTCTTTGGGCTATGTGTCTGATGAGGATATGTGGGGTTTTGTATTTAGGAGGCCTATGGTTTATGTTATGTCTATCAGGATAGGTTCTCTCACTCAGCGGGAACTTAATGCTTATTAATAGGGGGAATAAGGTGTAGGATGCTTATATACTTATAGGCATCAGTGATAAGGGGGTAATTGGTTGAGGTAGCAAGTAAAGGTTGTTGATTGTGTTGTTGAGGTGTAGATTGTGTTGTGTATGGATGTGTTGAATGTCTGCTTAGGTTTGTCATCATCAAAAGGGGGAAATTGTTAAGTCCTTAGTTTTGATAACTGACAATATATAGATTGTATGTTGGGGCCTATTTACTAGAGTTTTTTGTGTCAAAGTTATTAAGAATTAAGGAATAGGTTGGGTTCACCTATTACTGTCACGAACAACAGTTACATATGACACAAAGCACAAAGTTGTGGGAAAAGCTGCTTCCATTATTCTGCTGCAACCAATATGATTTCTCCTAGGCTTTCTTATGTCACAAGATATGTTTCTCATCTTTCTCAACAAGAAAACCAATGCTTTCATATTCTCAAAAGTAAAAATCCTCTGAAGCCGAAGGCAAAGTCTATGAACTATGGCAGAAAACTGGTTGTTCATTGAGTTGTATTTTTGTTTCCTTGTTGTAGTTGAGTATTTGTGTATTATTTTTAAACTTTTCCCTACACTTTCTTATGATTATTGTAGGTGTTGGGTGTAACTCCTTTCCATTGTAATCATCTAGAGTCAAGTGATTTTTCAAGCTAGAGTTAGCTTGTGAAGTCCAGTCAGAGTTAGCTGGAGGCTGAAACAGTAGAGGTACTGCTTGAGTTTCCTTGTAATAGAGGTATTTCTAGGGATCAAAGGATTAGGAGGTTAATCATGGGAGTATATATTCAAGAACTTTACTTGAGTATAGTGGAGCTTAGAAATCCTGGAGGAAAAGTGTGGTTTTTCTCCCTTGAGCAAGGATTTTTCAAGTAAAAACCTTGTGTCCACTATTTACTTTAATCTTGCACATCGTAGTTCTTACATCTCTTGGTTTTTGTGTGTGTGTCTATCTGGGAATAGGTTCCTGAGCTGAGGAGCTACCCACCCCTATCTTTTAGTCTACGCTAGAATTGTATAATTATGTGAAAATACATAAAAATCTTCCCTACCACTACAAAGAGGAGTGACCCAAACCAACGGTAAAATTCTTAACCAACATCAAAAAATATATTTTTGAGCTCATTATCTTATACCAAAATTCTCGATATAATAACTTAGGAAAAAATTATATATGTAGTAAATATTCCTTTAAAATGTAAGGTTAAATTTTCACGGCAATCTGTAATATCCCTCTCTATTATTTCTTGAATTTTCATGCTTTTTCTGCATTTAGAGTGTTTCCATAGCTGTCTCAAGTCATTTATGACTTGTTGGGACTGACAGTTCATTTGATTTTTAGAGTCAATTCTCTATTTTGGAGATCCCACTATTAAGAAAAAAGTATCAGTCCTGAAGTATAAATCAATGGTCTTGGATGACACTTCTAATAGTTTTGTTTTCTTCAAAATGTCAATTTTAGAATAAACAGACCCTGGTTTTGTGTCCCGAGGCTTTCAGACTCATTTTGGGCTATTTGGTGGATTTTTGCTAAAATAGTCCTTTGGTTGTAGGGCCCACTTACGACCTCCGATGGAAATTTTAATGGTGTCGTCGAATCAAAAATGAAAAATTTTGTAAGGTAGCATAGTTCATTGGCATTCACGAAATAAAAACAAAATATCGAGGGTCGAATCAAAAACTTGACAAGTAGCCAAAGTATTAATACTGGTGTCTACCATAAATGGCCTAAGCGTTTGTGAGGCCTTGGTTGAATTTGTGAACGTCAAGGATTCTTGACCTCTACATTTGTAATCCATCCTTCACATTGGCGAAGGATCAGCTACCCGACCAGTCCAAGCCTCTTCTTTGCGATTATAGTAGACCATCCGCATTTGCAAAAGTCTATCTAGGTCAGTCTCTGCATTTGTGGCAAGGGCATTTATGGTAGGGGTCCCACATTCCCAAAGAGGGACCTTTGGCCACATTAAATGCATAAGATCTTGATTTGAACTTACTTATTCCAAGTCCAAACACCATTAAAACCCTGGGAAGCTTTGAAATAGTGGGAGATTAATTATTGGGTGTTAGGAGTGAGTTGGTAACTCCATTATGCTTATTTACTCATCTTTATTTTCTTAATTTTCCATGGAATTCTAGTTTAATCCTTCTATTTAAATGTAAGTCCCTGGATTATTTTGCAGACTATTTTGTGGATGAATTGTGCTTGGATTCCGTCTATTTTTAGGGTAAATAATCCTTGAGCATAGAGGGATACATTGACAGCTTCAATTTTGTGATTTCACAAGTGATCCCCATATGGGATATTTAGTTTAGTTTTTGACCTAGAGTATTTATGCGTATTTTGGTTATGAATAATATCACCCTAATGTGTAGATTATTATTTTGATAGAGTGTCATCATTTGGAGACTTCTTAGAAGGAAAAGCTCTGGAGTAGAGGTTCTTGCGAACTTGCAATAACGTCCAGGTAGGTTAGGCTTACTTTTCTACTTGGCCGAGCTTTATTATGGTATTATTTTAGTATTATGCTATCTATGAGTAGGTATTTACGACTTGGTTAATGATTTAGTATTTATGATTAAGTTAAACTATTAGGGGCCTTTTTGTAGAATTTGGCCTAGTCATTCTTCTCATTGGTATTTCTTCATACCTTAGAACTAGTTAGGATTTATTTAGTACCTTGGGATTGAATTGTGAGATTTAGTCTAGGTTTGGGTAGGTACTTGACTTAGTATGAGATTTTGGGACTACTAGCAGGCTTCGCCAGCCCTTTCTTTAGGTCAATTGTCTAAATTAATTCCTTGTAGACCTTAGAGGCCTTCATTCGTCACCTTAATCTAAACATTGATCCTTAGGATGACTTAGTCAATTAATGAGCTTTTGTTAGATTTGATACTCAAGGTAGAATAGTATTTGACCCTTAAAATCTTATCCTTAGACATAATGATTAAAACCCGCAGAAATTTTAGATTTGATCACCCTAATTGGGAATTTAGCACTAATTAGACTTAAGAGAAGCCATAACCTTGGATTGTCACTATTTTTGAATTACTTACTAGGTCCAATTCATGTCTGCAAATTATGATTTAAATGCGATACTTTTCTATCATTATCCTATTCTCTAAGCCTTATTCAAGTCCAGCATTTATGTTCAGGGAAGAGTTTTAGGTACATTGTACCGATGGTTCACTTTATGCTATTATTATAGATAAATCCATCTTTGTATTATAGTATTCCTTTTTTGTATCTGTTGGGTGTTGAAGGGCTCAGTTGGGTTATTCCTCTTTTGTTTATGCCTTATGGGCTTATGGAGGCCCAATTGGGTTGTAGTTAGACTTCTTTAACTTTTGAGTTACTTATTTTCAATATTTATAATAATCGCCCAATTTGGAGAACTATTTCTATTTATGCCTCTTATTTCTGACTTTAGTTTACATTCTCACATTTTATTATAGTCTTACTGTAATTTAGGTCAATCGGCGTATGATGCTTAATAATTGCCCATATTTTTGGTACTTAAATTCACTTTTGAATATTTTCTCTAATGCAGATCTGAGTATGAGACACCTTCATTGATGTTATCTTCAAGCTTGTTGCTTCTTCAAAGATAAGGTGGGATTTCAGAGCTCGGGGCTGATCCTTTCTCCTTCTATTGTTTTTCATAGTCTTTTTATATATTTTGAGATTACTTGTATATTTTAGACTGTTTAGTACTCTATTTTTGACCTAGTGTCTCTTTAACCTACATTACTAGTTTATAGGTATACTCTTTTGTATATTTTACTCTTTTTCCTCTAGTATGATAGCATTTATATATATATATATATATATATATATATATATATATATATATATATCATTGCTTATTACTTCTATTGCAAGCCTATATTACTTATTATCCTATCTTTTGTTGTTTACCCCATTACTTGTTATTTTGGACTATGGTTTGGCTTACCTACTGGTGTGTTAAAGTAGATGCCATCATGACCTAAGAAATTGGGTTGTGACAAATTGGTATAAGAACCTAGGTTCACTTGTATTTTTGGTGTAACAAAAAGCGTCTAGTAGAATCCCACAAATCCGTACGATGACGTTCCTATCCTATCTTTGGGAGGCTATCGGATATTCTTAGGAAAATCATACCATTTTTGTTCATTTTTGTGCGTTTAGTCTATAGTGGTTCCTAAATTCTTATTTGTTTCACTGATTTGCAGATGACTAGGATGTGGGATATGACGGTCAGGGGCGGACACCCTTAGCCTGAAGATATGACACTAGTTAGAGGTCAAAGTCAACCTAGATGTCGAGGGCAGGATAGAGATGCGGCACCAACCAGCGGTCAAGACAGGGAGCCTTCACTTGACCCTATTATAGCTCCTAAGCCAGAGGTAGCTCTAGATGTGTCATGACTCGATTTACGAGTCATAGTGGCACCTACTTTACCCCTCCAGTAAGTAAGCCAAATCATAGCCCAGAGCTATAAGAAATGGTCTAACTTGATGCAAATGGCCTAAAAGTCGAAAAATCAACATTTAAAGAGGTAAAACAACAATAAGCAGTCATAATAGTCTAATAGATAGATAAAAGAGAAAGAACCATCCCAAGACACAGTGACATCGGTACAATAGCTACTACAAATGAACCATAAGTACTGAATAGTCGAATATAATCTGTCTTGAAAATAAAAGACTAGAATAGATAAGAAGAAGGAAAAAGGGTATTTCTGACTCTAAGATCACACCTAATCTCCAAAATCAACCCTGCACGAGCATCACATCAATGGCGGAAACTAGAACTCAAATCTACACCAAAAAGGTATAGAGGTTTAGTATGAGTACCAAAACCATGTGTACTCAATAGGCATCATCAGCCGACTGATCTTAAACATGATATAAATACAATATGATACAAGATAAAGTAAACTATGTCGAAGTAATGGGGAAAACCTGGAAATAAGCTCCAACACTATTGTAAATGAATAAATAAATAAAAAAATCTAGAATAGTAACATAAATATCACATAGCTATAACTACAAAATTGGCCCCCATAAGTCAATAAGTGCAGAAAAATAAATAACCCAACGCAGGCCATCATAAGCCTGGAGGGTACAATCAAGGAGAGTAAATGACCCAATAACCATAAATTACCAACTATAATGCCATAACCAAGAATTCATCCAAACAATATCATATCATAAATAACTCCGAAATGTTGTACTTGAATCAAAACTATATAGTGTCATCATTATTATCATCATTTGTCAGACTTGAACCGAAACTCATAGCATCAACATCATCATCAAATGTAGGACCTGAACCAGAACTAATATATATATATGTCATTGTCGTTATCAATTGCCTTAACTCAAACCAAAACTCATATATCATTAGACCATATCAAAAGACCATGTAAATAAATCATAATCATAAGCCATATCACTAAATCACAATAATTTCCCACCAAAACATACCTAAAATTAGCACTAACATTCAACTACCAAACCAGCATGATCAATAAGAATCTAATCTCTTCAAAGTCTCAAAATAAGCATTAATAAAGGGTATATCATGCATAATTAAGTCTACAAAAGTTAACAAAAGTCTTGTCCTAAGATGGGACAGAGGGGCCCACTTCAAATATTCAAAATCCATTTTTATGCAAATTTTATCCCAAACTAGGCTATGATATCTAAATTCATTTCTAGATGTGAAATATGCCATAACTAGCCCCAAGGTAGAAATTATCCCTAAAACATGAGTGAAAAAATCAATTACGCCTAAATTACAATTTCAAGATAGCCTAAACAGTCCAACTAACCCTAAATATTTTCAATCTCACCTCCAACACCCAAAACCCACCTTATATTAGTATGACATCATAATCTTACTACAAAAGAGCTCAATCTATAAATAGAGAAAACCTAGCCTACCTGAACACCAAAGAAAAGCCTAAAGAATTTTCTAAACCACCAGTTTCCATTTTTTAGAAGCTTTTGCAAGATACAACGCTATAAAAATTACAATTTGCTCTTCAAAATGAGAATAAAGATACCCATATTACACTATTATGCTTCGGGTCCAAAATTATGTAAAAACTTCATGTAGGTCATATTTGCGAAATCACACTTTTAAAACCAACACAATATCCCTCAATGCTTCAAGGAATATTTACCCTAAAAAATAGATAAATTTTGAGATCTAACGATGCTACAATCAAGCCACCAATACTTTAGGGATTTTAGAAAAAGATGGAGGAATAAACCATGAAATTAATGGAATATTACCAAATATTCAATGAAAATTGCGTAAATTTAACTATACAAAAGCCCCACAATCACTCACAATAGATTTTCTCAAGAATTTCAACTTTTTCGATCTCAATTTTCTAAAGAAAGGTTTAAGAATGGTGAATCAGGATAAGTGGGGTATTTATACGCTTCTCGGGTATGTGAATGTCTCTTAAGTGGAAATTGGACTGCTTTAGTGGCAGGGGATAAAGCGCCTAGCTGATCACTAAAGTGGTACCTCACCTACATGGTTGGTTTCTAAGTCGGTCGATTGGCGCTAAAGATACTAGTGCTTTAGTGGCCAACTATCCGCTAAAGAGGCACTTTCTAATTTGGTCACGGTTGCTAAAGCACCCTCCACTAAAGTACCAAAGTCCTCTTTAGCAGTCACACCAAATTTTCTTGAATCAGCCGGAGACTTAGACTATTTTTTATTCTCCGCCAACTCCTCAAAATTCATTTGGAATCCCGTATGTGAAAAAAACTATTCTACCCTATTAAATTCAATGTTCTCAACTCAATGGCGCATTAAAAATTTCTATCCGAGGTTGTTTCAACAAAAATTGGATCGCACACCCATGTGCCATTTTTATTTACTTTTGGCGAATAGCTTGAAATGAGTCTAGGAGCCTCAGAACCTAAACCAAGGGTCCACTTAGCCTAAAATTGGCATTTCAAAGCTGTTTTAATAGTTATAATTAAAATGCAAGGTTGTTTGACTGAAGTTCTTACCCGGTAGCTAATTTGAACCAACGAAGGCTTCAAAATAGAGAATTAGCTCTAAAAAACAAATGAATTGCTTGGTTATTCAAATGTCAGTTCCTTCAAGTTATAAATAACTTTGGGTATCTATAGGAAAGATCTAATTGGAGAAAATGAATAGAAATATAGAAAATAATATGGAGGGTCATTACAAGATGTCCAACCACCCTAGTTACTAGTGATCTAAGGGGCCCAGGCCTCACTAGGTCTTCTATATTCCTCTATTATTAGAGATGATTTTATTTAATTATTGGGATTAGTATATGGTACACCCTACGATGAGGATAAGACAGCATCCTAGATTGGTGGTGATTAATGGGCAAAGCCTACAGTTATAGAACCCAGAGTAGAGGTTTCCCTAGAATTGAAAGTTCTATAATCAGTAGTAGATTAGATAGTTGTGACTGTCGAGGAGTAGAAAATATTGGGAAAACTTCTGAGATGGACTCTACCTAGGTTTGAAAAGACCCTAGGTAAGGATGCATTTGAGTTACTCATTAGTTGCGAGGAGAGGATCTATAAATTAGGTCTGGTAGAGGCTTGTAGTGTAGAATACACCACCTTATAGTTTGATCGAGTAGATAGACAATAGTAGAGAGGTTACATGGATTCTTAGCCAATTATATCTCCACCTATGACATGGACTCAATTCTTTGAGGCATTCTAAGATAAGTATATGCCTCACAGCCTGTGCTCGTACCTGAGGGATCAGTTTATTGGTTTGCATCAGGTCTCTACAATAGTTTTTGAGTATGAGACAAGGTTCCATGAGGTTTCTAGGCATTATAGTATGATCCTACATATCCAGTATGACCAAATTTGATGTTTTATCTGAGGGCTAAGACTTTCTCTTCATAGGGCCACTCAGAGTCTAGTTGTTGGTGGTAGGACTTTCTTAGATATCTATGAGTATACTCAAACTATGAATGATATGCATCACGAGGCCTCAAGTGGTAGTGATAAAAGGATGTATCAGTAGGACAGTTACAATGGGATCCACAGTGGCTCAGGATTTAGAGGTAAAGTTTTTTAGGGTAGGTAACCTCAACGCCAGTCTTATCAGCTCCAAGGTCAATCTAGTTGGCCCGTTCATGTAGCATTTCAAATTACTGATAGGTTTCAGCTCATTTATGGTGACTATAATGGTTTAAGTAGTGGCTAGTCCTTGAAAGGTGCACAGTCAGGGTCTCAAGCTGAGTTGTCCATCCCAAGTTAGTCAGACCTTCAAGATAGAGTAAAGTACTTGGTTCATGTTATAATTATGAGCATCGCTCATTTCTCTAGAGAGTGACTCGATGTGGGATGGTTAATCCTGTAGCATAAATATATAGCCAATCATATCAACTAGCTCCAGCTAGGGGTGGTGCTCAAGGTTACAAGGGTGGTCACATGGTTCTTGAGGAGGCATACAGGCCACCAACACAGGCGGTTTGATCGGTACCCAGGCTTCGGGTGGATAAAGTCACTTTTATGTTGTACCTAGTAGGTCAAAGGTGGAGTCTTCAAATGTTCTTATTACATATATGATTTTACTATGCTATTATCCAGCTGCTACTTTATTTGATTTAGCATCTGCTTAGTCATATGTTTCTATTTATTATGCACCACTATTAGAGTTTTCTTGGGATCATTTAATAGTGCCATAGTGTGTAGGTACTACTATGGGTGATTCTTTAGTAATAGATTGGGTTTATAAATCATTTGTAGTGTCCATTGGAGATTTTAATACTCAGGCCACTCTTATTATGCCATATATGGTGGATTTTGATGTGATTCTAGGAATGGACTAGTTATTCCCTTACCTGCAGTCTTGAATTATTTTTGCAAGACCATTACCTTAGTCATGCATGTCATACCCCAACTATGTGCTAGAGTTCTTTTAGACACACACTAATGGTGATTATTTCTTATCTTCGAGTTAGTGGATTGATGGCAAGGGATTGTGAGTCATACCTTACCTATATTTGTGATATTAGTGCAGAGAGTTATTTTGACTCTATTTCTTTGGTCTGTGAGTATTTTGATGTTTTCCCTACCAACCTACCTAGCCTTTCTCCTATGTGTGATATTGAGTTTTTAATTAACCTCGATTAAAAAACCCAACCTATATCCATGGAACCTTACCATATTTCTCCTAATAAACTAAAGAAGCTAAATTCTCAGTTTCAGGATCTTTTAGGTAAGGGTTTCATCAGATCGAGGTATACTATATTAGGTTCTCTCATTCTATTCATGAAGAGAAAGAATGGTTCTATGCTCACGTGTATCAACTACATGTAGTTGAATAAGGTGACAATGAAGAATAAGAAACATATGCCTCATATTAGTGATTTATTTGACCAGTTTCAAGGTGCGATATTATTTTCTAACATTAATGTGAAATCTAGTTACCATCAGTTAAGGATTCAAGCAGAGGACATCCCTAAGACACCCTCCAAGACTCACTATGGCCATTATTAGTTCTTAGTGATGTCTTTTGTGCTAACCAACGTTCCAACAGAATTCATGAACTTGTGAACTGCATTTTTAGGCATTATCTAGAATCTCTGTGATTATTATCATTGATGATATCTTTGTCTATTTAGGGAGTAGGGAGAAGCACGAGCAACATATGAAGACTGTGCTCCACACTTTAAGATATCATAGTCTTTTTGCCAAATTCTTAAAGTGTAAGTTTTGGATAGAGTCTGGCATTTTTAGGACACAAGTGTCTAAGGATGGCATTATGGTGGATACGGCATAGATTGAACCTATTCATGACTAGTCCAAACTGACATCTCTGATTAAGGTCCACTGCTTTATTAGTTTGGCAGGCTACTATAGGCAGTTTGTCTAGAGATTTGTTAGAACTGCAACAGCCTATGACCAGATTGACTAGGAAGGAGGTTCAGTTGTAGTGGTCCAATGAGTATGAGTCGAGCTTTCTGAAGCTCAAGTACTTTCTTACTTAAGCTCTTATTTTGATATTTTCATTTGAGGATGATGGGTTTATTATTTATTATGATGCTTATGGTGTTGGTTAAGGGTGTGTTTTGACGCATCAAAATTAAGTTATTGAATCTGCAATGAGACAGATGAAGATGCATGAGCGCAACTACCCTAATTATGACTTGGAGTTAGAAATGGTAGTTTTTTTCCGTAAGATGGAGCCATTGCTTGTGTTGTGTTAAGGTGACATATTAATTGACTATCGTAATCTTCATTACATTGCGACTCAGAAAGAGCTTTAATTCAAGACAGCATAGGTAGATTGAGGTACTGAAAGACTATGATATATCGATTCTACACCATTCAGGCAAGGTAGATATTGTAGTTGATGCCTTAAGTTGGAAAGGGTGAGTAAGGGTAGCATGGCCTTTATTATAGTTTCAGAGTAACCATTGGCCATGGACATTTAGTCCTTAGCCAACATGATGATTTGTCTTGTTATTTCTGACCCTAGGAAGATTTTTTCTAGTGTTAATGCTAGAACTACCTTAATGGATAGGACTGGGGGCAGACAGTATAAGGATAGTAGATTTTGTTACATTTCTTATTAGGTGCTGAGAGGTGAGTCTAGGAGGGATGCCTTAGCTTCTTAGGACATTTTAAGATTTAACAATTGCATTTTTTAAGGGTTAGAGATTGGATTCAGTTTATACTAAAAAAGCTAATAGTTATAAATATTTTATTCACCCTAAGACAGCTAAGATGTATAGAGATTTGAGACATCATTATTGGTGGAGTGGTATGGAGAAGGATGTAGTGGAATTTGTATCCTGATATTTTTAATGTCAGTAGGTAATGGATGAGTATATATATTAGACTTGGTGGCTGATTCAGAGACTACCCATTCCTGATTGAAAGTGGGAGCGGAAAACTATTGACCTTTTTAATCATTTTCCGCACTCTTCTCGTGGTTCTAATAGCATTTGAGTCATCTTAGATCAATTGACCAAATCTTCTTATTTCATCCCTTTTTAGACTATCAGTGCTAAGAGATTATCTGGTATCTATATTCAAGAAGTAGTTTGCCTTCATAGGGTACCCATGTCTTTTTTTCAACTAGAGGCTCTCATTTCACTTCTTGCTTCTATGGGACTTTTTAAGATGATTTTGGTACTCCAGTTGACCTAATCATCGTTTTTCAACCCTAGAATAATGGATACTCAGAGTGGACTATCAGGTTTTGGAGGGTATGCTCCATGTATATGTTATGGACTTTGGTTATTAGTTGGAGCAAAAATTAGCTTTAGCAGAGTTTGGTTATAATAATAGCTTTCATTTGAGTAATTTGATGGCACCAGTTGAGGTGTTAAATTTTAGGCATTACTGATCTCTAATTAGTTGGTTTGAAGCTTCAGAGGTTAGGCCTCATAGTACCAATTTTCCTCGTGAGACTTTAGACAAAGTTCAACTTATTCAGGATAGGTTATGGGCAGCTTAGAGTAAGCAAAAGTATTATGCTAATAGTAGACTTCATGCTTTGAAGTTTGGAGTTGGTGACCAAGTTTTCCTTTGAGTATCTTCCATAAAGGGTGTGATGGGGTTCAAAAAGAGGGGCAAGCTCAGCCCTAGGTATATTTTTTCATTTGGGATACTTCGTACAGTTGGGAGGTAGCTTATGAGTTGGCCTTTCCTCCAGACTTTTCAACCATCGATCTAGTTTTTATATATCTATGTTCTGATACTATATCCCATATACATCTCACGTGCTTTATTGGGATTCAGTTCAGTTAGATGAGAGGTTGACCTTTTTGGAAGATCCAAATGCCATTTTAGCTACTAATGCTAGGCAAATGCGTTTTAGATATATTGTAGTGGTAAATGCTTATTAAATACACCATCCAACCAAGGAGACTACCTGGGATATCAAACATGAGATACGAGCCCAGTACCCCCACTTGTTTGAGTCTTCAGGTAGTTTTTTATTCTTTATTTTTATGGATGAAAGTCATTTTAGTAGTGGGTATTGTAATGACCTTTTAGTTCAATTCTTGCATTTTTGTGACTGTTTTATGTTTAGAGCTTTCCCATAGCTGCCCAATCATTTATGACTTATTGGGACAAAAACTTTGGTGATCGAGCAGTTTATTTTATTTTTGGAGCTCATTCCCTATTTTGGAAATTTCACTTAAAAAGGGGTATCAAGCCTGAACTTTAGGAAAATGGACTCGTATTCCAATTCAGACATTTGTGTTATCTCCAAATGTCAATTTAGGTTAGGGAAATCCTTGGTTCGGGTCCTGAGGCTTTTGGACTTAATTTTGGCTATTGGATGAATTTTGGATAAAATATCGCTTTGGGTATGGGGCCCACTTTTGATCGAAACAACCAACAACAACAACAACAACAAACCCAGTATATTCCCACATAGTGGGGTCTGGGAAGGGATTGATCGAAACAACCTCAGATAAAAAAATTTATGGTGTCATTAAATTTGAAATGCCAAATTTGGTGGGGTAGCATAGTTCATTTGCATTCATGGAATTTCAAATGAATCTTAAGGACCCGATCGAAAACTTGGCAACTCATCCAAGTTGTTGATGTTGGTGCATATGGTGCAGTCCATAAATGGCATTCACTTTTACAAAGCCTTGGTTTCATTCATGAATTTCAAGGATTCCTGACCTCCACATTTGCGGTCCTACCTTCGCATTCTTGAAGGATCAACTGGATGACCGTTCCAAGCCTTTCTTCATGATCGTGATGGATTAACTGCGTTCAAGTAAGTTTGGGTCAGTCTCTGTGCTCACAGCATGGCTTTCGCATTCACGTAAAGGGACCCTTGCAGTATTAAATATGGAAAATCCCAATTTCATCTCATTTATTTAGATTCCGAACACCATTAAAAACCCTATAAAGCTTAGAAATTATGGTAGATTATTTACTAGGTGTTGGGAGTGAGTTGGAAACTTCATTGCGGTCATTCCCTTATTTTTATTTTCGTAATTTTCTGCTTGAATTCTAGCTTAATTCTCCAAGTTAACTGTAAATACCTATATTACTTTGTAGGCTATTTTTTAGATGATTTGAGCTCGGACTCCACTGATTTTGTAGGGTAAGTGATCCTTAAGTTTAGAGGGACACATTGACGGCTTCAATTTTGTTATTCCACAAGTGAGCCTTACATAGTATAATATAAGCATCAATATTCATGTTTTAATATGTAGATTATTATTTTGATAGTGTGGCAACATTTGAAGGCTTATCAGAAGGGAAAAGCTCCATAGTAGAGAACCTTGCAATCTTTCAGTGACGTTTAGGTAGGCTAGGCTTACTTTTATTCTAGATTGAGCTTTATGTTAGGTAAGAGTGGGTTTTTACGACTCGATTGATGATTTAGTATTTATTGATTAAGTGTCATGATCCGAACCAATGCCTAGTCGTGACTGGTATCCCAAGTCCGCCAAGGACCTTAGACCACCCCATTTTGCCTACCCAATCAAAACACAATATAGTATAATAGCAGAAGCAACCCAAACAAACATATGAAAGATAAATAAATCAAGAAAAAGGTTCTAAAATTCCAAACATATATCCCAATCCACAGTTGTCCACAAAAGCCTCTAAGACAACCAAATATCAAACTAGGTCGGGACATGCCCCCGACTATGATAGTGAAAATGACAATAATAATGTTACAGTGAACTCTTCAATTCTAAAATATGGAAACAACAAATGGGATGACTAATCTTTCTGGAGGATGGAAGCTCACCACTTCTCCGCGAACCAATCTACAAGCCCGGATCACCTAATGCTGCACAAAGGTAAAGAGGTATCCTCATACCCTATATTATGAAACAATGTAGTCCTAGGATAGTTAGTATCATGACCCGAGGCTACCCCTAGTCGCGAACACAGTGCTTACGGAACAAGTGATCACATGCTAACCCATGAGCTGGTACCTGTTGTGAGCACTGAGTAAAATAATAATAACACAACATATGCGAGAGATAAACTGATAAGATATTGTCAACTGAAATACTGAAATGCATGTATAAATGACCTATCTAAAATATACAATAAGTATAAGAAACTAAACTGTCTGTATGAAACAACTGATAATACTGAAAAGTGAATGACTTTCTAATTGGCTGACGTGCGGGTTGTCTGAAAGACTCTAAACATCATGAGGAGTTAATGGGACAAACCCCAAACTAACTCTGACTGATTAAACATAAAGGAATACTAAAATAACTATAAAAGCACATCATGTCCTCAATGGAAGAGGACTCACCACTACTGCTATTAATGAATGCTAAACTGTCGAAGAACGGTCGAGAAACTGAGCATCTGAACCTGTGTTATAAGACAACATAGCGCAAGGGAAAAATATGTGGTCAGTACTTTGAATGTACTATTATATGACATAAGGACTAACAGAAATGCATGAGATACTGAGCATGAATACATGAACATGTAATATCTGAGAATGTAAGACCAAGCATGAACATGTTTCTGATATAATCTGTAATCTAAAAGATAGAATTCTGTATAACTGAATAACTGAAAATTTGTACACTTGGTCAAGCAAACCTAAACTGAGATACACAAAATACTGTACTGAGACTGTAGGAGGTATCATGTAACTGACATGCCCTAATCTGAGCTAATTGCGATCCAACCTGTAACCCAGTTAGAAGGGTGTCCATACTGTGCTATGGGTACTAATACTGGTTATGTGGATCCACTAATATGATGTCCCAAAGGACTAGGAGTCAGTTCTAAACTGGCGGGTGATCCCTAAATAAGTGCCAGTCCTAAACAAGTGGGTGACATCTCATAATACTACGCTTGATATGTAGTTCTGGAACTTAGGGACTTCTACTAAGCACCCAGTTATAATTGGCGGATGAGCCCCCATCCCTAGGTTTGCTCGGTGTTAAATCCTACTCCTAATTGAATGACACAGGTAGTATTATTATGGGTATAATATGACATGATATTGTACTGATAAGTGCTCAACATGAACCTAGAAATCTGAGTATAATAATGAAAACATGATCTGACAAACTTGAAAATAAAGATATGTATTAACAAATAGACATCAGGTGTTCATAACCCTCCAACAATGATTACAAGAATGTGATAACAAAGCTTAAAACAGTAATATGTAAACATAGTTCAAAGACCCAAAACATAAGACATTTCAACAAATAGGTGAGAAGCACGAATCTAGACACGAAAATGTGTTAAACAAGATAGAACAACATATTTACATAGTTTAATACAATATTTGATATTGTACATAGACTCACTTGAATATGACATGGGTAATTGAAATTTAAAAACACGAAATAACCTAATTTCTCATAGGGCAATATGTGGACATGGATTGAATTCAAATTACCAAAGAAAACATAAATTAAACTCATCTTGAACATATAAAATTCCATAATAAACGAAAAACCCATATTTTAATCAAAGAGTGGGTTTTGGGGCTCAATGGATGAAAGGGGCCTATTGATGAATACCCCACATACCCTAATAGCTAGATTCCTAAATATTGCTTGAACTTGGAAGGGGCAAATAATGCCCCTTTGGAGAGAAAGGGTTTCTAATGAGTAATTTTAAGAGAAAGGGGAAAATAATGCCCCTTTGGATGTCCCCAATCATGTTATGGATGACTTGGGTTGAGGGAAAAAGACTCAATTACCCCTTGAATTCTTTAATCAAGAACTAAGTTTGTGGTACCAACGTGCTGCGTCCCTTACTCTGGGGGCGTAACCAATGCACCGCTCTACTCTCTCCTGAGAAGAGACCAATGCGCCATGGACCCCATTACCATGGGAGAGACCAACGCTCCAAGGGATTATCGCGGGGGCATTTGATCTCCGCTATCTAAAAAAGTCCCGAACCCCATCCAAAAATCTCAAAACTCTCCCGAGACATACTTTTAACCTCCATAAAAATGAACAACTCAAAAACCAACATTTCGGGGTCGGGAAGGCCAAAGTAAAAAATCCATATAGTTTTGGGGTCTTGAAAATGACGAAGTCCTCAACACTTGATGAAATTTTCAAACCTTGGACCACTTAATCATGCAACTACAACTGAACCGAGCTTAAAATCTTATGGGGTATTACAGTTAGTGGGGAGATAACTAGTATCTAACTCGGGATAGGGAAAACATAATGTCATTTCAAAATCAAGTCCATACTCAATGTACTTGTCATATACATCTATATAAATATATATAAATAATGTTGGGATAGGGAACAGGGATTAGCATGAGGTTTAAAACATTATACTAGATCGTGTAGCTCAAACCATCCTAAAGGCACCCATGGACTATATAGGTTTGGTTCCCCCAACCGGAAGGGCCCCAATGCGTGTAGCTACATGAACCAGGGAATCCAAAGAAGGTCAAGGAATCCACGACCCCACACCAATCCAAGGTATAAATGTATCAAGTATGATCTTTGCACGTGGTTATAAATACTCCCACACCGGCAAACGTGGTTTCCAATGTTCGTCCTTCCTAGACTTACACCTTCATGTTGAACTACACAACCCCAATTAAAACTATTCGCACATTCCCATCAATTAAACCAATGAGTCATTTTTTTACCACTAGGAATTATCAATTATGCTTGTAAGCTTATAGAACTATGCCATTTCGGTTATCCATTAACTCAGGGGATTCTACAACCCCCAAATTCAACATATTTATCCACCTGGGGGAATCCACGACCCCCAAGTTCTAGTTTAATATCAAAGCATGTTCCATTAACCTTTTATGAAATGCAAGGTTCCAAAATTGGTTTCAATAAGTATAAATCCATGTTTCAAAGCCAATTTCATAAGGTTGGTTGAAGTTATTACCAATTGCAATACCAAAATCTATTTATTTGGGGGAATCCATGACCCCCATTCCATTCACCATGACCATGCACCCAATGAGTTACAAAACCCATTAATAAAACATAAACAAGGAATGTAAAATCATGGGACTATAATTTAAATAACAACCATCCAAAACCCTCAGCCAAAATTGAAAAACCAAGCATTTAAACCCTAAGAGTATCAAACCATTACATGTCGGGAATAAAATACAAATTTTGGGAAGAGATACATGCTTCGGATACCAAGAATTTGAAAGAGAAACCACAAATTAAGCCCTAGATGTTCAATCCCTTGAAAACCCTAATTGTTCTTTCTTGGAGAATTTGAGAGAGAAGAGAAGTGTATTTGATTATGTAATAAAGAGTTATGGAGTCCCTTAGGGTGTTTTATGTCATGGATTAAAACTGGTGAAGGAGGGAAATGACCATTGTGCTCTTACGTTAAAGTGCAGGAAAATGTCACTCAGTCGTTATGGGTCATGTGATAACTCATAATGACTGGCTACGAGTCCTAGCCTAGACTCATAGTCAAGGCAGACTCTTGGACCCCCTTCACTGGTTTGGTCATGATTCGTATCCTAAGACTCGAGACCATACATTATGACTCGTGAGGGTCCAGTCATACTCAGGAATGGAATATTGGCCAACTTACTAGTCAGGATACGATTGACACTATATGACTCGTGAGGAGTCTTCACGACTCGTTACCTAAGTCATACCCTGAGCAGTGAGATCTAAACTAAAAAATTATTAGATTCCAAAACTTGGGGGGTTATATTTCCCCCTCCCACACACACACAAAAGATCATTCATCCCCAAATAAGGTGTAATACCCTGGGATATTTTTGTTGAAATTTTATGCGTAAACGTGTTGGGTTCTATCTTCTAGAATGAATTATAAATTTTTCATGCGGAATGTCTTAGATTATGACCCACCATTATGTAGATTATCGAATAATCTTTCCAACGATATGTGGATCATCAAAAATGGACACTTGAGCGACGAGTTATGAACATTTCGATCGAACCGTGAATAGTAGTGAACAGTAACATGTGCAGAAAAAAAAAGTACTGAGGCCTGGCGTATTTTTGCTCCAACTTTAAATCATCATAACTCCTTGTACATAATGATCTGGGTGATGTACTATATATCAACGGAAATATATGTGAGTCCTCTTTCCGATGAAATTGGTTTCATCCAATTTGTCTATCGGAGCAAAAAGTTATGGTCGATCTACTTCAGCCTATCAAAAGTGAATTTTTGGGTCAACTTCAAACGATTATAACTCCTCGTACACAATGATCTAGGTGAGATTCTATATATCAACGGAAAGATATGAGAGTCCTCTTTCTAATGAAATTGATTTCATCCAATTTGGATATCGGAGTAAAACGTTATGGTTGATCTACTTCAAACTATCAAAACAGTCCACCAAAGGACAGATTCGAGAATTATTTGATTTTTAGGGGCGTTTTGGTCATTACCCCTCACCCAAATTCCGTCCAAACCCTATATTAAAGCCTATTAGAAACATTATGTATTATATTTCATCAAATTCCCTCAAAAAGAAAACCCTAAGCTCCTACATCCAACTTCAAGAACCTCTAAAGTTCACCATTAATTTTGCAAATTTATTCAAGATTCCAAGTTCCTAGTTCAAGAACTTCAAGAACCTCCAAAGTTCACCATTAATTCTGCAAATTTCCTAATTCTAAAGTTCCTAGTTCAGGAACTCCAAGAACCATCATTCAAAGGCACGATTAACATCTCAAAAACGAGTATCGATCTAAAGTACATCATTCAAGGTATGTGGGATTTTTCAACAAGAACTCTCTTTCGTTCTTGTGCCCAAATTAATTTTTATTTTTATGAATATACATGATTTTACATGTTTTGATATGAATTTGAAGCATGAATTTATACCCTATATGATTTTACACGAGATTATGATACTCTATATGTTTTGAAAGTTGAATTGAATGAGAATGGTGACATTTTTGTACATAAAGCTGAATTTTCCAGATTTTAAAGTAAGTTATATATATTTATGATGAAAATCATGAATCTTGAGAAAATTTAATATGATTTTGATGTATGAGACCTTTAGTCCTAATTGGAATTGTACTTTGAGAAATTGTGTGCTATAAGCACAATGAGATTTGAATTCCAAAGCTAATTTTCTTTACCAAGATGTATTATTATAAAGATGAAATTTTAAGTTTTAAGTAATTATTTTTGTGCTTATGTCATAAAGTATGAAACTTTGGAAGGTTTTATGGTGATATTGATGTATGGGTTTTTGGAACCCTATTTGAGATTATTATTTTGAGAAAATATGTGTTATAAGCACGTTGATGTTGAATATTTGAGATGTTTTGAATGATTTGACCTTTTGGTCATGAATGAGTTAGTTTGAACTTGACTGTGAAAGAAATCCAAGTTTTTATTGATTATGATAAAGGGGTAGCAAATTGGCTCCCGATGAAAATTGTTGAAGTGTTTATTGTGGATTTTCTTTAATGTGAGCCTAAGGCTGATTTAAATTTTTGAGCTAAGTCTGGGAGTAATCTTTAGCACCGAGTGGGAGGTATAAAGTGACCTTACTTTCCTAGAACTACGTGCCCCAGTAGGATGTGAGCCTGAGGCTGATTTATATAGTGATCACTAGTGTTTTTGAATTGATACTGGAAGTCCTACTCCGATGGCAAGGATAGGACGGCTCTCCCCAACGTGGGTTGTACGTTGGACTCCATGTAGCTCTCATGGTTTATGTCGGTTATAGGATCTCCCAGTGTGTGTGTTTCCTTGTGTCTATGGTGAATGGTGAAGTGATTTGAAAGTGGAATTGTGAAAGTTATTCTTTCAAAATATTTAAATGATATTTACATTATGAGAATTGATATTCTTGATGAACTGAAAGTGATTGACAAATTATATGATGACTCACGTGTATTATTTTACTTATTTCAACCTCTCATGATTATGATGATTTTATTCGGGCTATGTGAGTCTTTCATACATCCTGCATATTTCTTATAAATATTTATGATGATGATGTTTATACAACTGCATTCACCCCCATATGCTCGGTATTTTTCCATGGTACTAACCCACATATTCGTATGTGGGCTACATTTTCTCGGAATGTAGGTACAAGGTATAGTTGCACCTTCGAATCCAGTCAGTTCGTGGTATCTAGTCAGCAGGTGATGAATCCTTTTGATTCAAGGGCTTGGGTTAGTTATGCAGAGTTTATAGTGTTGTATTTTCTTTATTTAGTCGTATTGAGTTGGGGTAGTCGGGATTCATGACCCGGCTACCTACAGTCAGTACTAGTAGAGGCTTCATAAACAATCAGTAGAAGTTGATGTATTTTGTTTCAATTTTGGTTGTAAAGGAAGAATTGTAATCCTGTAAAATTCCATTTTTGTATCGATCAGATTCAGAAAACAGTTAATTTCTACTGATTTGTATGGATTTGTATTTTTATTCAGTTGCTTATGAGTTATGCCAGTAGAAGGGTTAGTTTGGGGTCACTTGTGACCCTAAGCACCGTGTGACGTCTCGGGACCCAATTTCGGGGTGTTACAAACTTGGTATCAGAGCACAGAGTTCAAGTGTCCTAGGGTATCTATGAAGTCGTGTCTAGTAGATTCTTGCGGGACGGTACGGAGACGTCTATACTTTTCTTCGAGAGGCTACAGGGAATTTAGGAAATGTTTTCCTTCTTTCAAGTCTAAGATCGTGCTATAAAAAGGTTCTCCAAGAAGCTTATATAGATTCTAATCTTACTCTATTCTGGCCAACTCTACCTTATTTTCAAGGTGTCAGAAACAGTTAAGCTTAATTCTCCATAGATAGTTATGGGATTGTAAGAGAGCTAGAAAGTATCCTATCAGTGCTTTTGAGTTCCAAAGATTGAAGTACTTTATTCATGTCCATAAAAGTTGTGAACTAAGACTAGGTTAGATGTGCTTTTAGATTCCTCCTCAAAATCTACAATGTTAATCTATACTTCTCCCTCTATATATTATTTTTGAGATAACATGATTCGCAAGCTCCAGTTCTTCCCCAGGTAATGCTTCTATATTTTCTAGAAGAAATTTCAAAAGTTACACAAAGGTCTTGAGAGGAGCTCTCTAGTGTGTTAAGTTCCTTAAGTTGAAAGTTATGCCCTCATTCTTATGAGTTATTTAATTAAGACAGAGTAAGGTGTATTCTTAGATCGTTGAATGTTGTGTGTCAAGTTTCTATCGCTTGTATTATGTAATCTTGTTATCATTATGTTTGTGAAAAATCAAAGTCTAGTGAAGCCGTGTGGGGCTCTTTCGATTCACTAGCATAGCTTCTTTGTTATTCATCTCATTTTCTTGTTCAAAATACAAACCAAAGTCTAGTGAAGCCGTGTGGGGCCTAGTTCAATTCACTAGCATAGTTACTTTTTTATTCATATAACTTTCTTAATCAAAACACAAAACCAAAGTCTAGTGAAGCCGTGTGAGGCCTATTTCGATTCACTAGTGGATTGTGAATAAGATAGGCTATATGATTAGGACCAATTATTATTGTTATTAAGTTTAAGTGGGCTAGTATTCATGGATGTGTTGTTTTATAATCTTCACGTGGGAGTTATGCGTGAGATGGAGTTGTAAATTATGTGAAGTGTGAGACCTTAAGTTTGAACGATTGGTGATCATGAAGCCGAATGTGACGGTTTCCAGATTAATGGTATTAGTTGCCGGAAGTGACCTAATAGGCTTGAACAGTGTACACAAAAGTTTAAGTGTAGTTGACTTGTAATTAAGTTTAATATTATATTATGATGAGAAAGTTCACCCAAGATATTATGGGACTACTTTAATTTTAAGGATTAGTGTATGTGGTGTAGTGAGTCGTGCCATGGGATTGTTAGATGGATAAATACTAGTTAGACGATGGATGATGTTTTGATGGCTAAGTTAAGGCGAGGCGTATGATTGGAAATGTTGATCCTCTTAAGTGTGATTTTGATTTTTATGGGTTAGAAACATAAGTTCATAGGCATGGTATTAGAGGGAGAAGACAGAAGTAGCATGGTCTATCAAAAGGTTAGAAAGTATTCAAGTTGAGCTAATAGAAATAAGAGTTGAAGCACTAGATAGTGTACATTTTGGTGATAGAGATGTTCGTGGAGATTCGAAATTAGTAAGCATTTGAGAATTTGAGTGGTGGCTTAAAGCTAAGGGGGAGATGATATAACAAGTAGTCAAGTCAAGCTTTTACATTTTAGTAGAAGTACCAGTAAGTTGTAAATTTGCTGTGAGAAAGATCGGTGCTTAACCCAATGTTATTTCAGTATTTTCAGTTGTCCCAAAACCTACTCATACTTTACATTTCAGTTCTATGATCTTAATTCATGTTCATACACGTGATGGAGAATTACATACTCTTCTAGTTTCCAAAAATGAGAAATTCCAGTTTTTCTAGCAGTTGGAATCACATTCCATAAGTTATGAGCTCTAAATTCAGGGCATGCCGCCCATGACTCATATACTCAAGTTTTACAAGTATGTTCAGTTCCAGTACTCAGGAAATACTCTTATTGATCAGTGAGATTCAGTTTTCATTATGGGTGTCTTCAGTTTTGATACCTTAATGAACCCATTTTATTTGATATTTTATTCCTAAGGCCTCAATAGAGAGAGTCAAGTTATTCACATTATCCCTTCATGTTTCAGGTCTTCATGTTTTAAAATTTTGTGACCTTTTCATTAAGTCAAGCTAATGGTGTTGAGCAGTTGTCTAGAAGGGAGAGAAGATACTTCCTTATCTATGATAGAAGGTGGTGTGCTCACGGTGGTGAAGTGAAGTTAGATTGAGGCTAAGTCCTTGATACATGTCGTGGTTAGTTGATGTTTTAAATGTTTATTTGGAAAGATTGTTGTGTGTTAGTTTTATGCACTTCTATGAGGTTGTAGGAATAGTAATATAGAGTTTTTGTGTATAGTTTAATTGGTTGAGAAAATATTATGTGTGTCGTTTAAATAATTGACCAGTATGTGTGAATGATGTAGTTGATGGAATCTTAGAGAAAGTGAGGAAGATACTTTATGAGTGTTCGTTTAGAGGTGCATGTGCGAAGTGCGTATGTGGTTATGAGTATAGGCTGTAATGTTATGGATGTATATCTAAAAGAATGCACCACAAGTTAGCGGATCCCTAGTATAAGATTGTATGTGGTTGTTGGAGTAGCAATAAGAGTTATGTTTGAAGTGAGGAGTTGTGAGGCTCAGTGTGTATTGAGGTTCATGATATAGATTAATATTATAGTGTTATGTGGCGTATCTCATGAGTACTTGGAGTTAGGCTTGAACATAGTCGAGGGAGTAATTTGGAAGTGTTGCTAAGTTTGGAAGCAAGGAGTTATGTTTCCCAAGACCTAGAAATTCCTATCTTAATTTATGCCATATGGGTCCTTGTTCCCATACGATAGGATTGTATCAAATTATGGTTCATTTTCTCCCCGAACAATGTCATTTGAATCTTTTGGAGGGAGTGTTGAGGGACGTTTCATTTGGGCGCAAGTGGTCCTTCTTTTGATGAGATCCCCTTTGAGACCTTTGATTCTCAGTCTCTGAATAAACCAAAGATATCGATTCCTTAAAATCAGTCTCCTTTGTTTAAGATCCAACTATGTGACCATTCTCATTATGAATCGCATGTTCTATGAAGTATTCGAAAGTTTAGAGTGAAGTAAGTGGATTGACTTCATTATCCAAGCCTTTTGTCCTTATTTCCATGGTATTATATACTTATTCATCGACATTCGAGGAAGAATGTTTCCAAGGGGGAGATGATGTAATACCCCGAGAAATTTTTCGTTGAAATTTTGTGCGTAAACGTGTTGGGTTCTATCTTCTAGAATGAATTATAATTTTTCCATGTGGAATGTCTTATATTATGACCCACCATTGCATAGAGTATCGAATAATCTTTCCAATGATAAGTGGATCATCCAAAACGGACACCCGAGCGACGAGTTATGAACATTCCGATCAAACCGTGAATAGTAGTGAACAGTAAAACGTGCAGGAAAAAATAAGTACTGAGGCCTGGCGTATTTTTTCTCCAAATTTAAACAATGATAACTCCTTGTACATAATGATCTGGGAGATATACTATATATCAATGGAAGTATCTGGGAGTCCTCTTTCCGATGAAATTGGTTTCATCCAATTTTTCTATCGGAGCAAAAAGTTATGGTCGATCTACTTCAGCCTATCAAAAGTAAATTTTTGGGTCAACTTCAAATGATTATAACTCCTCGTACACAATGATATGGGTTATATACTATATATCAACGGAAATATATGAGAGTCCTCTTTCTAATGAAATTGGTTTCATCCAATTTGGATATCGGAGTAAAACGTTATGGTTGATCTACTTCAGCCTATCAAAACAGTCCACCAAAGGACAGATTCGAGAATTATTTGATTTTTAGGGGCGTGTTGGTCATTCTCCCTCACCCAAAATCCTTCCAAACCCTATATTAAAGTCTATTAGAAGTATTATGTATTATATTTCATCAAATTCCCTCAAAAAGAAGCCCCTAAGCTCCTACATCCAACTTCAAGAACCTCCAAAATTCACCATTAATTCTGCAAATTTATTCAAGATTCCAAGTTCCTAGTTCAAGAACTTCAAGAACCTCCAAAGTTCACCATTAATTCTGCAAATTTATTCAAGATTCCAAGTTCCTAGTTCAAGAACTCCAAGAACCATCATTCAAAGGCATTATTAACATCTCAAAAACGAGTATCGATCTAAAGTTCATCATTCAAGGTATGTGGGGTTTTTCAACAAGAACTCTCTTTCGTTCTTGTGCCCAAATTAATTTTTATTTTTATGAATATACATGATTTTACATGTTTTGATATGAATTTGAAGCATGAATTTATACCCTATATGATTTTACATGAGATTGTGATACTCTCTATGTTTTGAAAGTTGAATTGAATGAGAATGATGACATTTTTGTACATAAAGTTGAATTTTCCAGATGTTAAAGTAAGTTATATATATTTATGATGAAAAGCATGAATCTTGAGAAAATTTAATATGATTTTGATGTATGAGACCTTGAGTCCTAATTGGAATTGTACTTTGAGAAATTATGTGCTATAAGCACAATGAGATTTGAATCCCAAAGCTAATTTTCTTTACCAAGATGTATGATTATAAAGCTGAAATTTTAAGTTTTAAGTGATTATTTTTGTGCTTATGTCATAAAGTATGAAACTTTGGAAGGTTTTATGGTGATATTGATGTATGGGTTTTTGGAACCCTATTTGAGATTATTATTTTGAGAAAATGTGTGTTATAAGCACGTTGATGTTGAATATTTGAGATGTTTTGAATGATTTGACCTTTTGGTCGTGAATGAGTTATTTTAAACTTGACTGTGAAAGAAATCCACGTTTTTATTGATTATGATAAAGGGGTAGCAAATTGGCTCCCGATGAAAATTGTTGAAGTGTTTATTGTGGATTTTCTTTAATGTGAGCCTGAGGTTGATTTAAATTTCTAAGCTAAGTCCGGGAGTAATCTTTAGCACCGAGTGGGAGGTATAAAGTGACCTTACTTTCCTAGAACTACGTGCCCCCGTAGGATATGAGACTGAGGCTGTTTTATACAGTGATCACTAGTGTTTTTGAATTGATACTGGAATAAGCAATAAGAATAAGAAAAACACATACCTTAAGCAATAAGAATAAGAAAAACACATACCTTAAGCACGATTATCCAACCCAGGGAACAAGAAAAGAAAATTAGATTCCATACCCTCTTCAGCTTCCCAAGTAGCTTCCTCCATCTTTTGGTTCCTCTAAAGGACTTTCATCGAAGCTACATCCTTAGTCCTTAAATGATGGACTTGCCTATCCAAAATCACTACTGGAACTTCCTCATAAGTCAAGGAATCTGAAATACCAACACTCTTAATGGGCCCAACCAAAGAAGGATCACCCACAGAATTTTTCAACATCGACACATGGAAAATAAGATGAATAGAACCCAAACTTGAAGGCAAATCCAACTCATAAGCAACATTCCCAACTCTCTTCAAAATCAAGTAAGGACGCACATATCTGGGAATGAGTTTTCCCTTGTTATCAAACCTCATCACTCCCTTCATAAGAGACACCTTCAAGAATACCCAATCACCAGCCTCAAACTCAAACTCTCTTCGCTCACATCTGCTAGGACTTTTGGCGACTCTGAGAAGTCTTAAGCTATCCCTAATTGCCTTTACCTTTTTCATGGCATGATGAACCAAATCAGGGCCAAACATTCTAGTCTTACCAACCTCAAACCACCCAATAGGAGACCTACACCTCCTACCATAGAATGCTTCGAATGGAGCCATCTGGATACTCGAGTGCTAAATATTATTGTATGCAAACTCAATGAGAGGAAAATGACCTCGAAAATCAATCACAGAAGCCCTTAGTATATCCTATAAGGTCTAAATAGTCTTATCCACCTGTCCATCTATCTGAGGGTGGAAAGAGGTGCTAAGGTTCCCTTGTGTACCCATGCCTTTCTGAAACGAATGCCAAAAATTGGAAGTAAATTGCGTACCTCGATTTGAAATAATGGAAACAATCACACCACGCAGCTTGACAATCTCCTTATAAACAACTTAACATAATCCACCCTAGAGAAGCTAGTCCTCACTGGTAAGAGGTGAGTAGACTTAGTCATCCTATCCACAATGACCCAAATTGAATCAAATGATTGCGAGACCACGAAAGGCCTATACAAAATCCATATTAATCATCTCCCATTTCCACATGGGCAACTCAATCTCTTGAGATATGCCACCAGGCCTCAAGTGCTCAACCTTCACTCGCTGACACATCATTGACTTACCCACGAAGTTAGACACATACATGTTCATGTTATTCCACAAATAGATCTTCTTCAAATCATGATACATATTTGTCGAACCTGGGTGAACTGTATACCTCGACTCATGATCCTCAGTGAAAATCCTTACTCGCAGCCCATCAACATCAGGAACAGAAAACCTACCTTGATACCATCACTACCAATCTCAATGGTCATAACATTTTATAGACCCACATCATCCTTAATTTGCATAAGAATGGGATCTAAAGCTTGTTTCTCGTTCACCTCAGCACCAAGAGATGATTTAACCACTTCTTACACAAGTACCTCTCCATTCTCAGAGTCCAAAAAATGAACTCCCAGATTAGCTAGATGGTGAATATCCTTTACAAAACCTTACTTCTCCTCATCCACAAGTGATAATCTATCCATATAAAACCTTTTAAGAGTATCAACAACCACATTACCTTTACCTAGATAGTAGTGAAGACTCATATCATAATCTTTGAGAAAATCAATCCACCTCCTCTGTCTGAGATTAATTCCTTCTGAGTGAATACATAATGCAAGTTTTTATAATCCAAATAGATGTCAACATGTACCTCATACAAATAGAGACGCTAAATCTTCAAAGAAAATACCACCGACACTAACTCCAAGTAATGAGTCAGATAATTCCTTTCATAAACATTAAGTTGTCTAGAAGCGAATGCCACAACCCTACCATACTGTATCAAAACACAACCTAGCCCCACATGGGACGCATCACAATATATAACAAAACCATCAGTGCCCTCGGCCTGGGTTAAGATGGAGCAGAAGTCAACTTATCCTTCAAGTTCTCAAAGTTACCTTCACAAGCATTGGACCTTGAAAACTTAACCTTCTTCTGAGTCAACTTAGTCAATGGAACAACAATCGAAGAGAATATCTCCACAAACCTCCTATAATACCCGACCAAGCCCACCAAGCTCCGAATATCGGTTGGAGTTGCGAGTTTAGGCCATTTATTAACCCTTCAATCTTCTATGGATCCACCATGATTCCCTCACTAGAAATAACATACCCAAAAAATGTCACATCATTCAACCAAAATTCATACTTTGAAAATTTAACTATAATTTTTTATCCTTAAAAGTCTGTAACACAATTCAGAGGTGTCAAAATTTAGCATAAAATTTTTTATCAATAAACACTATTATAAACAAATCTAGAAACTGCTTGAACACCTTATTCATAATATCCATTAATGCCATCGGAGCATTAGTCAACCCAACCGACATCACCAAGAACTCATAGTGACCATATTAGGGTATGGAAAGCAGTCTTAGAAATATCCACCTCCCTAATCTTCAACTGATGATAACCCGATCTAAGATCACTCTTATAGAAACACCTAGCTCCCTAAAGTTGGTCAAAAATATCATCAATCCTAGAAAGAGATGTAAAGACCCGAACTAGGTCTAGGCCATGATGGGTATCTCAATTCCGACGAGGATCGGAGACCATTTCCTTTTGCTAGCCAAATAGAACATAATACAGCTAGCAGTAGATGAATTCCAAACATACAATAAGATAATATGAATTCCGAACATATAGAAAGATAGGCAACTTGGAAGGGAATTTAAGGATTTCAACAACATCCCAATCTATAATAGTCCACAAAGCCTCTAAATAGTCCAATACCAATCTATGGAGGTATATGCCCTGATGATAGATAAAGAGTCTAATAGAATTAGTCTAAGACATAAATGAAACAAAACTTCAAAATAATAGCCCTTCCGGAGGATGGAAGCTCACCACTTCAAAGCTGACTGTTGACAACCTAAAAATCCTAGCACTATACAGGAAAAGTAGAAGTGTCTCTGGTTATTGCATCGCGTGGGGATACAACATCGGAAGATGAATAGTGGGTGAGCGCTAGCATGTAACTGAGAGAAGAGATAAAGTAATGTCATTATCAGCAGTTCAAAACTAGTGCACACAATCATATATGCTTACATATATAAAAATATCATGTCGGGATAGAGGACAAGGCTTAGCATGCAAGCAAATCATTAGCCTGAGTTGTGTATCTTCACCATCATAATAGTACCCATGGTCTATATGGGCCTCAGCTCTCTCACCCCTTGGTCGGCCCCAGTGCATGTAGCCCTACGAAGTAGAGAATAATCATAGCATACATGCACAGGGGACTCAAACCTCCCAGTAATATGTCAAGAGTGACATGAACACCCGATCATAAAACAAAGGTGACTCGAATACCCGTACATCTAGACCCCCACGCTGGCAAATGTAGTTTCTAGTGTTATTTATCTCGGGACCTCTACTTTCATGTAAAACTACACAACCCTCTTTAAGCCCTATTAAAACATTAAGCACATAACCCATTCATTTAATCGAGGAGTCATTCATTACAGAAATATCAAGTGGTTTGGCCATACCGACTATAGCTTGCAAGCAAATATCATCATGCCAAATCAAATAGCCAATAGGACTCAAACCCACTAACTAATAGGAATCCGACCTATTTAGCCAATGGGGACACTAACCCATCAGCCAATAAGACTTTCAAATATTTAGCCAATTGGGACACAAAACCGTTTAGACATATGGACTCCAAGGTTCCATTTCAAAATAAATCCATGGACATAAAGGCCTTTCAGATCATTCATGTTTCATTAGCCTTTTTATACAATTTCCATAATTCAAGAGTAGTTCAATTTGCATATACTCATATTAAAAACCAACTTCATAAGATTGGGTTGAGGTCATACCAATTAAAATACTCAATACCAACAATTTAGGGAATCCATGATCCACATTCTAGTTAACCAAACCTATGCACCCCGAATAGTTCAAAACCATCAATTCAAATAATGAATTATTTATAAAAGACACGAGAAAAAAAATTCATTCGTTAAGGCTCAAAACCCTTAACCCACATTTATAAACCACAAATTAATTACATGAATAATAATTATAAATACATTCTTTTAACAAAATTAACTTTGGGAAAGATTAACATGCCTGAAATATCAAGAATTATGGAAAGAAACCAACCCTTGGAAGCTCTACTTACCAATTTCTTTGAAACCCTAGGTGCTTGACTTAGGGATTTGAGAGAGATAAAAACATGTATTTGATTGTTAAAGTGATGGAAATAACCCTCTTTGGGTATTTTATGGTGTGGGTTCTAAGAGGGGAAGGAGAGAAATGACAAGAATTCCCTTACTTAAAAGTGTAGAAAAGGGTACCAAGTCATCACTGGTCACCTTACGGCTTGTGACGTCTGGCTATAAGTCATCTCCACGACTCGTAGTCTGAGAAGTAGCTCAAGGACCCCTCATTGCTGGCCCTACAAGTCACACACTATGACTCTTTAGTTGTCATTACAACACGTAAGGTCATGGTCGTGGTTAGGATAGGAACTTAGCAAACTACACTGGTTATGTTACGGATGAGACTCTATGACACATGACCCCTAGTCGTAATCACAACAAAAATTTCAGTCTAACACACTGGTCAGGCTATGATTGGGGTTTTAGGACCCGTAAGGTGACCTTAAGACTCGTAAGGTAAGTCGTAGGTTGGGCAGTAAGCTCAAAATCAAGGAATTTTCCAAGGACCAAAATTTGGGGTGTTACTAGAGGGTACTTATTGTTCACCATATCCTTATTTAACTGACAGTAATCTATACACATCCAAAGGGACCCATCCTTCTTACACATAAAAAGCATCAGAGCACCCAACGGAGTAATACTAGGATGAATGAAACCCTTATAAAGATGATCTTTTAACTGCTCCTTTAGCTCAGTCGGAGCCATTCTATAAGGGGGAGTGAAAATATGATGTGTATCCGGTGGGAGATCGATCCTAAAGTTTATTTCCCTATCAGGAGAATACCAAAAATATCATCAAAAAATACCTCAGGAAACTCATTAACAATAGGGATAGATTCCAAAGAGGGAAAGCCAGAACTAGAATTTGTAACCCGAACCAGATAATAAAGACACCCCTTGGAAATCAACTTTTGTGCTCTAAGAAAGGAAATAAATCTTTACTTAGACATTAAGGAACTCCACTCCCACTCAATCATTGGTTCATTCGGGAATTGGAAACTGATCTTTTGGGTCCTACAATTCAAGAAAACATAGCACGAATGAAGCCAATCCATCCCCAAGATTATATTGAAGTCTACCATATCTAACTCAATTATATTCACCAATGTCTCTTTATGAAAGAAAGGCACCACACAACCTATAACGACCCAAAATTACCTCTCGGGATGTCACACGATGCTTAGGGATACAAGTAGCCCCAAGCTAACCCTTTGAGCTTATCACTTCTCATAATAGCTAATTCAAAAAGAAATATACAAAACACTGGCAGTGTCATATCAAATAAAAGGGAATACAAAGGTAAAACTCGGTCCAAATGACTATAATACTGGAAATCGCAACACAGCCACAGTCTGATAACTAGTCTGACAAAGCCTTTACTATTCCATGAACTTGAGAGCCGTTGGGATAGGTCCCCAACTGACTCAAACTAAACTGAAAGTAATAACATAAACACTCGAATACTAAAATGTCTGAAGATAGGTCCTCAAACCATGAGGACTCACCACTGTAGAAATGTAGACGAAGGTACTCGGGAATCACTGACAACGCTAGGACTGAGCACCTGAACCTACATTATAAGACAATGTAGCACAAAGATGTATATATGGATCAGCACTTGGGAATGTACTGAGTATATGGGGGTGTATGCATTTACATAAAACAATAATACTCTTTAATCAAATCATACATGCAAATAGGAATGACTCATATGGCTCGAATAAGTCTAAAATGTAAAGCTCATAAATCATGTAGAATGAAGCATGTAATACAAATCTCGTGAGTCATTATACTTTGGCTTTAAAATCTGCGCTCTCCTCTTATTCTCATTACTCATAGGATGAAGGAAGCTTTAAACAATACTTTTAACTCATGCATATATCTCATGGAGAGTAAAACTTTTTTATTGCTCAAGAACTTATAACTCTTTTGAACTCAAATACGTGGAACTCAGAATCATATGACATTGGTTTAAAAACTGATAATCAACTCTTATTAGTAGAGAAAATACTTCCTTCTTTGGAAAATACTCAAAAGCAATTCGTTCACTTTAGAAAATATCTCATCTCAAAGCTTTAGGGAAAATATTCTATATGAATGGAAAATACTTTAGTTTATAGAGGTTCTCTTAACCGACATAAACCATGCGAGCTACATGGAGTCCAACGTCTTGTCCTCCTAAGAAAGAAACCTCACGTTGGGGAGAGGCGTCATACCCTTGCCAAGGGGTATAACCTTAACTCAATGATCACTTAACTAGGCCTCGGTCCCAATCATCTCGGCCTCAGGCCCAAAATCTCAAACCTACGATGGCACGTAATTCTGGGGTAAGAAACCGTGGTAACTTACCCAACTCGGTGCTAAATACTACTTACTTTAGTTTATCTCACTCATCTCATGGAAATCCACTTTCAAAATAATCTCATGGTTCATAAAAACCCAACAATCAAATCTGTAATCTCATGTGGTAGAGTGGATTTCAAAACTCTATGACCATTAGGTCAAAATATTTCTCAAAAATCTCAAAATACTCAAATCATGGGTGCTTATAGGATAATAGTTCATAAAATTACAAATCTCAAGTAGGGCTTAATAACTCATAATTCAATCTCAAGTTAAAACTCATCATAATGCATAATAGATAGCATACAGATTCATAATTCATATAGAAATCTGGAAGTTACAGCAATCTGTCTCAAAATATCAGCATACTCATATACTTCAATTTCTAGAACATTGAAACTCTTAAATTCTCAAGAAGTAACAACATAGGGTATAAACCTAGCTTCAATTTCTTAAGAAAACATGCAAAATCATGTTATTTGACTTTCAATTCATGGGAAACATCAAGATATTTCAATCAATAACAATGGGTGAAAAATCATAATTCAATATCATGTAAAATCTCATAGATTGCAGAAAATTATAGTTTAAATAAGCCTTTGGGCACAAGGGTGAAAGGATTACCCTTGTTCAAAACCCCACATACCTTAGATTATGAAATTGGATGAACAAGCTTGCTTTAAACTCTACTTCCTATTCTTGAGAGAGGGTTCTTGCAACCTTTGAACTTGGGGAACTTAAATCTCAACTCAATTTGTAGAATCTATGGTGAGTTCTTGGATTTCTTGGAGAAGGGTTTTAGATTTGATCTTGAGGGAGAAACCCTAACTCTTTTGTGTTTTGGATGATGAATGAAGTCATTTTCTTCCTTTGGAATATATCTAGTTGATAAAAGAGTGGAAAGATCGAAAAGTCCCTTTTAAAAAAATGACTTAAAATACTGAACGTGGGCTGCGACGGTCCATCGCTAGCCTGACAGTCCGTCGGATCGTCTGTCATACGTCAGTCAGAAAAAGAACACACTGCCTCGATGTGATGATCTCAGTGATGGTACATCGTAAACTCGACGGTTCGTCGGATTGTTCGTCGCACACTGGCCAGGATGAGGCCACAATGCCTCAGCGGCGATGGTCTCAGCGATGGTCCGTCGCAGTGTTGACGGTCCGTCGTCCTGGCCATCGCACTTGGGCCAGAAAAGGGAGTTACTACCTTGGTTGTGATGGTCCGTCGCACACTCGACGGTCTGTCAACCTGTTCGTCACATCTGGGCGATTTTGAAAACTCTCGGTAAAACGACCATAACTTCCCACCCCTATGCCGAATTAGGACGAAATTGGTATCTTTGGAAAGCTAATTCAATTCTCTACATTATAGGAAGTTATTTTTAGGAAAATTCAACAAGATGAAAACACTAATCACTTGGTAAGTCTCTTCTCAATCTTTTAGGGCCGGAATTACACTTCACTTGACACGCTCAAGGCTCAAACTACAAGAGAACTTTGCGGGATCTTACAATATCTTCCCCTTCAAAACATTCATCCTCGAATGTCTCTAGTTCAACTAGGAACACAGAAAAACAGCGTACACATAGCTGAAGCAAGTTGCTAAATGGGCATACAATCTCACTAAACTCTTGAATGCCTCAGAAATTGCAAGAACTCATGCAAGAATAGATATATAGCTGAACTTTAGAATAGAAGGGCTGAATTAAGGAAGAATAATACCTTCGGATCGATCTGAACTCGCGAAAAAGAGGTGCGGGTACTTGGATCGCATGTCTGCTTCTACCTCCCAAGTAGTGCCCTCAATTGACTAGTTCTACCACAACACTTTAACCAAGGGAACCTCTTTGTTCCTCAGTCTACGGATCTAAAAATCTAGGATCTCAACGGGAATCTCATTGAATGAAAGACTGTTCTTAATATCAGCACTCTCTGAAGGATCTATCACACGGAATCACCAATATACTACTTAAGCATAGAGACATCAAAAATAGGATGAACGACTGACAACTCCGCAGGCAACTCAACCTCATAGGCTACTTTACCAACACGGCTCAAAACTCTATATGGGCCAACATAACGGTGACTAAGCTTTCCTTTTTTACCAAACCTCTTTACCCCTTTCATGGGTGAAATCTTCAAGTACATCAAATCACCCACTTCAAACTCAAGATCTCTTCTCCTCACATCGGCATATGACTTTTGACAACTCTGAGATATTTTTAACCTCTCTCTAATCAACTTAACTTTCTCCATAGCTTCAAATATTGCATCAGTCCTAATCACGGTAGCTTCACCCACTTTAAACCAACCTATGGGTGATCTACATCTTCTACCATACAAAGCCTCAAATAGTGACATCCCGGTGCTAGCATGGTAACTATTGTTATAGGCAAACTTTATTAATGGCAAATGCTCATCCCAACTACCTTTGAAATCAAGATCACACGCCCTCAACATATCTTCTAGGATCTGAATGGTCCTCTCATCTTAACCATCTGTCTGCGGATGAAAAATGGAACTCAAAAGAACTTGGGTACCAAGATCCTGCTGAAATGCCCTCCAAAACTTCGGAGTAAATTGAGTACCCCTATCCGAAATGATAGACGAGGGAACTCCGCGTAGCCTAAAAAACTCCCGGATATACAATCTAGCATAATCCTCAGTTGTATAAGATGTATATACGGGCAAAAAGTGCGCGGACTTAGTCAGCCTGTACACAACAACCCAAATAGAATCATGATGACGACACAAAAGAGGTAACCCAGTTACGAAGTCCATATTCACCACCTCCCACTTCCAAGTGGGTATACCAAACTCTTGCTAAACACCACCAGGTCTTTAGTGCTTGTAACGACCCAAAATCACCCCTCGGGATTCTACACGGTGCCTAGGGCCATAAGTGACCCCAAGATAACCCTTCACTTGGAATCACACATAAATAACTAAATAAAAAGCATAAAACCGAAAGAATAAGGCGGAATATAACTCTAATATGAATTTGCTCAATACCAAAACTAGAGTCACAAGGTTACAACTCAACTTTTTACAACAAAATCAAAACCGAATACATCAACTTCTACCCACTATCTATGAAGCCTCTACTAGTACTGACCATGGGTAGTTGGGTCATGACTCCCAAGCACCCTGACTCAATACGACTGAAAAAAGGAAATACCACTCGTCTCAACTGTATTACTGAGTCGAGCCCTTGAATCAAAAGGACTCATCACCTGCCAACTGGAAGCTGCGAACTAATCGAACATGGTACATATGCTACAATTTGTACCTATATTATGAGACAATGTAGCACATAGACGTATATGTGAATCAGCACTTGGGAATGTACTGAGTATATGGGGGTAAATGCACATGTATAAAATAGTATCACCCTTCTTCAATCAAATCATGGAAGCAATATGGGATGACTCACATAGCTTGAACAAGTATCAAATGTAAAGCTCATAATTCATGTAAGATGAGGTACATAACACAAATCTCGTGAGTTATCATTCTTTAACCTTAAAATCAGAAATCTTTTCTTATTCTCAATACTCAAGACCAAAGGGGATTTAAACAATACTATCAACTCATGCATATGACTCAAGGAGAGTAAAACTTCATTAGTGCTTAAGATCTCATAACTCTTTTTGAACTCAAATACTTGGAATTCAGAATCATATCACTTTGAAACATACTTGAAGGCATTTCATTCACTTTAGGAAAATATCTCATTTCAAGCTTTAAGGAAATCATTCAATCTCAAATGAAAGATACTCTAGTTTAGTGAAAACAACTCATCTCATGGTTTCATGGGAAAATACCAAATCAAGGAAAAACACTTTCTTTTGAAGAGACAATTCATATCAAGGGAATACTTTAGCTAGGAAACTATTTTACAACCTCATTAGTAGGAAAATAGCTCATAGGAGGGAAAATACTTTAGTTTCTGATGAAGTAGCTGATCTCAAGTTTGAAAGGAAAGGGAGGTTCTCGTAACCGACATAAATCATGTGAGCTACATGGAGTCCAATATTTTGTCCTCCTAAGGAAGAGACCCCACGATTGGGAGGAGCATCATACTTTTGCCAGGGAGTATAACCTGGGTCTAGTGATCACTAAACGAAACTCATCCTCGAGCCTAATCATAATCATCATAAACTCGGCCTCAGTCCCAACCTATGGTGGAACATAGTTTTGGGGTAAGAAACCGTAGTGACTTACCCTCTCGGTGATAAATACTACTCCCTTTAGATTATCTGCGTTCATCTCATAAAAATCCACTTTTAGAATAATCTCATGGTTCACCATGAACCCAATGATCAAATCAATAATCTCATATAGTGAAGTGGATTTTAAAACTCAAGGACCATTAGGTCAATTCATTTCTCAATCATCTCAAAATATTCAAATCATAGGGGCTTATAGCTCAAGAGTTCATAAATTCACAAGTCTCAAATGGGGCTTTCTAACCCATAGTTCAATATCAAGTTAAATCTCATCAAAAGCATAATATATAGCATATAGATTCATAAATCATATGAAAATCTAGGAATTTCAGCAATTTATCTCAAGTCTCAATTTAGTCATATGCTTCAATATCTCAAACATTTGCAAACATTAACTTCTCATGGACTAAAATCATGGGGTTTATACCCAGCTTTAATTTCTCAAGAAAACATGCAAAAATCATACCATTTGACTCTTAATTCATGGGGAATATCAAGATAATGCATACAATAATAATGGGTGAAAAACCCCAATTCAATTTCATGTAAAACCTCATAGATTTCAGGAAAGTCATGATGTAAATAAGCCTTTTGGGCACAAGGGTGAAAGGGTTACTCTTGTTCAAAACCCCACATACCTTAGATTATGACATTGGATGAACAAGCTTTCCCTAAACTCTTCTTCTTATCCTTGAAAAGGAGGGTTCTTACCACACTTGACTTAGGGAACTTGAATCTCAACTCAATTTGAAGAATCCATGGTTAGTTCTTAGATTCCTTGGAGAAGAATTTTATTTTGATTTGATTTAGAGGAGAAAACCCTAGCTCATTAGTGTTAGAGATGGGAAAATGAGGCTGCTGATTCGCATAGAATATATAGGAGGTTTTAAAAGAGAGGAATAGGCCAAAAAATCCCTTTAAAAATAGGTTAAAAATACTGAACGGGGGATGCGATGGTCGAATCGATGGTCCGCCAAAAGTTCAACGGTCCGTCGGATCGTCTGTCGTAAGCTGGCCAGAAGAAATGACATACTGCCTCGCTGCGATGGTCCGTCGAAAGTTTAGTGGTCCACCATTTTTTCCGTCGCATGATGGCCAAAATGAGGCCACACTGCCTCAGAGCGACGGTTAAAGTGACGGTCTGTCGAAAAGTTGGTGGTCCGTCATTTTGGCCGTCGCACGATGGCCTAAAAAAGGGGTCATTGCCTTGATTTTGACAGGACGATTGATGGTCCATCGCAGACTTGACGGTCCATCGAATCATCTGTCAAACCTAGGCGATTCTGACAACGTTCAGTAAAACGGCCATAACTTCCTCGTTCGATGTCAGATTTTGATGAAATTGGTATTGTTGGAAAGCTAACTCAATGCTCTACATGACAAAAAGTCAATATTAGGGAAATTCCGCACGGTTCAAAATATTTCATACTTGGGAAGACATCTCTCAAACTTTTAAGGCCGGAATAATACTTCACTCAACATGCTCTAAGGTTCAAACTATGAGGGAATTTTGAAAGGTTTTACAATATCTCCCACTTGGGAACATTCGTTCTTGAATGCCAATAGTCAGGCTAGGAAAAACAGAGAGAACTGAGGGTGCACAGTTGAAATACTTGTCACACTGAATCTATACCTTTTCAAACCCGGCACACTCGAAGAATGCATTTATTTATGATAGGAACAACTGTATACTGAATCTTAGATTAGAGAGGAACTGAATGAAGGAAGGGTGTTACCTTCGTCTGAATTTGGGCTAACTTGCCTTAGTCTTATAACGAAGAGTTAGCTCATGATGTATTCAGCGCTTGTAATTTTTGACTGACTAAATCTGGGATCAAACCTCCCTAACAAATGATCCCTGAACCTACTGTCAATGATGAGAAATGATTATGTCTGAGACCAGACCTATTTAGCGGGGAAATCTCTGAATCTGCCAAAGAAGATAATCAACTGAACCCGAAATTGAGATCAAGCCCATCTAACGGGTGACCCCTGGAGCTGGTAACAAGAATACTCAATTGAATATGCTACTGGGATCAAGTACATCTAGTGGGTGATCTTAGAATAATAAGGATACTAAACTGAATCTGAGATCAAGCCTATCTGGCGGATGATCTCGGGGTCCGATAACACTGATACTGAATAACTGGACCTCTCGATATAGATAACTGAGTACCGATGTTGAGGTCAGTCCTCTCCAGCAAGTGACCTCGAGAATTGATGGTACTGAAGCTGATTAATTAAGTCGACTCATATGAATAAACGAATTCGCTTGGTTCTGCTATCTGACGGAATGTTACTGAACTCTGAAAAGAGTACTCAAATGATACAGAGGTTTGCATTGAACACGTGTATACTACTAGATCTAAGCAAAGTATACAACCGAGGATAGGGTGCTAACGATACCGAGATTACTCAAGTTCTATAACTTTCTGAGAGTCCTGAGTTCTATAACTCATAGAGTTCTGAGAATCATGGCTCGACTGAGATTATCGCAAAGCCACACATGGACTCTAAACAGCAGCTAAATTGTCGGGTACATATACCCCCAGGACTCGACAACATAAAGGTAAAACATAACCATTCATGACCATGGGCATTCATTCATCATCACAATCACTAAGGCGTTACTTCAAGCATTTAGGGATTATAAGCATGGGATAACTTAGGAGAGGAATGCTATTGGGTCACACTCCATTCAACAAGGTCTTGCATCAAGCACTTAGAACATATTTGGGGTCTTAGCACGTATCGGAGAACACATAATTGGGGAAACTTCATGTCACGTCACAACTCATCCATCAAACACCTAGCATGTATCAAAGGCTTAGCATGTATCAAAGAGTACATAATTGGGGGAATTCCAAACTATCGTGTCACAATTCATTCACTGAGGCTTTTCAACAAACATTTGGCATGCATGAGCTTGCACACAAATGGGGGGGTTCCTATTCAACATGCCGCATTGGCTCTAATTCCTTCACATAAGCATTTCATCAAACATATGGGGAGCATGCGTTACTTATTCAACAATTTCTTCACTCAATTGGCATGAACACATCATCTAAGAAGCAACGTGAAAAGGTTTTATCATGGACATCACATGAATATCACATACTAGGATCAAAGCTTGATAACCTTGTAAACAAACACGAGTCACAACTCAATCATAGCATGAACATGAATTTCAACTCACATGAATCATGAAAACTCATAAACATAAGAATCTTTGAACTTCAGAAAAGGGTTCTAGAGTTTCTTGGACAAGAGGGACTCAAGAGTCAACCTATACATACAATTATCTTTCCCAACACGACACACCTACTCTCTCCTATCGGCACAACTATCCATTATCTCTATTGCAACCTAAGGAAGAGCTCGCTGAAAAGTTAGAACATGAAGACCTGGAGTATGAAGGGACATTGCACCTACTTGGAAATCAACTGAATCTTAAGGCCTTTAACATCACAAACTTATCAAAGCGGTTTAGCCCAAGAACATGCATGATACAAATCTGGGTTTCACGAATCACTAAAAGCATTGCTTGAGTACTTAAGTTACAAGTTGCATAATCCGAATTTGGAGTTCAAAACTCATGGGATGTGATCCCGACTGCCAAATGCACCAGAACCCCTCATTTCAGGACAAGGAGAGTACATAATTCTCTATCATATGCATGAACATGAATAAGGATAATGGAACAGAAATGTAAAACATGAGCAGGTACTGGGACAACAGAAAGCACTAAAATGAGATTAGGGTCAAGCATCAATCCTTCTCGAAGCTATTCTATGGCTCACTGGTACATCCACTAGATTCTTAAGGTTCGACCCAGTTATCGATCCTATCATCTCCCCCTTAGACTTAAGCCATCGCTCCAAGGGGATAAATCACCACATAAACTCTGGTCCAACTGTCATCACCTTGCTCTAGAGTCGGAGATATAATAATTCACATAAATAAAAAAACTTGACTCGAATGACTGCACTTCGAAGCATAAAACAACAACACTACAAACCCAATATATTCCCACATAAATGGAGTCTGGGAAGGGTAGATTGTACGCAGTCCATACCACTACCCTTAAAGGAGTAGAGAGGTTGTTTCCAATAGACCTCCGTCTCAGGACAAAATGGTAGCATACAAAATCATTCAACTTATAGGACACCATAAAACAACATAGGTACGACATTCATAAAAAATTACACATTGTCAAACCGAGGACATCAAAGTCCACCTAATTACCGACTACGATGCATCCACACCCTTAGCCCTCTATCCTAATGCTTTCCCTCTAAATCTTTCGATCCAGGGTCATGTCCTCAGTCAGCTGTAACTGCCCCACATCACGCTCTATCACATCACTCCCCAAAGCATGATGCCAACTCATAAAACTACCTCCTGAGATACACATCATCCGTTTATAACCCCAATAGTCTTCATTTACTACTTAACACTTAGAACGGGTATCTCCCATTCTCTGACGGACCACACCACTCCTGCCATAGCCTACCACTACATCGCTTATAACTTATGTTTCTAAACCATGAGAATTGAAATCACGCACAACACCTTCATTCATAATCTTGCTAGTCCCACCTAGAAACAAAGTGTTACTACTAACCAGACAACATGCAATAATCCTCGAGAACATAGCAGCCCCATGGCACCTTGGGTGTACTTTTACATCATACATACAACATCAAACTAGATTACAAATCAAACAAATTTAGGCCCTTGCATACATTGTTCAAGCCTATTAGATCACTTCCCTATAACTAGTACCATTAAACAAGAAATCGCCGCCTCCACTTTCATGACCACTAATCATTCAAGCTTAGTGTCTAGCACTAATCTCACTCGGACGTCATGAAACAAAAGATCAAATTCACATTCCCACTCGAACTTCATAACCGATAATAATCGATCACAATCACATGCCCCATCTTATTTTCAATTCATCAACACACCCTCCTTCTACACATCATTACTATCCACCTATTTATACAGCCCCAACATAGCTCATATCCCTATAAGTCTCAACTAAACTCCAACCTACAATCTCAGGGATGCCTAAATCAATAACACCCATTTACCAAGTACTTTCATTAATAACCTGTACCTTTCAACGCAACAGTTATCATCAACAACTCTCTTCATACATCAATAAATAATATTTCCCCATAACTAATGACTCCATCTCTACCTCACACAAATAAATAAGTAAGGACACAACACTTTATTAATAGCCCACACATGTGCAACAAAATTCAGCTATACATATATACATATAAGTTCAACAAATATCCCTTACCGCTTCTCTTGTCACCACCAGTCTAAACCCCTAGTTCCAACCAAAACAAGAACAACAGGATGCATAACAAGTTACTAGTGAATCGAAATAGGCCTCACACGGATTCACTAGACTTTGGTTTTGTGTTTTGAATAAGAAAATGAGATGAATAACAAAGCAACTATGCTATTGAATCGAAAGAGCCCCACACGGCTTCACTAGACTTGATTTTTTTCTTTTCAAAAAGAAAATGATAACAAGATTACATATTGTAAAAGATAGAAACTTGACACACAATATTCAATGATCTAAGAATACACATCTCATTCTATTGTACTTACAAGACTCATAAGAGTGAGGCAATAACTTGCATCACAAGAAACTCCTGACACACCATAAGGCTCTTATCAAGCTGCTTTGAGAGACTTCTGAAGCTTCTTACTAGCCAATCTGAGAACGTTATCTGGGAAGGAATCGGAACATAGAAATAATGATATCTCAAGAGTAATACATGGGTAAGAAAGCATAGCTTTACATCATGGATTCTGAGGAGGAATCTTAAAGCACCTCTGACTTGGGCTTAGTGCCCGACTTTTATGAATCACGAATAAAGCACTTCAATCATCAGAACTTAAAAACACTGATGGGGTACCTCTAACTCGATTACAATCCTACCACTATCTGTAAAGATTCAAGCTTGACTATTTTTTATACCTTGAAAATACGGCGGAGATGGCCTAAATAGAGGTAGTTGAGAATCTGCGTAAGCGCATAGAGAATCTCTCTATAGCATGATCTAAGACTCGAAAGAATAGAGACCTTTCCTAAATGCCTTCTATCCTCTCAAAGAAAAATATAGATGTCTCTGTACCGTTCCGTAAGACTCTACTAGACACGGCTTCATAGAAACCCTAGGACACTTGAACCTTGTGCTTTGATACCATCTGTAACGACCCCAAATCACCCCTCAGGACGCTACATGGTGCCTAGGGTCATAAGTGACCCCAAGCTAACCCTTCACTTGGCATCACACATCAATAACTGAATAAAAAGCATAAAAATAAAAGAATAAGGCGGAATATAAGTCTAATATGAATTTGCTCAATACCAAAACTAGAGTCACAAGGTTACAATTCAATTTTTTACAACAAAATCAAAACCCAATACATCAACTTCTACCCACCATCTATGAAGCCTCTACTAGTACTGACCATGGGTAGTTGGGTCATGACTCCCAAGCACCCCGACTCAATACTACTAAACAAGGAAATCCCACTCGTCTCAACTGTATCACTGACTCGAGCCCATAAATCAAAAGGACTCATCACCTCTCAACTGGAAGTTGCGAACTGATAAGACATGGTACTTATGCTATAATTTGTACCTACATTATGACATAATGTAGCATATAGACGTATATGTGGATCAGTACTTGGGAATGTACAGAGTATACGGGGTGAATGCACATGTATAAAACAGTATCAACCTTCTTCAGTCAAATCATGGATGCAATATGGGATGACTCACATAGCTTGAACAAGTATCAAATGTAAAGCTCATAAATCATGTAAGATGAGGCAGATAACACAAATCTCGTGAGTCATCATTCTTTAACCTTAAAATTATAAATCTTCTCTTATTCTCAATACTCAAGACCAAAGGGGCTTTAAACAATACTATCAACTCATGCATATACCTCAAGGAGAGTAAAACTTCATTAGTGCTCAAGATCTCATAACTTTTTTTGAACTCAAATACTTGGAATTCGAAATCATATCACTTTGAAACATACTTGAAGGCATTTCATTCACTTTGGAAAAATATCTCATTTCAAGCTTTAGGGAAATCATTCAATCTCAAAAGAAAGGTACTCTAGTTTAGTGAAAATAACTCATCTCAAGGTTTCATGGGAAAATACCAAATCATGGAAAAACACTTCCTTTTGAAGAGACAATTTATATCAAGGGAATACTTTAGCTAAGAAACTATTTTACAAACTCATTAGTAGGAAAATAGCTCATAGGAGGGAAAATACTTTAGTTTCAGAGGAAGTAGCTGATCTCAAGTTTGAAAGGTAAGGGAGGTTCTCGTAACCGACATAAACCATGCGAGCTACATGAAGTCCAATGTTTTTTCCTCCTAAGGAAGAGACCCCACATTGGGGAGGAGCGTCATACTCTTGCCAGGGAGTATAACCTGGGTCTAGTGATCACTAAGAGAAATTCGGCCTCGGGCCCAATCATAATCATCATAAACTCAGCCTCAGGCCCAACCTATGGTGGAACGTAGTTTTGGGGTAAGAAACCATAGTGACTTACCCGCTCGGTGCTAAATACTACTCCCTTTAGATTATCTGCGTTCATCTCATAAAAATCCACATTTAGAATAATCTCATGGTTCACCACGAAACCAATAATCAAATCGATAATCTCATATAGTGAAGTGGATTTCAAAGATCAAGGACCATTAGCTCAATTCATTTCTCAATCATCTCAAAATATTCAAATCATAGGGGCTTATAGCTCAAGAGTTCATAAATTCACAAGTCTCAAATGGGGCTTTCTAACCCATAGTTCAATATCAAGTTAAAGCTCATCAAAAGCATAATATATAGCATATAGATTCATAAATCATATGAAAATCTAGGAATTTCAGCAATTTATCTCAAGTCTCAATTTAGTCATATGCTTCAATATCTCAAACATTTGCAAACATTAACTTCTCATGGACTAAAATCATGGGGTTTATACCCAGCTGTAATTTCTCAAGAAAACATGCAAAAATCATACCATTTGACTCTTAATTCATGGGGAATATCAAGATAATGCATTCAATAATAATGGGTGAAAAACCTCAATTCAATTTCATGTAAAACCTCATAGATTTCAGGAAAATCATGATGTAAATAAGCCTTTCGGGCACAAGGGTGAAAGGGTTATCCTTGCTCAAAACCCCACATACCTTAGATTATGACATTGGATGAACAAGTTTTCTCTAAACTCTTCTTCTTATCCTTGAAAGAGAGGGTTCTTGCCATACTTGACTTAGGGAACTTGAATCTCAACTCAATTTGAAGAATCCATGGTTAGTTCTTAGATTCCTTAGAGAAGAATTTTGTTTTGATTTGATTTGGAGGAGAAAACCCTAGCTCATTAGTGTTAGAGATGGGAAAATGAGGCAGCTACTTCATATAGAATATATAGAAGGGTTTAAAAGAGGAGAAAATACCAAAATATCCCTTCAAAAATGGGTTAAAAATACTGAACGGTGACTGGGACAGTCGAATCGATGGTCCACCAAAAGTTCAACGGTCCGTCAGATCATCTATCGCAAGCTGGCTTGAAGAAGGGACAAACTGCCTTGTTGCGACGGTCTTAATGACGGTCCATCAAAAGTTTGGCGGTCCGCCATTTTGGCCATCGCACAATGGCCAGGATGAGGCCACACTTCCTCAGAGCGACGTTCAAAGTGATGGTCCGTCGAAATGTTGGCAGTCCGTCATTTTAGCCGTCGCACGATGGCCGGAAAAAGGGGTCATTGCCTTGGTTTTGATGGGATAATTGATGGTACGTCGTAGACTTGATGGTCCATCGAATCATTCGTCAAACCTGGGAGATTCCGATAACGTTCAGTAAAACGGACATAATTTCCTCGTTCGATGTTGGATTTTGACGAAATTGGTATCGTTGGAAAGCTAACTCAATGCTCTACATGACAAAAAGTTGATATTAGGGAAATTCCATACAGTTCAAAATATTTCACACTTGGGAAGATACCTCTCAAACTTTTAAGGCCGGTATGACACTTCACTCAGCATGCTCTAAGGCTCAAACTATGAGGGAATTTTGTGGGGTTTTACAATGCTCTACCTTAACCTGTTGCCACGTTGCACACTTTTTTACAAACTAAGCTATATCCTTCTTTATACCATTCCACCAATAGTTTTCCCGTAAGTCATGATACATCTTGGTAGTGCCGGGATGAATAGAATACCGCATGCCATGCGATTCATCCATAATCCTCTGCCTCAGATCATCAACACACGGAACGCACAATCTACCCTACAATCTCAATACTCCATCTTTCCCTTGGGAGAAAACCTCTACCTTTTGGTCCTTAACTGCCTCCTTCAGTCTGACCAAACGAGGATTTCTATCTTGCTTCTCCTTCACTTCTGAAACTTTAGAGGATTCAGAGCTACTTTGCACCAAAGTACTTGTCTCAGCTGAATCAATCAACCTAACACCCAATATAGACAAAAAATGCACATCATGAGCTAACTCTTTCTTACCTTCCTCTGCATGAGCAACACTACCCATGGATAATCTGCTAAGGGAATCCGCCACTATATTAGCCTTGCCCGGGTGATAAAACACACTAATATCATAGTCTTTTAACAACTCTAACCACCTCTTCTGCCTAAGATTCAACTCCCTATGATTAAACACATATTGCAGGCTCTTATGATCAGTAAACACATCAATATGAACACCATAAAGATAGTGTCTCCAGATTTTCAAAGCAAAGACCACAGCAGCTAACTCAAGATCATGGGTTGGGTAATTCTTCTCATGCGGATTTAACTATCTAGAGGCATAGGCTATAACCTTACCTATTTGCATCAACACACAACCCAAACCAATTCTAGAGGTATCACAATACACCACAAAACCATCTGTACCATCAGGTAAAGTCAACACAAGGTTGAAGTAAGTCGACTGTTCAACTCCTAAAAACTCTTCTCACAGGAATCTGACCACTGGAACTTAACTTTCTTTTGGGTCAACCGGGTCATGGGAGATGTAATAGAAGAGAAATATTCAACAAAACGGCGGTAGTAGCCAGCTAGACCCAAGAAACTTCTAATGTCAGATGGAGAGATAGGTCTAGGCCAATTTCTTATAGCTTTTGTCTTTTGGGGATCAACTCTAATACCTTCAGCTGAAACAAGATGACCCAGAAAGGCTACAGACCTTAGCCAAAATTAACACTTACTGAATTTGGCGAATAACTGGTGACCTCTAAGAGTTTCCAAGACAATTCTAAGGTGATCTTCATGGTCATTCTCAGTACGGGAGTACACAAGGATATCATCTATGAAAACTATGAAAAACATATCAAGATATTGCTTGAACACTCGATTCATGAGGTCCATAAAAGTTGTTGGGGCATTAGTTATCCCGAAAGACATAGGGGCATTGGTTATCCCTAAAGACATGACTAGAAACTCAAAGTGACCATAGCAGGTTCGGAAAGTTGTCTTTGGAATATCACATTCCCTCACTTAAAGTTGTTGATAGCCGGATCTAAGGTCTATCTTAGAGAAATAACTTGCACCTTGCAACTGATCAAATAGATCATCAATTCTCGGAAGAGGATACTTATTTTTTACTGTGACCTTGTTAAGATGACGATAGTTAATGCACATACGCAAAGAACCATCTTTCTTCAGCACGAATAGAACAGGTGTGCCCCAAGGAGAAATATTGGGCCTTATGAAACCTTTGTCTAAAAGATCTTTGAGTTGCTCTTTCAACTCCTTAAGCTCAGCAGGTACCATACGGTATGGCAGAATAGAAATGGGACGAGTGTCGAGAAGAAGGTCAATCCCAAATTTTATCTCTCTATCGGGAGGTATCCCTGGGAGATCTTCCAAAAAAACATCTGGAAACACGATAACAATATCGACTGACTAAATAGTTGGAGCCTCGGACTTAGTGTCTTTGACTCTAACTAGGTGATAGATGCAACCCTTGGATATTAGCTTTTTGGCTTTGAGATAGGAGATAAAATGAATCTTTGAAGATACCGAACTCCCGAACTACTCAAAAACTAGCTCATCAGGGAACTAAAACTTTACCACATAGGTACGACAGTCTATAGATATATAACAAGAATGAAGCCAATCCATACCCAGAATAAGGTCAAAATCCACCATGTCTAACTCTATCAAATCAGCAAGTTTGACTCTATGAAGAATAGTAACAGGACAATCTCTATACACTTGTTTAGCAACAACTGACTGCCCTACTGGTGTGGAGACTAGGAAAGGCTCAGGAATCTTTTTGGGACTCATTTTGAAATTCACAGCCACAAGTGGGGTCACATAGGAGAGACTTGAACTGGGGTCCAACAACACATAAACCTTAAAACAAAAGATACGGAGCATACCAGTAACAACATCGGGAGAGTCCTCCTGCTCCTGATGGGATGGTAAGGCATAGAATCTATTCTGGCGCTGACCGCCAGCAGTGCTAGATGAAGTGCACTGAACAGGGGCAGGACGAGGGGAAAAAACTGGTGTACTAGTAGTCTGTGCCAGGGTCGGGCATCTCTGGTCCCCTGCCTAGCATGCGGATAATCTCTAAGTCTGTGGCCCTGCTTGCCATCTATGAAACACTAACCAAGATAATCCCTACCATACTTAGCACAAGAAGGACAACGGGGCTTGTTACCAACACTGTTCTGTGACCTAGAGATAAAAGACCTGCTCTCTTACTCCTGCCTACCTCTAGGTACGGGAGCACTACCTGATGAAGGTGCTGGAATAGACGAACGTCTCTTAAACTAAGGGCGGTTTCTTCCATGGAACCTAGTCTGACTATACTCATGCTGCTCAGATCTAGCCTTCTTATTACCCCTCACTCTGTCTCTCTCTCTAATATTATCCACCTCTATCTGTTGTGCATGCGTCATCAACCTAGACAGATCCATATCCCTATGCAGCATCGCAGTCCTACACTCTTTCAGCACCAAACCAGAAACACCTATCACGAACTTGCTCATACTAGCTCGGGTGTCAGAAATCAAATCAGGAGCATACTTGGCCAACTGGTTAAACTTCAAGCAGTACTCCTTAACAATCATGGATCCATACCTCAAGTTCATAAACTCCTCAATCTTTGTTTCCCTCATCTCAAGAAGAAAGAACTTGTCCAAGAATGTATCTTGGAACACCTGCCAAGTCATAGGAGCATCATCTTCACCTCTACCCTTCCTCCACGATACAACCCAGTCATAAGCTATGTCCTTCAACCTGTAAGATGCCAACTCAATAATTTTTTCCTCAGAAACATGCATCACCTGCGTGATCTTTCTCACCTCCTCAAGGTGCAACTGTGGGTCCTCCCCTGCCTTGTACCCAAAAAACTTTGGCGGATTCATCCGTATGAAATCATGGATCCTATAAGTAGCTATATCACCTCCCTACTAATTTGCAACTGTGGACTGGTTATTGGCCCGAACACTAACAGTGACTACTTGGGCTAACGCCTGAAAGGACACCCGAAACTTAGCATGAGACACAGTTTCATTCAAAGGATCAATAGGTAAGGGTTGCTCATCATTATTTCCACGGGCATTCGCTATTTAGAGAGGCATTTTCTTAAATAGGAGAGCACGAATTACTAGATAAGAGGGACAACTGTAGGCAGGATAGAATCTGAAAGAAAGAAACAACTTTTTCCTAAAATGTATTGTAGCCTCTTGCTCATAGATGTGGCGCGCTACACTCGGATGATCAAGACTCTACTCAACGCGGCTTGCCAGGCTCCCTAGGACTCCTATAAAACCTTAGGCTTTGATGCCAAGTTTGTAACGACCCAAAATCACCTCCGGGGATGTCACACGGTGCTTAGGGCTACAAGTAGCCCCAAGCTAACCCTTTGAGCCTATCACTTCCCAAAATAGCTTATTCAAGAAGAAATATACAAAACACTGGCAGTTTCATATCAAATAAAAGGGAATACGAAGGTAATACTCGGTCCAAATGACCACAATATTGGAAATCTCAACACAACCACAGTCAAATAACTAGTCTGACAAAGCCTCTACTATTCCATGAACTCGAGAGCCGTTGGGACAGGTCCCCAACTGACTCAAATTGAACTAAAAGTAATAACATAAACAGTCGAATGCTGAAATGTCTGAAGATAGGTCCTTGAACCATGAGGACTCACCACTGTAGAAATATAGACAAAGGTACTCGGGAATTAGTGACGAGGCTGGGACTGAGCACCTGAACCTACATTATAAGACAATGTAGCACATAGACGTATATGTGGATCAGCATTTGGGAATGTACTGAGTATATGGGGGTGTATGCATTTACATAAAACAATATCAATACTCTTTAATCAAATCATGCATGCAAATAGGAATGACTCACATGGCTCGAATAAGTGTAAAATGTAAAGATCATAAATCATGTAGAATGAAGCATGTAACACTAATCTCGTGAGTCATTATACTTTGGCTTTAAAATCTGTGCTATCCTCTTATTCTCATTACTCATAGGATGAAGAAAGCTTTAAACAATACTTTCAACTCATGCATATGTCTCATGGAGAGTAAAACTTCTTACTTAAGAACTTATAACTCTTTTGAACTCAAACACTTGGAACTCGGAATCATATGACTTTGGTTTAAAAACTGATGATCAACTATTATTAGTAGAGAAAACTACTTTTTTCTTTGGAAAATACTCAAAAGCAATTCATTCACTTCAGAAAATATCTCATCTCAAAGCTTTAGGGAAAATATTCTATCTCAATGGAAAATACTTTAGTTTAGGGAGGTTCTCTTAACCAACATAAACCATGCGAGCTACATGGAGTCCAATGTTTTGTCCTCCTAAGGAAGAAACATCACATTGGGGAGAGGCGCCATAATCCTTCCAAGGAGTATAACCTCAACTCAGTGATCACTTATCTTGGCCTCGAGCCCAATCATCTCGGCCTCAGGCCCAAATTCTCAAACCTACGGTAGCACGTAGTTCTGGGGTAAGAAACTGTGGTAACTTATCCAACTCGGTGCTAAATACTACTCTCTTTAGTTTATCTCACTCATCTCATGGAAATCCACTTTCAAATTCATAAGAACCCAACAATCAAATCTGTAATCTCATGTGGTGGAGTGAATTTCAAAACTGTATGACCATTAGGTCAAAACAGTTCTTAAAAATCTTAAAATACTTAAATCAAGGGTGCTTATAGCACAATAGTTCATAAAATTGCAAGTCTCAAGTAGGGCTTAATGACCCATAATTCAATCTCAAGTTAAAACTCATCATAATGCATAATATATAGCATATAGATTCGTAATTCATGTAGAAATCTGGACATTGAAACTCTTAAATTCTATCACAAAATATCAACATACTCATATACTTCAATTTCTAGAACATTGAAACTCTTAAATTCTCAATGAGTAACAACATAGGGTATAAACCCAACTTCAATTTCTTAAGAAAACATGCAAAATCATGTTATTTGACTTTCAATTCATGGGAAACATCAAGATATTCAATCAATAACAATGGGTGAAAACCCTTATTCAATATCATGTAAAATCTCATAGATTGCAGAAAATTATAGTTTAAATAAGCCTTTGGGCACAAGGGTGAAAGGATTACCCTTGTTCAAAACCCCACATACCTTAGATTATGAAATTGGATGAACAAGCTTACTTCAAACTCTTCTTCCTACTCTTGAGAGGGTTCTTGCAACCTTTGAACTTGGAAAACTTAAATCTTAACTCAATTTGTAGAATCTATGATGAGTTCTTGGATTTCTTAGAGAAGGGTTTTAGATTTGATCTTGAGGGACAAACCCTAGCTCTCTTGTGTTTGGATGATGAATGAAGTCATTTGCTTTATTTGGAATATATCTGATTGATAAAAGAGTGGAAAGATCGAAAAGTCCCTTTTAAAAAAATGACTTAAAATACTGAATGGGGGCTGCGACGGTCCGTCGCTAGCCTGATGGTCCATCGGATCATCCATCGCACGTCGGTCAGAAAAAGAACACACTGCCTCGATATGATGGTCTCAGCGATGGTTCGTCAGATCATCCGTCGTATGTTGGCCAGGATGAGGCCACACTACCTCAGCGGCGACGGTCCATCGCAATATTGAAGGTCCGTCATCCTAGACGTCACACTTGGGTCAGAAAAATGGGTTACTGCCTTGGTTGCGATGGTCTGTCAACCTGTCCGTCGCACCTGGGCAGTTCCGACAACTCTTGGTAAAACGGCCATAACTTTCCACCCCGATGCCTGATTTGGATGAAATTGGTATCATTGGAAAGCTAATTCAATTATCTACACTATAGGAAGTCATTTTCAGGAAAATTCAACAAGATTAAAACACTAATCACTTGGGAAATCTCTTCTCAATCTTTTAGGGTCTAAATTACACTTCACTTGACACGCTCAAGACTCAAACTACAAGGGAACTTTGCGGTATCTTACACAACCCCTATAGACCTTTTAGCCATAATAGAATCACCCACTGGTGTAGACATAAAAATGTGGTCTAATATACTTTAGAGACTAAAATTAAAATAAACAGCCACATAAGGGGTCACATAAGAAAAGGTAGATCCCAGATCAAGTAAATAATAGACATCATGAGAGAAAATTTGTAACATACCAGTAAAAACTTTAGGAGATACATCAGATTCCTGATGGATAGCAAGAGCATAGAGTCAATTTCGGCCAGTGTCAGTACCTGAGATACCACCATTTGGTGCAAGAGCTGATGAAGTAGCAACCGAGACCTTATAAGCTTCCGTATAAATCTTAGCTAAAGGACAGTGTCGCTGCATATGCCCCATCTAGACAATTAAAGCACCGATTCTCCCCTCATCATTAGTACCCTGGTGAATCTGACCATAAAATCTATAAGGAATATATTATGGAGATAATTGAGCTCCGTTAGCCAAATACTGAGCACCCTATTCCTTAGGACCATTACTAGCTTGCAATCGATGATCGTCAAATGACTTAGGATATGGAGCACTAGCCCAAGAATATGAACCAAAATTTCCCCAAGCCTTCTTCTTGCTTCACTATCTATTATCTCTACCATTGTTTTTTTGGCCTGTAACCTGCTTTGAATATTTAAACTTCTTATTTTGCCTATTCCCCATCTCTGTCTGTCTTTTCTTCTTATCCTCAACTTGCTGCATACATACCACAGGCCGCGAGATAGCCGTACACTCTAAAACCAAGTCTCGAGACAAACCCGAAGCAAACTTCCTCATTCTGGCCCTCATACTAAACACAATCTCTGGAGCATAACAAGACAACTGGTGTAATTTCAAAGCATAATCCTTTACACTAATCCTCTCTTGCTTCAGATTCACAAAATCCTCTATCTTAGACTCCCTCAACATCTTAAGAAAGAAATGGGCAAGAAAGGCAATCAAAAATTCATCCCACACTACCGTCCCGTCCTCCTCACCTCTCAACTACTCCCACTCCTCATACCACTGATACCACATCCTTCAACTGATATACATCAAACTCCACACCCTTGGAATCAGAAGCAAGCATCATCCTGAATATTTTATCCATTTCATCAATAAACCCTTGAGAATCCTCCTCAACCTTGGAGCCTAAAAAGGTCATAGGATTCAACCTCATGAACTGGCCAACTCTAGTGACCTCAGAGGAAGGAAAAATAAAACCAACACGCTCAGACTGGTGAGACAGAGAAGTCACTAACTGAGCCAGAAAATGAATAGATCAACGAAACTCGACAAGACTAAGAAGTCACTAACTGAGTCAGCAAATGAATAGATCAATGAAACTTGGCATTGCAAATATCTCCTTGGGGTGTGGGGCTGGAATATCATTAGCCTGAGAAGAACGAGGAGGACTGGTAAGGACCGACGAAACTCCACGTGGGGCAGTACATTTAGGAGAAGAGGCCCTAGACTGAGTCTGCACTTCATAGACAGGATGATTTCCATCCACATTATCCTCGGGTGGAACAAAAGAGTTTCTACAACCATCAGATCTTCGAGGCATGATCTGAAATATGAACAAATAGAAATTAGAGAGCTTACAAGACCTTAGACACTATAGCCAAAAAAAATCACAAGAAAAAAAAACATTCATAAATAACTTGTAGCCTTTCCTTTAAAAGTATGGCATGCTACACAACCATAAAAGAGACTCTACTTGACACAGTTTTGTGGACACCGAATAACCCTGAACCTATGCTCTAATACCAAGCTTATGACGACTTGAACCAAGTCCTAATTATGACGGGTATCTCAAGTCTACCAAGGATCAAAGACCACCCCTTTTGCCTAGCTAATCAGAACACAATATAGTATAATAGAAGAAGTAACTTGAACAAATGTATGAAAGATAAATAAACCAAGACAAACATTCTATGATTCCAAACAAATATGCCAATCCACAGTTTTCCACAAATCCTCTAAAATAATTCAAATATCAAACTAGGTTGGGACATGCCCTCGACCATGACAGTGACAATAACAATGATAATGTTAATGTGAACACTTTAATTCTAAAATATGGAAAAAAACTGATGAAATGACTAAAATTTTCAGAGGATGGAAGCTCTTTACTTCACCGTGAACCAACTAACAAACTCGGATCACCTAATGCTACACAAGGGTAAAAGAGGTATCCTCTGACCCTACATTATGAAACAATGTAGCATCCTAGGATGAGAAGCGGGGTGAGAGCTAACATGTAACTCGGGATAGGGATAAAGTAACATCATTTCAAAATCAAGTCCATACTCAATGTACATGTTCATATACATGCGTATATACAACAAGAACAACAACATACCTAGTGTGTTCCCACATAGTGAGGTCTAGGAGGGTAGAGTGTACGCAGACCATACCACTACCTCAGGTGAAGTAGAGAGCTTGTTTTCGATAGATCCCCAACTTAGGATCGATAACAGTATAACAAACAAAAAATATAAATACATATAAACCTGTACAATATGCAAAATAAATGATATCCACAAGATAATACTATAGCCACAAGATAATACTAAAAACTATCTATATGAAACCATAGACATCACTCAACACCAAGAACAAGAACTTCAAACATAAATAAAAAATGCTCCCCTACTATTACCAATGCACTCCCACCCTCTAACCCTCTACCCTAATACACGTCCTCCATACCTTCCTATTGAAGGTCATATCATTGGTAAGCTATAGATACTCTATATCAAGCCTAATCACCTCCCTCTAATATTTTTTTAGCCTACCTCCACCCCATTTAAAACTATCCATAGTCAGTGTCTCATACCTCTACACTGGAGCATCAGAGACCCTCCTCATCATGTGCCCAAACTAATGTAACCTCACTTCTCACATTTTGTCCTCCACTGAAGCCATTCCCACCTTCTCCTAAATAATCTCATACCTCACCCTATTTTTCCTAGTATGGCCATATATCCATCGCAACATCCTCATCTCTGCCACCTTATAAGTTTGGATTTGGGATTTCTTAACTGGCTAATACTCTACTCCATACAACATAGCTGGTCAGACTGTCACTCGATAGAACTTACCTTTAAACTTTGGGGGAACCTTCTTATCACATAAAACTCCTGAAGAAAGCCTCTATTTTAATCACTCTCCCCAAAATAATGCCTAACATCCTCGTCAATCTCACCATTTTTCTGAATCATAAATTCCAAATACTTGAAACTCTCTCTCTTCTGAATGGCCTGAGAGTTCAACCTCACGACCACATCAGCCTCCTGAGACAAATCACTAAACTAACACTCCATGTACTCCATGTTGGTCCTGCTCAACTGAAATCCTTTAGACTCAAGTGTCTGTCTCAAAATATCCAACTTATCATTAACACCTCTCTGATTCTCATCAATCAATACCACATCATCAGTAAATAACATACACCAAGGCATCTTTCCTTGAATATGTCACATCAAACATCCATCACCAAGGAAAATAAAAGGGCTAAGAGTCAATCCTTGATGCAACCCTATTAAAACTAGAAAGTTCTTCAAATATCCACCTACTGTTCTCATATGAGTCTTCATGCCATCATACATGTCACGAATCGACCTAGTGTATGCCACGGGCACCCCTCTAGCCTCCAAGAACCTCCATAAAATCTCCCTGGGAACTCTATCATATGCCTTCTCAAGATCAATAAACAACATGTGCAAGTCCTTCTTTCTCTCCTAAAACTGCTCTACTAATCTCCTCACAAGGTGAAAGGCCTCAGTAATTGAGTGACCTGGCATTAAATTGAACTAATTCTCAGAGATAGTCATAATCATTCTTAGCCTCAACTCCACCACCCTTTGTCAAATATTTATAGTATGACTCAACAACTTAATACCTCTATAGTTGTTGTAACCCGGGATGTCTCCATTATTCTTATATAATGGAATCATCATACTCCACCTCTATGCTTCAGGCATCTTTGTCACCCTAAAAATGATGTTAAACAACCTTGTCAACCACTCCAAACCTGCCCTACTTGTGCGCTTCCAAAAATCCACTAGAATATCATTTGGCCCCATCGACCTACCCTGACGCATCCTGCAAATAGCCTCCTTGACATCCTCAACCTCGATAAGCCTACAATAACCATAATCATGACACTTTTCAGATTTATCCAAGTTCTCCAATATAAAACCTTTATCCCCCTCATTGTTTAAGAATTTATAAAAATAAGACTGCAACCTCTTCCTAATGAGGAAATCTACAACCAATATTTTACCAACCTGTCCCTTGATGCACTTCACATGGTCAAGGTCATGAGCCCTCTGTTCTCTAACCTTGGCAAGCCTATACAACTTCTTACCCCCGCTTTTCTCCTCTAAAGCAGCATACAAGCTCTCAAGAGTTGTTATCTTAGCCACTAAAACCGTTAACTTAGCCTTTCTTCTAGATACCTTATACTCCTCTTTATTTTTCTGCCTCTCCTAATCATTTTTTCTCATAACCAACTTAGCATAAGCTAACTTTTTAGACTCTATCTTTCTCTTAACCTCTTCTTTCCACCACCAGTATCCTTGATACTTACCATATCGACCTCTCAAGACACCCAATACCTCTCTAGCAATCTTCCTAATGCAACTGGCAGTCTTCTTCTACATACTATTTATGTCTCCTCTACTCTCCCAATCCCCCTACTCTTTAACCTCTCCCCCATCTCTAAAGCACCAACTTGAGCTCATGCTCACTCGCATGACATGAATATTGAAAGAAGGGAAAATTTTTCCTAAATACCTTGTAGCCTCTCGTCTATAAGTGTGGGGCGTTATACACTCATGCACAAGACTATACTAAACACGGCCTTCAGACTTCCTAGGACACTTTAAAACCTTAGGCTCAGATACCAAGTTTGAAATGACCCAAGACTACCCCCTAGTTGTCACACGATGCTTACAGTCCTGAGGCACCACAAGCTAACCCATGAGCTGGTACCTGCTATGAGCACTAGATAACATGATCATAAATGCGGAAGAATACTGACATGCCATAAGGTTTTAATAACTAAATTTAAACTAAAATATGAGTCTATAGAAATAACTGACTGAATCTGACAAAACAATGATAAACTGGATAACTAACTGTAATATCTGAATACTGAATAACTGACTCTAATGTCTGAAAAGCCTCTAAAACTGACTGACTGAATATGAGTTGATGGGACAGGCCCCCAACTAACTCTGCTAACTACTGAAATAGAGATATAAAGTAAAATAATTTGTCCTCGAATAATGAGGACTCACCACTGCTACTGTACTGCTGATAGCCTAAGAAGTGAAGTATAAGTGTGGTCTGGGAACTGAGCATCAGCATCTATGATATAATACATCATAGCGCAAAAGAAAGGTATGCGATCAGTACTTTGAATGTACTGGTATGCTAAATGAGGTAGGCTGATAGACATGGTTTCATGAATAGAAATAATAATTAACTGAATATGCATGTAAAATATGGAGTACTGAGTAGAGAACATAGAATCTGTAGATACTAAAAATGCATGAAAATCTGTAAATACTGAGGATGCATGACCAAGCATATAACATGAACTGAGTAAATTCTGTAAACTAAAATATTGTAAAATACTGACATTTGTATGCTTTGGTCAAGCAACTCTAAGATTGCATAACTGAACTGAGACTGTAACTGAGACTATATCTGAGACTGCGGGAGGTATCATCTAACTGACATTCCCCAATTTAAGCTAATCGGGGTCCAACCTATAACCCCAATTGGAAAGGTGTTAATACCATGCCATGGGTACTAACAATGGTTGTGTGGATCCACTAATACTGATATAATTTCCAAATGACTAAGGGTGTCAAGTCTGAACTGACGGGTGACCCCTGCGAGATAGTCAAGCCTAATCTGACAGGTGATTTCTCATACCCTACGCTAGTTACGTAGTTCTGGAGTATATGGACTGCTACTAACGACTCTGCCTATCTGACGGGGAAGACGTCATCCCTATACTCTCTCGGTGCTAAATCCTACTCCCAACTGAAAGACATTGAAATACTAGACTGTTCTGAGTTTAACTGACTGATATCTGACTGTCCTAATAATGCTCATAGTATGTTCTGAAGACTATTCTGTAATGTACTGAGACAAGAATAAGTAAACAGCTATGGTTTTTGGGTATTCAATACCCCCAGGACTCGAAAACAATAATAGTAAAATGACACTAAAGCTTGGAAGACAAAGCATGAAGGATTTTATTAAATCAATCACTCTTGTAGTCATTTTATCAAACACTTGGAGTTCATGGTTTGATCAAATCATAGAAATGTCATGGAACTTGTAGTAAACGCATGAATTCAACATGAATAGTACTAAATCATGATTTAATTCAAGAAATGACAACATTAAAACATTAAGAATTGAATAACAACAATAATTTCATTGAAACAAGGTATAAAATCAAAGTTCATTGAGATTCATGGGTGAAATCACAATTTAAAACATAATAACTTGAAAGATTATAACTTGGTGATTAAAATAGGTTACTTGGGCTCCATGGATGAAAGGGATCCATGGATGAACATCTAACATACCTGGGATAGTGAATTTCTTGAAGTTCTAGGTGAGTTCTTGAGAATTGGCCTTGAAATTGGAGAGCTAGGGTTCTTGATTTGGGAGAGAAAGATTCTTGATTTAGGGAAAAATAATTAAAATAATGAGTTTAAAAATATTTTTAGGGCTTAAAAGCATACTTGGGCGGATTAAAATTAAGGGAAAGGACTGTTTTACCCTTGGGCGAAACTTTAAATTTTCATCGAATTTTTCTAAAGTGGGCACCTGGTGCAACGCGGAGCTATCGCATCGTGTCACTGGAAACTGACAACTAGGAACTAGGCTGATGGCGCGATGTGAAGAAATCGCGGTGCCCCTATGATTCTGATTTTCACCATTGGCGCGGCGCGCCATGATCGCGCTACCTCGCTGGAATTGGACAATTATGAACTGGGCCTACGGCGTGATGAGCCACTATCACGGAGCAACACTGAAAATTGATAATTTCTATTTACACTAACTCCGCGATGCTCTAAGGATCAAAATAATGGTGTTTAACGACTGAAACTTAAAATCGCCATAACTTCTTATCCGATTATCGAATTTAGGCGAATTTTATATCGTTGGCAAGCTAATTGAATTTCCTACACAATGGCATGCTCTAAAATGAAAAAATAATGAGTATTTTGAAAATTATATATATGAATACTCACGTATTGGAACTTAGATTATGCTAGGGAAATATGGGGTGTTACATTTGACAAATCCAAATCCGAAGCTGAGCCGAGCGAGCGAGCGACGATGACGGAGTGAGGCACCTCTTGGTTCTTGCCTAAATTACCATGTGGAGTAAGTGTTCCTTATTATAAACACTTGAAAGTTCCCTTCTCCCACCAATGTGGGAGAATTAGTGGACTTTCCTTTTTTTAGTATACTTTCTATTTTAGTGTGGACTCATTTTTCTTTTCACTATTTTTCCTCTATTTTCCATTCACACACACACCTTGAACCCAACATAAATTGATAGGAAATTGTCATTTGATAAATCCAAAGCCGAAGCTAAGGCGAGCGAGCGACGACCACGGCGCGAGGCACCTCTTGGTTCTTGCCTCACTTACCATGTGTAGTAAGTGTTCCTTATTATAAATACTTGAAAGTTCCCTTCTCCCACCAATGTGGGAGAATTGGTGGACTTTCCATTTTTTAGTACACTTTTCATTTTAGTGTGGACTCATTTTTCCTCCACTATTTTTCTCTATTTTTCATTCACACACACACCTTGAACCCAACAGAAATTGATAGGAAATTGTTCCTTTCCACAATTATTGTCAAACAAGATCATCAAGAAAAATATATCGAGAAGTTTTTGGATCTTTTTTTCTGTTTATGAAGTAACTTTTCTTATACTAGTCAAAGCACACCCAAATTATTGCAAGAACACACCAGCAATATATGTAGAGATTGAGGAATTAATATGTGACGACAGTAAGTAGTGTTTTTAAAGATATAAAAGAGTTGTGGTGGTTTATTTTGATTTGAGTATTCCACCGTTTCGGTTGAAGTTAATTGGTGTTTATTTTTAAGTAGAAAATTAGATCTCAGTTGAGTTTTATCTTTACTTCACAAATGAGTTAATTATTTTATTCGATGGAACATATTGTGGGATTATGTAAATCCATTAAACAATCCAAAAACACCATATCCGGAAGGATACTGGCAGATTGGCAAAATCAACAAGTTTGAAATTTAGGAATTTGCTGCAACTGGCTTATTGTATAAGAAGAAGACTATAGAATACAAGATCGTGTTGAGATGGATTATTTCCAAGAAAGACCAAAGTTTTGCTACTGTGATGGGTATTGAATAAAAATAAATGTCAAAGACAAAATTGGATAGGATATGCCATTACAGGAAGGGACATGAACCATAAGACGGTTAAACATTAATTTTCTTTATTTTCAGTGGTTTCTTCACAATGTGTGTTTGAGAAGAAATGCAATTTTAAATTGCATAAATTGTGCGGCTTCAACTTGTGCAAACTGTTGAACATCAATAATGGTAATACTGTCTACGAGACCAGAAGAAGTCTCAACAAGACTTGGAGACAACATCAAAGTAGGGAGCACGGAGAAAGTGACAAATTCGGGTTCTACTTTTTTAACTCTACTTATTATTTATTTATAAAATTTTACCCTTTGTGATTTTGTGAATTTATTTTCATAAATAGTAGGGTGGATGATATTTTTATGATGATCTTAAAATGCATGATAATTAAGAATAATATTTTCTTGTATGATCACTGTGGATCGTTTTTCTTGCATAAAAGATCATATGTGGAGTTTAATAAATTGACATGAAATATTACAAGTGTGTGTATGTACCTGAAAGTTGTTATAAATGAATATGAGATCTAGAGAATATGAATTAGTGGATTGAGTTTTCTCAATATGTGATATGAAAAGACACTTAATATGTCTAAAGTGTGGAGTACGTGTTTGACATGCGATTAGAAGTCAATACTAGGCTTATCATTTAGTATGAACCTGATTCTCTATATTGATGAATATGTGATATTGTACGTACTAGTTTATCGATATGTTGATCGAAAAAATGATACAAAATCATAAAAGAAATGAGGAGATTTTTAATTTTCACATTTAAAATGGAGGTTCTTGAAGAAATTGGTACTATGATGGGTATCAAGATTATACAAAATAGTGGGGGTAATGTATTGAGTTAATCTCGTTGCATGAAAAAGTGTTGAGTAAATCTAATCACTTAAACACAAAAGTGCTCAATACCCTATTTGATCCTAGATCGAGTTAGTCCATGATGATGAAATAATTGTGGTTAATTAACTTGTGTAAGCAAGTGCTATTGGAAGAGCCAGTAGTTGAGTTTTGATTTTCTTTAGAAAACTAATGAGTTATGAAACTAAGTTTTATACTATTATAAAAATATATCGATACAAGTTGGAATTGAAAATGTTTGAGAAATAAATTTGCCACATGATGAATATTTACCTTGTTAGGAGGTACAATTTCTTGAAATCAAGAAAACCTTGGCATAGGAAAACAAGCAAACTAAGAAGTTGAGTGGTTGAGGATTACTAAGATAATCCATTGATTTTGTAAAATATGAAGTCAGTTTTTTATATCAAGCCACTCTAGCTCGAGCATAGAGATTATATAATAAGAAGTCAAAACACATAAATTCTTGACAGGATTGTGTTAGAAAGTTAATTCAAGATGGAATAACTTCTATTACATTGGTGGAGTCAAATGAATTTGACTAATCTATTTACTAAACTTGTTAAAAGGAAGTTGTTAAATACATCTTCAAGTATGATTATATAAAAACTCCTTAATTAGGTCCACCAATAATGGCAACCCTACCTAGCACTATGAAATGAATAGTTATAGGTTCAAAGGGTAACAACAAGTTATTGATAAGTGGATGTTTCAGTACTTAAGTAAGATGTATACTAGTACTGGTTATCATAGTTTGGAGGGTTGAGCTCTAATACTCTTAATGAGGTTCAGTTCGTGGAACAAGTGTCTTAAAAATAACAAAGACACTGAAAGAACTTCACCTATATGAACATAGAAGTGGTGTCGCTTCGATTGGGAGATGGAGTTTCTCTCATAAATGTTCATGAACCTTGGATAGCACATGGCGATAAAAGTGCTAAGGATGTTGAGTGGAAAGCAGGAATAAAATATTTATACGTGTAGTGTCACCGATGTTATCACAAGGAATAATACATTCAAAGCTATTATGCTACGTAGAATTTTGATTTTATCTTGTGGCATTGTGCTAAGGTGATGCTCAAAACGATAGATACATTGCTCTATGTATAAACATGACTTGATCTTTATGTCCTAATTTATATTTAAACAAGTGGGGGATTGTTGGATTTTTGTTTAAAATAAATTAATTTAAAACTTTTTTATGAAAATATGCCTTTAGTGAAAAGTTGTGTCTTTTATGAAAAGAGATGTCTTTTTAGTAAAGAGGTATCTTTTAGATGAAGAGGTGTCTATTAGATGAATGGTTGTATCCTTTCAATAATTGATTTTCATCACTTCTATATATATCCTACCTCTTGAGATTTCAATGGATGTTACAGAAAGTTTAGAGAAACTTTTCAAAGTATTACTTTTCTTACAACATTCCCCAAAGAGTTATTAAAAGATCAAGTTTTTGATTTCTTATTTTCCAATAGGATTATCTTCACCATTTGCTTGGTGAAGAAATTCACAGGCTTGTCATATCCACTAAAACTATTTACATTAAATCCCATAGCAATCTCGCAGAGGAGAGGGAGCAAATATCATTTTTAGTAAAGCATTTCGTCCGTGTTTCAAGCCTCATAATTTTGTGTTCAATGTTCATATTGCCAAGTCTTCATCTTTGTATTCTTCTTCGTATATTTTTATGTGTTCATGAAACATATTTTTCAACAAATGTCTCATACAAAACAGACAACAGTCAATCATATTCATATATATAAGGAGAGATCAAATATTTTAATGAATTATATGAGAAAGGATGAATTACTTACTCTGGCTGCACAAAGATTTTGTCTATCGCTGCAGTTGAAATTAGCTTGGAGAAACTCTTTCTGCGTTGAAGATTAGAAAACATCCATAATGTCATACACAAAAAGCTTAAAGTCATTAACTTCTATCTAGAGTGAAATGGAGTTGCTTCACAGAACTATTTGAATCTTAAGAAAAATTTCCAAGGCAAAGCATTCTGTTTCTTTTGACATTCAATCTTAGCAAAACAGTCAACAAGATGGTATGTTTTGGAGTATGACAAGATCACAGATGCTAGGCCTACGTGTGGGAATACTATATATCGATGGCCTTTTCTGAAGGACAAAAGGAAGTAGGAAAGGAAATGGACAAAAAACTTCAGAGAAAAATAACTATTTTGTTTATCCGTAGTTTACAACTGTAATACCTCATAGAAGCATCTACCATAGCTTTCAGCATTACTTTTTGTTTATGCATTGTTTCAATGGCCAAGTAATTCAATTTTCTTTGTCTCACTGCTTCTTTGTGTCAAAGCTTATACATATGCAACTATTTCTTAAATGAGTTAGATATAACGTTTTGCAATCACATATGATGGCTTATTCCGACGTGTTCAACTAGATTAGTGCCCTCAACTTTCAACATCTCTTTCTACACTCAAGTTCTTAACTTACTTTTTATGATAAAACTACCTTGTGAATAAGATCGTCATCAACTATGGAGTTGCTTAGTCTCTTGTACAGAACATACAAAGCCTCCGCATCATTCAGAGTAACTGCAAAAGAACATCAGAGCACTCTAAGATGCTGAATTCGACCTTAAAACAAGTACTTAATAGATAGTAGTAAGAACATAGATATCAAAATATTCTCCATTATACTCAATATTTTGTTGGAAGATCACAAAATCAAGGAGATATCTCTCATCAGCTAGAATAATTAAAATACACGGTTACTTAGAGGTAGGATTTAAGGTTTCTGGATGCATTGCAAATACAACATAAATGCTTTAAATAACAAGGCATTACTGTTCAATATCGAATTTAGAGAAGCATCCAGTACCCCCTCAAACTATGGCTAAAGTTGTTACGACACACTCCAACTTCACATGGGTCTATTACCCTCCCGAACTCAATTTTAGCGTATTTTTGTCACCCTTTTATTTTGACATGACACCTTTATTATATAAAAATGGGGTCTACGTAAAAGGTGTCACGTCAGCTAAAAAGGTGCCACATCGACTAAAAGGGTGACAAAAATACACTAAAATTGAGTTCAGGGGTAATAGGACTCCTATGAAGTTGGAGTATATCGTGACAAATTTGGTCATAATTCAGGGGTACTAGATGCTTTACTTCTAGAATTTAAAGTTGGTTTTCATTTTGTTTCTAGAGTTAACCATGCTTGAAAAGGATGTTGTTGAGGATATATATCCTGCTCTTTTTTCATGAATATACTAGACACTACTGAACGAAAAAAACTTCCGACTGAATATTCAAATTATCCGATTGGTGAAGTACCTAGACCATTGCAGACCTTTCAGTAGGTCAAATATATAAGGGGCAAGAACAAGGAAAAATATTTTAAGGACATCAAAATAACAAAATTATTTAACATTAATTCAAATTTAGGGAGGCCCAAGTCGCATTCTTAACTCACAAGAAGTCTCAGAAGCAAGAGTGTCATGGGTCTCAAGCAGATGTCTAGCTTTCTTCAAACAAAAGTATTTCTTTAGAGAATGCATGTTCCAGGCTTCCAGCAGAGGACTTAAAGAACCACAGGTTGAGATCTTCACCTGTCACAATCCAATAGAAAAGCAAAATACCATGCCTTTAAATAATCTAAAGTCCACTGGCCCAACTAATTCTGATTCATGTTGCACATGACTCATTAAAGAGGGAAATTCTCTATACTAGGGGTTTCTCCAGTCTTGAGCTCTAAACCAAGATAGGTTAATGAGTTGAGAGGTCACAACCATCCCACATCATCTCTTGGCGGTGCTATAACTCATAACCTAAGTAAATTAAACCTCAAAAGAAATTATCATAACCTATCGGTCTTAGAAAAGGTCTATTCTAATCATTTTTGACACAGAATTTAATTTCTCATGTATACTTATAAGGTTCATTTAACTGGTTCTAGTTTCAGGGAAATGCTAATTTAGGTATATCATCAATAACACATTAGAGGACAATGCAGAAGATATTCCCCAACGAATTGATGCTAATTGTATGTGTTCAAGAATTTTAACTGTTACAAATTATAATAGTGTTTAACAGAAAGCTAAGAGACCATGTAACCTGGAATAGTGCAATTTGCTACTTTTGTTTACTTTAACCATTAAGTATTCGTAACCTATAAGCCCAATTATTTCAGATTCATGTCGCGTGGATCCATTAACAGAAAAAGTCTCCCTCCAAGGTTACAAGAATTTACTTTTATTTAAGTGAACATTGCAGAATCCAAGAAACATGAAGCATATGACAATGTATCTAGAAGCAAATTACTCCATGCCTGTGTTTGACAGGAGATAAAAGGTATCAGTAAAATTAGATGAGATATATGTAAGCTGATCTAGATATTACGAAAATCAAAAATAAAAATGTAACTAGAAGCAAATATCCATGATGATTGAGAAGATAGAATGAAAAATAACCATTGTGAGAGGAGAAGAAAGGAGCAATCTGTTTGCTGTTAAATTAATTAGTTCTGATTTAAGGTTTCTTATGCGGATCAAATCCTTATATAAAATCTAAAAAGGTGTGTTCATTATACTTATTTTCTTTTGATAATCGGTAAACGAGATTCATATTAGTAATAATCAAAGCAAAGCAAATCATTAAATCTAGGACATTGAAATAATATTCAAATCAAAGGACAATCTAACCAAAATTTATCGGAAAATCATACTTGTATGAGATGTTTAAATGTTGTAAAAACAAAGCAAAACAAAAAAATCAATTAAATTTGACCAATACAATAAGTAAATCCATAAGTATTCTACCATGAATAACAATCCCTTTATTTATAGGTGAAACTAACTTGATCTTAAAGTAACTAATCCTGATTTTTCTCCAAAAAAGCAAAATAGACATTCATTATAATACATCAAATATATTTACAATAGTGTTTCATGTTTTTTTTTCTTTTCTCGGAACTTTAAAAAAAAAAAAAAAATTAACGTGGGTAATTGATTGAAGATTACTTCTAATAAGGAATATTTTTTTGTCAATTATACATTTTCCTAAAAAAAAAAAATTATAAGTGCTATATGTTTTGTTTTTTTTTACTTTTTTCGGATTATTTTTAAAAAAGGAAATCAAAGTGGGCAATTATTTGAAGAGTACTTCTAATATAATAAGGACCAACTTCTTTTCAATTATACATTTTAATTAAAGAAACAAAGAATTAGAAAATCTTGACCGTATAAGTTTTCATATATTTAGGAATTTTATTTCTAAATATAATATTTAATATTATAATAATTTAAGGAAATAGGTGAAAAGATAATTTTGTCTGTTGCGTAGACTTTTAATAAAGGGCAAAAATTTTAATTCACTGTTCTAAGAATCTTCACACTTTTAATATATTATAGATAGAAATTATATATATATATATATATATATATATATATATATATATATATATATATATTAAAAATCAAAGAAAACATCGGATAACAAGCACTAACGTGCAAATTATATTCCTTCAAATTTAGAAAAATACATAGAATGATTCCTTTCATTTAGTAGAAACCACTCCAACTTTCAATGGAAGGTGATTTTTAGAGTAAATTATTTTCATTATTTTATATAAGTATTGAATTTAATAGTTCGCACTTTGCAATACTTTGTTATGTAGAAATTTTATACAAGTATTATTACCTTTATTTTAAAAAAATATTTTTCGTGAAAATAGGATTTGTAATTGCATAAGCATCAAGTATATGCCTAGCCGCTTAATATATAAAAGAGTGCATATACTATTTTTATTAATTTAACTATTTTATTGATAGATAAATTGGGTTAAGAATGTGAAAAGTAATTTATAAAAAAGGATTGAGGGGTATCTTTGTCAATTTAATCCTTTTATTGTGGGATAATTATCCCAGTATTACTATCCAACCCAGAGGTAGGGATAACTTATCCCAGGATTAATTAATTAATTTTGGAATGAGTTATCCCATGCTTTGTAACCAAACAAAGGATAACAAGGTACTAAAAATTCATCCCGGGATTACCTCTCCTTATCCCTCTCACCAAACGACCCCTTAAGGGGTTAGTTATCCCCGGATTACCCGGGATAACTTATCCCACCATGTATATGGGATAAGTTATCCCATCACTAAGAGAAAAATAGTGGGATAAGTTATCCCGGGTTGGATTAATCCCTCCAACCAAACAAGGGATTAAGTGATCTTTTATTTTATCGGATAACTTATTCCTTGGATTTTTTTTACCTCAAACCAAACGATCCCTTAGAGTATGGACAATCCATATCACTACCTTAGAGGTAAGGTGAAGAAGTTGTTTCTGATAAGACTCTGACTTAAGATAAAAGCAGTCTAGAAAAAGACATAATATAAAAACAGAAAAACAAATAGTAACTGAAATAAGAATACCACAAAATAATACTACAATCGAACCCAAAACATCAAACATCACTGAACTTCAAATAATCAAACACTACCCCATACAATAAAAAGGCGGAATACATCGATAGGCCCATCAACTTGCATCATCTTTCACTTAGGCACCTCTAGTGAACGTTGTTCACTTTTGGCACCTCAAATAGCGTACGAATGTATCATTTTGACACCTTTTGCACAATCCGCAAAAATATATGGTATGAGTGTATTACACGCGCTATGACGTCTAAAGTGATCAGTATGGCGTATAAAGTGACCAATAATAATAGGACATTTGTCATTTTTTATCCACATAGTTTTTAATAACTAATTTAAATAAATAACCCTCCCCCCCTCCCAACCCCTCGCTAGTCTTCCTTCTCCAAACATATGGCCCCTCCCCCCACCCCAAGCCCCAATCATCTTAATTCTTTAAACACCCATCCCCCTTCTGCAAACACCCCAGCCCCACCCCCACCCCGATGCCAATCGTCTTCTCCAAACACCTCGCCCTGCCCCAACCCCCCACCCTAACCCCCAATAACCCAATCATCTTCTTCAAACTCCTCTCCTTTTTTCTGTAAACACCCCATACCCCTCACCCCTGTGAACCATCTTCTCCAAACACCCCTACCCGTACCCCGAATCGTTAATTTTCTTCAATTAAATAGAATTCAACAGAAGAAGATTTGAGCGGGGCGCAACAATTTTATGGCACTATTTATCTTTCTTTGGCACAGTATTTTTATCACATTTTCAGACAATTTTACTCTTCTTCTTTCTTGTCTTTCTTTCAATGTTATCTTCTCCAATGGGAACAAAAATTAAGATATTGCCATATTCAAGAAGAACAAACATATTCAATGGGAGAAAAAAATAAGATGGTGCAACAGTGATGATGAAAAATAAAAATTTTGATCCACCCCAACAATAAATTTTATCTATTTTTGACTTCTTTTTATCCAATTGAACCCTTTCTTGAAGAAAACATGTCCATTTTTAATGCTTCAAAAGAAAAGAAATTATTAAAAAAAATGTGGTGCTTATTATTTAAGGCCCGTTTGGCCATGAAAATTTTTCTCTTTTTTAGAAATTTTTTTCGGAGTTGAAAATTATTGTGTTTGGTCATAAAAATTCAGAAAATAATTTCGGAAATTTTTTCTGAAAAGGGAAAACAGGTTTTTGGTGTTTTCACAATTTTTCAACTTTTATTATTATTACATATAACCCCAATCTTTTAAATTTTTACATAAAACTCTCCTTATAACATTACTTTTCAATATTATGTATATAGCAGTTTTAAAGAATAAGATAATTATAATTTCAAACTTAATGCTATCCTAATTAATATATATCTCTTTTTCTCTCATCATTATTTTTCTTCCTTATTTAAGACATTATTTTACTGCTAATGATCCTAATTACTATAATATAATAATAATAATAATAATAATTTTTCTGTTGTGATACAGACGTTTAAGGAATTATAGTCGTGTAATTAATAATGGATAATCGTTTTCTATATTTATGGAATTAATAAAGTTGTAGAAGATTAGTTTACCGCTGCCACAAATTATTCTCATTTTTAATTTGATTATATATATTATATTGTGTACATCTTTATTATACTATTCAAATATAAATAGTTTATACCATATATATGCTAAACATACAAATCGGTGATACATATTTTTCATAAAAAAATATGTCTAATTTAACAAATTTATACCTTAAACTGCAACTGCTATCTTTATAAATCATAATACTTGGTATCTTTATACACAAAGTATTATATTTATACCCATAAATATATAAAGTATTATATTTATAACAAAAATATACAAAGTATATTATATATAAAATTTATATCATGTATATATCATATACACACATATAAATATACAAAGTATTAAGAAACATACTAAGCATATTTATAAATAAATATACAAAGTATGTTATATATGAAGTTTATACCGTGTATATACCATATACACACATATATAAATATACAAAGTATAAAGAAACATACTAAGCATATTTATATATTTATGGTATATGATATAATATACAATAAATAAGGAAAGTATGTTTTACATAGAAATAATTTATTCACACACAGTAAAATCTTTCATGTATAAGAAAATTAAAGAAATAAATTAGTGGCACCCTAAAATTTAATAACAACTCATCATTTTCTATTTTTTAGGAATGAAAAATAAAGGAAATAAATTCCTACAAAAATAAATTTGTTTGAAAGATAATATTTGTTACCTAAAAAATAGGAAGCAGTGATCTGTTAATATAACATCCATATTTAAAATTTTCAAATATGAGAAAACGGTTATTAATGTAAATATTATATATGTCATAATTGAAATTCATTAAATATGATCATGTATATGTAATTATTTTTATAAAAGTGGCTAATTGTGTTCTTTTTCCGTTAGTAGGTAAATTTTAGTTGGGTGATTTTGATAATTTGTAAAAGTTGGGGCATAAAATCATATTTAAAAAAGTGTTTTCAAAAGCCAAAAAAAAAAATCAAAAAAGACATGGCCAAACACAACTCCAACTCCAATTTCAACTCCAACTTCAACTCCAACTCCGAAAAAATTTAATTTTCATGGCCAAACGGCTACTTAATCTTCTAGAATTCCTAAACATATTCAATTTTTATATATGTCTCAATAATTTTTATCATTAACAAGCTTAAGATTGACAAAAATGGTGGATAAAAATAAGGAAGAAGATATAAATTAATGGAGATGAGTTAATATATTGTTTGTGAGCCAATTTAGACGTCACATCGGCTGAAAAAAGGCTTTCACGCACTATGCCAACTCTGCAAAAGGTGTCAACATGACACACCTGTATGCTACTTGAGGTGCCAAAAATGAACAACGTCCACTTGAGGTGCCTAAGTGAAAAATGACGCCAAGTTAAGGGGCTGACGATGTATTCCGACAAATAAAAATATTTCAAGTCGTAAGCATGAAAATGAATGGAACGAAAGTACTGAAAAAGGTGAAAGTGAGAACACTAAGTAGTCGTTTGGCCATGAAAAGTTTTTACTTTTTTTCAAAAAATTATTTCACTTTAGTGAAAAAAGTGAAAATTCTATGTGTTTGGCCATGAGAATTTGGAATTTTATTTGGAAAAATGAAAATAAGTTTTACTTATTTTTTTACTTTTTTCACTCATACTTCTTTCAGAAAATTTCAAAAATTATTTTAATTTATATTCATAGTCAAACACAACTCCAACTCCAATTCCAAAAAAATATAATTTCCATGACAAAACGGGGCCTAAAATATGGGCTAAAAATCAATACTCATATATAGGCTTAGAAAAATGTAGGGGAAGCATGCATGGGGAGTAGAGTGTTAGAACACCAAAAGTAAAAAAGAAAAAGTTGGTACCTTAGGTTAAGAGAAGAAAAGGCTCATGCAGATACGATGAGATAACAACATTTTCACTGCTTTTCAAAGTCACGCTTTGGCTGTGCCTCTCTGCAATTTGTACCCAATGTTTCACACAAACTTGTGTTTTTAAAAAAAAACAAATCTAAAATAAGTGTTACTATCTTTTTAAAATAGCTATCCTAAATTAGTGTCACTTTAAAAATTCAAAATAAAAAACAAAAATTAATATTTTTTTTCAACTATACTCTTACGCCATATATTCTTAATAGCACTAGAAGTATTTATTAAATAAGATTAGTTTATGAACTAAATATTCTATTTATTCATATCTTATATTCCCTCCATTTATTTTAACTTGTCACTTATTTTTAAAATAGATTTTCATTTTATTTATCCTTTTTGATGTATCAAGAAAAAAATAAATTTTTTATCTTTAATATTAATTACTCAATCTCCAAATTATTTTTCAATACTCAATACTTCCTTGTGTTTCTGTAGACATCTAAAATTTGTGGCTCTTCAATAAGAATTCAAATTCTGTTAGAGTTCTAGAAGACTATTTTACCCTAAATCTCGCATATTTAAAAGGTAACATGTTCCCTGAAACAGGCATCTTGAATATCTCATAAGCTGATGGGTATTCGTAAAAAGATCGGGATCTCCAATATCCCACAAAATCATGGATATTCATAAAGAGATCATCCTATGTTTGAGAATAAGCCACTAATGGCCCTCGAATTACGGAGAAAATCAAGAGAGAAGAATCAAGGGAGGAACAGATTTGTAACCACAATCGTTTATCAATAAAAAAATTCTTGTTTCTTCATATTTTTATTTGTGGTTAGAATTTATTTTCCATGAATTTAAATTATGTTGCAAGCAAATTGGCACGCCCACAAATTTGTTGAAGAGTCCACAAATTTTAGATGTCTTCAAGGTTTGTCGAAGTGTAGATTTGATGACGAGTCTTGAAGTACCAATAGAGCTTCCATCTTTATGCGGTGGCTACAGATTTGCAGATCTGATTTATGAGAGAAGAGATGAAGGGCAGATTTGGTCTCACTGGGCGTGCCAATTTGTTTCCAACATAATTTAATTTATGGAAAATAAACTTCAACCACAAATAAAAATATGAAGAAACAACAGTTTTATTGATAAACGATGGGGGTACAAATCTGTTCCTCCCTTAATTCTTCTCTCATGATTTTCTCCATAATTCGAGGGTTGTTAGTAGCATATTTCTCGAATGTATGGAGATTTGGATATGAATTTCTCCGTAATTCGAGGGTCGTTAGTCACGTATTTCTCGTACGTAGGAACATTTGGATTTGATCTACATGAAAGGAGGGTTGTCTTCTTGATGTATTTGATTATCAAGAAGAGAGGGTTTTGATCTTTATGAATATCCCCTGAATTTATTGGGACTTTTCAGATCGTTGATCTCTTTGTGAATATCCCGTGAATTTGTCGGATACTGGAGATGTCTCCTTAAAGGGATATTTTCCCCCTTTATATAGGCGTAATTTAGGGTTTAGGTTGAGTAGTCATCAAGCTAGATTTAAGGTAAAGTAGCCCCAAGAACTCTAACCAAAATTGAACTCTTTTTTGTAGAGTCCACAAAATTTCAATGTCTACAAATGTCCCCTGGTTCAAGGCTTTTCGGAGGGTAGACTTGATGAAACTCAAAGACGAGTCTTGAAGTACTGTTTCCATCTTTATGATCCTGCGGCTACAGTTTTGCATAATTAATTTATGAGAGAAGAGATGAAGAGCAGATTTGGTCCCACTGGGCGTGCCAATTTGTTTGCAACATAATTTAAATTCATGAAAAATAAATTTTAACCACAAACAAAAATATGAAGAAACAAGAATTTTTTATTGATAAACGATTGTGGTTACAAATCTTTCCTCCTTGATTTTTCTCTTTTGATTTTATCTGTAATTCGAGAGTCGTTAGTGGCTTATTCTCAAATATAGGATGATCTTTTTATGAATATCCCATGATTTTTTGCGGGATATTGGAGATCCCGATCTTTTTATAAATACTCATCAGCTTATGGGATATTTAAGATGTCTGTTTCAGGGAACATGTTACCCTTTAAATAGGCGAGATTTAGGGTAAAATAGTCTTCTAGAACTCTAACAGAATTTTAATTCTTGTTGAAGAGTCCACAAATTTTAGATGTCTACAGTTTCAAATTAATTGACCTTTTATGACTTGACATAGAGTTAAGAAAGTAAAGAAATTTTTTAAATTTTGTAATTTAAAATTAAAAATATATTAAAATATCTTTTAATCCTATAATTTTATAAATAAAAATAACTAAAAAGAACAATTTAAATCTTATAATTTTAAATTATAAGTATATATCAAATATTTTTTTTAATCTTGTGGTCATGTGAAAAATGAACGTTTTGACAGGGTTATACATCAGCTGACGGTCAACGGCGGCTTGTAAACCGCTACTTGTCGGCTTATCGGTTCTTTATCCCCACTTTAATTTCTTACTTTTTGCTTTTTGCAATTTCCCAATACTTTTGCACTCTCTCAATTGCACTCCAAGAAAGGTATAAACTTGTTCCTCTCATTGCTTACTATCTAAAGAAAGTTTTTGAATTACCTCCATTGTGGTATTTTACACTACTTTGACATTTGAATTTTGTAAATTTTCATTAATATATATATGTAGTTAGTTAGTTTGTTAATTTTAATTTTTAATTTTGATTAATTTGAGATCACGCATTGCATGATTCATTTTAGGATTGACGTTTTTAACATGATTTTTTTCATATCAAGGACTCGAATTTGATATCTCTGATTAAACGTTAAAACAGTCTCACAACTGCATCAGAGCTCATGCTAGTAAAAGTATATATTTTTTATCATATTAATATAAAACGAAAATATAATTTATATTATTTTTGCATACTTTATAAATTAAGAGTTATAATTTTAAAATAATAAATTAACTTATCTCATTTAGCTTCAAATAATTACTAAATTGACCATCAGAAACTAAAAAGTGTCATATAGATTGAAATGAAGAACAAGAAAAAAAATTCATTCTTTTCTCTCAATAACTCAGGAGACCTTTAATTATTTCAAAAAATTATGCTAATTAATGACATGAATTTGTTGACATAATATTAATTGACAAGATATGCCACGAAATTTACGATAGACTAGAGGCTTAGAGATATAACCTTGAGATTAATGACTTTAGGTTAGAGCAAGATTCAAACACAGTATATGGAATGCAAGTTCAATGACCCAACACATGAAGAGAATATGAAAATAAAAATAGATATAAAAGACACCTCCAAGAAAGAAAGCTTCAAATATAAAGAGTCAATAATTCAAGAAAATAGAAAGATCAACCAAAATGTCACACATTGTATTGAAGGGCGAGTGGATAAAATAGAGGTACCCGTCCGATGTTCTATGCAATAATCACTGCTAAAAGAAGTAGGAAAACCCACCACAAAAAACTGACCACAGCTTGTGGTCGGAAAAAACCGACCACATGTGGTCGATTTTTTATTTTTAAAAAAAAAAATTAAAAAAAAACGACCACATGTGGTCTCTTTTATATTTTAAAATTTCAAAATAATTATTTCAATAATTTTTATATTAATTATTATTCATTTAAAAAAGAAAAAAGCGACCACTTGTGGTCGCTTTTAGATTTTTAAAAATTGGACGTGAAAATAATTTTAAAAAACCGACCACGGGTTTTAAAATTATTTTTTAATTATATTTGTAAATAAAATCGATCACAAGTGGTCAATTTTTAATTAAAAAATTAAAATAAAATAATTTAAAAAAAACGACCACTTGTGGTCGGTTTTATTTAAAAAAAAAATAAAAAACCGACCATTAGTGGTCGGTTTTATTTAAAAAATATAATTAAAAAGTATTTTTAAAAACCACCACATGTGGTCGGTTTTATTTTAAAAATTAAATTTAAAATATTTTATAAAAGAGACCACAAGTGGTCGGTTTTGAAATTTAAAAAAAAAAAAAAAAAAAAAATTAAATAATCGACCACGATGTGGTCGATTTAGTTTAAAAAATATAACTAAAAAGTATTTATAAAAAGCGACCACTTGTGGTCAATTTTATTTAAAAAATTAAATTTAAAATATTTTATAAAAGCGACCACAAATGGTAGGTTTTGAAATTAAAAAAAAATAAAATAATTTTAAAAAACCGCCCACTTGTGGTCGCTTTTGTATTAAAATAATAAAATATTTTTAAAAATCTTTTATCTTTTACTTATGTTATATTGAATACCTTTGATTTGAAACGATAGAAGTAATAATATATTGTACGTTGAAGTTATATTAATGTAAGCTAATCAAATTAATCGATAACTCATCAAAGTATGTATATGAAATAAGTCGCATTATATTATTGGATAATATACTCGTGTACATGCGATGTATATAGTACGAATTTAGAACTTGATATAGTTGATAGTGTGTATGTGTATGTATATATATATATATATATATATATATATATATAGGTATAATAACATATGACAAACTAGCCGATAATTCATTTGAGTATATGTGAAATACGTTATATATTATTACGGGGTAGTAAAATCGTGTATGTGATGTATATAGTACGTATTCAAGAGTTGATATATATATATATGCAGTGATGTACGTAGTGTGTAGTTCGAAGCTTACATTTATATATATGTATGTATATCTCTTGTGTAGTGATGTCTATTGAATATACTGATGTCATGTATATATCCGTATATCTTGTGTAGTGACGTATGCAGTAATCAAAAGTTAGATAACTGGATCTAATTAACCGATAATCCAACCGAAAATATAAATAAATTATTTATTACTTTTTATTGCCATTTTTTATGATTTATCAATTCAAATACAATATTTATATATATATATATATATGGGGTAGTTAAATTGTGTATGTGATGTATATAGTACGTATTCAAGAGTTGATATATATATATATGATGTAGTGATCGATGAACTATGTAATCAAAAACTAGCAAAATCTATCCAAACATATTGAATACCTTGATTTAAAATGATTGAAGTAACAATATACTGTACGTTGAAGTTATATTAATATAAGTTAATAATCAAATTAATCGATAACAAGTCAAAGTATGTATATGAAATACATCGCATTATATTATGGGGTAATATACTCGTGTACGTATGTGATGTCTATAGTACGTATTTAAAACTTGACAGTCGATAATGTGTATATGTGTGTAGATGTATAGGGGTGTGTGTGTGTGTGTGTATATATATATATATATATATATATATATGATGTACTTAGTGCGTAGTTCGAAACTTACATTTATATATATGTATGTATATCTCCTGTGTAGTGATGTACGCAATACGTAGTTAAAATTAAAGCTAACGAAATATATCCAATTATATATTGAATATACTGATATCATGCGATTGATCAAGGTGATATATAGTATACTGTTGAAGGTATAATAAAATAAGACAAACTAACCGATGTATATTATGGGGTAATAAAATGATGTATGTGATTGATATATATCGCAGGTATTTGAAAGTGTTGACACCCAATTTTGACCTCTCGATGCTCTCTTAGGCTGCTATTTTGTCAAAATTATTTAACCTTTAATATTAATGTTTTTACGCATTATTTTGGTATCAAATAATTTTCAACAAGCTACATTTATGATTTAAAAAATGTATAAAGTATTTTATTATTTTTAGTATCATTTTTATAAATTTATTAATTCAAATACGAAATTTTACATAATTTTATTAATATTTATTAAATTATTTTTTCACGTACATGTGCACATTCACAATTTATAAATACATTGCCTATTATTATTGTTGTTGTTGTTGTTGTTATATTTATTAAAATAGCAGTCAATTTCAATGTACTCCCCTATGTAGTTTAATTTCTAGTCATTATTGTACTCAATTTGTGTCAATTATGATCAAAATTAACATCAATTTGGCCATGAAATCAAATTCTAATTTTTGACCTATATATGTACATGTCAATCGAATATATGTATATATCTCGTGTAGTGACGTATGCAGTAATCAAAAGCTAGGTAACTGAATCTAATTAATCGATAATCCAACCAAAAATATAAATAAATTATTTTATTACTATTTTTTACGATTTATCAATTCAAATATAATATTTTATTATTTTTTTTGTAAACATGAACACTCACAATTATTTTACAAAATACATTATCTATTATTATTATTATAACAACCAATTTCATTTAAATTCTTCTACGTATTTAATTTTTGATTATTTTTGTACTCAATTGATGACAATTATAGCCACCTTTAATACATTAAAAAATCCTAAATTTTTTTTTTGATCCTTTAATCTCAGCCATGGATCAAGATAGATCCAACGGCTGACATCACACCCCCTTTCCTTTCCTTTTTAACCAACAAAACAAACCCTAATCCCACTATTCTCTCAATAGCCGCATCTATGGGTGTCAAACGGGCCGGGTCAGGCTAACCCGGAACCGAACCTTCCATTTTAACCGGGTTGAGGGCCGGTTTGGACACTAGCCGGGCCGGGATGGGCCGGGCCAAACAGTAAAAAAATTAAAACCCACCCTAACCCGGCCCACTTAACCCAACCCGGTCAAACCCGGTTAAAAACCGGTCAAACCCGTTTAAAAAAAAAATAAATAATCCAATATACACTCCAATATACAATATATATTTTTAAAAATATATATAAACAATTACACATATATACGTACCATTCAATATATAATTATATATGACTATACGTACTACTTTAAATAAAACATATGCTATAATAGTATAATATATATATATACACTATATATATATATATATATTTATATACTAATTTATAAAACATATACACATGTATACGTTAAATATATACTACTTTAGAAGATATATAAACATATATATGCACCATTCAATATATATGTACTACTTTAAATAAAATATATACTACAATATACATATATATATATAAAACAATATGTATATATATATAGTTACATACTAATTTATAAAACATATACACTTGTATACTTTAAAGATATACGTCTATAGAAGATATATACACATATATACACACCATTCAATATATATGTACTACTTTAAATAAAGTATATACTACAATATATATATATATATATATATATATATATATACTTACATACTAATTTATAAAACATATACACTTGTATACGTTAAATGTATACTACTTTAGAAGATATATACACATATATAAGCACCATTCAATATATATGTACTGCTTTAAATAAAATATATACTACAATATACATATATATATATATACAACAATATATATATATATATATAAAGTTACATACTAATTTATAGAACATATACGCATGTATACGTTAAAGATATACGTCTATAGAAGATATATACATATATATACGCACCATTCAATAATATGTACTACTTTAAATAAAGTATATACTACAATATATATATATATATATATATATATATATATATATATATATATATATACTACTATATATATATATACTTATATACTAATTTATAAAACATATACACTTGTATACGTTAAAGATATAAGTCTATAGAAGATATAAACACATATATACCCACCATTCAATATATATGTACTACTTTAAATAAAGTATATACAACAATATATATATATATAGGATAGTTAATTAATAATATATTAAAAGTAAGTTTTTAATTTAAACTAGAAATTCATTTTAAATCATTTTGAATCAATATATAGGTACTAACTTAAATAAAATATATACTACAATATATATGTATATACTATGTATGTATGTATATATATATATATATATAGTTATATACTAATTTATAAAACATATACACTTGTATACGTTAAATATATACGTCTATAGAAGATATATACACATATATACGTACCATTCAATATGTATGTACTACTTTAAATAAAATATATACTACAATATACATATATATGTATTACAATGTATAGATGGTTATATTATACTAATTTATAAAACATATACACTTGTATACGTATAATATATACATCTATATAAGATATATACACATATATACGCACCAATCAATGTATATGTACTACTTAAAATAAAATATATACTACAATATACATGGATTACAATACATAGATAGTTATATTATACTAATTTATTAAACATATACACTTGTATACGTTAAATATATACATCTATATAAGATATATACACATATATACGCACCATTCAATATATATGTCATACGTTAAATAAATATATACTACAATATACATATATATAAACTACAATATGTATATATATATAGTTATATACTTATTTGTAAAACATATACACTTGGATACATTAAATATATACATCTGTAAAAGATATATATACATATATACACACCATTCAAAATATATGTACTACTTCAAATAAAATATATACTACAATATACATATATATATACACATAGTTATATACTAATTTGTAAAACATATACACTTGTATACGTTAAATATATACGTCTAGAGAAGATATATACACATATATACACACCATTCAATATATATGTACTACTTTAAATAAAATATATACTACAATATACATATATATATACTACAATATGTATATATATATATATAGTTATATACTAATTTGTAAAACATATACACTTGTATACATTAAATATATACATCTGTAGAAGATATATACACATATATACACACCATTCAATATATATGTACTATTTTAAATAAAATATATACTACAATATACATATATGTATACTACGATATGTATATATATATAATTATATACTAATTTGTAAAACATATACACTTGTATATGTTAAATATATACGTCTATAGAGGATATATACACATATATACATTTCTATAGAAGATATCCAATTTATAAAACATATACACATGTATACGTTAAATATACACTTCTATAGAAGATATATACACGTGTATACGCACCATTCAATGTATATATACTACTACTTATAAAATATACTACATTATATATACATTACAATATATATAGATATACTTATATACTAATTTATAAAATATATACACATGTATACGTTAAATATACACTTCTATAGAAGATATATACACGTGTATACGCACCATTCAATGTATATACACTACTACTTATAAAATATACTACATTATATATACATTACAATATATATAGATATACTTATATACTAATTTATAAAATATATACGCATGTATACGTTAAATATACACTTCTATAGAAGATATATACACAAAAATACAAAACATATACTACTTAATATAATAAATTAATAATATTTGATAGTAAATTAATAATATATTAGAAGTAAGTTTTTAATTTAAAGTAGAAAGCTAGAAATTCAATTTTAAATTTTAAATCGTTAAATGAAAAAATATAAAAAGCAAGGACTAAGGAGTGAATGAATTTGGGGAATTTTATTGATTGCAAAATGATCCAAAATTTATAATTTACATGAATGAAAAATCTATAAATTATGCATCATTTTTTCCAACTCATTCATGTTAATATTAATGGGAACTTGCATAGGATAGTCGAAGTCAACGGGGGCAAAACCATGCATTGGACTTGATTCTGCTGAGTTCTCCCGTGAAGTCATAATTTCTTCAAGTTTCAGCTCGTCGCTCGGCTCCGGTTCTATTCCTTGGTTTCTTCTTTCCGCTCTAATCCAATCTCTGAGGCAAACTAGAACATTCATTGCATTGCTTCCCAATGAGTGTCAGTTGTCTCCAAGCTGTTGTCGTCCCTGACTAAAGACGCTCTCTGATGCAACGGTTGACATTGGAACATTCAAGATATCTCTAGCTAATCTTGAAAGCACGGGATATTGTGTTTCATTACTCCACCAATCCAACGTGTTGATCCGTCGTCTGCAATCCTCTGGTGCCATCCGAAGATAATATTTCAGCTCTTCCCGATAAGTTGATGTGTAAGTTCTCTCATCAACACTGTTCCAACAATTTAAATCATAAAACGAAACAGAAAAACCACTATGTGCCGGCCTTTTAGAAGATGATGGCTCCTAGGGAGGATGAGGAGCGACAGTTGGAGTGATATTTGTAGGTACGGCTAAATCAAATAAATCAGCATAGTGATTATATAATTTTTTTATGTAATCCTTTGCATCAGCCGTAGCCGTCCACAAATCAGGTTGTACTTGTTCAGAATCATGGTTAGTATTTATTTCTAAGTTAGTATAAATAAGAGTACTAAAGTGACACATATTATTATATTTCATGCACGGATTTAGCACAGCACCAACCAAGTAAATAGGGGGAATCGGGAAATTTTTTTTTTTAAATTTCGTAAACATGGCGCCAACAGCTTCTTTATAATCTTCTTTATTTTTATATTCTTTGAGCAAACCAGAAATATCGGCTATATATGCCAAAATATTACAAACAGTAGGATAATAAGCACCAGAAAATTCAAGTGTAGCTACATAAATTTTTTCTAAAAACTTAACAAGATCAGTAATTACAACCCAATCAGAATTATGTAGCATGCAATCAGCAGAATCAGCAAATAAACCGCAATGTTGGTTAAAAGCTAGTGTAATAGGAATTCTATATTTATAAGAAGTTTTTAAAAATTCATACGTAGAATTCCATCTAGTATCAATTTCCTCAGGCATCAAAATCGGTGTAAGTCCATTTTCTTGACATTTAACTTTAAATTCTCTAATTCTCGATCTACGATTATTTTCTTGAATAAAACCAACAACAAGACGAATTTTTTCAATATAAAACTCAAAAAACTCAAGACCATCTTTTACAATTAAATTATATATATGACATGCACACTTAATATGAAAAATTTCAGGTAAGGGCGGAGATAGCGTAAATTTTAATTTTTTATAGCAGTATTGTTGTTAGAAGCATTATCAAAAACAATACATAAAATTTTATTTTCGATACCATAATATCCGACAATTTTAACAATAGAATCAGTAATAAATTGTCCAGTATGTTTACGATCTTCATCATATAAAAAAGCAAGAATACGTTTTTGCATCACGAAATTACTATCCATCCAATGACAAGTAACAGTTAAATAGTCATTTTTATTTACAGCACGACCAAGATCAGAAGTTAGGGACAATCTACATTGAATATTTTTTAACAATGTTGATAAATAAAAACAATATTGTGAATGAAGTCTAAAAATATCAGACTGACAAATAGTTCTAGGAATACCGTTAAACATAGGATTATAAATTGCTTGTATATAACGAATAAAAGCATCAAAAGAAGGAAAATTAAAAGGCAAACAACCCACAACTACCATTTTAGCTATTTTTTCCCGGTCCCTCAATTTATTATACTTCTTCGCTACGTGACCGGTTGCTGGGTCCATTCTATTTTGCGTTGGCCCACCAACATCCCCACCACCTTTTGCAATATTTAACTCTCTTTTGTGATCTTCAGCTACATGTCTCATTAACGTACCCGTACCCCCTTACTTGCCTCTACTTCTATGCTTATATATTTGTTGACAAATATTGCATTGCACCTCAATATCTGATATACGTTCAAAAAATTGTCATGCAATACTAGTTCTTTTACGAGATCTTGGGGCACTGGGAGGACGGGGAGAGAGATTAACCGATTCAGATCTAACGTTAGCATCTCCTACTGTGGGTGTCTCAGCAATATTTTCATTATCTTCGTCTAAATTAACCACATCTACTTCATTTTCTTCTTCTATGCCGTAATTTTCCTGAGCTTCTACATAATCCATATCGTGAACACCTACACCTATTTCTTCCTCAAAAGGTGTACCAAGCGGTACCGGAGGCGAAGGCACACGGGTATATCTACTACTTGAACTACCTCTACCGCTAATAATTCGCTTTTTACTACCACTACCGCTTCCGGGACAATTTTTTTTAACACCTTTAGTAGCGAGATTTCTTAATTTATCCATAATATAAATTAAATTAAACTAAAAATATTCAAAATACACAAATATAATAAAATTAAATATTAAATAATTAATACAATAAATAAAAATTAAACGTAAGAGATGGAACGACAATACCAAATTTTGGAAGTATCCGAAGATTGCGATTTTAGAAACTTCCGCTCGTACTTTGTAAACGAAAAATTAAAAAATTAAAGTGAACACTTTAAAAAATTAAATATATTGAATATTTGAGAATTGAGAATTGAGATTTGAGAGAGAATGAGATTTGAGAGGGTGAAAAATTGTGTGAAAAATGATTTGAAGTTGTAGGGTATTTATAGAATTATTTTTGGGATTAAAAAATATTTTTTAAAGTTATTTTTTTTTTTTTAATAAATGGGCCCAAACTAGCTGTTTGGACCCAAAAACGGCTATATAGCCGTTGGGCCAACGACTAGTTTGACCCAAAGGCTTTTTTTTTTTTAAATGGTATCTGGACTGGACTGGTTAATCGACGGGCTTGGATCGGACTTGATCCGAAGCAAGTTAGTCGGAATCATTTTAAAAAAATAATCAGCCTAAGACCCAAAACCCTAAAGTCCTAGAACTTATCAGACCGGATCAAATCGGACCGAATTAGTTATTAGGGTCGGATCAGCCCGGCCCACTTGACACCCATAGCCGCATCTCTCTTTCTCCCTCTTCCTCTCTTCTTTCTTTCTTTCTCTATCAAATAGCAAAAGTTGTCGTCTGTCACCATATCTGGTAAGACGCCGGAGCAGTTGCGCCCCATCGCCGGCCTCCTCTCTCTGCTCTTCCGTTTCCAACCGTGGCTCCAGCCGGCGGAACCATCTAGAACTGCCGCCATCATCGCTACCCACCAGCCACTGCTCCAGCGTCGACTCCCCCCGTCGCTTGACCGGTGAAATCCAACAACCAACTCCACCGCTGGCCACCAAATCCGAACCAGCCGCCACAACAGCCAACTTCAGCCGCCGTGCCATCATTTTGGCCAGCAAAATCAGTCTCACCGGTGGACGCCAACCATAGACGATGAATCTCCAACCAACACCGCCATTGCTCCACCCGTTTCCGATAAAAAATCAGTCCATTACCATCGTCACTCCGTTAAACGTCAACGGAAGAATCTTAAGTACGTGACGGATTCACATGTGAAACCGTCTTAGGTTTGGTTTTTTTTTTTCAAGTTTCACCCAAAACTCTTTATGTTGATTATTTTTGTTTTACTGATTCTGTGTTTTGAAATTAGTGAAATTTGATTTTTTGAATTTTGATTTGACTCTTTGATTTCCTGCTTATTTGTATTCTTTAATTGACGTATTCTAAGTCCATTACCGTTTGTTTGGCAATACTATTGTTGAATCATGATCTTAGTAATATAATTTTACCGGCGTGTATGATTACTTACTTTGCAGTTTGTGTGTTGAAGTTTTTGGAGGAGTTGGGAGTGAGTTACTGTTTTCATTTGGCAAATGGGTTTGATGTTATAGTGGGAATTAGTGTAAACCAACAGGTGTTAGTGTAAAAAGATTTCAAAATTGTTACACGACGCACAAGTTTAGAACTAGTTGTGATATGATTGGTGTTACACAGAGTACAATTGACTATCTTTTTTCGTTTTTTCGTTTTTTCGTTTTTTCGTTTTTTATTTCCGAAGACTGGCACAGTTGGTGCAAAACACAATTTTGAGCTATACTACTTTCTTTTTAGGTACCGAAAGTTTGGTCACTTAGAGCTATTCATTATATAGAAGTTAGTAATGTAAAATGTAAAATTATATTATATATTACAAGAAATAAAAAACATTTATCCATCAATTCATAAGGAAGTGAGTGAAACATAATTCTGTACATATGGAATAAGTAAAAGAGAACGTCTATGAAATAACATAACGTCCTGATTTATGGCAAGACTAAAAGTTTAAACACTTGCTGAGAAAATGTTACTGTAGCATTATTTCCAGATCCCTATTCCCCTCTGCTATTTTCTTGAAAATTAACCAAATACACCGGTTGCTCTTTTAATGTAGGTATTTGAAATGTGGACTTGTGTTTTGAATTTAGTTAAGTGTGGTCATTTGAGAAGTGAATTAGTAAGTCGAAAATGTTTAAGTGTAGGTACTTGAAATGGGGACTTGTGTTTTGAATTTAGTTAAGCGTGGTCTCTTGAGAAGTGAATAAGTGACTTGAAAATGTTTATGTGTAGGTACTTGAAATGCAGACTTGTGTTTTGAATTTAGTTAAGTGTGGTCATTTGAGAAGTGCATTAGTTAGTCGAAAATGTTTAAGTGTAGTTACTTGAAAGGTGGACTTGTGTTTTGAATACAGTTAAGTGTGGTCATTTGAGAAGTGAGTTAGTGACTTGAACATGTTTAAGTGTAGGTACTTGAAATGTGAACTTTTCATTTTGAATTTAGTTTAGTTTGGTAACTTGTGAAGTGACTTAGTGACTTGAAAATGTTTAGGTGTAGATACTTGAAATGTGAACTTGTGTTTTGAATATAGTTAAGTGTGGTCACTAGAGAAGTGAGTTAGTGAGTCGAAAATGTTTAAGTGTAGGTACTTAAAATGTGGACTTGTGTTTTGAATTTAGTTAAGTGTGGTCACTTGAGAAGTGAGTTAGTGACTTGAAAATGTTTAAGTGTAGGTACTTGAAATGGGGACTTGTGTTTTGAATTTAGTTAAGCGTGGTCTCTTGAGAAGTGAATAAGTGACTTGAAAATGTTTATGTGTAAGTACTTGAAATGTGAACTTGTGTTTTGAATATAGTTAAGTGTGGTCACTAGAGAAGTGAGTTAGCGAGTCGAAAATGTTTAAGTGTAGGTACTTAAAATGTGGACTTGTGTTTTGAATTTAGTTAAGTGTGGTCACTTGAGAAGTGAATCAGTGACTTGAAAATGTTTAAGTGTAGGTACTTGAAATGGGGACTTGTGTTTTGAATTTAGTTAAGCGTGGTCTCTTGAGAAGTGAATAAGTGACTTGAAAATGTTTATGTGTAGGTACTTGAAATGTGGACTTGCGTTTTGAATTTAGTTAAGTGTGGTCATTTGAGAAGTGCATAGTGAAGTCGGAAATGTTTAAGTGTAGTTACTTGAAAGGTGGACTTGTGTTTTGAATACAGTTAAGTGTGGTCATTTGAGAAGTGAGTTAGTGACTTGAAAATGTTTAAGTGTAGGTACTTGAAATGTGAACTTTTCATTTTGAATTTAGTTTAGTTTGGTAACTTGTGAAGTGACTTACTGACTTGAAAATGTTTAGGTGTAGGTACTTGAAATGTGAACTTTTCATTTTGAATTTAGTTTAGTTTGGTAACTTGTGAAGTGAATTAGTAACTTGAAATATTTAGGTGTAGGTACTTGAAATGTGAACTTTTCATTTTGAATTAAGTTTAGTTTGGTAACTTGTGAAGTGAATTAGTGACTTGAAAATGTTTAGGTGTAAGTACTTGAAATGAGAACTTTTCATTTTGAATTTAGTTTAGTTAGGTAACCTGTGAAGTGACTTAGTGACTTGAAATGTTTAAGTGTAGTTACTTGAATTATGAATTAGTGACTTTTGTTTTGAATTTATGAACTTGAAATGTGAACTTGCATTTTCATTTTAGTAAAGTGTGGTCACTTGAGAAGTGAATTAGTGACTTGAAAATGTTTAAGTGTAGGCACTTGAAATGTGAACTTTTGTGATTTGAACTAATTACTTGAATGTGATTGATTGTGTAGATGGAACCTGATTATGCTGGATATATCAACGAAATATTGATAATAAAATGGGTGAGGCTGAGAATGAGGATGCGGATGATGAATTGTAGTTTTTAGTCTTTTGTATGTTTTGTAGTTTGGATTTGGAACCTCGATAAATTTTGTAAATAATTTTATTTTTAATGTTTGTATTTTTATGGTGGTTAATTGTATATTAAATGATTGGTGGGCTGTATTGTAATAATTTGATTTTTAATGTTTGTATTTTGGTAATTTTCAATGCTCTTTTTACAAAATTTGTAAATAATTTGATTTTTAATGTTTGTATTATGGAAATTTTCAATATTTATTTTACAAAATTTGTAAATAATTTTATTTTTAATGTTTGTATCCTGAAAATTTTCAATATTTTTTTTACAAAATTATCAAAAAAAACGACCACTTGTGGTCGGTTTTTGTAAAAATTTTTAGAAAACCGATCATATGTGGTAGGTTTTTATGGTAATTCTTTTTAAAAACAGACTACAAGTGATCGTTTTTTTATTTAAATTAATTAATTAATTTATAAAAAAATCGACCACATGTGGTTGTTTTTTTATAAATTAATTATTTAATTTAAATAAAAAATCGATCACATGTGGTCGGTTTTTTATAAATTACTTAATTAATTTTAAAAAAATCGATCATATAAAACCGACAACACGTGGTTGTTTTTTTATAAATTAATTATTTAATTTAAATAAAAAACCGATCACTTGTGGTCGTTTTTTTTTGAAAATTTTATTTTATTTAATTTTATTTTTAGAAAAATAATATATATATATAAATAAAATCGACCACACGTGATCGATTTTAAAAAAACTACCACTCTTTTTTCGACCACACATTTTGGTTGGTTGTTTGGTCGCAAATGCAGGAAAATCAACTACATGTGGTCGGTTTTCCTGTGTGTTTTTAGTAGTGAATGGGGGGTTTGGGCCACAGGTTACAAAAGAGTTTTAAAATGAGGTATAGGTGACACAAGTCTTAATTATTAGGTGGAGGTGACAATTACTTTATTATGGATTAAGAAAGTTGGGGAAGTTTGAAAATAATCCACAAGTTTTTAAATTTACACTTTGATCAAATGTTAGCCTATATAACGAAAAACGGAGGAAAAAAATATCTTTCTCTCTCTTCTCACCCATTGTTGTTTTCTCTCTCTTAACGATTTTTGTTGTTCATTGTTGCTGCTACTTCATTCATAATCTTCTGCTTCATTATCATCATCTTCTACTTCATTATCATCTTCATCTTGCTCTTGTTGACCATTTGTTGTTGTTATTGTTACCGCTACTGTTGCTATTTGACCAATTTCTTAGGTCAAATTTTGTTTCTAACATCACTTTCCACTTTGGCATTACTTCATAGGAGACGTTGGTAAGTCAAATTATGATTTTTAGTTGAATTTGTCATCTGGGTAACTGCTATTGTGTTGTTGTTTTTCAACAATGGATCGAACCCAATCATGAATCCAACATAAAATCCATCTGTTTAAACAGATAAATTATCTGTTGCGACAGATGAGACATCTGTTTCAAAGGAAGACTGATATGTTGGATTCATGTTTAAACAGATGGGTTATCTGTTGCAACATTTGACATATATGTTACAACAGATTAGTTACTTGTTGCAACAGAACCTGAACACGATTCCAACATAGGTTACAACAGATTAATAACCTGTTGCAATAGGTAAGTCATCTGTCGCAACAGGTTAATTATCTGTTGCAACTGTCACTCATCTGTTGGAATCAGCTTCAAAGGTGATTTAGTTATAACATCAATTCCAATAGGCGATTCATCTGTTGCAACAGATATTCAGACCCGTAACATGAATCCCAACATGTAAGAATCTGTTGCGACTCATCACTTAACCGTTGCAACAGATAACACATTTGTTGGGATTCATTCACGGCACTATGAAATCACTATTCAACTTTTTTTAACAAATGACTTTATTTAGGTACCACTAATGGAAGGATTAATAACAATAGAGGTGGATTGTCATGGTCAATGGGTCGAGAAGAGCAATCGATATGTATGGCGTTGGAAGGAGGGTGAAATGCTAGAGACGATAGCTATGACAGTCCAAAGTGATGTTTTGTATGATGATTTTGTGAACTTAATCATCAACTTTTGTGGACTGAATTGTCAACCGAAAGAATTCGCCATCAGCTACATGCACAGCTCCTTTGAAAATCAGAAGGTACTGCCTTTCAAGATAACCGATCAGGTTTGGTTGCGTTCTTATCTAAGTGATTCAACCAGGCCGGTGTTAAGGGTGTACATGGTTGAAAAGATGAGAGAGAATGAGAACCAGAACGTAGAAGAAGAAGAAGAAGAAAAAAAAGACTTCTTTGATGATAGGTTGGATGATCTAGACATGAATATTCCAGATGATGATCAAACACCTACGCCCATTGATGCGACCAATACGATGTGCAGTTCTTCTCAATCGACACAATCTGGAAATCTTCAAGATGATGGGACCGACTTTTTTATTGGAATGTCATTCAAGGACAAGAATGAACTATCTAACACTTTGTTTATTTCTTGCGTGAAAAAAGATATCAGAATAAAGAAGGTGATTAATTCGAGCAGTGTCTTTTGCTTCAAATGTGCTAATTCGAACTGCAAGTGGTGGTTGAGAGCGGTGAAGTACGCAAGTTTTGATAGATTCGTCATTCATAAACATGAAAAGCATCACACATGTGGTTTGGAGCACATCTCTGGCCAAAATCCTCATGCCACAGCAAAGGTCCTCGGTGAATATTTCAGGAGTAGTTTCCCCGATGGCAAAGGCCCTTCAACAAGGCTTATGGCCAATCAACTCCTTACGGATTTGGGTGTCCTTGTCAGTTATTGGAAGGTATATACGGCCATGGAGATTGCCAAGGACTTGGTTCGGGGGACACTCAAGCATGGGTATGAAGTCTTGGATGTTTACCGTTATATGATTGAGTCCACAAATCTCGGAAGTAAGACGACATTACATCTGGATGAAAACAGAAGGTTCAAGTACTTTTTTGTATCCTATGGTGCTTGGATTCAAGGTTTTCAACATTTGAGAAAAGGCATAGCCGTCGACGATGCCTTCTTGAGGAGCAGGTATAATGGAGTTCTGCTAGCATCGGTGGCGCAGGATGCGGAGAATCACATCTTTCCTGTCGCTTTTTATGTAGCGGACAAGGAATGTGATGCCTCTTATGGATTTTTTTTTGAACAACTGCGACGCTGCGTCGAAGATATCGAAGAGTTGTGTTTTGTATCGGATAGGCATCCAAGTATTCCAAAGATGGGTTCACTTTCCTTCACTTCAGCTTACTTTGGTTGTTGCATCAGGCATCTTGGAGAGAATATTCGAAACAACTATCATAATGAAAGGGTCGTTACCCTTTTTATAGAGCAGCTAAAGCATATAGTAGAGAGTAGTTTTTAGACCATTTCAATTAAATAACGGATGTGAATCCCAAGGTAGCAGAATTTCTCGCACGTGTCGATTTCGAGAGATGGAGCTGGGCATTCTGTCTAGCAAATAGGTACATTCTTATGAATTTAACATCTTGTTTGATTTACAAGTTTAGTTTGATGTCGTACTAAGTGATTCTTTTCTATAGGTACAATATTATGACATCAAACATAGTTGAATCGGTGAATTCATTGTTTGGCGATGAAAGAGAATTTCCCATCAAGGCTATGTTTGAAAAAATAAGCGAGAAATATAGCGATTTTTTTAACGAAAGGCGTGTGCAGTTCAAGTGCCCAGAAAAAAGAACCCGATTTGTTCTCCAAATCGAAAAGAAAATATCAACAAACATTAGTTTGGGGAATAGGTTATTCTCTCATAAAATAGCAGATTACAAATTCTGTATCACCGGTCATGGTGATGCTGCCACGATCGATCTCCAAACAAGATCTTGTATGTGTAGAGTTTTTGACTTGGACAAAATACCTTGTCCACATGCTATGGCAGCCCTTCGAGCTCAATACGACCATAAATATGGACCTGAAGTTTACGAGCACTCCTCTCAATATTATTCGATGGAAAAATATGAAATGACATATAGTGGGCATATTACTCCGGTGCCTCCCGAAGAATCTTGGGTTGTTCCAGTAGAGCTTATGGGGAGATTAATACCTCCTCCATATATTGACTCGAGCACTATCAAATCGGGAAGAAAGCCATATAAAAGGAGGCGTGGAATTGGAGAATCATTTTCATCAAGAAGAAACAAGTGCTCCATATGTAAGTGTGTTGGCCACAAAAGAACTACATGCCCGAATCATAATCCACCATGATCGTTGTAATTCCAGAAACTTGTGTTGTTGTTTGTTTGTTTGTTGTGTACTTTTATATATTTAACTCATTGTTGTGAACCTAATGTTATCATTTATTATATATAAAATATCTTTTTTTTTAAAATAACTTGTGCATCAATGAAATGAGGCAAAACATGAACTAAATAATACAACAGACCACAATTATTCTCAACAGTTGCACAAACAACTAAAATGCTTTCCTCCAACAGATGAAAATCTGTCGAAACAGATGGATAATCTGTTGAAACCCAACAGATGACCAATCGATTCCAACACATGGTCCATCTGTTGAAAGAACTCAAAAGCCAAAATTGCTAGTGCTACTGGATTCAACATTGCCTCCAATCGTCGGCATGTTAACATGTATTAGATTAAAAGAAATAGACAGAATGAAAATTGAAGAAGAATTAAAATGTCAAAGTCTGACTAAAAGTAAATTTTTCATTAAATGAAAAATAAAATACATTGGGTATAGATCCGATATAGAAAAATTAAAATACATACGCTAAAAGAAAAAACACATTCTAATTATTATTATCATCATCATCATCATTAATGACAACCGGCCAATCAACTCGCAACAACATGACTCTCATCAGCCTCTGCATCTCTCTGAATATTGTCGCTCTCACAGCAACCAACTCGCTCTGCAGGTCATTAACCTGCCTTTGAAGTTCCCGCACTGTGTCGCGTAGAATAGCAATGTCCGAAAAAGAATCAGCCATATCTAGAACACGCATGAATTGACAAATGTAAAGAAAAATGTTCACAATGTAATACAACGTATACAACCAACTGGTAAATTTACGCCAGAAAAAAACTTACCTCAACGAGAAAGGAATATGCTCTTTGAAGAGAAGTGGTTGAAGATGTCATACGAAAGGAAAAAATGCAAGAAATAAATAGAGTTGAATGAAGATTAAGGAGGGACCTATAATATATTCTGGACGTGTCAGGCCAAAAGGCAGGACTGTTCAGCTCCATTGTATTAATTACATTCAAACTGGTGGCCTTTTGTTTTCTGTGAAAAGTCGTGACTTTTTCTTTTACACTAATTACTTCTTACCTTTTCATAGCGGTTTGAGACTCGATAAAAACCATTATTATTGAGCTGTTGCAACAGATCGTCCAACATTTCTAACAGATTTAGCATCTGTTACAACAGATGGATGGATTGAATGTGCAATAGACGACTGCCAAAACAGATTTACCATCTGTTGCAATAGAGTGTTTGTATATGCAACAAATAAGACATCTGATGTAACTTATGTATTATCTGTTGCAACAGATGAACAATATGTATAAAAGAGATGTTTTGATATCTTCTGACAGCTGATTCATCAGTTTCAGTTTCAACAGATGGAGTATTCGGTTCATTAGCTGTTTTGAATATGTTAGATAAAAAGTCTTTACCTCTTTTTAATAGTCCCTCCGTTACGTATTAGTTGGGCCCTATGGGCTTGGCACACCTATTAATAAAAATATAAATTAGGTGATTATTTTACCAAATTGGCCTTATTAATTATGATTAGAAAGTATAAATGTGAATAATATACTTTATGTAGTCATTTAATAATAGGGGTAATCTTGAAAGAATATAATAAAATTCTCTTGATTTTATAAATAGGAAAACTAAATTTAAACAAATATTTTTAGAAAGAAGTAATCACATGCGTGCAGATTAATTAAAAAAAAAGTTAGGTCTATCGCAACAGATTTACCATCTGTTGCAACATATAGATTATCTATTGCGACATATGGACCATATGTTGGAGGAGATGTTTTGATTTCTTCCAACAACTGATTCGTCAATTGCAACAGATGGAGATTTCGATTCATCAGCTGTTTTGAATGTGTTAAGATAAAAAGTCACGACTCTTCACACCTCCATTTTAATAGTCATCACATTCGTGCAGATGAATAAACAACACTGACATGTCCTGATGGGGTAGGAAGAATAAGATGCATGCAATGAATCCCATTTTCATGCATGCGAGTTATGTATATTATTGATCAGGCTACCGTGAAGACACACATAAAGTGCAATGATTTTGTGAATGCAGTTTTTTACCAATGATTAGACACTGATCCTTCAAACAAGATCCTGAATTGTACAATTTAGTTTGATAGGTGCGAAATGATAAGGCCGAAGGGTTCCAAGACGGTGATGTCGATACCCCGTTACAATTTAATGACACGATTCATGCACATATTTTTATGTCAAGTTTGGGGAAGGGTTCAAATTTTTGGCGGCAGTGTAAATATCCAATAGTGATTGGACCGGTTTTAATGGCACAATGGACTTCTTGAAAGGCCTCCGAAGCCTCACAATGCAACAAACAACGATAGAACCAATAGAAATTCCCCTGGTCCAAATTTATATGGATGGATTGGTGGAGGAGACTTTTTTACAGCAGAAGGTGCTTGGGAGAATACCTATGCACGAAGGGGGAGGTGGAGAAGGCCATATATCATTTCAGACCTTGTTTAAGAGGAAACACAGGGTAGAAAGGAAAGTGTAGCGAAATTGGCCAATGAAATTCACATTAGAAACGAAAAAACTGGATGAGCTTCAAATGTGGAAGTGTATCAAAATATAAAAATCCGTCAGTTGATAAAAAAAAAAAATGGTCAAAAGGACTGAAGCTGGACAAAGCAATTTGCTCGAGAATGCAACTACCGAGCGTGGACTCAATGAAGACTCTCACAAAATGCAGGACAAGAACTCTAAGGGAAAAGCTTCGCGAGCACGGAAGGTGGTAAGATTATCAGTCAAAATTGAAACCTACATGTCAATTCAGACCGACAATCTTACCACCTTCCAAAGCAAGAACTCTACATGTCTGGCTCTTTATATCTCATTCTCACTCAATAATACAGTACAAACAATAACTACTCAACAAATTTGCTCAACCCTCCACAACAGATCATTTTTCTTCTCATTTCTGACCACATAGGTGTTATTTTCGACATCATTCTTGCTTGTATCAGTCATTTTCTTTATCTTCATAGGAAACAGAGTTTGAGAAGAGCTCTATATTTATTTATTTTTCTAAAAAATAAGGGCTTTTAAGTTAATGATGAAAAATAAAACTTTTAGTTGTATTATCTTCGAGAATGGGTTTACAATTTTGAGTTTTGATGGTAAAATCGTAGGAAGAACTCGAGAAATCCCTAGTTTCCGTCGCAGTATTCCGTTGACTGTCGTGGTATAGTTGGATGGTGTTGGTGTTGGTGATGGTGGTAGTGGTGGTGGTGTTTGTGGTCGTCATGGTGGCACTGGTGGTGGCATTGGTTGGTGGTGTTTGTGGTGGTGTCGGTATTCGTGGTGTTTGTTTTTTTGTTGGCATTGGTTGGTGGTGTTTGTGGTGGTGGCTGTTGGTGTGTCGGTATTCGTGGTGTTTGTAATGTATTTTTTAAAATCTATTCATACATCAACTATAATGTAATTTTTGTTTTTCTTTGTCTGTAGGTAAAACATGTCTCCCAAAAAAAAAGAAAGTGAAAGTGGATCAACGTCTGACCACTAAAAAAAAGGCTATAGTACAGAGGAATTCGGAGGAACTTCCTGAACAATCTCAGTCAGAAAAAAGTTAAGCTGAGGAGAGATGTGAAAACAACATTGAAGGAGGTGGAAAAGGGTTCGTAGATGGTGATAAAGAAAATGAAAGTGAGAAAGAGGAGGAATTGAAGAGTCAGAAAGAGAAAGAGGATGATCATCAACATGATGATAATGGATCACCGACGGGGCGTGAGTTAATATCGACATCCCAGCATGATCCTCTCAAATTTTTTTAGTATTGACAGGTTTCAAGTTGCGATGCCGATAAATGACCCAGAAGGAAAACAACTAACTGGTCAAATTGTACTTAAATGTCAGATGGGGAATTTTTTTGAACATTTTATGAAAATTATGAAGAACGAAAACATAGGCGGACTTTTTAAGAAGAGCTGCTTTTGATGCTTTCTTGAGCTGCCTGAGGACCCCTCTGCCCATATCCGTTTCCCTATGACGATGGTGTATGGTCTTCTCAAGCGCGGGATCAAGTACGCAGGGGATGATAAAGATCCGGAGGAGGGAGACAAAAAGAAGATGGATGAAATCTGGATCAACTACTGTGGCATGCCTGTTTGTTTTGGCTTGCAAGAGTTTGCCATAGTGACGGTCCTGAGATGCCATCGTCCAGAAGAACCACCACCCCATAAAAGATCCAAGGCAAAAAAATGCAAGGAAAAAATAGATGGGTTGTTTGACATTGCTCGACGTGGCTACAAAGCATCGGATTTGTTGACAGATCTAGAGGATAAAACCATACCAGAGCAGTACAAGGAGAAATTGTGCTTAGTTTAGTTTTCCCATTCGGTTATATTGGCAAGAGACGTCAACAAGGTCATAGAAGATGATTTGTTGGCGCGTGCTGAGGATTTTGATAAATTTAACAATTATTCCTGGGGATATGAAAGCTTCTACTTGACTGTCCAATATTTACTGACAAAGCTATCCTCAGGGACGACCACATTATACGGCTTTCCTTGGGCTTTCATGGTAAAATTAATCACTAATTTTACTCATCCATTAATTTATATTGAATATAGTTATTTTGATTTTTTTTTGCTTGCTTCCTGTTTACATTTTTTAGGCTTGGGCATTTGAAGTCATTCCTCCCCTCCGAAAGCAGTTAATGGATTACCCAGATGAGGTTTTTTATCCAAGGATATTTAGGTAGTTGGCTGCAAAGAGCAATACCAATATTAAGGAGGCTGATCTCTTTAACCCTCCGGATGATACAGTACATCTTCTTCAAGTAAAATAATTCTACTCAAAGATAAGAAAGATATTGAACAGATGTTATATCTGGTGCAACAGATGTTATATCTGATGCACTAGATGGGACATCTGTTGCGACGGGGTATATCTTGCATCAGGTTACCCATCTGTTGCTTTGGTTCTCTGAATCCAACTCCTAAAAGATTAACCATTTACTATAAATTATGCAACAAATGTTTAATCTGATAACATATCGTTCATCTGTTGCGACGTACAGATCATCTGTTGCATAACAGATTACCCGTCTTGTGCAGGTGTTGCAACAGATGGTTGATATTTTGCATCAGATTATCCATGTGTTGCTCTGTTTCTCTGAACCAGACTCAAACAGATTTTAACCATATACTGCAAACTATGCAACATATGGGTCTTTTTTTTAAACAAATGTAGCCTAACTGTGAAAATTATTATATTATATGATTTAAATACATCTGTTTTTTTTTTATAGGTTGTGCATCCATGGATCGTGCCTACTGAGGAGGAGTCGGTGATGACTTTTTATATTACTTTAGGTCATGTTGATACTATTGAAGACCCAATGATGGAGTTAATAAAGAAGGAATTGGCTGGAGCAACAGCCATAAGAAGAGCAGTTAGGCAAGGTCAGCCTAATGTTGAGGCTCTTCATGACCAACCTTTTACTAAGGTAGATCCGGGTGCTTCTTCTGGTGGAGTTGTTGGTGTTGGTGGCAGGCATGCTGATGCTGCTACCACTCGTGATAATGAGCATGTTGATGCTGAAAAAAGAATAAATATATTTGAAAACACCTCTTTTCGCTCTTACACAAGTCTCTCTTACCCCTCTTCACCCTCATGTTCTCGCTGCGAATGCGATGAGTGCAAGGACAGACAGGATAAACTCTTTGAAAAAGTAGAGGCTATCTCTAAAGCTATCGAGGAATTCAAATCCAAGAGGTGTGTCATACCATCCAAGAAGGTGAGGGATCCACACACTCCTACAACGTTGGTTAGGAGAAAGAAAAGAGCAATTAGAGACGTACTCTCCACTCGGAAATCAAAAGAAATTATAATTCCTCCCTCTCCAAAAGCTGTTGAAGTTCTGGGGCTAGTCATGAAGATGACCATATACGTGGAACTTGGTACCGAAGAGAAGAGGGATCTGCGACAGGCCAAGCCAGGCACACCAGATTACCCCAGGCCTCCCTTTTTCCCCCAAGACTTCTAGACTATGACTGATATGCGTATGCCGTACGAGGACAAGGCAAGTTTACTTTTCCTAACCTAGACCTTCTAATTTACCCCATGAAGAAGAAGCTACACAACAGATTTCACATCTGTTGCAACAACTGGGTATATTGGTGCAACTGGTTGTGGTTCTGTTGTAACTTATTATCCATCTGTTGCATAAGTTGCGTTGGATTATTGATTCCGAGAACCCTATGCAACAGATGGACCATCCGTTGCATTTTTACAATTACTAACCTATTTAAAAATTAACTTCTTATCTCACAACATGTTGACATAATTCTCCGCCTCATGAGAAAAAGACAATTAACGTACCGACAAACTTATGACGCTGCCGATAGGATAATGGACCTCGACTTCTGCAAGAAGCTCAAGGATAGGTACGATCAACTCAATAAAGAGGCATTAGCCCTTGGCGTGGTACTTGATTTCCTAGTTCCTAGGTTGGTCTTATATGAAGAAGAAACGTTAAGATATGTTAGAGGGGACAGGCCAAATCCACATGGCAAGAGCTGGACAGAGGCAAAAAGGATTCTTGCAGTCATTAGCATGAACGACATGCATTATCGGGTTGTTGAGATACTACTCGAGGAGGGAAAGATCAATGTTTATGACTCCAACATACCTCTCATTGATGATTTCGATCTTTTTCTTCTCGTGGAGCCATTGATGGTGCTGTAGCCCATCTTGTTGAGGGAGAGTAAACTGATGAATCATTTGCCAAAGAAAGTGTTGATGAAGAAATCATGGGATTTTGAAGGTCAAAACAGGGGAATGATCCTTCTAAAAGATGATGCCGCTAAAGCGAGCGGCTTGTACGCTCTTGCACACATCGAATGTTTGCTGACCGGCACAGAAATGATCGAGCCAACAACTTTTCTGTGTGACAACGTTGTGGCAAACTTGAAAGAGGTTTGGGCTTATGGGGTACTAACTGGACGCTTGAAGCCTGTATATATAGAAGAGCCTGTGAAATAGAAATTTTTAATTTCAAGTCACCCTTCACTTTATTACATGTACATGTAGTGACAATAATTTTTTTCTGATGAAAATTGAGTTTTTTATAATGCAATAGATTAAATTATCAATCTGTTGTAAAATATCTTTAATCCGTTCTGGTAGATAGTTTATCTGTTGCAATAGGTTGGTCATCTATTGCATTACGCCGATGTTATTTCTATGAATAATCTAATAATCTAAGTTTAATCTATTGCAACAGTGGGAAGACCTGTTTGATAATTTCCAACAGATGACCTAAATTTTACAACATATGCCTAAATCTTTTTGATATTTTCCAACAGTTACGCTTGAATATCCATGTGCTCGTCGACAATAAACCAATAGCAAATACACACACCACCATGAAAATTTCAGCAATTAGGCTTCAATATACATGTGCCCAACAACACCAAACCAGTAGCAATAACAGCAACAATGTAGTATCTTCTTGCTCGATTTTATTTCTCTTCAGAAGCCTTGACTTTGTTCAACAAACCCCAGATTACACGATTTGCTTGTGAAGGGTGTCGTTCTTCATACCAATCAAAGTAATCGCATCCACCCAATTTCTATAAAAAAGAGAACACAATTACAAAATAATTATAAGTCAATAATTAATCAACTAATTAAATAAAAAAATATTACCTTTGAAATCTTACAAGTAAAGAACCTACGACCCGGATTTGTTTGAGTCCAAAAAGTCTTTAACAGAGCTTCATGACCGCACTTACAATATCAAAAATCTTTATCACAAAAAATAGTGGAAGATGCGCTCGACATTGTCAATGTCAGTTGGAAAAAATGAAAGTAATAATTTGAAGAATTTGGATAGATAAAAGAAGATGACAATGAAGAAGAAGATTTGGGAATTTAGGGTTAAATTTTAGGAGGAAGATGAATATATAAGATAATGGGGGGAAAAAAATGACCGTTGGGGGCCAAGTGACGGCAAGTCAGCGAAATGTGCTAGACTGACACTGACACATTTGATGCCTATTTTATTTTACGTGTTTAAAATGAACATGTCTACTTGATGCCTATTTTATTTTAGTGTTTGAACTGAACACCGTAGATGGGTTGCGCCTTTTTTATTTCAATTCAATTTACTTTAATTTTTTTACACGTAGTGACAATTTTTTATGTCCAACAAAAGTTGAATTTTTATAATACAACAGATTCTTCGTCCGTTGTAACAGTTATCCTACCTGTTCTGACATATAGTTTATCTGTTGTAATAGGTTGGTCATCTGTTGCATTATCTCGATATTTTTATCTAAAGTCCATCTGTTACAGCAGTGGGAAGACCTATTTGATAAATTATAACAGATAACCTACCTGTTGCAACATATGTATAAATATGTTCGATTATTCCAATAGATGTGTCGTCTGTTGCAACAGATAAAGTCCATCTGTTGCAATATATGTCTAAATCTGTTCTTTTTTTCCCAATAGATGTGTTATCTGTTGCATTATCTCGATGTTTTTATCTAAAGTCCATCTGTTGCAACAGTAGGAAGACATGTTTGATAAATTCCAATAGATTACCTACTTGTTGCAACATATGTCTAAATCCGTTCGATTTTTCCAATAGATGTGTCATCTGTTGCAACAGATACATTATCTTTTGCAATATTTGAATCTAGTATTTCTTTTCAATTAATAAGTTCAAATCTAAGGAATAAATAAAATTCGTAGACAAAATAAAATAAATCGAAGCCTTTATAAATTAGCCGAAATAAGTCAACGAATAAATGAAATGTAAAAAAATTGTTATGGGTACAGATATCAACAAATACATCAACAACAATTTAAGTATACTGCCAAGAATTTCTTTGACAGGCTCAATCTATAAAGATCTACTCAGTATGGACAAGTTGTTCTTCATCCGGTGCTATGGAATTCGGCTTTGCTCGTCGTGGATCTTTATTATCACTTGCGTACGATTTCTGTGCTTTCTGTTCTTCGTATTCTATAAAAAGAGTAGCATATTATCAATGTTGTTCAACAGTAGCTTCTTCTACATCTACCTTGAAAGATAAAATTGGTCAATGCTAATCACGGAGATACAAACAAAATGGAAAAAGGATAACTCATCTCTTCTAGCAAATCAAACAGGTCTTCCTCCCATTTTAAATTATCCCAAATATATTATATTTCTGTTGCAACAATGAATCAACTGTTGGGATAAATTTCTACACGAGAAAGACCCTGTGTGATAATTTCCAACGGATGAACCATCCGTTGCAACATATGAATCATCTGTTGAAGCAGATAGATCATCTATTGGTACAAATAAAAGCGGTACGAAGAGTTGTTTGATTTGCTAAAATAGATGAGACATATGTTGCACCAGATAAAGTATCTGGTGCAATAGGTTAGTCAACTATTGCAATAGATGTATATATCTATTTGATAATTTTCAGTAGATGTGTCATCTGTTGAAATAGATATGTGTCTGCTTATTTTGTCAGTTGGAAGACATAATATATTCACCTTCTTCAGCTCGTGCTGCTCTCCTTTGGACATTGTACGTTGCTCAGTGCAACTCACAGACAGAAGAGTTGCAATTTTGCTTTTTTGGATGCCTGATAATGCCCTGGAAATCACTCTCCCTCTCATCTTAGCCCTAATCTCTAATGGAGCGGATGGAAATAAAATCCTCTTTGATGAAATGAGACCCCTCTTAGATGTCAATTCCTTTACAAAAACAGTTAATGCATTAATAGCATTAATCACTACATCATGTTTCGCCCTGCAGTCTTGACATTTGCATGCAGAACATTCGCTGGGAGAGGCAAAATCTGTATAACCAGTATGATCATACTCATAATGGTTTGTTTTAAATACTGTAAGAAGAGCATCATTAACACCAACAGCAGGACCACTACCACCACCAACAGCTCCATCAACAACAATAAGCCCACCCTCTAAAATTATTTTTCTTGTAATGGCTGTTGCTCCAAACAATTCCATTTTTATTCTGTCGATGACCTTAGGGTTTGATAAAGTTTGCACAGATCGTAAAGTAAGAAAAAATGGCATCTTCAACTCTTGATTGGTCGGAACTAGCGACGAATGCACATTCTAACATAAATCATTACATATATTAGAATGATGATTAGATCATTAAAAAAACATTAATTAAAAGAAAAAAATAATTATAATTATACTTACTGCATCCTTCAGGGGGTTGAAGAGATCAAGAAATTTTGTATTTTTATCAGTTTTGGCCGACAACCATCTCAAGATTCTTGGATAGAAAATTCCTTCCTGGTAGTTCACTTGTTGTCTCAAATAAGGAATGACTTCAAACGCCCAAGCCTATAAAATAACGCCAATAAATCAAAACCATTATTGAGCAAAACAAATGAATGATATCATTATAGAAAAAAGAAACATTTACCATGAAAGCCCATGGGAAGCCATATAAGTTGACTGTCTTTGGCGCTAACGGAGTCAACAAATATTTGACAGTCATTTTGAAGCTTTCATAACCCCATGAATAGCTGTTAAACGCCTCAAGATCCTCGAAGAGCTTTATTAAACCGAGGCTTATGTTGTTGTTAACGTCTCTTGGTACAAACCAAACCAAGCACAATGACTGCTTGTGCTTCTTTGAAAGTCCTTTACCTTTCAACGCTTCTATCAAATTTTTGTGTTTGAAGCTTGGACCAACAATGGACACCAGGTCATCACGATCACACGACTTGTCTTTGCCTTTTTTGGGTGTGCGGGGTAATTTTTTTGGGTTAGAATAGGTATAACTTGAGAAGGAGGATAACATTTTAGTCCAGTAACTATGACAAACTCCTTCCAACCAAAACAAACAGGCATGCCACAGTAATTTATCCACACCTCATCCATCTTATCTTTGTTTTCATACATAAACCTACGCTTGAGAAATTCATATACCATTTTCATTTGAAAACGAGCATTGTTGTCCTCCGACAAATCAAGATATTTCCCAAAGCAGCTGTCCCTGAAATAAGCATCCAATTTTTGTTCTTCAAGTATTTTTCTGAAGGCGTCGAAAGATTTTTCCATGGCTGACTTAACCACGAAATCACCCGTTAAATTTGCGGCACCATCGCACTGCATTCTTACAGGATAACGATCAATATTGAAGGCTTTGACCAGTTTTTTGGTGGAAGAGCTATTAGCATCTGCATCATCTCTTTTGAAACATTCCTCCTCCCCGTGTTCATCATATTCTACTCCCGATTGAGATAACGCTTGTAAAGCAAGCTCATAGAGTGGTGGATGTAGCCTAGCTGCTTCACTTGTTCCTTTACTTGGACTTGATTTGGTTTCTGTTCTTTTGGGAACCATATTATCTAAAATTAACAGGAACATAAAATAATAGATTATTGTTGATTAATGCATCATTAAAAAAGGATAACAGTAAATCAAACAAGCAAAATAGTAAAATAATAGTTGCAACAAATCACCGATCTGTTACACCAGGTAGTATGTCTGTTGCAGCATATAACCAAACTGTTGCAGCGGATGAGTAATCTGTTGCAATAATATAAAATATATCACTCAACTTTTAAGACAGATGAATGGTTTGTTCAACAGATCACACAACTATTGTGACATCATCTGTTGCAATATATGAGTGATCTGTTGGAACAGTTAAATAATCCGTAGCAATGGCTGAGTAATCTGTTACAATAATACAAAACATATCACTCATCTGTTGAAAAAGATAAATGGTCTATGCAACAGGTCACACATCTGTTGCAACACATGAGTGATCTGTTGGAACAATTATCAACGGTCAATATTAGTTAGATTTCTTCCAAAATAGGATCGTCTATCGCGGTAGATGAATGATTAGTTGGAAAAATCAAGTCTTGGACTTTTCTCGTAGGAAGAGTTGGTAGGATTTTATCCAACAGGAGGTTCATCTGTTGCATCAGATCATAATCTGATGGTTCTTCCATTGTACCAGATGGTTAATTAGTTGCATCAAATTTTTTATCCGATGCTTAATCTATTGCAACATATGGTAAAGTTGTTGCATCAGATATTTAATCTGTTGCATCAGATTATTAATCTGTTGCATCAGATTATTAATCTGTTGCATCAGATTATTAATCTATTGCATCAGATTATTAATCTGTTGCATCAGAATTGTAATCTGATGGTTCCTCTGGTGCATCAGATGGTTGATCTATTACATCATATGATAAATCTGTTGCATCAGATGGTTAATATGTTGCACCAGATGGGTAATCTATCGGAGGAAACAGTAGCATGATTTTGTTAAATAAAAAACAACAATTTCACCATTTTTACCAAGAACAAGAACAGAACAAATCAAACCAAATTGTCCTTTTGTTTTTATAAACACAAACAATAAAAATCAAACTTCAAAAAAATGCAACAAACAATAAAATATCATAATTCACTTCGAAAAGAAAAGAGAAGAAATACCAAAAATTAGGATTTTATTCAGACCGCATTTCAAATTAGTGCAACAAATATTAAATTTTTTAACCAATACTATAAGAGAAGTTGGCTCAAGTTCCTCATTTTCTTCAAAATTAAAAATGCCATAAATTTTTACCTGTGAAAAAAAAAAAGACCGATGAAGAATTCAAAGCTGTTGTGGCCGAAGAGCAAGGCTGTCACGTCGATTGAAGTCAAAAAGAAACTCGAAGCCCAACTATTTGTAGTCGGATATTGAAGTCGCCGAGGATTGAAATGAGAAATTTGCAGAACAGTTGGTTGGAAGAGAGTTGAGAGAAGCTGTCGAGAGAGGAATGCGAGACAGGTTAATTGGATTGAAGAGGGGAACTCGAAGCCCAACTATTTGTCGTCGGAGGTAGAAGTCTTCGGGGGTTGAAGGGAGAAATTTTGCAGAATTATTGGTTGGGAGAGAGTTGAGAGAAGCTGTCGAGAGAGAGGAGAGAGTGGTTGATTTGGATTGAAGAGGGTGTGGGTTGGGTTGATTTGTATTTTTGAAAAGATTAGAAAGTTTTAAAAATATTAATCAAGTCCACAATTAACTTGATCAAGTTTTCTAATAATGTTTGACCCTATCTGTTGGTCAATGTCACCAATCCTTCATTCGAGACTTAAAAGACACCTTTCCTTTAATTTCCAGGACTTTAAATTTTATAGAACGATTATTAGACCAACTTCGAAGATATTTTAAATGAAATTGGTTGTAATTTTTAAATATTTTTGGCAAAAACTAACTAGCCCAACACTTGTCCATTTTTAGATTTTAAAAAACTTTCATGAATTGATTCTACATTAATATTTATGTTGGTGAAATTACAATAAAACTATAACTGAAAAAATACAAATGAAAAATATACAAAAATCTTTTTCTTGGTTGAGGCATGGATATCTCGGTCTCTTCAAGGAGATTAAAGTCCATTGCAATAAATGTTTTCACCGCTCCAGCAGTAATCTTCTAGACTTCTCCCCTCCAGGATACAACAACTTCTCACAAAGAACAACTCAACAATTGTGGACAAGAGTTGAGTTCAAAACTCCACAAAAAGAACACTTTCTTTAATTATTAAACTCTTTTTTTACTAATTTTTGTGAACTCTATATTATCTCTTGTACTAAAAAAAATTACAAGATCTACTCTATTTATAGAAGAGGAAGTCTTCCATGCAATAAATAAAGATAAATAATGAAAGATAAATGTGATAGATAAATGACATAAAAGTTACAAAAATTACAAAAGTTACAAGAGAACTTGTTACCACATTCTTTCACTATTAACTAATTTAAATAATGAAAGAAGAGCAAAAAATGACTTAGAAAGGTTGCTGCACATAACAGCATGCAACAATGTCAATAACGTGGGAAGTAAAGTTAGAAAACGTGGGTTTTCAAGGCAGCAAACATGTAACTTCTTATCCAACATTTACTTTAGAAAAGTAATGCTTCATGATTACTTAATAAGCAATACCACGTCCACCCTTATAAAGATATTAACTGAGATAGTAATGAGGTAATAATATATATCATATTAATATTAAAATGTCCATAAAACTAAAGGTCCTCCACCCATTTTGATATTAATAAGAGAGTGTACTAACTGTAAGAAGACTATCATGCATAATGAAGATGTGTTATGTATTGAACCTCCACTTAATAAATCAGTAATTTTTACTCCAGAATCGTACTGGTCTCAGACTTGAACTATGACTGCTTAAGGGAAATAAAATATCACTAAATTATATATAATATTCAAGGTGTTGACATGAGCTTTATAGTCAGCACGTTATAGCCTTGTGTTATCCCGATTTCATGAGTGTCTTTGAGAATGAGACTAGTCTTCATAGGAAGCGGCCTACTTCCATACTCACATAGGTAAAATCTGTTAAGAGTAATCCTGTAATTTAGCACCTCACTCATACGAGCTACAAATTTTCATTAAGGGTTTTTTTAAAACTCAAACTCCACAACCATTAAAGGAACAAATGCACTCACATCATAAGGAGGGATAAAAAATAGTGCATTTTTTCACAGCAAGTCATCATGCGATTCATTTTTTTCATTGAACCTGGTCATAAGATCTCTAGTCTTCAGGTTGGGTTTCCTCACATATGACTTAGGATTTTATAGGCTTCAATCCCACCCCCTCGATGTGCTCCAGACTTTTTCTCTTACTAAGGCCTTACTCAATGGATCTGCAAGACTATTACAAGATTTGACATAATCAACATTAATGGTACCATTTATCAAATATGATCTCACATTACTGTGTTTTCTCCTTATAGGTCTAGATTTACCATTGTAATAATAATTTTGGACTCTATCAATTACAGTGGTGTTATCACAATGAATTAAAATAGGAGTAATTAATTTTTTAAAATAAGGTATTTGAAATAATAAATCTCTTAACCAATTGGCTTTCTCACTAGCTGAAGCTAAAGCAATTAGTTCAACTTTCATGGTATAGCTAGCAGTTATTGTTTTTTTTTATTTCCAACATATAGCACCACCACCCAAAGTAAATACATAACCAGTAGTAGATAAAGAATCACCTATAAAGTATTTCAATCCACATCACAAGGGAGATAGAGAAAGATACAAACCTCTATTATCTATATTTTAATTTCAAATTATATACCTAAGACAAGAAGAAATTCATTTTATTTTCCTAATTTCACGAAAGGAAGAACTCACTCTTGGTGATAAAGGCTTCTTGATTCGTAATCAGGAATATAAGTCAAAAAAGAGTTATCCTCAACTTTAGTTTTGATTCTTTCTACAATTAGATCTTCTATCACCAAAGAAAGGGTCATTATTATCTTATTTACTATTACCTTATTTACTTTGATTCCGATAAACTAATTACTTTTTTGCTACTAGTACAACATAATATTTTTTATATAACAAACCACAAATTTTTGTTTCAATTAAATATCTCATTACTCTCGTTATAGCATGTCAATGTTCATTATCTGGCTTACTAGTAAACCTACTAAGTATTCCTACTGCATATGCAATATCAGTCCTAGTGCAATCAGTCACATATCTCAAACTTCCAATTATGCTAGCATATTCTTTTTGTTTGTAACACCATTTTCACTTTCAACAGGAAACAAGTGAACACTAGAATCAAATGGAGTTACAACATGCTTGCGATCAAGGAAATTATATTTTTTCAAAATTTTCTCAAGGTAATGTGACTGGTCAAGGAAAATTTTATCACATGTTCTAGTAATTTTTGTTCCTAGAATAAAATTTGTCTCACCAATATCTTTCATATCAAAATAATTTTTAAGAATATTTTTAGTTTCACCAGTAACATTCATGTTAGAGTCAAAGATCAATAAATCATTAACGTATAAACTAATAATAACATGCGAATTATTTCAAGACTTATGATATATGCACTTATCACACTCCTTTATTTTAAAGTCATTATCAATCACGCAGGAATCAAACTTTTCGTGTCATTGCTTTGGTACATATTTCAAGCCATATAGAGATTTGATAAGTTTACACACTTTACTTTCTTGGCCAGCTTCAACAAAACACTCGGGTTGTTTCATGTAAATCTCCTTATTTAGGTATCCATTTTAAAAATAGTTTTTACATTCATTTGATGAATTTGTAAATTAAAAATTATCGCAATAACAACTAAAAATCTAATTGATGTAATTCTAGTTACCGAAGAAAAAGTATCAAAAAAATTTAGACTTTCTAGTTGCTTAAAATCCTTAGCCACTAGCCTAACTTTGTATTTATCAACAAATCTATTCGGTTTTAACTTTTTAAGTAAGACCCATTTACATCCAATAGTTTTACAATCTGATGGTAAATCAACTAACTTTCAAGTTTTATTGGAAATTAATGATTTCACTTCATCATTTACAGTCTCTTTCCAAGAAATAACATCATGTGAAGACAAAACTTCTTTTAAAGTGAGAGAGTCATATCCAACATTAAAAATATAATAATCAGAATCAAAATCTTTTTATACTCTACCTCGTTTACTTTTGCTTAACTCAAAATCATCATTTTCTTTATTTTTTAAAGTAGAAGTAGAAGAAGTAGGCGGTGACAAAGTATTTTCTTTAGTCCTTTAACCCCCGCTATTTTAGAATCAAAAGAAAGTTTATTTTCATGAAAAATAGCATTACCAGATTCTATTATAATACTATCTTCAAGATTAAAAAATCTATATGTTGTACTATTTGAAGCATAATCATGAAAAACATAAGTAGTAACATTTTTACCCAACTTAGAAATTTTAGGATTCATTAACCTTACATAGGCTAAGCAACCCTAAACTCTTAGATATTTCAAATTTGACTTATGACCTCTCAACAAATTAAGAGGTGTTAATTTGATCTTTTTATGAGGTACACGATTCAACACATAACAAGAAGTCAAACGTATTTCACCCCAAAAATTTAGAGGTGCACTTGACTCAATTAGCATGGCATTAGTCAACTCAATCAAACTTCTATGCTTTCTTTCTGCTACACCATTAAATGCAAGAGAATAAGGAGGAGTAGTTTCATGAATTATACTCAGTGATCTAACAAAAGAATTGAACTCATTTGACTCATATTCACGGTTTCTATCACTCCTAATTCTTTTTATTTCTCTACCAAATTAATTTTCAACTTCATGGAGAAAAGTTTTAAAATTCTCAAAAGCATCACTTTTATTTTTCATCGGGTAAACATATTTAAACTTAGAAAAACCATCAATGAAAGTGATAAAATATCTATTTTCTCCACGAGTTAAATTTTTTCCAAATTTACAAATATCAGTATGAACTTATTCTTATAAACAATTTTTCTTTCAACTTGAAAATGAGGTCTTTTGTGATTTTGACTTTACTACAAGCCTCACATTTTTCAAAAAAAATTTTGATCATTGAAATTAATCCAAAACTACCCATGATTCCCACATAATGATCATTTATATGACACAAACGAGCATGCCAAAAATTAGTAGAAAAAGACATATAAATAAAAATAGATGTTTTATTCATTTCAACATTCAACGTAAACATCCCATCACAAGCATACCCCTTTTCCACAAAAATATTATTTTTCACAATTATATATTGGTCAAATTCAATAGTCTATTTGAAGCCTACTTTATTAAGAAGAAAACTAGACATCAAATTTTTTCTCATGGAAGGAGCATAAAGTACATCTTTTAAAATTAATACCCTTCTAGAAGTAAAACTCAACTCGACATCTCCCATCCCAAGCACTTGAGTTGTGTGGGAATCTCCAAGCATGAATATTTTAGGATCCTCAAAAGGAGTATATTTTTTAAACCAGTCTTTGTCATAACAGACATGACGGTTTGCACTAGAGTCAACCCACCACCCATCAACATTCTCCACCATATTTATGTTTGTTATCACCGCCACAAATGATTATAATGTTTGCCTGAGGTTTAGGTCCACATTTCTGAAATTTGTAAAATCAAGCAATAAGTCCACTCTTTTCACAGACAAAGCATAGTCCCTTTTCTTGAACATGTTAATTTCTTTGCTTGGTTATTTTCACAATTATTGTCCTTGGGATGTCTACCATTATTTTTCTTAAATTTTTTATTCTTCGGCTTCAAAGAAGTATTTTTGTTAGTTTTAGGGGCAACATTATTTAATGTAGTTAAATTTATCTTAGTGGGATGTTGTTCTCTTCTGTTTGCATGAGTGTATCTTGACCCCTTGCCTCTTCTTCCATGCGAATTTTCATAATTAAAGTCTTAAGAGAAGTTTTCTTTTTGTTAGTGGTGCATAACTTTTTGAAATTCCTTCCAAGAAGGTGAAAGCTTATCAATCATGCCAGAAACAGTAAGGTTATCTCCAATTTTGAATTTCTCGGACCTGAGCTCTCCAACAATCATTATAAAGTATTGAGCTTGATCTACCACTGATTTACCGTCCACCATTTGAAAACGAAAAAATTTGCTAGTCGCATATTTTTTTGTTCCCACCTTCTCAATGTCATACTTACTCTGCAATGCTTTCCAATTTTTTTATGCACTAGAGTAAGTTCTATCATAATAATCATAAAAATTATCAGATAGACAATTAAGTAAAAAATTACCGACACTTATAGGAGTAACCATCGTATTTTTTAACTTTCTCTTGAAGAGAAATAAGCTCTCCATAATTAATGGAAGAGTTATCTACTTTATTTGGATTCTTCTCAATTAACTCATACGAAACATTAAGAAGATTTAAGTAGAAAAATACTTTATTCTTTCACCTCTTGAAATGAGTAACGTTGAACCGGAATGGCTTATTAAGATCTCTCATCTTGACATCCGCGGATTTCTCAGTTGTTTTCATGGAATTTTCTTAAAATTATTGGAGAAATTATGATAAAATTACAAATGAAGAAAATACAAGAATTTTTTTCTTGGCTGAGATGCGAATATCTCACTTTCTTTAAGAAGATTCATTCTCACTACTGTAAATATTTTCATTGGTCCAGCAGTAGTCTTCTTGACTTGTCTCCTCCAGGATACAATAGCCTTCTTACAAAGAACAACTTAACAATTCTAATAATAGTTGAGTTCAAAACTCCACAAAAAGAACATCTCCATTCAACTAATAAACTCTCTTTTTACTAACTTTTGTGAACTCTATATTATCTTGTGTACTCAAAAAATGCAAAACCAACTATATTTACAGGAGAGGAAATCTTCCTTGCAATGAAAAAGGAGAACTAATAAAAGATAAATATGATAGATAAATGGCATAGAAAGTACAAGAATTACAAAGATTACAAGAGTTAAAGGAGAACTTATTGCCACATTCTTTCACTATTAACTAATTAAAGTAGTGGAAGAAGAACAAAAAAAATGACTTAGAAAGGTTGTTGCATATAACAGCAAGCAACAACGTCAATAATGTGGAAATAAAGTTAGAAAATGTGGGTTCTCAATGCAGCAAAAATGTAACTTCTTATCCAACATTTACTTAAGAAAAGTAATGCTCCATGATTATTTAATAAGTAATACCACGTCCATCCTTATAAAGATACTAATTTAGAATACGTGTGTTGCACGTGTATATCGCGTCAGGACATCAATCAATATGAAATATATTAAAAGAGAATAAATTATTAAAAAAATGAGTAAATGTACTATTTCCACCCTGAATTATAAACGAAATTATTGAGACACACCCCAACTTAAAGGGGGTCCTATTACCCCTGGACTAATTAAGACCTATTTTTGACAACTTTAAGTGCCTACATGGACCTTCAGTATGTTGATTCACACAGTGTGCCACGTAGGCTTAAGGTTGCCAAAAATAGAATTTTAATTAGTCCAGGGGGTAATAGGACCCCCTTTAAGTTGGAGTGTGTCTCAGCAATTTCTTTTATAGTTCACGGTGAAAATAGTGCATTTTCTCTTAAAAATTTACAACTGACTTTAAAAATGCTATAATATTCTTTTTCCTTAATTTCAATAATTAAAAGTAAAATTTAAAACTCTTGTTTGTAAATCAAATTGAATAATTTAGAGTTGCAAGCTAGATATTGTTACAATTTTTATTTGGACTCCAACATAAAAAGATGCATTGATCAGATTTTTTATGGGCTGTGAGACTTCTGATATTTCGTCTTAATGTGAACTCTTAAGTTTTTGTATCTTTTCTCTTTCAAAAGTATTAATGATTCAAATTTTGTATCTTCCTTTTGTCAAATTAAAGTTGCACCATGATTTACGTGTCATCAAAATATAGTGAATTTGAATAACACGAAAACACGATTCTTTAGGACATAGTAAAATTATTGCATCTTCAATCGTCCCAACTAAATTTGAATTCATGTCGAAAAGTTCGCATTGAATAAAAAATGTGTTCTCTATCAAAAGTGACGTTGTATCTAGAGGTATTCAAACTCAAAATTTCCAATTAAAGATAAAAGAATAGTTACTCTGCCACAACCTTTATTGATAATGTTAATATACCATAAATAAACCACTAAATAGATTCAATAATCAAGACGCTTTGGCATATTAATACCTTAGTGTCATAAAGGTTCTACATGAAAGATAAATAAGAATTCACATAGAAAAAAAATTAGACGCTTAGATCATAACAAAGGAAAACAAAAGACACAAAACAAACAAAATAAAATAAATCAAACTAAAGCTTCAAACTTTACGAACCTGACAAGTGACACGAACACATAATTAGTATCGAGATTATTTGATCGGAGTCCACCAACTTTAGTTCGTTATAACATGTATATGTAGTCAATGAGTACATTCTTTTTTAAAAAAATTGCATAAATTATTTAAACAATAATTTTAAATTATAGAATAGAAAATAAATAAAATATGTGTAAGTTCCAAAAGAAAGAAAAGAAGAACAATAAAGTAAGAAAAAAAGGTCTCATTAAAGTTACTCCATTTTTGACAACTTATATTTGTATCTTTGAAGAGCGATAAATAAGTATAATTATGTTATATAATTCAAATTAGTAACTTATATAAATAATATAAAATTTATGTCAATTTTAAAGTAGTAAATATTATGAGTTTTTATCTCTTATAAATAAATAAAAAATTAATAGTTATAACTTTAATTGGTTTTAAAGTTCTAAAATATTAAGATAATAATTAAATTATAATTTTAAGAAAATGGTAATTAACATAAAATGATTTTTAAAGTGTAGCACTCTTGCAAGAATGAATATATAGTCAAGATAGAGTAATACTCTTTTATCCCCAAAAAAACTCGTAAAATGCAAAAATATTGAAATCGAATAACATGACATCATGTTGAAGCAAACAATTGCAAACTTTACTAACGATAAATTAGATGACAAAAAAACTATAGTAAAAGACTTGTAATAGTTAATGTGGTTCTCCAACAAGAATTAACCAAATATGAAATACTTTTACCAATAAAAAACTCTTTTCGCGATAAATTCTCCTAATATCTCTTAACGTACATTTTAAAACTCCTATATTATAAAATATATTTTTTTCTTTTCGTATATTTTAAAATTTTTTACTTTTAAATATTATTTAAAAGTTTTAAAATAATGACAGACACATATTAAGACTTAGGGTGTACATGCACTCATCCTAGATGATGTAAATTGGATCTTTATGCTAAGTTTTAAGAAAATGGCTCTGTGGTGTGAAGTGTGCACCCATGCTGCCTCTTAATTTTGATTTGTAAAGGCAAAAATTGAATTTAATACTAACTTACTTCTGTTTTTATTTTGAAATAGGATAGTATTCAATAATTTTACATATCATGATTAAGATATTGATCAAAGAAAATAATAAAATTCAATTAATCAATAAATTTTTTTTTCTCTTTGGATATTTATAAACTGATGTGATTAAACACTAAATCACCTTTATACATTAAGTTGGTACCTCTTATTAATATTTATTTAAGAGATCTATCGAAAACAATCTCTTTGTCTCATTCTAAGTAGTGGTATGAGAAATAATTGAATTAAATTACATGCACCTAAATATTAGTTCTCCTTTTTCATATATATTAGGAGTTTTTATCTAATTCTCATTTCCATATATATTAGGAGCCTATTTTACTTTGAGGTGTCCTCATTGCTTACTCAAAACCAACAGAAACAATCTTGTTTGTACAACTATGACATAGACTAATGCACGTTTAAATAAATAACTCAAGAACTGATAATTACTTGTATAACATCTTCACAGCTCTTTCACCAGCCTCTTCTTCCTTCTTTCTTTTCCTTTCAACTTCAGCAACTTCTGTTTCCTTCCCTTTTTCACCTCTCTTGTTTTTCTATTCTCTGATGCTCTCTAGCGTGGTAGAGGATATTCAGAAGCACACAAATTACTTTATACCCTTTCAATTGAGCATTATATAATGACCTGGAACAAATTTAAAATATACATTAAACAAAACTGAAAAAAAATAGAAAAAAGACACACATAATGTAATCAAAATATAAAATTTCTACGGCAAATAAGCCAACAAAACTCATAACTAAGATAAAAAAAATGAGGACAATAAAGTGGAAGAAAATATATGAACTATTAATTTTGAGGGCGTGTGGTTTTTCTTTTATTTATTCTTTTTGGTTGAATTTGTGGTTTTATTTATAATAATCATTTGCTTTGTATTTTTGGAATGAAATCAATTATATATATGTTTGTGTGTGTGAGTGAGCAAATATAAAGTGAATTTCAAGTAGAATCAAAATTTTTCCTAAATTTTAGGTGACCAACCTTTTTTTTTCTTTTGGGAAAACTACGTACCCAACCAAAAAAAGCTTAACCATAAAATTAGGAATTTAGTTGTAAATAGAAAACTTTTCCCAATCAATATTTAATAGGCTTAATATTATAATAAGTTGAGAAAAAATGATTAAAAAACGATTTTATTTAAAGTAGAAACTTTTAATGAAGGGTAAAAAATTTGAATCACTTTATTAAGTGGCTTCACACTTTTAATATATTATAGATTATAGATATAAATATAAATATAAATTAACTGAGATGGTAATGGGATAATAATGTATATCATATTAATATTAAAATGCCCACAAAACTAGCAATTTATATGTAAATTCAAACTCTTATACGCGATTGCGCTTTGTGCATAATCAACAAATGTACTCTTAATACACATCTTGGATCTAACTTTGATCTTTAAGGATCAAGAATTTTGTAAAAGGCTAAGCATCCCCATACTTTCAAATAATTTAAGTTAGGCTTAAGTCATCGACCACCCCTCAAACTTGTTTTAAAAATTCACTTAGATCCCTCAAGTAAGGCCTGTACCTATCATGCCCCTAATCCATCCGAATTTTGATCCAATCAGACCTTTTTTGTCAATCATCTTAAAACCAAAGTGTGTGCAATACACACACGATGATGTGGCAAAACTAACCAATTAAAAAAAATATGTGGCACAAAAAAATTATATGCTGATTTTGTCCATTTTCAATTTAATTCTCATTTAATAATAAATTTTTACTTAAGAAAAAAGAAAAAAAGCACCCCCACCCACCCCAGTCGTCGTCCCCCTCCCCCTCCCCCGTTCGTCTTCACACACACACATACAATCATCGTCTTCAACCCCCCTCCTCCACCGTCTTCACACACACAGACAAATTTAAAAACAAATCTAACGGAAATGGCAACATTGAAAGGTAACAATAATGGTAAGGAATTTGAAAGATTTGTTTAATTTCAATGTCGACATTGAAAAGTTTACCATTGGAAAATTATTTAATTTACCTTTAATTGTTCAATGAAAAATTTGATGACGCCATTTCCGTTATTGTTCAATGGTGAATTTACCATTGAAAAATTAATGATTGAAAAATCAACGGTACTTTGCATTTTCAGTCCTTTTTCATAGATTCTCAAAATGAATTTGTGTTATGTTTTATATGAAATTGGTTTGCTCACAAGCAGGTATTGTAGCAACACTTGCTTTTGTAATTTTGGTAGCAATTTGTCTCTACCTACGCAAATGGCTTCGGAAGAGGGAAGAAAACAAAGCTAAACAAAATTTTTTCAAAAGAAATGGTGGATTGCTTTTGCAACAACGTATTTTCAAGATGCGGGGGTGGGGTGGGGTTGAAGACGATGAAGACGCGGGGGTGGGGTGGGGTGGGTTTGAAGACGATGAAGATGCATGGGTGGGGTACTGTGAAGAAGATGACGCAGGAGTGGGGGTGGGGTGGGGGGCTGTGAACAAGATGACGCGAGGTGGGGTGATTTTTCTAAAAAAAAAAAGAAATTATAATAATTAAAAATTATATTAATAAAATAATTTAAATATAATTTTTTTAATTAATATTTTTTGGGGCCCCTCAGTACCACTTGGCATCTTTCTATTCATGATTTAGTAAAAAAAATCACTCTTCACGCGCCTCCCGCGAATACATTACACGCGGTGTACCACGTAGATAAAAAAGGCCTGATTTGATCAAAATTCGGGTGGATTAGGGGTCTGATAGGTACAGACCTTAGTTGAGGGGTCTAAATGAATTTTTGAAACAAGTTTGAGGATTTCTCGATGACTTAAGCCGTTAAGTTAGATTTCTACTTTTCCATAACACATATGGAGAGGTCTGAATTTTCTTAAAAGAAACTTTATAAAAAATATGACAAGCTGATTCCCCATAAATCTTGAAGTAATTGAGCATTTAAGGGAAAATCACTAGTCGTCCTTAGCCAACATTTTACCATAAATTTTTATATATTTTTAATAAGTTATTTTTTAATGAAGATTTGAGTGAAATCTTATCATGTGTTTGATCCTAGTATTTGAAAAACATATTTCAATTTTCTAAAAAATATAATTTATAATCATAAGTGTTAGTGCATTTTAATATTTTAATTATATTAAAGTGCATTATATCAAATGACAAAGTGTGTTGTTGATGGTTGCACTTTCCAATGCACATTAGTGGAATATTATTAAGAGTAAAAATGTGTATTTACTTTGTGTAACTCTTATAACCATAAACACTTTATTTCACTCATTATTTTATGGTAGAATATGACTTTTAGTTCTTGTAACATCTACCATTTGTCTATCTCATTACTCTTGTAACTCTTGTAAAGTTTGTAATCTATAGACTATTCATGTACCCACTTTACTATACCATATTCTTCCTATTCAATACAAGCATGAATTTCTCACCTATAAATAGAGGTGGTCTTGCATGTTATTGCATGGACAAGGAAATATGTTAAGTGTGAAAAAGATTATAGTGTGCAGTAGTGAAAGAGAGAGTTGAGACAAAGAAAATATTCTAAGTCTACAACTATATTCACTATTCAAAAGAGAGTTATTATATTGGTGAAAGAAAGAGTTGAGACAAAGAAAATATTCTAAGTTTTTAACTATATTCACTATACAAAGAGAGTAAATATATGTTGAAGGAAGGTGTTTTGTGGTGGAGCTTTGGACCCTTCAACTAATCCGCAGTTGCTTAAGTTGTACATCGTTGATGGGCTATTGTATCCTGGAGGGGACAAGTCAAGAGATATACTGCTGGATCGGTGTAGATTATACCACAATAGGCTTGAATTTTCTTAAAGAAAGTGAGATATCCGCGCCTCAACCAAAAAGAATATTATCTTATTTTCTTTAACTTTTGTTCATTTTATTTTCAACTGTAACTATTGTAATTTGTGGTATATACACCAACAATTTTAAGGAGATTCATGTTTTGTTACAGTTTGAAAAATCATGGATATCATGATGAGAGATCCAAAAGATGAATGGCAAGAGATAACCACGTAAAGTATCTTTCTACTTCTCTACTCAAGCAGAAGAAAGGTAAAAAATTTCTGCTTATTGCGGAGAAAAGGTAAAAAATTATCCATTATTTTTCATGAATAAAATGATACTTTTCATGAAAGTTTATTTTCTTAAAGTCTCAAAATAGTGGGAGTTAATGAAATGAGAAAAAATCACCATGAAAAATGTTATTTTTGCATTTTTGAGGAAGCTTTGAAAAAAAGTTACAAATGCATAAATTAGTCTTGGAATAAATCACATGTTACTATTTGCAAGTGACTTGAGGGTTTGGGCCACAAGTGACAAAAGAATTTTAAAATGAGGTGTAGGTGACACAAGTTTTAATTATTAGTTGGAGGTGACAATTACTTTATTATGTATTAAGAAAGTTGGGGAAGTTTTAAAATAACCCACAAGTTTTTAAATTTACACTTTGATCCCAATGTATACCTAAAATAATGAGAAACGGAGGGAAAAAAAGGCGTCTTTCTCTCTCTTCTCATCCATTGTTGTTTTCTCTCTCTTAGCGATTTTTGTTATTAATTGTTTCTGTTTCTGTTGCTTTATTCATCATCTTCTGCTTCATCTTCTTTTTGTCGACCATTTGTTGTTGTTGTTAGTGTTGTTGGTTCAACGCTACTGCTGCGATCTGACCAATTTCTTAGGTCAAATTTTGTTTACTACATTACTTTCCACTTTGGCATTACTTCATAGGTTACTTTCGTAAGTAAAATTATGATTTTTATTCGTATTTGTTATCTGGGTACACTTCTGTTTTTCCAACAATGGATAGAACCCCGATTATGAATCCAGCACAAGTGCCCACAATTTAAACAGATCAATCATCTGGTGCATCAGATGAGTAATCTGTTGCATCAGACTATTTATCTGTTGCATCATCGTATTATCTGTTGCATCAGACTATTTATCTGTTGCATCATCGTATTATCTTTTGCATCAGACGTATTATTTATTGTATCAGGATATTTATCTGTTGCACCAGACTAATTATCTGTTGCAACAAATGATTAATCTGTTTGAAATAACATAAATCAACCCCTGACACAAACCCAACAGATAAATCTTGCTATTGCTACTGGATTCTAAATTATTCCTTTTTATGTCGAATCATCAAAATGTTTGTTGAGAAGATAATAGACAGAATGAAAATTAAATATGGATTAAAACGTCAAAGATCAAACATAATTTATTTATTAAACAAATAAAAATACATATAATAGACTAAAAGAAAAATAATAGTCTAATTATTATTATTATTATCAACATCATCATTGCCAGCCGGCCAATCTTCAATCGGAAGTAGCAAGGCCCTCCTCAGCCTGTGTATATCGCTGAGCATTCTTGATCTAACTCCTCTCAATTCCCATTGCAGATCACGAACTTGATTTCGAAGTTCATTCACGGCGTCTTGCAGAAAAGCAACGTCCCACACTGGGTTATCCATAATCTTATCTTCTAGAGTGTAATATGAAAGCCGAGATGCAATAAATAAATAGAGTGTGTATTTGAATGAACGATTGAGTAAGGACGGACCTATTTATAGAGGATTGAATTTGAATGAGAGGCAAAAAAGCGTGACTATTCACCTCCATACATTAATTAAATTTTTAATTAAATTAAAAAAATAAATATTGTGATATAAGTCATGACTTTTTAGATTATTATTATTAATTAGTCTTTCGAAGAACCATTTTTATTGAGTTGTGGCAACAAATTCTATATCTGTTGCATCAGATAACACATCTGTGACAACAAATATATTATCTGTTGCAACAAATATAAAATATGTTGCATTAGATAACATATCTGTTGCAACATATAATCTAACTATTCACCTCCATTTATTAATTATATTTTTTATTAATGTGAAAAGTAATGAATTAATTAAATTAAGAAATATTGTGATAAGTCATGACTTTTCAAATTATTATTATTAATTAGTTCTTTCCAAGAACTGTTTTTATTGAGTTGTGACTCGATATAGGTTGCGTCAGGTAAATCATCTGTGACAACAGATATATCATCTATTGCAACCATAGTGAACCTATTGCATCAGATAATTTAATTGCTGCAACATATAGTCTACTTTTTTTAAAAAATAACTACATCATCATATCATTAATCCAAATTTGCTAACTTTTTCATTTTATAAATAAAAAAAATACCTTTTCAAATTCCTTAATAAAATAATAATTATTTTATTATATAATAAATAATTTAAAAAACAAAAATGGTGAAAAGTCACAATCAGTTATTAAAATTATGGTTGTAAATTGTGTTTATTATTTATTTCCTTATTATTTATTTACGAAATATTTTTCATATTGAATAATTGGAACTCCGAGTCATGTCTTTCTTTTCACCCTCTCAATAACAACAATAGCCCTTTTTTATTAATAACCGTCAGGTGCAACATTTGATCGATCTGTCGTAACAGATTAACCTCTAACTGTTGACACAAATTGCTGCTCAATCCCTACCACCAACCGTCGACATGTTGAGAACAAGGAATAAACAGAATGATTATTATTAAATACTAAATAAGAATTAAAAATTCAAAGTTGACAACAAAATGAAATGAATGTTCATAGATTTTTGAATCCCTTGGGTAGATTTGATATACAAAAGGAGGAAAATAATTGCTAAAATAAAAAACATTACCTAATTATTATTACTACTATTATGATTATTGTCAATTAGTCATCTTTCATTCATTCGGCAGCCTTGCTTCGAAGTCAGCCAAATATCTCTCTGGAGTTCATCAATCAAACTGCCTTTGAAGTTCACGCAAGGACTCGATATGAATATTCTTGTACGAATCTGGATCATTCATATTTGTAAGGAGGGACCTATTTATAAATTATTGTATCTCGGAAAGAAAAGAAAATTGCTTTAAAATAAATCTAACAGATGGGTAATCTGTTACAAAATATATTCTTTCTGTTAGATAGCTTACAACATACTGGCAATCTTTTTGCAACAGATGTATATATCTGTTTGATTTTTGCAACAGGTTGATCACTGTCGTAACAAATATCTCTAATTGATTGACAATATAAACAGATGTGTCATCTGTTGCAACAAACTAGTCATCTGTTTATTCAATTTAAGCCATAGATAGGCTAGGAAGAATAAGGTGCGTGCAGATAGATCCACTATCATATGTGTGGGAGTTAAGTATGTATTACTGATAAGGTTGCCGGGACAACACACACAAAGTACAATATTTTTGTGAATGCAGTTTTTAACCGATTAGGCATTGATCATTCAAACAAGATCCTGCATTATACCGTTAAGATTGATGGGTTCGAAATTGATAAGGCTGAGGACCTCATGAAGATGGTGCAAATACCCTGTTACGAATTACTGACGGTTGGTGCTCGTGTTTATGCGTGTCAAGTTTTGAGAAGGGATCAATATTTATCGTCACTACAGAGAACCAATAGTGATTAGACTTAACTTTAAGTGTGCATTGGACCCTTAGAGGGCCCTCGAAGCCTCGCACTGCATCAAACAAGAATGGAAAATCAATATAGTTATTGCCCTGGACAAAATTTATATGGTTGGGTTGCTCGCTCGGGTTGATGATTATATGCCAGAAGGTGCGGTAGGAGAATGCTTTCGAGGGAAAATGGGTTGTTGATGGAAGACTATATCATCTGAGAGCTAATTGAAGAAGAGACACAGGGTAGAAAGTAACTTCTAACGAATCTGGCCGATGGAATTATCTTAACAGATGTGAAATCTGAATCAAGTACAAATATAAAAGTGTATCCGGTAATGTAATTTCATCTGTTGTGTCTCTGAAAGAAAAATAATGCAGATGGACACTTTGCTAGGGAGCTGTATGGTCGGGATTATAACCTAGGTAGAAAATAAGAGAAGACCAAAAAAGCAGCCTCACGAGCATCGAGGGTAGAAATAATGTTCAGCAAGTCTAGAAAACTTACGCCAACAACAACTGTAGTGAAATAAGAAAACTAAGCGAAGGCGGCAATTTCTGAATTTTAAATTTCATCCCATCTTCTTGTTTGTGTTTCCGATCAGGTCCACTGTCGTTGACCTGATCGAAACCACAAACGAGATTGAAAGGCAAATTGAGTATCATTGCTTCCTTAGCAATATGGTTATAATTGATTGTGTTTTCTTGCCTTGACATGCTTTCAGCATTCCTTGGAGAAGATCAGATGCTTGCTGTAGTATGTGAATCAAGATAATTTTCAAGTTTACCTCTAGCTTGTTGATTCTATTCTAGATGGTCGTTACCGTCTTCGAAGTTGGTAAAGAGTTCCTCGTCTCTTGTGAGCTCGATCAGGAACTCTACCTTCAAAGTTGTGGCATTCTAGAAGCCCTTTAGAACACTTTCTCTTCAGAAGCTTTAAAGGATACATGGAGGGTCGCTATGTTTATTTTAGGTCAAAATGTGTTGATGCACGTTGAAGATGTGGTCCCAACAGTTGAACAACACACTTTTATCGAGCGTTGCTCCATGCATCTTGCTCAACCAATTTGATAAATTAGTAAGCATGGAATTACGTAGCATGTGATTTAAACCGGCTCTACCAAGCCTATCAAACGTTACGTAACTCCAAGCTCATTACCCTATCAAAATAATATGCCCGAGTTAGTGCACATAGAAAAAAGCCCAATCTGTCAGCCTTTCTACTGATCACTCTTCTCTAATATAGATGACAAGATATCTGCTATGTAAAAGTCTACACCATCGCCAGACATGATTGCCTGGGAATATGTCTGGCGACGGTGTAGACTTTTGCATAACAGATATCTTGTTATCTATATTGGAGAAGAGCAATCAGCAGAAAGGTTAAGAGATTGAGCTCGTTGATTTGTGAACTAACTCGATCATATATTTTTGATTGAGTAATGAGCTTAGAGTTACGTAACGTTTGATAGGCTTGGTAGAGCCGGTTTAGATCACACGCTATGTAACTCCATGCTTACTAATTTATCAATTTGGTTGAGCAAGATGCATGGAGCAACGCTAGATAAAAGTGTGTTGTTCAACTTTTGGGACCACATCTTCAACGTGCATCAACACATTTTGACCTAAAACAAACACGAAGACCCTCCACGTATCCTTTAAGGCTTCTAAAGAAAGTGTTCTGAAGGGCTTCTAGAATGCTACAACTTTGAAGGTAGTGTTCCTGATCGAGATCACAAGAGACGATGAACTCTTTAACAACTTCGAAGAGGGGAACGACCAACTTGAATACAGAATCAACAAGCTGGAGGCAAGCTTGAAAATTATTGGGATTCACATACTACAGCAAGCATCTGATCTTCTCCAAGGAATGTTGAAAGCATGTCAAGGCAAGAAAACACAATCAATTATAACCATATTGCTAAGGAAGCAATGATACTCTATTTGCCTTTCAATCTCGTTTGTGGTTTTGATCAAGTCAACGACAGTGGACCTGATCGAAAACACAAACAAGAAGGAATGGGATGAAATTTAAAATTTAGAAATTTGCCACCTTCGCTTAGATTCCTTATTTTAACTGCAGTTCCTGTTGGCATAAGTTTTCTAGACTTGCTGTACATCATTTCTACCCTCGATGCCCGTGAGGCTTCTTTATTGGTGTTCTCTTATTTTCTATCTAGGTGATAATCCCAACCATGCAGCTCCTTAGTAAAGTGTACATCTGCATTGTTTTTCTTTTAGAGACACAACAGATGGAATTACATTATCGGATACACTTTCATATTTGCACTTGATTCAAATCTCGCATATGTTAAGATAATTCCACCGGCCAGATTCATTAGAAGTTACTCTCTACCCTATGTCTATTCTTCCATTAGCTCTCAGATAATATAGTCTTCCATTAACCACCTATTTTCCTTCGAAAGCATTCTCCTACCGTATATTCTGGCATAAAATCATCACTCCGAGCGAGCAACCCATCCATATAAATTTTGGCCAGGGCAATAAATATATTGGTTTTCCATTTTTATTAGATGCAGTACTAAGCTTCGAAGGCCCTCTAAGGGTCCAATGCACCCTAAAAGTTAGTCCAATCGCTATTGAATCTCTTTACAATGACACTAAAATTAGATCCCTTCACAATTCTTAACAAATAAACATGAGCAACAACCAACATTAAATCTTAACAGGCTATCAGAACCATATTCATGGTCCCTCAGCCTTATCAGTTCGGACCTACCAAACTTAACTGTAAAATTGCAGACATATTGTTTGAACTATCTATGACTAATTAGTAAAAACATCATTCACAAAATCAGTGCACACTACGTGTGTTTCCAAGATAACATTATCAGTAATACATACCTCCCACATATGAAGTGGTTCCATCTACAAGAAGCTTATTCCTCCGATACCATCTTTACTGCAGCCTCTTGAGATAGTTCGTCAAAAGTTGATCAACTGTCAGTTCCTTATATCTACAAAGAAGAGGAAAAAAATTAATGTCACAAAAAGAACATTGTCTATCTGTTGCATCAGATGTGGAGTCTGTTGCAACAGATGTGGAGTCTGTTGCAACAGATGAGGAGTCTGTTGCAATAGATGTGAAGTCTGATGGAATACATCAAACCAAACTTTCTGGTGGTTTTATTTGTTCCAATAGTTTCTCCATCTGTTGCAACATCAACAACAACATAAACATCAACAAAAAAGAAACAACATTTGTTCCAACAACATCATCAACAACAAAGAAGCAACATCCTTTGTGCCAGAACCATCAACAACACCACAAGTTCCAACAACGCCAACCCCACCAACAACATCAATAACTGCATCAACAATAATGAAACAAACAAAATACATACAAAAAATGATACTGCCAACAAGGCTTTTAAACTTCTCCCAACAGATGACTTTTTTTTCATATTATAATAAAAATTCTCGGATTGTTTATTCAACACTTACAAGTTCCTTAAATTTTTTTAATAAATATGATATGGGTAAATAGTAATTAAATAAAAAGTAGATGTAAATAACATGGAAAGAAGAAGACGAGAATGAAAGAGCAATAATAAATCATACCTTAATATCAAAAAGGGGATCAAAACAGAAATTTAAGTCGAGGAAAGATATGGATGGGTTTAGATCCAAAAAGATCTTTATGAGAAGAGAAGAGAAAAGAGAGAAAAAAGGTTGTGACCCTAAAGAGGAGAGATAAAAAGATGAGAGTTGAATAAAATAAACTGCAGCTGAAGGAAGAGATGAGATAATTTCTATAGATGTATTGTGTACGTAGATGTGGTGGTTTTCAATATTCATTAATTAATATTCATTAATTTCATTAATAATTTGAGGGAAACGAGGAAGACTAAGACTACTGACATTGAAAAGACAAGACAAGACTGCTCAATGAACTCACTTTTGAGATATCCAAAAAAATATTTTTTACCGCCTTTAGTAGTAAGTACTACTACTTGATATTATCTACTCGGACCAGAAGCTTCTTGCTTTAAAATTAAAAGAGATAAAAAGATTTTCAAACAGATATATCATCTGTTGTAACATATATAAATATCTGTTTAAAAATCCGAACAGTTCAGTCATCTATTACAATAGATATAAATATCTGTTTAAAAATCCCAAAAGCTCAGTCATCTGTGACAATAGATGAAAATATTCATTTGATAATTAATAAAATCAGATATGTCATCTGTTACAACATATATAAATATTTTTTTGAAAATTTCCAACAGCTCAGTCATCTTTCACAACAGATGCAAATATCTATTTGATAATTAAATTAGATATGTTATCTGTTGCAACATATATGTACCTGTTTCAAAATTTTCAACAGCTTAGTCGTTTGTTGCAACAAATTTCATAGCAATTGATTTAGGTGGAACTAGGGATGAATGAATGAGCTCGCAGGGTCAACTATAAATCCAATCGAGTCTTTGCAATTGTATGGTGTTGGTATTGTGTTTATACCGACCCGAGTCGTCGATCGATCACTCTGAATTGAAATGAGTTCTCATCAACTCAATGTTAGGATAGTGATAGTACCTAAGTTGATTTAGGTGGAATTAGAGATGAATGAGTGAGCTCTCAGGGTTAACTACAAATCCAATCGAGTCTTTGCAATTGCATGGCGTTGGTATTACGTTCATCCCAACCCGAGTTGTCGATCGATCACTCTGAGTTAAAATATGTTCTCATCAACTCAATGTTAGGATAGTGATAGTACCTAAGTTGATTTAGGTAGAACTAGGGATGAATGAGTGAGCTCACAGGGTCAACTACAAATCCAATCGAGTCTTTGCAATTGCATAGCGTTGGTATTGTGTTCATCCCAACCCGAGTCGTTGATCGATCACTCTGAGTTGAAATGACTTCTCATTAACTCAATGTTAGGATAGTGATAGTACCTAAGTTAATTTATATGGAACTAGGGATGAATGAATGAGCTCGCAGGTTCAACTACAAATCCAATCGAGTCTTTGCAATTGCATGGCGTTGGTATTGCGTTCATCCCGACTTGAGTCGTCGATCGATCACTCTGAGTTAAAATAAGTTCTCATCAACTCAATGTTAGGATAATGATAGTACCTAAGTTGATTTAGGTGGAACAAGGGATGGATGAATGAGCTTGCAGGGTCAACTACAAATCCAATCGAGTCTTTGCAATAGCATGACGCTGGTATTGTGTTCATCCCGACTCGAGTCGTCGATTGATCACTCTGAGTAGAAATGAGTTCTCATCAACTCAATGTTTTAAAAACTATATCTTTTAAAAATTTTAAAATTAATTAAGATTAATTTGGACCAAATTAGCAATTTCAAAACTTGTCATTCTTTTCCAAAATTACAAATCAACCCATACAAATCATCCATTTGCGCGAAAAACTTTTTATTTAAAATCTTAAGTTCTCACTCTTTTGTCTCTCTCTCTCTCGGAGTGTCCTCTCCCTCTCAACAATACAAACAATACAAACAACAACTACTCAACATATTGCTCAACCCTTCAAAACAAGTCAATTTTCTTCCCATTTACGACTACATATAGTTGTTTTTTTACTTCATTCCCGCTTGTATCCGTTGTTTTCTCTATCTTCGCATGTAACAAAGTTCAAGAAGAGTTCTACATTTGTTCTTTATTCTAAAAAATAGGGCTTTTTAGTTAATGATAAAAAAGAAGACTTTTAGTTGTATTATCTTCGAGAATGGGTTAACAATTTTGAGTTTTGATGTTAAAAAAGTAGGAAGCACCCGAGAAAACCCTAGTTTTTCTCTCAGTATTTTGTTGACTGTCGTGGTATTATTGGATGGTGTTTGTGGTATTGTTGGTGGCTGTTGGTGGTGGTGTTGGTATTTGTATTTTTTGGTGGTGGTGTTGGTATTTGTATTTTTTGGCGGTGGTGTCGGTGGTCTTGGTGTTGGTATTGATGGCATTGGTGGTGGTTTTGGTGGAATTGGTCGTGACATTGGTTGTGGTGGTGGTGGTCCATCTGTTGCAACGGGTGGAAGATCTGTTGGGAGATATTAAATAGGTCTTCAAACAGATTCCCCATCTGTTCCAACTGATGGGTTATCCATTGGAGTATTTTCTTGTAATGTGGAAGAGAATAATTTATTAAAATTTCTCCACCTATTGCAACAGGTGGAATATCTGTGGGGAGATATTAAATAGGTCTTCAAACAGATTCGGGTTCCCCATCTATTCCAACTGATGGGTTGTCCGTTGGAGTATTTTTTTTGGTTATGTGGTAAGAATAATTTATTGAAATTTGTCTCACCTTTTTTTAAAAAATTATGCATATATCAAATGCAATGTATTTTTTCTTTTTCTTTTGTTTGTAGTTGAAAGATGTCTCCCAAAAGAAAAAAAACAAAAAGTGAAGAAAATGGATCAACTTCCGATGACCAAACAAAAAAGGCTAGAGTACAGATAGATTCGAAGGAACTTCCAGAACAATCTCAGTCAGGGAAAAATGAAGTCGAGAAATGTGATAACTCCTCCTCACCAATGGGACGTGAAATAATATCGAAATTCCAGCATGATTCTGTCAAAACCATTAGTATTGACAAGTTTCGAGTTGTGATGCCGATGAATAACCCTAATGCAGTATTTGGTGGTCTTGTACTTAAATGTCAGTTGGGGAAACCTTTTGACGAACTTAGGAACATTATGAAGAAGGAAAACATAGATGGACTTTTTAAGAAGAGCTGCTTTGCACACTTTCTTGAGCTGTTTGGGCCCCACCCTCTCCGTTTCCTAATGATCATGGTATATGGCCTTCTCAAGTGCAGAATCATGTATGCAGAGGATGATGGAGTTCCAAAGGAGGGAGGAAATAAGATGGATGAAGTCTGGATCAACTACTGTGGCATGTCGATTTGTTTTGGATTGAAAGAGTTTGCCATTGTGACGGGCTTGAGATGCGATTGTCCAGAAGAATCTGTCATCAAGAAAACACCCCACAAAGGGTCCAACAAACACAAGGTAAAAAAATATGGGTTGTTGGGCATTGTTGGACCTAGCTACTAAGTAAAGGATTTGATAGTGGATCTCAAGAATAAGGACATACCAAAGCACTACAGGGAGAAATTATGCTTAATTTGATTTGTCCATTCCGTTTTATTGGCAAGAGACGACTAGAAAGTCATAGAGCGTGATTTATTGGCGCTTGCTGATGATTTTGGGAGATTCAACGATTATCCCTGGGGCTACGACAGCTACTACTTGACTGTCAAATATTTACTGAAAGAGCTAAAGCCAAAGACGACCACATTATACGTCTTTCCTTGGGCTTTCATGGTAAAATTGATCACTATTTTTACTCATTCATTAATTTATATTGAATATACTTGTGACTTTTTTTTTGCTTGCTTCTTGTTTACAATTTTTAGGCTTGGGCATGTGAAGTCATTCCTCTCCTCCGAAAGTATTTCACGGATTACCCGGATAAGGTTTCTCATCCAAGGATCCTTAGGTGGTTGGCTGCAGTAGAGAGCAACAAAAAAAATATTAACGAGGCTGATCTCTTTAACCCTTTGGATGATGCAGTACGTCTTCTTTCAACTAAAATAATTTGCCTCAAAGAAAGATATTGAAACATATATTCCATCTGTTACAAGAGATTACCCATCAACTGCAACTGGTGCAATGGGTAATCTTTTACAACAAACGATCTATATTTCATAACGGATTAACCATATGTTGCTCTGTTCTCTGAACCCTACTCAACAGATTACCCATCTACTGTAAATTATACAAAAGATGGGTATTCTGATGCAACATATTATCAATCTATTTCAACATACAGATCAGCTGTTGCGGTAGCTAGATTGTATGTTGCATAAGTTGACTATGTTAACATAACCCGAGCCCCATGTAACCCAACTAACTACAAATTATTATTATATGATTTAAATTTCTCTTGTCATTTTTTTATAGGTTGTGTATCCTTGGATTGTGCCTACCATTGATGAGCTGGGGATGACTTCTTTTCTTACTCTGGGTCTTGTTGATACAAAAGAAGACCCAACGATGGAGTTAATAAAGAAGTAATTGGATGGATTAACATCCATAAGAAGAGCAGTTAGGCAAGGTCAGTCTAATGTTGAAGCTCTTCACGACCTAACTCAAACTGCAACAGATCTGGGTGCTTCTTCTGGGGGTGTTGCTGGTGGAGTTGTTTGTGATGGTGGCAGCCATCCTGCTTCTTCTTCTGCTTCCAGTCGTGATTATGAGCATGTTGGTGCTCAGCAAAAAATAAATATGTTTAAAAACACCCCTTGCACAGGTCCTCTCTCTCACCCCTACACCGGTCCCTCCCACCCTTACAGTGGTCCCTCTCACCCCTCCTCACCCTCATGTTCTCATTGCAAATGCAAAGTGTGCAAGGACAGAGAGGATAAACTCCTCGGCAAGCTAGAGGCTATTGTTGAAGCTGCCGAGGAGTTGAAATCCAGGAGGGGTGTCATACCATCCAACGAGGTGAGAGAGCCATGCACTCCTACTGTAGAGGTTAGGAGGAAGAGAATAAAAATTAGATAAATTCTCTCCGTTCTGAAATCAACAAAAAATACAACTCCCCCCGCTCTAATAGTTGTTGAAGTTCAGGGGCCACCGAAGAAGGTGGACATATTTGCGGCGCTTGGCAAGGAGAAGAAGAAGGAACTGGAAGAATTCATCAAGATGAAGGTTAAAAAAGAATACACCATGCATTCATTTGCCGCCAAAGACTTCTCGAATATGACAAATATGTGCGTGTGGTACGAGGACAAGGTAAGTTTAATTTTGCTAACCTACCCTTCCAATCTACTCCATGAAGAAGAATCTACGTAGCAGATGTGTAATCTGTTGCAACAGCTTGGTATTCTGTTGCAACATAATACACATCTGTTGCATAAGTTGCGTTGGCTGGGTAATATGTGTACTGATTCAGAGAACACTCTGCATCGGATTCTTTCCACTTTGTTTTTATTCTTTACAATTACTAACCTATTTAAAAATTATCTTCTTATACCACAGTATGTTGATGAAATTCTCTGCCTCATAAGGGACAGGCAATTAGCGTACCCAGATGCTTATGATGCTGCTGATAGGATAATGGACCTCAACTTCTACAATAATTTCAAAGACAGGTACGCTGATCTTCGTAATCTAGCTAATTCTGGTGGCCTAGGATTTGATCAGTTAGTTTCTACGTTCCAATGGTATGAAGAAATGATTAAATATGTTAGAGGGAAGAGGCCATATCCACACGGAAAGAGATGGACCAAGGCAAAGAGAATCCTTGCAGTCATGAACGTGGATGTCACCCATTTTCTCAGTGTTGAGATACTACTATACGAGGGAAAGATTAAGGTTTATGACTGTAACTTACCTGTTTTCAGTGAGAAGACGTTTTTAACCTACATGCAACCACTCTTGAAGTTGTTGCCCAAGTTGTTGACGCAGAGTAAGCTGATGGATCATTTGCCAGCTGCAGTTTTGGCGAACGAATCATGGGTTTTTGAAGGTCGAAATATGAACAAAAAATACAACTGGTGCAGCGTGCGGGCCGTACTCGCTTGCATACATGGAGTGTTTGCTGATCGACACACAAATGACCGATGTGTGCGACACCGTTGTGGTAAAGATGCAATGGGTCTGGGCATATGGGGTACTAACTAAATAGTTGGAGCCCGTGTATAAAAAAGAACATGTACAAAGACAGAGACGAACACGATAATAAATTTTTATTTCAAGCCAATTCACTATACATATAGGGGCAGTAATTTTTATGTTTGGCAAAGTTGAATTTTTATAATGCAACAGATTTTATATCTGTCGTAATAGATATAGTACCTGTTGTGATAGATTGATTATCTGTTGGAATAGGTTGGTCATCTGTTGCGTTATGCAGCTGTTCCCCGTCTGTCTGTCGCAACAGATTTATGATCTGTTGCAACATATAACTTATCAGTTACAACTGATCGATAATCTGTTGGAGCAAATAAAAAAAGTAGGAAGACCTATTATATAATTTCCAGCAGATGACCTACGTGTTGCATCTCATGTTGTAACATATGTCTAAATCTGTCTGATAAGATATGTCGTCTGTTGTAGCAGATGTATTATCTATTGCGATATTTGAATCTAGTACTTCATTTCAATTAACATGTTCAAAACTCAAAGTTAATTATATTCATAGACAGAATAAAATAAATTGAAGCCTTCAGAAATTACATGAAATAAAATAACTCAACAAATAAATGAAATATAAAAAAAATCATTATGAGTACAAACGATCTACTCTATAAATAAATCAACAAGTTAAACCAAGAAGGATAGGTTATTACATTGACGGACTCGAGCTATAAAGATCTAATCAATATAGACAAGTTGTTCTTCATCCAGTGCTATGGAATTCAATTTGGTCGTCGTGGATCTTTAACGTCGGTTGCGTACGGCTTCTGAGCTTTCGCTTCTCCATATTTCCATAAAAGAGCAGCATATCTTTTGCGGAGTAATACGAAATCAAGTCCATCATTTGGTACTTGTAATCCATCGCTTAAATACTCGGCATAGGCGACAACAAAAGGACCGCAATCCCTGCGTTATAAAAAAACAGATAATCCATATCTTGCAGTTCATGCACGCGTTGTGAAATTTATGAAATGAAACTAAATCATGACACTTAAACTTACAGGCTACCAATGGTTTGTTGAGAAATTCTGTCAACATATTGTACATCAAATGGATTAGCCATTTTATCCAGGTATGCTTCAATCAACGACCAATCAGTACGAACCTTTTGATCTAAAAAGCCACTCATATCAAGGTAAGTAGGCAATATTTTGGCCAGCTTTTATATCTCAGACGATGGCCCGAAATGTCTCATTCGCGACATCGATTCATAAACTCGAATGCGCCTCTCTTTTGGAACGACGACAACCAACACCCAATGGAATTCATCACCATAATTGATTGGGATGTACACTTCATCGACCAAATACCAAGGTAAGCCAGCCGAAATGCTAAAACCTTTGATGATGTTGATTAAGCATTCCTCATTTCGGGAAACTTTCGACTGCTGTTGATAATACCTATCGTAGGCATTATTGATGTAAACTTTGTAAAAATAATTACCTGTTGTGTATCTGTATTGTTCTTGTGTTTGCAACTTGGCCTTCTTTCGGAGGTAGTAAAAAATAACATCGATGTGCTGCACATATTATCAAACATTTCGGATTACGTGATGAAAAAATTAATACGCAGATGCAATTAAATAAAGTATTAATTAATAGTAATATGTATGGCCTTTAAACCTCATCATTTTAACAAGTTTGGGGCTGTGATATCAAATAGAACCAATTCTTCATTTCGGGATGTGCAACAACAAAGTCGAACATATCAAAACCAAGACTAGATTCGTTCACTTTGTAGCGCTCGTTATTTTATTTTCTACATGATGATTTATATGTGTTAATGTCAGGTTCTTACAACAAGAATTGTATAAACCAATATCCATAAAATTGATTTATGTACCTGTCGGCATGATGCTTTAACAGCCCATCGGCAATCCATTCTGAATAGTCGTTGATCAACTGTATTATTTTTTTTAGAGCCTCATCCGAGATGTTGAACCCTTCAAATGGGTAATTCTTTTATTCTCCCAAACTGACAGGCTCCAGTTTTTCTTCACCTTTGGAAGCAGTTGATGGATTATCAACTGTCATATTATGCTCTTCAGCAGTAGTTGTGACATCCACCTGGAAAGCCAGAATTGTCAATGGTAAGTAGAGATATACAACAGATTTTCCATCTGTTGCAACAGATGATTCTTATGTTGCATCAGATGGATTATTTTTTGGGACAAATTCAAACAGGTAAATCAGAGCAGTACGATAATTTTGAACAAATAACCTATCTATTGCAACATAAGACTTATCTGTTGAAACAGATAACAAATCCGATGCAACAGGTTAGACAACTATTGCAACAGATGTATACATTTGTTTGATAATTTTTAGAAGATGTATCATCTGTTGAAACAGATATGTGCTTGTTTGTTTTTTGGAACAGATGATGTACATTCACCTTCTTCAGCTCATGCTGCTCTTCTGTGGCCCTTGCACACCGAATATCGGTGCAAGACAAAGACAGAGGCGTTGCAATCTTGCTTTTTTTTATGATTGATGATTCCTTGGAAGTGTCTTTCCTTCTCCTCTTAGCCGCCTTGATCTCTAGTGGAGTGTCTGGATATGAAATCCTCTTTGATGGAATGACACCCCTCTTAGATGACATTTCTTTTACAGAAGCAGTTAGTGCATTAATAACATTAATCACTCTATCGTGTTTCGCCTTGCAGTCTTGACATTTGCATGAAGAACACTCGCTAGATGCGGCAAAATCTGGAGAAAAATCTATACAACCATTATGATGATAATCATAATGGCTTGTTGTTTCAAAAATTATAAGAGGAGCATCATTAGCCCCACCCTCCAAAATTATTTTTCTTGTGATGGTTGTTGCTCCAAACAATTCCATTTTTATTCCATCAACGACCTTAGGGTCCGATAAAGTTTGCACAGACCGTAAAGTAAGAAAAAATGTCATCTTCAACTCTCGGTTGGTCAGAACAAGCCACGGATGGACAATCTAAAATAAATAGGTACATATATTAAGAATGATGACAAAATTATTTAATCATTAATTAAAATAAAAACTTAATTAGAATTGGACTTACTGCTTCCTTGGGGGGATTGAAAAGATCAAGAAATTTTATATTTTTATCGGTTTTGGCAGACAACCATCTCAGAATTCTTGGACAGAAAACTTCTTTCTGGTAGTTCACTTGTTGTCTCAAATAAGGAATGACTTCAAATGCCCAAGCCTATAACATAACACCGATAAATCAAAAGCATTATTGAATAAAAAAATAATGAATCATATCATGATAAAAGAAATATTTACCATGAAGGCCCATGGAAAACCATAAAAGTTGACTGTTTTTGGCGTTAACGGAGTCAAAAAATATTCGACAGTTATTTTGAAACTTTCATAACCCCAAGGATAACTATTAAATGCCTCAAGATCCTCGGAGAGATTTATTAAACCGAGGCTTATGTTGTTGTTAACGTCTCTCTCCCAAAGAACATTATGTACAAACCAAACCAAGCACAATGATTTCTTGTGCTTCTTTGAAAGTCCTTTACCTTTCAACGCTTCAATCAGATTTTTATTTTTGAAGCTTGGACCAACAATGGACACCAGGTCATCATGATCACTCGACTTGCCTTTTCCTTTTTTGGGTGTGCGGGGTTCTTTTTTTTAGGTCAGAGTAGGTATAACTTGAGAAGAAGAAGGAGGATAATATTTTAGTCTGGTAACTATGACAAACTCCTCCCAACCAAAACAAACAGGCATGCCACAGTAATTTATCCACACCTCATCTATCTTATCTTTGTTTTCATACATAAACCTGCTCTTGAGAAGATCATATACCATTTTCATCTAAAAACGAGCATTGTTGTCCTCCGACAAATCAAGATATTTCCCAAAGCAGCTTTTCCTGAAATAAGAATCCAATTTTTATTCTCGAAGTATTTTTCTGAAGGCATCAAAAGATTTTCCCATGACTGACTTAACAACGAGATCACCCGTTAAATCTGTGGCACCATCGCACTGCATTCTCACAGGGTAACGATCAATGCTGAAGATTTTGACCAACTCTTCGATGGAAGGGCTATTAGAATTTGTATCATTTCTTTTGAAATATTCCTCCTTCCCGTGTTCATTATCTTCTGCTCCTGATTGAAATAACGCTTGTAAAGCAAGCTCATAGAGTGGTGGATGTAGATGAGCTGCTGCACTTGTTCCTTTACTTGGACTTGATTCGATTTTATTTTATTTTGGGAGCCATGTTATCTTAAATTAACAGGAACATAACATAGATTATAATTGATTAATGCATAACAGTAATATAACAGTTACAACAGATAACTAATTTGTTGCACCATGTATGTTATCTGTTGCAACATATAACCGACCTGTTGCAACGGATGAGTAATACATGGGAACTATAAAAATAGCACTATCTGTTGCACCTGGTATTTTATCTGATGCAACACATAACTGACCCGTTGCAATGGATGAGTAATCCATTGGAAATAATAAAAATAGATCACTAATCTGTTATACCAGGTATTTTATCTGTTGCAATATATAACTGACTTGTTGCAATGGATGAGTAAACCGTTGGAAAGAATAAAAATGGATCACTAATCTGTTGCACTAGGTATGTTATCTGTTGCAACAGATAACCAACCTGTATGAGTAAATCATTGGAAAGAATAAAAACAGTCCTAATTTATTGTAAAATAAAGAGTAAACCGTTGGAAAGAATAAAAACAAATCACTAATCAGTTATCTGTTGGATCAATATTATTTAGATTTCTTCCAAACAGAAGAGTCTTCGATCGCAACAGATGAATGATCTGTTAGATTGTTTACCTGTTGCATCAGATTTTCATAGTTGCATCAGATTTTTAATCTGTTGCATCAGATTTTAAAATGAAGAGTAAACCGTTGGAAAGAATAAAAATAGATCACTAATCAGTTATCTGTTGGATCAATATTGTTTAGATTTCTTCCAAACAGAAGAGTTTACTGTCGCAATAGATGAATGATCTGTTAGATTGTTCACCTGTTGCATCAGATTTTCATAGTTGCATCAAATTTTTAATCTGTTGCATCAGATTTTCATTTGTTGCATCATATGTTTCATCTATTACATCAGATGTTTCAACTGTTGCAATACTATTTCTACCAAGACAAACAACAAATCAACCCAGCAACACCTATATATCACACACATATACACACTAAGAACATCAACTGTGACAAAAAATCACCAATAAATTCGAATCAACAGTACGACAACGAGAAGAAGAAATGCAGAAATACCAGAAATTAGGGTTTTACTCAGTCCATATTTCAATACCAGAAGAGTAGTTGACTCAAGTTCCTCTGTTTCTTCATAATTTTTTACCTGTGAAAAAAGAAATGGAAGGACGAAGAACTCGAAGTTGTTGTCGCCGGAGAAGTATTCACATTGATTGACGGTTGAAAGTCGAAAAGAAACTCACCCGACTATTTATCGTCGGAGGTTGAAGGGAGAAATTTTGCAGAACTGTTGGTTGGGAGAAGCTAGAGAGAGAGTGGTTGATTAGGATTGAAGAGGGGTGTGGGTTGGGTTGATTTGTATTTTTGAAAAGATTGGAAAGTTTTGAGAATATTAATCAAGTCCACAATTAACTTAATCAAGTTTTCTAATGATGTTTGACCCTATCTGTTGGTCAATGTCACCAATCCTTCATTCAAGACTTAAAAGACACCTTTCCTTCAATTTTCTCATGTGACTTAATGTCTTTAAATATGGCTCTAACATATTATCAAATAAAGGATAAAAATTATTGAGTAGCCATTTGACATTAAATATTTGGGTGAGATAAATTTCATTCTAGGAATGAAAAATACCTAATAAATCATGTGATGAACTTTTCCTTGACATGTCACATTGTGATGGAAAAAAAATTGTGAAATATATTTTATTGATTATATGAGCCATGCAACTCCTTTTGATTTAAATATGTGAAAGTTGTGTGAGAAAAAAAAAGAGTTTACTAGCCTAGTAAAATATGAGATATATGGCTAATTGTACTTGGCTGAAAATTATATAAAAGTACTTAAGCAAGTTATACAAGAAAAATCAGGTATATTTACTTGAAAAAAAAAATGTGGCTTGTTTTATTAAAATAAATTCTGTTGTACTTAAAAGTGTTTTTGATGGAAAAATAAAAAAATAACTTGGTGCTATTTACTGGAATAAAGAATAAATTATGATTTGCTAACTCAATTATGGAGGTTGAACTAACTTTTTTAGCTTAACTAGTGAAAAAGTAAATTGATCAATCACTTTATGTTGAAAAATTAATTTCCCTTATTTTGAGTTATTGTGATAACACCAAAATTTATTGATAGAGCATAAACCATTATTATAATGGTAAATTCAGACCATAAGGAGAAAAACGCAATATTGTGAGATCATATTGATCAATGGTATACCAATATTAATTGTGTTAATTTTGTGATAATCTTGTAGATGAACTAGGCCTTGGCAAGATAAAAGGTCTGAAACGCATCGAGGGGGAGGAAGAAAACCTATAAAAAATCATGAGTCTTATATGAGAAAACTCAATCTAGGGATTAGAGATCCTATAACCAGGTTCAATGGGAAGAACGAATCATATAATGACTTTGTGTGAAATGAATTATTATTTAATCCTTTCTATGACGTGAGTGCATTTTGTTCCTGTAATGATTTGTGAAGGTTGATTCTAAGAACTCTTAATGAAATTACTTGTATCTCGTATGAGTGGGGTGTCAAAATTACAGGACCACCCTTGACAGATTTTATCTATATGAGTGTGGAAGTAGACCGTTTCCTATGAGAATGGGGCTTATTCTAAAAAATACTCATGAAAAATTGGGATAGCACATGGCCATAATGTGCTCACTATTAAAACTTATGTCAATATCTTGATTGTTGTGAGTAAGCAGTTATACTTTATTTTCCTTAAGCAGTCATAGTTCCAGTCCGAGACCACTATTGACTCTGAAGTAAAGTTTATTGTTTTACTATGTGGAGGTTCAATGCAGAGCACACCTTCATTATACATAATGATCTCCTTAAACTAAATTGGTAAAGAACTCTCTTATTTGAATAGTAAAATGAGTGGGAAATGCTAGTGCATTTTAATTATATTAAAGTGCATTATATCAAATGACAAAGTGTGTTGTTGATGGTTGCACTTCTCCAATGAACATTAGTGAAATATTATTAAGAGTAAAAGTGTGTATTTACTTTGTGTAACTCTTATAACCACTAATACTTTATTTCACTAATTATTTATGGTAGGATGTGACATTTAGTTCTTGTAACATCTACCATTCGTCTACCTCATTACTCTTGTAACTCTTATAAAATTTATAACCTATAGACTATTCATGTACCCACTTTACTATACCATATTCTTCCTATTCAATACAAGGATGAATTTCTCACTTATAAATAGAGGTAATCTTGCATGTTATTGTATGGACAAGGAAATATGATAAGTGTGAAAATGATTATAGTGTGTAGTAGTGAAAGAGAGAGTTGAGACAAAGAAAATATTCTAAGTCTACAACTATATTCACTATACAAAAGAGAGTTATTATATTAGTGAAAGAAAGAGTTGAGACAAAGAAAATATGCTAAGTCTTTAAATATATTCACTCTACAAAGAGAGTAAATATATGTTGAAGGAAGGTGTTCCTGTGGTGGAGCTTTGAACTCTTCAACTAATTCAGAGTTACTTGAGTTGTACAATATTGATGGGTTGTTGTATCTTAGAGGGGACAAGTCAAGAGATATACTGCTGGATCGGTGTAGATTATGCTGCAGTGGGTTTGAATCTCCTTAAAGAGATCAAGATATCCGCTCCTCAGCCAAAAAAAAGATTATCGTGTTTTCTTCAATATTTGTTCATTTTGTTATTTCAACTGTAATTATTACAAATTGTGGTATATTACACCAACAATAAGTTTTAAAAACTATTAAAAATAATCATAAGTTTGTAATATCAAAAATAAGAAATATGTTGCAGTACTTACGGGCAAAACATCATAAATAAAAATACATTTGTGTTGCATTAAGTTTTACTCACATTACTTTTTAACAAATATAATGGAACAATATCATTATATATTTGAGAGTCAAACAACAACAAACACATCATAAATTAAAAAACAGTATATAAATTGAGTGACTCCTTCATGTTGTGTTTCTCAAGCTTGTCAAAATTTGTTTACATATCCCCTCGCAGGTCCTAATTTGTCTTCTTCAGGCCAATCAGTGAAGCACCTCTTTCTTCTCTTTCGAAAGAGGTAGTAACAAGCTATAGTGGTGTTTTTATAAAAGACTAGTTTAACTGTACGTGTCTTGCACGTATAACAATTGATTATTAAAAATTAGACGATTTTGTCTATTGCGAAGATTTTTTATGAAGTACAAAAAGTTTAAATCACTTCTCAAAGATCCTTCACACTTTAATAAAATCATATAAACATAACATATATTTTATTATAAGCACATATATATTTTACCACCAGAAGTTTCAAGTGGTTAATAGATCGTCACTTCTGTATTTGTCATGTAATACCTCTTTTTCTTGTTGCTTGAGGCTAAGAGAGACACATCGAGTTGAACCATATTTGTAGTATGATTATTTCTTTTATTTTTTCTATATTTAAAATCTTTTCTTATTTTAAACGTTAAATTCTTACAAAATCTTTGATTACTTAAAACTTTTAAAAATTTGGTATTTCTTATATTTTTCTTATTCTAACGCTTTCGTATTTATTTCTAAATTTTAAATCTTCTTGAAATCAATTTTAGTTGATTTATAATTCTTAAACTAATGAAAAAAGTATTAGTTGTCATTAATTTTGATGACTTCTAATAAGGAAAGGTTTTACTATAAAATATTTAATTAATTTTAACTCTTAAATATTAGAAAAATAGGGAAAAGATGATTTTATCTAAAACAGAGACTTTTAATGAAGGACAAAAAGTTCAAACAATATTTCTAAGGCCCTTTACACTTTTAATTTAGTTATACGTAGAACCTTCTCTTCTCTCAGGTTTAGAGGAAAACTCCTAGTTAAATCTCTTAGCGTTTCAATGGATGCTCATCGATAAGAGAAAAACTCAAAATTTGTGTCATGTATGTGGTACACAACAACTTTATCTATGTGAACGAAAAATTTGATATATTCATCATTCAAATAAAATTTATGGATACTAAGATTCAACATTTTATGATAACGTAATATTTCAAACTCAACTAATAATAAGTTTAATTAAAGATTCAACTATAATACTAATGATTCAAATAAAAGTTATGGATATTAAAATTCAATACTTTATGATAATGTAATATTCCAAACTCAACTAATAATAAGTTTAATTAAAGATTCAACCATAAATTTAAGAATAATATTTCAAAATATCGTCAAACAACATAATCAAAACTAAGACACTTAAATAAAAAAAGAAAGAAAAAGGGAGATAAACCTTTGAGTTTTTTTTACCACTTCATTCGACGGAGACATACTTATTTCTTTCATTTTTTTGATCGAAAATTTTCAACTGAAAGAGAAACACGAGAAATTATAGGAGAGAATTCATTATCAATACCAAAGTAAGGGGGAAAAGTAGAAGTAAAGCGCATGTATGTTTTTTTGTAAATTTTGGTCTAAATATTATTTATATAGAATTATAGAATTTGTTTTATATAAGGTAAAGTTATGTTAAATATTATAATTTCTTACCTAAATTAAAAAATTATAGATTAAAGAAGTCACCGACAAAATTAATTGTAAATAAAACTTTATCCAAAATCTAAAAGAACGTATGAAAAAACGGTACTACTAATTAATTGAATTTTTTAAAGATTTACTTAAGGTTAAAAATTTAATTGAATACGAACACTCCAAAAAAAAACGTATGACAATGTATATTATCAATTCATTACTGTTATGAAATATAAAGTAAATACAAGAAGAATAGAAAGAGAAGAGAGGAGACTTCTTTATTTCTCATGAGGAATTCTTGAGGAGTGAATTACAATGAAGGAAACCCCTTTTATTTATAGGAGAAAACTAACCTTGGGGTTTCTAATTTTTTCATAAATAGTCATTCACTATATACGGTAAAGTAGACATTCACTATATATGGTAAATTAGACATTCACTATATATGGTAATATATTTATAACACCCTCTCTTGAATGTCTAATTAATAGATAATGTGCCTCGTTAAAACCTTACTAGAAAAACCCAGTGAAAAAAAATCTAATGAAGGAAAAAGAGTACACATCTCTAACAATACGCATATAGGTTGCCTCATTACAAACCTTACAAGAAAACCCCATTGGGACAAAACCTCGTAAGAAAAAAAGAGTACAACGCGTATTAACTCCCCCTAATGAGAACATCCTTGAATCTTTGCATCTCGATCTTATTCACCATCTTCTTGAAAGTTGCAATTGGAGGAGACGTGGTGAATAAATCAGCCACGTTGTCACTTGAACGAATTTGTTGCACGTTAATATCACCATTCTTTTGTAGCTCATGTGTAAAGAAAAACTTTGAAGAAATATGCTTCATCCTATCTCCTTTTATGAATCCTCTATTAAGTTGTGCTATGCATGTTACATTATCTTCATAAAAATCATGGGTACTTTATCACATTTCAAACCACATTTTTCTCGAATGAGATGTATCATGGACCTCAACTATACACATTCTCCGCTAGCTTTATGAACAACTATTATTTCAGCATAGTTCGATGAAGCGGCTAGATAAATTGTCTTGTATATCTCCAAGATATGATATTATCCCCACATGTTAACACTTTGCATGTTTAAGACTGAGATTTATGCGGATTAAATAAATACCCAGCATCAGTATAATCAATAAGATCGATACTGCAATCTTTAGAATAATATAAGATCATGTGTTTGATCCCATTTCGATGTCTCTTAGTAGGAGAAGAAATATACCTTGCTAACAAATTGACTGAAAAAGCTATATCATGCCTTGTAGTATTTGCAAGATACATGAGTGCACCAATTGTACTAAGATATGGTATTTCATAACCAATCCAAATTGGTATATTTCTCATTTCAGCAAATAATCTATTACTTTTGAAAACTCTCCAAAAGTGCCAACAATTTTCAAGCTATAAGTTTATACAATATAAGGATTATAAATAAATTTCCCAGAAACTTTTATATGCTTCAAACATTTTGAATCCTTTAGGAATTTTCATATAGATTTTTGTCAAGTGACAATATCCAGCATTTCGTATGTGACATCTTCTAGTCTGGACTGCACATCAAATAAGTTTGATGCTTACCAAAATGTATCCTTTCATGTTACTTGATAAATGTTCTACGTCAGCATACTTAAATAAACGTAGAATTTAGATCCTCGTATATTTTACAATATTGCGCTAATATTGTATCAATGATATTGATGATACATCATTTCGTATCGATTCACAATGTGACATAACATTTTGATATCTCATCACTTCATTATTTTCAGGTACCTGAACCTCTCATAAGATTTTATGAAGTGTTATGCCATAGGCTCTTCAAGCGCACATTGCCTTCTTATTAAGATTATTTGCTCCTTATTCGTTTCAAGAATTATTTTATTTGGAATCGATTGGTCTACCACACTTTACGTATGCATAGACTTTGACCTTTTGGAACACAAAATAGGAGCACTTGCAGCTTAATATTTGATGCTTTCGGCATTTGACTTGAATTATCTTTTGAATGAGGATCTGATAATAATTCCTAACATATTTCATAGTTGCTTATAATCTCCCTCTTATGTTAGAAAAACTAACAAACATCCTCTACTTCTTTGAAGAATCCATCATTGTGCATCAAGATATATTCATTAATCGTATACCGCATATAAAAAAAATTTATATGGAATATTTGGTTTATGACCATAAACCAATTGAGAGGAAACAAATAATCATAATCTATTAGTCTAATGCATACAAGTTCTATTGTATGCAACACATCATATTTCAGACCAACACATGAAGCTTTGTTCTCATTAACAATGATTTAGCTATTTATCGAAGGCATTCAATGCCAAACCATCATCATCAAGATGAATTGTCTTGATTATACACTCTGAAAGTTATGTTCTTAACTCAATTTTATTGAGCAAACAACTTTATGAATGTCAAACTGCAGGTTGACAATGAATGTATATGTGATCATCTTATTGATGCATCTTTTCAACATATCACATGATAGGTGAACGGACCCTTATTCACCTTTTATAATTTTTAGATTTTAAAGGATCTAATCCCAATATTAGTTGGTCCAACCAACTTGTCATGAGAACAAGCAACATAAACAATTCTTGAAGAATCTTTTATCTCTTCAACATATGTCTAATACTCAATATGCGCATCTTCATAATGGCAAATCGTTTATGTCAATAGATTAAATGATTTGTATTAGTAACTCCAAGTTATCATAACATGTGCAAAAATTCTTTAGTAAACATCAGGTTTACTATTGCATGAATTTCGTATCAATAAACCATAAACTCTTAATTTATTATGGCGTATGATTTCATCATGCTTGGGTAACTTTTCACATTCGTGTTTCTTATTATAGTAACTTGGAGATATTCAATCTTCCAATTATTCTACCTCCTTTAGAGGTGGATTGTGATATCTTCACAACAAAAAATACGTTCGAGTATATATACAGTCATATTCACCTCCAGGGTATAAATTTATATTTATAATAATTGAAATTCTCATTCCCAAAAATGGAATATAATCATGCCTAGCGTATCAATTATGATAGCTTAGAACCTCTTTCAAGATTGAGGCATACATATGATGTAGAGAATTTTTCTCTAACATATCTTATGATCATAATATGCATGTGAAAATATCATCACTTTTGATGATCATTATTATATTGTCCCTCCACGCATATATTCATGCATTCAATCACTTGTCTTCTTTCAGACATATTATGCAATGCTACCACAATCACTTCAGAGAATGGAGCAGTTCAATGGGACATGTCACATGACTTTTCACCAAAAACACATTATTTTTGCCTTAGTCATCATAATATCATCAGTATGGTGCATTGAGATTCAAACTCAAATACTCAATATTTTATCCATATAAAGGCGTCTTAGGCATAAATCGATGGGACTTGAACTCAACATCTTATCATTATGGTGCATTGAAACTTTTAACCCAATATCTTACCCTCTTAATGAGATGATATTTAAATCATCATATCTTTTAACAACATTGTTCTTCATGAACAAATTTAAAGCATAAGTGGTTCCAAACCAATTATTTTTCCTCAAATTCAACAATAATTATATCATTAATAACAAAAGACAAATAACATAAGGAATTACTAACCTTGAAATTATCTTTAGATTTGTAATTTCACCTTGTTTGGTAAAGTCTCGTGCTGATAACGTGTTATGAAATATAAAGTAAATACAAGAAGAATAGAAATAGAAGAAAGGAGACTTCTTTATTTCTAATGGAAAATTCTTGAGGAGTGAATTACAATGAAGGAAACCCCTTTATTTATAGGGGAAAACTACCTTGGGGCTTCTAACTTTTTCATAAATAGTCATCCACTATATACGGCAAAGTAAATATTCACTATATATGGTAAAGTAGACATTCACTATATATGGTAATATATTTATTACAATTACTTTCTTTTAAATGATTTATTTGAGATAGAAATTTAATTGACTTTTATTTCCTAAATTTTAGGTACATTATTCAAATAAGGAAAGGTATTAGTTGTCGTTAATTCTAATCACTTCTAATAAGGAAATTTTTTACTATAAATATTTAATTAATTTTTTATTTTTAAATATTAAAAAATAGTGAAAAGACGATTTTGTCTAAATTGAAGATATTTAATGAAGGTCAAAAATTTAAAATAATATTTCTAAGGCCCTTCACACTTTTAATATAATATAGGTAAACGTTTGACGTAAAATTTGAACTTCTAAAACTTTTAAAAAATATAATTTCGCTCAAATACTACTCTTTTTAATATTTAAAAAATTAAACTATTTATCAAAAATATTTTTCAAATAATGATAAATTCTATAATCAACACTATTTATTAATTTTTTCCTCAAGAATTACTTGAAAAATCTATGACTAAACGGGTCCTTAATTATCACATGTGATTTTTTTTTTTAGCTAAATCATTCTGTTGTGGAGTACAGTAGGACGAATTTTTCTGATGTATAATTTCATGAACTTCACACAATTCATCAAATTCATTGGAGAAATATCCTTCCCACCTATAACATCTTAACATTTTAATTTTGCACACCATATTTAAATTTCTTGAATTTCTGAGAGGATTCATCATTTTTTTGATTAAATAGACATGTCTATATCTAAAATAATTATCAATAAATGTGATAGAATATCTTTTTCCTCCTCTTATTATTTCATTTAATTCACATATATCAAAATGTCTAAATCCAAGCAATTTTAAATTTCTTGCAGCACTAAAAAGAATATATTTTTTTCATTTTTACTTAAATATAAATTTCACATTTATTTGATGATTGTGTGCTAAACACCCAATTCTTGACATTTTCTTTTAGCTAAAATTGGGCATAGGCTCATTTGATTAACAAAAGAGATGTTTAACAGACTAGGCCCAAAAGTGGTGTGGCCCAAAATGCCTCACACATATTACAAGGATAAATTACACAAATCTCACACTTAAAGAGATTATGTTACCTAATATCCCTTACTTTTTTAAAATCTACATAAAATCTCAATTTTCAACTTTACTCTTGATACATATCAACAAAACCCCACATCCTATTTTTACTCCACCATTAACTCATTCAAGCTATTTTTTTTTCAAAGATTTCCTTCCCTAAAATATCTCCCTAATATCAACAATTAAATCATCTTCCTTCCTGTATTTTTCTTTTCCATTAATGCTTAAATCATCTTCCTTCCTGATTTTTTCTCCTCCATTAAAGCATGCAACTTTTTTTCCCTCTCCTAAAATCTCTCCCATAATTTTTTTAAAAATCTATTGATATATATATATGAATTTATTTAGTTATTCATACATATTTATTCTTTTAATAATGATTCATATGAATGATAAATATGATATCATTATATGGGTATTATGATGATTCATACGATAGATACATTTTGTATGATTTTAACGGGTGATACATATGATATTAATGAGTGATACATATTGTATTATGGTGATTCATATGGTAGCTTCAATTATTTATTTCAATTATTGAGTGATTCATATGATATTAATGGGTGATATATATGGTATTATGGTGATTCATATGGTAGATACAATTATTTTTCAATTATTGGGTGATTCATATGTTATTAATGAAAGGTAATGATGTAGTCAGTGTAGAAAACAAAAGTAATAATATTAAAAAAAAAGATTAAAAGCAGAATTGAAACATATTAATTTATCCTATTAATATACACAAAGAACGGTCACATTCACAAGTAAAAGACTTCATAATTAAAGACGAAATTAAGACGAAAAAAACATATCTTTCATAATTAAAGACGAAAAAAGAGAAACATAATTAAAACACCTAAATTAAATCTAAAAAAAAGAGAAAAAATAGATATCTTTCCTTAAATAAAAGAATACAATGAATAAAAGAGAATCTATTATTTCCTTAAATAAATATCTTTGTCAGTTTCAAATATTTTTTATATGTATCACCCTATAACATATGTATAACCATTTCAAAAATCGAAATAAAATGTAATTAACAAAATAATCAAAATTTTATATAATATCACTATTCAGGGATTTACGTAAGCTACCCACGTTACAAACAACTAAATCTAACAACAATCACACAAATTAGGAAAGCTTCAACCAAGAAACTTCTAGGCTTCCTTGATCCTTATCTTTCAAAACCGATATCAAAATTGATGTTTTGATAGGGTTACAAAGGAAAATTTTAATATGGGTAAGGCTCACCCAACAATAGTTATGTGAAGCTCCTCTAAACTTTTGACAAGTGTTTTTGTGGGATCCATTTTGTCATCAAATGGTTTCTCTACTCACATTTCCCTCAATTTCTTGTTTATATTTCACTATTTTGTTTTTCTTTCTTGTTCTTCTTTTTTTTTTTTTTTTAAAAAAACATTACCGCTTTATTTTTTATTTCAATCTTCCTCTTTTCTCATTTGTACTTTTAGCTCTTTTTAGGAGGTTTTTAGCCATAAAAAGTATAAATATTTAAAAAATATATATTTTAAAAATAAAAATATAATATTTAAAAATTAGAATTTTGTTTGATCATAAATATGAATCGAAGGTATTTTTGAATTTTTAGGAATAACTTAAAGTAAAAATAATTTTTGTATTTTTTAAAAATATTTTCACAAAGTCAAATATAAAAGGATCTAGGATTTTTACTAGGAGAATTAAAAAAATAAAAATTATATGCTTGAGATTTGAATTTAGAACTTTAAAGTGAATTTTAAATCTCCAAAATCATTGTTCCTACTCGTAATATGGTGTCAGGTAATTAAAAAACTATATGGCTACATAAATAATAAAAATTACCTTATATATACAACGTGATTTTTTATCGAGGTGGTTCCTCTTGTCCTTTCAGATATGTCTATGATCGAGGTACTTCTCAAATGACCCCTTGAAAAAAATGTTTCTATTCTTAACTCATTCTTTGATTTTACTCCGTTGAATTTTTCCTCGTTCTAAGTGACCATGTGTACATAATTTTTTTCTTCAATATAATCTTATATTTTTAGGTTCATCAAAATTTCATCTAAACTTAACCCTTATTTAACTCTATGCACTTTTACTAATTTTTAAATATTTCATCACACAAATCAAACAGAGAGATAAAAGAAGCCATAAATGTTGTGGGTTAGAAGTTTAGGAGATCTAAAATAAAATTAATTTGATAATCTTACTTCATCCGTTTTATATTAGTTGTTCATCAAACTAAAAATAGTTGTCACATATTGGTGTCCACCTTACTAAATCGAGAACGTATTAATAATTTATTTTAATATTACCTTTACCATTATTTCTTTGTGAAAGTGTTCACGCTTGTTTGTAAAATTTTCAATTTTTTTTTAAGGATAAATTAGTAAACCTACCTTTTTTATTTATAATTTTTTAACATCGTGTAAAAAAAAGACTAACTAATATGAAACGGATTGAATATCAATTTCAAGAAGTTATCTATTAATTTTTACTTGTAGCTAAGCAATAAAAGAAACAAAAAATAAGAAAAAGTTTAAATTAACTAACGAACGCTAGATGTCAATTATGCTAATATATGCAGCAACGAGACGACCATGACTATAATACTGAATTTATATAAATTTAGTTATGATTAATTAGGAGTTGTTAGAAAAAGAAAAAAAAATGAAAGAATAGAAAAGATAAAATAAAAAGAGAAAAATATGAAAATAAATAACTGCCATGACTTTATGAGTGAGAAATAAACACTTTGTCATGCATAAACACCCTTACACAACTTAGTCTCACCCATGTTAAAGTTTTCCGGGTTGCAAACTCCACTTCTTTAGCTGCTATGTGATGACTATCACCTTCTTCAGTTTCAAGTTTAGCTAAGTCAATGGGTCCTTTAATCGAGTCTCATCTTGTTCCTTTTACTCAGATCGATGGATTGAACTTCAATCGAGGTTGATACCACTATCAGGTCTCAATAATTAGAACTTGATACCACTGTTTGTGAGCTAACCATTATTTCTCGTAATAGGTACAATCTGCTTCAAATGGGAAGGAATTAACACCAACTACTGTACTTACCGTTGTGGGGATATTTGTACCCGTCTTACGCTAAGCTCTCATCAGGTGTACGTACGCCCATTTCTTGAACTTTTTTCGCACAATGGATTCCGATTTGTTGGATTTTTGTTTCCTTTCCATGTGATTGCTTTTTGTTTACCTGTTTAAGAGAATGTATTATCCTTTACACCCACTGTATTAGTTGACTTGTGCACATCTTCTGATATAGGTTATTCCATGTTTTTCCAACTCAATTATGCTTCTTCCTCTAGCTCGTACCTCTTTTATGTTGTTCAACTGATATTCACCTGCAAAATCAAAAGCTAAATTAGTGAAAAGTTCAGCAAAAACGTCACCTTCTCACAGGAAATGTATTAATCATACTGATATGTGTCTCATCTGACACTTGATAATATTAATCTCCACAGCCACATTCCATGGGGTTTCCCAAGTCCCCCAAATGACTTGAATAATACTCCTAGAATCAAATTCTACTAATTGTAAGGAGTTATTATATTAAACATCTCCTTATAGTAATAGCCTCAACCACCAAGCCGTTTGTGTCTTGAATTTTCTCCTTTAGCCACCATTAAATCTTCATTTACATCTCTAATACAAAAAATAACTGAGTTGGGGATAGGATTTCCCTTTGAGGCCCCATTAGTGTTAGCTATCAACCAACCAGTAGGTGGAAGGATCCATCTCACCACTCTTGAGATATAGGAGGTTATGTACCTCTTTAAAGCATCAACAATAGCTGTCAATTAAACCACTCTTGATAAGGAGTTTCTGTACCCTTTTAAAGCATTAAAAATAGAAGGCCAACTTTTCCCTTCATCTCCATGTTATATCTCAGTTTAGCAGACCTTCCAATAATCTTATTTATTTCCCACATCACCTTTCTGTCATGATAAGAACCACTATGTAGTCTAGTGTTTCTTCTTTTCCATAGAAACCAAAGAACAATGAGTGGTATCACCTAAAAGATTTACTTTTCTCTTGTATTTCCATTCTTTTCCCTCCACATCCTTATAGTTTGTGTCAAATTCAATCTTTGGTCAATAATACCTGTAAAACCACAATAGTGATGCCAAATCTTTTCTGCTACCTCCCCTCTTATAAACAAATGTTCAATTATTTTCTTTTTTTGGATTGTGACAACATCCACAATTAGCAGAAATATTAGTGTCCCATTGATTCATGATAGTTTCAATTGGCACCTTCGCTGACTAGATTCTCCATGTAAGAAAGGAGAATTTGAAAGAGATGCATTTACACCAAATAGCCTGCAAATTAACATTAGGGTCAGCTCTTTGTCTAAGTATCTCCCAAGCACTCGTGATGGTGAGCTTTCCATTGCTAGTCTTTGTCTACCAAGGTTTGTCTCCTACATTCTCCCATTAAACCATATTCTTCTTAGTCCTCACATGTTCAATCACGTTCTCTGGAATTACTTCAAGCATGTGGTCAAAATCCCATCCTTCTTCATTTAATAATTATGCAATATCACTCATGGGATGATAGGTCTGTACAGTAGTAGGTTGCAAATATAAAGGATCAATGTTAGTCTAATTGTTATACCAGGTTACAGATGTCCCACTCTTAGGCTCCCACTATATGAAATTCTCCAATTTCTCCTTATTTTCCAACATTCATTTCCATACTTGAGAACCTCTTTTCCACTGAACCAGAGCTGGAATTTGTTTCTTTCATTACTTATTCCACACAAAATTAGTCCACAAATTGTTGTGTCCTAAACCTCTACCATATCTTAGCATACATTACCTAAGAGACATCATGTAGGGATCTAAATCCTAAACCTCTTTCTCTTTTAGGTAAGCACACTTTGTACCATGTAGACCAGTGCTTTCTTCTACCATCTTCTTTGTTGTTCCAAAAGAACTTTGCAAAAATCCTATGCAGTTCTTTGATTACACACTTTGGGGGGGAAATTGCAGATAATACATATATAGGTACATTTTGTATCACACTTGTCAGCAACACCTCTCTTCCCCCATAAGACAACATCCTACCTTTCCATGCCTATGGTTTCCTTCTAACTCTCTCCAACAACTCTATAAAATATTCTTTACTCTTCTTTGGGTGGGATATTGGGAATCCCAGATATTTCAAAGACAATCTACTTTTGACATTCATGTACTGTTTTTCACCTATTGCACCACTCTACTAGCAGTATTTGATGCATGTAAAAGAAACTCTTATTCTTATTTACCTTCTGGCCTATACTTCTATAGAACCTACATTATTTTTTCAGTAGAATATTCATTAGAAGAAGCAGAAATTATTGTATCATCTACATATGTCAAGACTCTATTTAAGCATTTCATGTCCCAAATATAAGGGATCTTCAAAGAGGCAATTTAGAGTCCTTGTTAAGACCTCAGAAGATAAAATAAAGAGTGCTAAAGAGAGAGGGTCTTCCTGTTTCACCTCTTTAGTGGAATGAAAGAAACCCACGGCCTGACCATTCAATAGAATAGAGTAATAGTTATTTGAGATTAATCTCCAAACCAAATCAGTCACCCTGCTGGAAAAGCCCTTAAAACCTTCATCAAGAAAAATCAAGAAACTCTGTCATATGTTTTAGCCGTGTCCAATTTCAGTACTACATTAGCAGGTTTTTCTCCTTTTTCAATATCTAAAATCAACTCCTGTGTTAATATCATATTTTCTACTATGCTTCTTCCTCTTACAAAACTTGGTTGATTCTGTGAGATCAATATAGGAAGGATACCATCCAACCTGTCATGAATTATTCTTAAGAGAATCTTATTCACAAAATTGCTCAAACTAATAGGCCTCAAGTCTGAGAAGGGTTGCATATTCTCTTTCTTAGGAATAAGGACTAAATTAGTATATGAGTGATTAATTTTGGGAGAGTATTTCCTGCATCAAACATTCTCCACCATCCTAATAATATCTGGACCTACTATATCCCAGCATGACTAATAGAGCAGTCTAGAAAGGCGCAATCAGGACCACAAGCACTGTCTCTATTTAGTCTAAACATAACCTTCTTGACCTCTGCTTCATCGGGAATGGACTTTAAAATCTCCTTTGTAATTAATTTAGGGACATGATTCAATAGAGAAAACTGATTACCTTTCCATTCCTGGGTAAACTACTTCTGATAGAATGCAACAACCTCATCAGCAATTTCATTATCACTTTCCAGACACCTTCCTGCTTAGTTAGAATTCTACTAATTTTGAGATTGTTTCTTCTACCTTTTTACTAGATTATTAAAGAATATAGTATTTCTATAAGCACTTTTAAACCGTTCATAACCTGCTTTTGGTTGCCAGTAACTTTATTCTAGATGCAAGTTTTTAATATATTCATCTTTAGGTCTTTGCATCACTGCTCTATTTTCCTAGGTGGGAAAATATTCAAACAACTTTTCTTTAATATTTGCATTCTCCTTTCTTATGACCAACTGCTAAATAATGTCATCATAGGTGGCCCTGCTCCATAAGGATAAAGCCTTCTTTACCTGCTTGATTTTTCTTTTGAAATCCAGGAAAGGGTTTTCTAAAAATTCATCATTCTTCTAATTCATTATAACCACAAATTTGAAATTCTCATGCTTAGTCCTGAACTTCAAGAATTTAAACGGCCTTTTAGCATTATTGATACTATTACTGCAACTCAGGAAAAGTGGGGCTTGATCAGAACCATCCCTAGGCAAATGCTTCACTTCAGTGTGAGAAAATAAACCCTTTAACTCCTTATTAGCTAGAACTCTATCCAATCTCTCAAATATACAATCATCCCTAGCTCTACCATTCCACCAAGTAAACGGACTATCCTTATATTGAATTTAAAGTAGATCACATCATTCTATACAGGTCTGAAAGTCTTTTATCTCTGAAGCCATTACTGTACATTCCCCAATCTTTTCTGCACTATTGAGGACAACACTAAAGTCACCCCCACCATCCATGGTCTAATGATATCACTCGCAATAGAATATATATCCTCCCATATCCCAAGCCTCTAATTTCTTTCACATTTTGCATAGACTATGGTTGTTAAAAAACTAAGACCTAATGTCCGATTTTCCAGAAGTATTGTCAGTTGCAGCTTTAGAATTACTGACAGTTGTGGTATCAAACCCATGGTTAGTAAGCAACCACACCTTTCCATTGAAATTGCAAAATACTAAAGGCATATGGAGTCTATTCCTATAACTTTGAATAGTTCCGATATGTTGAAAAGACTCCAATAAAGCTATAAAAGAAAAATTGGAGAATTTATGTAACATCTATACCCTCTAAAAGGCCATTTGAGACTTAAGAGATATTGTATTCCAAATTAATGCCTTCATCATTATTTACCTTTCTGGGTACCCATCTTTCTCTTTGGTTGTACTCTACTAGGCTGTAAAGCCTCATCGTTGACCTACTTTTTCCCCTTTTGGCAAAATTTAAAAACTTTAGAGAACTTGTAGATAGGTTACCATTTCTGTCAGTTCCTTACCTTGAACTGAACGACTTTTCCCTTCTATATCTTCAATCAGCATCTACTTTTATACCACCTCTTGTATATTAAGAGTAAGAATTTGATGCAGCACTTTATTTGGATGAGGTTGCTCACTCCATATTTGTGTCACATATTCATCACAGTTATTGGAACATCAATAATTGCTAATTTATCACTCAGTTGTGTGATTTGTGATTAAGTTATCAACATCTTCTCCATTTTATATTTTTACCTTGTCTGCACCAGCCTCTCCTGTTTCACTTGTATTTTGCTGCTCTGCGTTAGAATTTAATGTCTGATCAGTGCTTGATTCATCTACAACTCCCCTATCCCCTGATTTTTCCTTGTTAGTGTTGCCTTCATTAGCATTAGTATTCATTATTTCACATGCATTTTGCTTATCAGATTTTACCCGTGATTCTTTTTCGAGATCCGTGGCTGCTTCATCTACTTTATTCATCTTTTTGTTGTGCCTAGAAGTTGATGTATTGTCCATTCTCCCTTTTTATTAGATATCAACTTGCTAGCATTGCATTCCCATGGGTTCTGATTGTTATCCACTTGTTTTGCAGGTGTCTTATCTCCTTGGCTGATGTGAAAAAACCCGGATATCCAGTCTTTAGTGGATAATTTGCTTGCCTCTCCCCCTTTCCCATGCTCTTTATTTGTAATTTTTTCTATTGATATTGATGTGATAAGATTCTTTTTTGCATTACTACTCTCTTCTTCTTCTTCTTCTTCACTTTTTAAAGCTCCAAAGGAGTTGTCACTGCATATGTCCTTTTCAGGTGATGTTGCTTTTTCACTTAGATTTCCTTTGTTGATGAACATTCTCCGAGTGGGGTACTATTGCTTCTTGTGTTGACCATGTCTATATGACTTCTCTCTTACATTAGTCTGCTCCCCTCCTCCAATTTGGTTATACTCTCATTGTCTTCTTTCTTTTCTTGATCTTGCTTCAATTTCAGATGAAGCACTCAAAACTCCACCTTATTATTCCCCTGTAACATACATTCCTTGTAGTACTTTGGCAAAAAGTCATTGTATTTTCACCTTCTCAACTCTTAACTCTTTAATTACACTGTTAAAAGTTTCCATTTCAACAAACTTTGGAAAGTCTTACAGTAGGTTCACCTGCACCTAAAATTTAGCACAACTTGGCCTAATCTCTTTCACTGTAGCCATATCCAAGTGTATATGTTTTCAAACTGCTACGGCTAGTGTAAACAGAGATTCCTTAAAAAAGAAAGTTGGTTTTAGGTCTGGAAATGATATCCAGCCATTGTTTTGGTCGTTTCTTCATTAACATTGAATTTTACAAGCATCACAGATCAACGACCTCATTTGGTATTAGTAATCGTCCTTAGCAGTGAGATAGTAAGCATTTTTAGACAAAATGTTTACAAAATCCTTAATTAGATTAAAACTAATTAGAATATATCTCTTCCTTAAGAACCCTATTTTACAGTCACCTTTTAAATTAATTATTTTAGGAATTAGGGTTCTCAATTCTTTCAATTTCGGCCAACCATATGAGAATTTACCAATTATGCATAGTGAAGAATCTCATTTGTGTTCATACGATCCACATATTCATCGGTCCACATTATTCTTGGAATTTCATCGATATATGAAAGCTTCCTAATGGGGATAGGCTCCATAGAGTGCTTTTATGTTGTTGGGTTGTTAATATTCAGGGTTTTTAACAAGTTTGCATACTGACCTTGTTTAGACGTAGAGGCATGTGAAGGAGATGAACCGGTAGGAAATACACTAGTACCTATAGCTTAGGGGTAATGGAGGAAAGTCATTGGTATTAGTATCATGAGCGGACTAGCCAGCCTTGGAATTTCGCTGACCAGTGGCCTGATTAGATATTTCTGGTGGCTTTAGGGTTTAAACGGTGGTAGCTTGGAAAGTCAGAGAGAGAGAGTCATAATTTTGGATCAAAAGTTGATGTAAAAGACATATAATTCTTGACATAAATATCATAGAACGAAAATTTAAATATAATTGACTTAGCTCTCATCTTGAACAAATCATTACAATAGTATATTTTCAACAAACATAGAATTCATAGAAATAATATGTAACAACCTTCGTAATGATGTATAGACTATTCTACATTTTGATTATTTTGCCCTTTTCTATTGTCTTATACTCTCTTCATTCCTTTTTATTTTCTCCATCTGGGTTAAGCACATCCCTTAATAAATCCCTTATGTCTATAAAATTAAAAGTAAATTTACCAACATAACCCTAATTAATTTTTTATTCCTTTCCAAATCAATAATGATTACATTTATTGAGCAAGGACATAATATAAAGATTTTGTTCAAACTATTTTTGTAGATTAAAAGAGCAAGTATTTAGAAACATAAACACAACCTAAATGGATCAAACAAAAAGAAATGAAGGGAGTAGCATTTATGAATCATGGAAGTGGATGGCACGGTCCTTGAAAAGTTTGGGAGAGTTTTATGTGAATTTTTAGAAGCTTTTAAGTTGTTATAGTTGACTTTGGTCAATATTCGGTGATCCGAACTAGAAGGGAACAAAAATATCAACTTAGTGTTAGTGGCATTGTTGGTTTGATTTCGAGGCTTTTGTTTTAATTTTGATTCTTTACACAAGAAGTTGGTTTTAAGTTGTTTGGAGTTGGTTTTAGGTGTAACTTATTGATAATAACCTCAATGTTTAATTTTGATATTTCTATTGAGGCTGAAACATCAAAATTAACTTAGTAACATAATTGATATGTATTAACGAGGGTTTGAAAGCATTATGAGGATCCATTGGATGATATTGGTGCCTTAGCTTTTTGTTGTAGGTGCAGCTAGTTCCTTCTCCTTGCGTGATAGATAGGCATCGCGTCCGCACTGACTTGCTGAGTGTAGCCTTTGTATGCACGACCTGCAACCCACGTGCATAAAGGTTTGGGTGGGGTCAGCCTTACGTGCGCGACTGGTCGGGTGCGTGTGCATAGAGAAAATGATCCCCGAATAAAATATAATCTCCATTTCGATCCAAAATCTTATTTTCACCATTTTTAGATCTTGAGAGCTCGAATTGAGGAAATTTCAAGTGGGGTTTCAAGATTTAAATCTCGGGTACGTTTCTAAACCTTATTTCATCATTACCGATTCATTAAATTATAAAATCATCTTCAAATCATGAGTTTTAAACTTGAGATTTTACTAGTAAAATAAAATATTAATATTTTAATAATTTCTTGCTCGATTTCTACTCTATTTTCAAGATCTATGTTTGACAATTTTGGAGTCTCGACTAGAGATCTTTGTTTGACAGCGGTACCAACTCATTTGGAGCTCAGATAGTTGACAAAAATCACTAGTCAAACTTCATACTTAAGGTAGCAAATTGAAGACTACGAAATAACAAAAAATCTTCATACCAGTAAAGGAGAGACCCTTGAAGTTCTTCATCTTTCTAGTTAGCATACATCTTCGTCGATTTGGACTTGATGGCATCACTGAAAGGTTAGGTTCTTTGGTGAAATTTCAATCAATCTTGATAGAAAGGAGCTTTTAGACAAGAATACTTATAGAAACATTTTTATCTATTGTCGACCTGATTATCAATATGTTCCAAGCAGAACCCTCCTTCTCTGGTTATGCTCAGATGTCGATGGAAGCTAAAGAGACTCTAACAGCCTGTTTGGATGGTGGTTTGCCATGATTTCACAATGTATGGTATGGTGTAGTATGGTATGGTATAGTATGGTATGGTACAATACCATGTTTGGATGGACTGTATCGTTTACTGCGGCTTAATAATAGATTTTTTATTTGGTTTGATGGTATGGTACGGTATGATAACATGTAAATTTACTAAAATGACTCTAATTGTAATACATTTGAGATATCAACTCTTTTATCCATATCAGTGCTAGCGTAACCAGTTGTCCTTTCTTTCTTGATGCTTCTCATAGCTACCCGATGATCCTTTTAAGACGCCAAATTCACAAGGGTATTTCCTAAACAAAGGTTTGACGAACGCAAACTAATGCAATCGGGAAGTACTTCTGATACAAGATCGACAAGGAAAATACTAACACACACCAAAACAGTCCATGATTTGAAGAACCGAGGACCCCTTTTGGTGACCCTTATCGGATTCACTACACAATAACAATACAAACACGATAACAACAAGATTCTAAGGTATTCAACACCTATAATCAACGATCCACAAACTAAGATTACAACACAATAACAAGAACAAAAATGACACAACAATGTCTCGGGTTTAGACACCCAAAACCGAGAATGAACACAACAACAATAATAAGATAGAATGATAGATAACTTGACACACAATGCATAAACACTATGAACCAAAGTGTATATTGAACACTAAGACCCAAGAATTCATACAAATAACATCAAGTTCTTACGGTGACCTCAAGGGAACGGAATCCCCAAGCAACCAATGTTTCAAAACAAGCAACTAACACAAGTGATTCCACACTTGTCACAAGTGATATCCACACTTGTATGAACACTCTCAAAGAGCTCTCAAAATATCATCTAAGTTATGACAAAATGACCTAACATGTTCTATTTATAGCCTAGGTTTCAACTTAATACAAAATGACTAGAATGCCCTTAATGAGCCGAGACAAAAGGGAGGCCTTGGAGTGTGCATATTGGATGACTTTGGAGTGTTGGGACTTGTTCTCTACACTTCAAAGCTTGTTCCATTGGTTGGGAAACCACCCGAGCTCGAGTCTTTACGTATTGGTCCACAATTATGATCGTACTTGTATCAGCTTCCCAATCAATAAAACAATTGGTATACATGTATGTATCTTAGAGTTCAAAAATCACTTCCCATGTATATGCTTTTTGTGCATTCACTCTGTTTCCCTCCATTTCAATTTTCAATTTTTTTTGATCGAATTGAGTTTTAATTGGCATTAAAAACTACTACTACTAAATAACTGTGATCATTTTTCTCACTCTTTGAATTTTTATATTGCTAACAGGAAGTCTTGCAATCTTCGATCTTGTTAACAAATGCGTAGTCTTAGCATGTATTTTGTTGATAAGGATAAAATAGGATTAAAGAAAATTATATAAGGGTATAGTTGAAAAAGAAAAATGAAAACCATGGCACACCACCAATTTGGTGGTTCAATAAATTGCTTCATTCCATGGTTATCAAACCATGGAATAGTAACATACCACCATTTTTAGAAAATCATGAAAACAAACATGGTTCCCATGGTAACCATATCATACCATACCATGGGAAACCACCATCCAAACAGGCTGTAAGGGGTTACGTGGTACAAATATAAGTGATGTAAGGATTAAAAATGCAAGAATTAGTAATGCAGGAATTGTAGTGTGGGGAGTATTTTTATGAAGTGTTTGATTTATGTATTAAAAGCTAGAAATATCATGTATAGTATTTGAATTTAGAACTCTACAAATATTTCTTTACAATTATACCCTTAATTTTTTGTGAGATTTTCTGTAAAGATCCATCACTACAACAAATGTGATATTTAGCCATAAATTTTTTAGCTACGTTTAAAATTCGTCATTGGTTATGCACTTTCTGTGACAAAATACATATTTTGTACTTAAATGTATGAGTCACATACTTTTAGTGGTGTGAATTAAATTTCATAGCAAATATTTTGTCTACAAAAAATTTTCACCAAAAAAGTAAGTTGGGGCCAATTATTGGCTAACTTTAGCCAGGGATTTGAGGATATTAGTGACAATCAATTTTGTCACTATTTTTTTTTAGACAATTTATGACAAATCATTATCTATCTTTAAATCTGCCTAAATTTGGATACAAAAAGATTTCCTCACTAAAAATGTAATATTAATAGCTACGACACAAAATGTGTCACTAAAAATATAATATTATTAGTTACAACACATAATTCATCACTAAGTTTATTATATTATTAGCTACCACAAAATTCGTCACTATTTATTCACTTTTTATGACAAAAGTATAATTCGCGTTTAAATACACGAGTCACATACTTTTAGTGAAGAAACACCAAAAAATTCATAGGAAAAGTTTTGTCATTGTAAAGTATTTTTTGAAAAAGGTAAAATAGTTTATGTTTGGCTAATTTATTTGAAAAATATTTTTATGTTTTTTTTATAAGCAGATTGTGTTTGGATAATTTTATATTAAAAGATATTTTTGAGTGTCAATATGAAAAAACCATATATTAATTCACGTTTATTACAATGATTATCTTATCAATAAAAATCATTTTAAATATCTATTATGAAATATCTTAATTAACGTATACTTTTATTTAATTAAAACTAAGAAGTATATATATTAAAATCTTTCAATCAACATAATATATGGACAAAAGAAAATTAAATATTAATATAATATTAAGATGATGCCATGAAAACAACCTCTTGCAGAAATGTAAGAAAAGATTGCGTACAATAGATACTTGATGGGCAAAAAAAAAAAAAAAGAAGCATTTTTAAGATAAGAAATGAATTATATCTAGGAAAATATATAAAATTACAACTTGATAATTGTAACAAGATTATGAAGTAATAATTACTTTATTTTTATTATTTAAATGTAATATTAAGATCTGAGTCAAAGGAAATGAATTGCTATATATAGTAACCAAATGAGTTTTTATATGATTCAAAATTAATTTAGTAAATATGTATCTATGATATAATATTTTTGTGTTGAAAAAAATATGTTACTATTTTTTTAAAAAAAATTAAAATTTCTATTCTAATCGTAGAAAAAATATTTCTATTTCTATTAAAAACACTTTTGCTTATTGACCAAACATCAAGAAAAAGAATTAACTCAATTTTTTTTTTTAAATGTGTTTTAGACCTCCAAATCGAGTAATCAAATGAGTAATTATTAGTAATGTTGTGTTCAGATTAGATCAACTTGAATTACTGACCTCCGAAATTAGATCAATTTTGATATTATAAAGAAAATGAGCTGCTATATATATAGTACTAAAAAGGGCCATAATTATCCATGAATTATTTGAAATGAAGCAAAAATACTGTTCATTTATTTTTAAGGCTCAAAAATATCCCTCCTTTTATTTTTTGGATCATAAATACCCCACTATTTTTTTTTTTGGCTCAGGCTCATAAATACCTTTGTTTGTTTTTTGACTTATGAATACCCCTCACTCTATGAAATGCCATCAGGTAATCCACGTAGATAAAAAAATGTCATCTAGAATGTCCACCTAATTAACTCATATCTTAAAAAATTCAACACGTCTTAGCTGTAACCACCATCGTAAACCTAAAATTCCAAACCTAAAATTGGTGTCTTTTCCTACGGTTTTATTTCTTCTCCACCAAGGTTTATGATCCATGAAAAGTGAAAAGGAGGATGAGCAGTACTTCATGCTTTTCAATCACTCTCATAAAAAAAATAAAAATAACGTCAAATAAATTTTTACTCTTTAAATTTTGTACACAATCTAGTTGTAATAATATTTGTTTATTGGATTTTGTATAAATTATTTTAAATATATTAAATAATTTGTTTTTGGGAATTTTAGGTTTAGAATGGGGTCGCCAAGACGGGTCAGACTTTTTAAGACATGGACGATTATTCACGCTGGTAGCTTATGTGGATAGACCAAATAACATTTTTTATTCACGTGGACAGGTGCATTTCGTGAGGATGAAGGATATTTTTGAGTCAAAAAATAAATATAGGGATATTTTTGAGGCAAAAAATAAATGAAGGGATATTTTTGCTCTATTTCAAATAGTTCAAAGGTAGTTTTGACCTTTTTCTGCATATAGTAACCAAATGAATTCTTATATAATTAGAAATTAATTTGGTAAATATGTATTTTTGGTAGAAATATTTATCTTGGAAAAAATAATTTATTATTTTTACTTTTTTCAAGAATAATTGTTTTTAAAACTTCTATTCTAATCATAAAAAAACTATTTCTACTTCTATTTAAAAACACTTTTATTTACTGACCAAACACCTAAAAAATAATAATTAAAAGTCTTTTTTTAAAAAAAATTCTTTTAAAGATTTTTATTTTATTAAAAAAGTGTTATTTTCCTCCAAATTGATTGTTGACACCCAATCCCCCCACCCCACCCCCAAATACCTCACTCGAATTGTTATTTTACTATGTATTATTTTATATCTTAATTGTCTTTACGTATTACATTTATAATTAAGTAAATCACACATTTTTCTTATCTTTTATAAATATATAATTTATTTTAATTGTTAATATTATCATCAATTTCATATAATACAGTACATATCATTAATTTTACGTAACTTATTCATGACTAATTTGATAATGACGATTTACATGATATTATTATTATTATTTTATCTATCAATACATGTATACATATTATTTATTAAATAAAAATCCAACTTAATTTAATTTCTCTTAATTTATTTGAATTCATGTCATTTTCTGTCTAATTATTGTCAATTCTAGCCTAAATTGAGTCTACGTTGACTCAATTTTAAAACTCCCAATTCATGTCCTTTTAATTATAATTAATCCCCTATATCCAACTCCCCAATTTCATTTCTAACACTTTGTTTGGATGGTGGTTTGTCATGGTTTCATAATGTACGGTACCATATAGTATGAAATTGTACTGTACAATATAGAATAATATAATATTGGGATGGACTGTATTGTTCACTGTTGTTTAATAACGGTTTTATTATTTGGTTACAGTATGATACCGTATCGTAATTGATAAGTTTACAAAAATGCCTTTAATTATTATAAATGTTAAATTTATCAATAATTGTTAGTAAAATAATTTTCTATCTACTAATTTATCATAAATTATGTCATGTCGATATATTAAGTTGTTAAATTCATGTAAATTCTAACAAATTCAATAAAAGAGTAGATCAAAATAAATATAATCGGATTCATTTTTTATAGTAACAAATTTCATTTCTTTTTGGTGTTTTGAGATGTAGCACCAACGACAAGTATAAAGTTTGAATGCATATTTTGTCTATGCTACGAGTGTGATCGGTATGAAATCTAAAAAATATTTTCTAGAAAAATAAATTATTTCTTACTTATTTTTTCATGCTCGTAATACAAGTAGAAAAGTATTTTCTAAAAGCATTTGTATATATTTAATACAATATAATGATAACGAATATGATAAAAGGGGCGAGGGTAAGAAAAAAATTATTTATTTTTTTAAAAAATATTTGGGTTGGGGGTAGTAGAATAGGGAGTAGGGTAAGGAAAAAAGTCAACTTTTTTCTTAAAAAAAATTATTTTAATTTTTTTGTTGGGGGGAGGGGAAGGGGGTCTGGTGGGAAGTGGGGGTGGTGTAATTTTATTTTATTTTAAAATTAAAATAAAAAAAATTGGGGGGTGGGGGGGGTGGGGTGAAGGAGGGGGATAATAGGTGGTGGGGGAGGGCTGGGGGTGAGGGTGGCGTAAAAAATAGTTTTTGAAATTCTTTTAAAAAGCAATTTTTTTTTTTTAAATAGGGTGAGAATTTGGCAAGAGGTGGGATCAGATCAAGGAAGGCAATGAGATAAGCAAAAAGTTTGAAATTCTCTAAGAAAAAAAAATTGGAGGGAGGGAAAGGGGCGGGGCGAGGCTAGAGAGTCAGTAGGAGGTGGATTAAATAATATAAGGTGAAACATAAAATAAGATTATATAATATTAAATAATAGCATAATTAAAAAATAAAATAAGCAAATCATGAATAAAATAAGCAAATCATGGGTATAAGATTGTGAAATTAAACTATATCATACCCTATATTTTAAAAAAGCAATCGAAACAAACATTATTGTTATAAAACAATAAAGGACAAGAAGAAAAGTAGAGAGAATAATTCTTATTTCTTCTCATGAGGGATGATTTACAATAAAGGAAGCCCTTCTATTTATAGGAAAAATTTGCTCCTAGTTTCACAATAAAAGACAGATACATCAAATCCTGATAGACATCAAATAGATTTTGATAGACATTCACTATAATTGATATATATCATAACACTCCCTCTTGAATGTCTAACAATACGCATATAGGCTGCCTCATTAAAAACCTTACAAGGAAAATTCAGTAGGACAAAACCTCGTAAGGATAAAAAAGTACAACGCGTATTAGCCCCCCCTAATAAGAACATCCTTGAACCTTTGCATTTCGATCTTGTGCACCATCTTCTTGAAAGTTGCAGTTGGAAGAGACTTAGAGAATAAATCAGCCACATTGTCACTTGAACGAATCTGTGATACGTCAATATCACTATTCTTTTGGAGCTTATTGTTAGAGTTCGTGCCCTACTGATTATTTTATTTTCTCCTAACTGTTGCTTATCGATGGAACGGGTTATCTGACGTGTTCCACTGATGTGTTTCAAGGAAGCAGTAAAACAGAAGGTAAAGAACACAATGATTTTTACGTGAAAAACACCCGGCTCAAAAGATGTAAAAAACACGACCTGCACCTCTACAAGATTTAACCCCAACTTCACTAAATAACTCTGAGCTTCAACAACGACTGATTACAAAACAATTGTAACCAACAAATAGGAATTATAAACTCTAATCCCTATAACTCAACAACTAAGAATTATAAACTCTAATTCCTTTGACTCAATAACTAGGAATTATAAACTCTAATTCCTAACTATACGCACACCTCCCAAGGTATGCGTTTCCAAAGTCTCTGAGTTTTCCCCAACTCGAAGACTATCTCCTAATTCAGTTTATAACACACTGAAACTAATATTACATCAATATCTCAAACACAATGAACAACTCTAAAAATCAAAGCTAAAACTCTTAGCTGGATTCTATACTTAGGACCAGGTTCTTTAATGTGTTTCTTCAGTGATTGAGTAGCACTTCGTGAAGTCAATCTGTCGATTGTGCTTTTCTATTTTTTTTGTAAGTGCGTGAATTACTCTGAATGATGCATCTTCTATTTAAGCACAACTCTCCAAAGAGTCATTCTTTATTTTAAACTCCCCCTTTAATCAAAACTCTCATTACATAGAGTTCTACTTCAAGTGAGACTCTTTCTTTAATTCCAACTCTTGTCTCCTTAGTGTTATAGTAAACTCCAACTCTTTTAAATCAGCACATACTTATTTATCAGAATCTTTCTCCTCCCACACGTAGGACTCTTCAAGATATACTCAAAAGTGAAACTCCTTCTTCATGTAGGACTCTTTTTTCAACTCAAATTGCTTTCCCTTATCATTAAGTGTTTGAATCAAATTTAACTTGTTATATTTCCCACATGATCATTAGCTTGAGTATATAAGAATTAGGCTTGCTTATTCGTTCTTGTCTTTAAGAAATCTTGTCTGCATCTATCAGTGAAACTGGAAATCTGCTTTCCTATGCGTGGACCAGCTCAAGTAACATGTTTCATTCATGTGTCAGTTTGTCAATCATAAAAACTACATAGTACCAAACAAATTCCCCCTTTTTTATGATGACAAACCTCTTGTCTTGTGCATTCAACCATCTTCACCTGTAGGCACTAAAGTATAAAACTCTAGAATGAAACAAGTTAGTCAATGGGTTATAAACATTGCACAACCCTATTATCTTCCCCCTTTTGGCATCATCGAAAAAATATTTTAATGCAATAATATACTAGCCAAAGTGATTTGTTATGCTATTCATGGCCATTGGGGCTATCACCAAAACAATCAGGCAAAGACTCTAGCCAACATAGTAATGTATTAAAGAGAGAAAAAATGAGTCAATTTAGTAAAGATAATCATTCCATTTAACTGACAAAGCATATTCCACATTAAACCTAAGCTAGTACTGAACAAAGAAAAATAATTGAGCATTAAAAAAATACGGTATAAAAATAGGACATGGGTAAGGATACAAATAGTGATGAGATGATGAGGAAGGTGGAACAGGTGATATCAACTGTGTAAATTGATGAATGACTTCAACATTTTCATCCCTCTATCAATCAAGGTCAAGCTTCAAGGTCATGATCCTAGCCTTAAGGATCTCTTATTCCACTTCATGACTGTCTTGTGCAGCTTCTAGTTCAGATTTTTTTTTCAAATGAGTATTAGCCCTCCTTATTGAAACAGGTAGAGCAACATGATTCATCTGTTCAAGAACATCTATTTTTTTATAAGTCGAACCTGATTTAGGACTGAGAAGTCCTAAAAAAAATAACTAATTAGGAATTAAAAGGGAAAACATGTCCCTTTTCATTCTTCAGAAACATATGCTGCATGTGATTGATGATCAAACTTGGCAAATCCATGGTACACAACTGATATTTTGGTTGAGAAATAAGAAGGAATTTCTGGTATAGGATTAACACATTTGTGCACACCCATTTAGAGAGAGTCAAAGAAAGTTTGGTCAACCAATTCATTGACTTTATTAGACAATGAGAGGATGAAGTGTGTGGAATTGGATAGGTATGCTCAACTATTTCAACTTAGACAGCCTATGCTTATGTCAGTGTAGAACATACCTGATAAGAAAAACTTTGTGGTCACAATTGCTTGCTTGTACCTATTTTTCTGCACAATCTAATACAAAATTAGGTTAGAAAAGTCAAAAATCTGAAATTGGTACATACAACTAAATGTGCAAGACTGAATAGAATAAATTTTTAGCTAATAAGATTAAGAAGAAAAATAATTATTCTAGTCAATCATTGAGGTGAGTTCATGCAATTTTAATCATCCCCAAGTCTAACCTATTCCTTTCAAAATGCTCTCTACTTAGTGTCTTTGGTGCTTCTCCAGTCAATTAAGTAACCCACATAGTTAACATTTTTATAGCCATCAAGAGTGAAATTACTTTCATTTGAATACCATAGTATCAAGCCATTGATTCCCATGAGATATCTCAAGATTCTTGTGACAACACCAATTCTTATGAATTACCAACAAAATTATCATCAGCTTGTGTTGGTGTTATTGATGCATCAATTTCTTGATTTGTTGCCCCCTTGTCAATATGCCCTCAGTCTGTACAACAGTTGAACCAAGTGGCACAATATGTTCCTGTGCATGCTCATCAGTTTCACAATCATCCTCTTTTTTTTAAATCTCCCTAGCTTCCCCCTAACATGAGCACTACAAATCTGGTCATCTTTCAGATGATCCATTCCCCCTTTAAATGTGGTGAGTGAAAGAACCTTTATTTTCTTCTAGTCTTATGTCTTGAGCAAGCTTTATTTATGCATAAATTTTGCTTGCCTCCTTTCACTCTCACCTGCAAAACAAATTAGGGGTTAACTTTAGGCACTCAGACAAGCTTGAGTCCTTTCTTATGAGTAAATGGATGAATCAGATTTCTTCTAGCCCATGAAGGTAACAGGTTACGTGACCTGTTTCTCTGAAAAGGTTTAGTTATTCTTTTCTTGGTCTGAGATAGTTTATTTGCCAGATTTAGACTGCTAGATCTGCTTTTGGCAGAAACTGGACATTCAGTGGTTGCTGAGATAGCACAAGTCTTAATAAGCATCAAAACTTTTGTGAAAACCCAAACCAGTTTTTTCACTGTGATATTTTTCACTCAACTTATGAACAATTCTTGAGGAATTTGTCCACCTGTTTGCTCTTTCAAGGTCAAGTTTTAGTTTAGAGACTTCTTGACTCAGTTTATTCACCATTTCTGTTGCATTATTGCACTCTTTTTTGTACTTGACCAATTCAAGTTCAACTTTTTCTTGTTCTTTACTCTTGGTGTTTTTTCCCTTTTTAGAGAGTGTCAATTTTAGAACTTTAGACTTAAGATCATTATTTGAAGAATCAAGTTGCTCAACCTGTTTCTTGAGAGCGCAATTTTCCTGTTCAACAGTGTTCTTGCAAGCTTCTAAATCAATAAAATCAAATTTGATTCTTACAAGACTGTTGAACAGCTCATCCCTATCAAAAGTTGATTTTTGGAAGTCATCAATTAGTGCACTCATCAAGGAAATAATTTTTGTTTTAGAAAACAAATGCAACTTTTCCTTAAGTTCAAGTATACTTACCTCAGAAGCATCATCTTCTTCCTTCAAGTCTAAATCTCCAAGAGCCATGAGTTCTGCTTCATCAACTTCATCATCATCTGAGTTAAATCCCCAAGCTGCTACCATTGCATATTCTTCTCTCTTTATGGTTTTTTCTTTCAATTCCTTTTCAGCCCTTTCCTTTCTCCATTCTATTTCCCAGACAGGACAATCCTTGATATGATGATCAGTCTTACCACACTTGTAGCATCCATTTAGATTGTCATTTGACCATTTTTTGCTACCTGTTCCTTTCTTCTTTTTGAAGAATTTGCTGAAGTTCTTATCTATAAAGGCAATTTGTTCTTTATCAAATTCAATTTCTTCATCACTGTAATATGCCTTCAGAGCTAAGGTATCCTCTGAGGCTTCTAGCACTTTAGTTCCATCAATTTCCATTTCAAAAGTTCTTAAATTCCCTATTAATTCATCCAGGGTCATGCCTGCAAGATCCTTATTTGCTTCCCTGATTGCAGTCACCTTAACATTCCACTTTGATTTTGGTAATACCCTCAGTACCTTCTCGGCTTGTTCTTCTTTAGATATAGCTTTTCCTATGAAGGTCAGCTCATTTGTTAAGGTAGTAAACCTTGTCATCATCTCATGCAAGGTTTCATTCTCCTTCATCTTAAATGCCTCATACTCAGTGAAGAGAAGAGAAATTCTGAATTTTCTTACTTGAGATGTACCTTCATGAGCATTTACTAGAGCATCCCAAATTTTCTTAGCAGTGGTGCATGTTGATACCCTGTTGTATTCAGCAGGTCCTAATCCACAGACCAAAATATTTTTGGCCTTAGCATTTTTCTTTACTGCCAATAAGTCATCAGGAGAGAATTTACTTCTTACTTTCTTGACCGGTTTCCCATCTTCTAACTTCATTGGAATAGTAGGACCATCAGTGATCCTATCTCATAACTCGTAGTCTTTCCCTTGAATGAATGTTTCCATCCTATCTTTCCACCAAATGAAGTGAGAACCATCAAAGAGTGGAGGTCTAATAATGGATTGACCTTCACTGTGACCAGTAGGAGGTAAGGAATTCATCATATTGATCTTTGTCTTAGGTGCTAGCCTTTTTTAAGACAACCACGCTCTGATACCACTTGTTAGAGTTCGTGCCCTACTGATTATCTTATTTTCACCTAAGTGTTGATTATCGATGGAACGGGTTGCCTGACGTGTTCCACTGACGTATTCTAAGGAAGCAGTAAAACAAAAAGTAAGGAACACAATGATTTTTACGTGGAAAACACCCGGCTCAAAAGGTGTAAAAAACCATGACCTGCACCTCTACAGGATTTAACCCCAACTTCACTAAATAACTCTGAGCCTCAACAACAACTGATTACAAAACTCTTGTAACCAACAAATAGGAATTATAAACCCTAATCCCTATAACTCAACAACTAGAAATTATAAACTCTAATTCCTTTGACTCAACAACTAGGAATTATAAACTTTAATTCCTATCTACACACACACCTCCCAAGGTATGCGTTCCCAAAGTCTCTGAGTTTTTCCCAACTCGAAGACTATCTCCTAATTCAGTTTATAACACACTGAAACTATTATTACATCAATATCTCAAACACAATGAACAACTCTAAAAATCAAAGCTAAAACTCTTAGCTGGATTCTATACTTAGGACCAGGTTCTTCAATGTGTTTCTTCAGTGATTGAGTAGCACTTCGTGAAGTCAATCTGTCGATTGTGCTTTTCTATTTTTTTGTAAGTGCGTGAATTACTCTGAATGATGCATCTTCTATTTAAGCACAACTCTTCAAAGAGTCATTCTTTATTTTAAACTCCCGCTTTAATCAAAACTCTCATTACATAGAGTTCTGCTTCAAGTGAGACTCTTTCTTTAATTCCAACTCTTGTCTCCTTAGTGTTGTAGTAAAACTCCAACTCTTTTAAATTAGTACATGCTTATTTATTAGAATCTTTCTCCTCCCACACATAGGACTCTTCAAGATATACTCAAAGTGAAACTCCTTCTTCACGTAGGACTCTTTTTTCAACTCAAATTGCTTTCCCTTATCATTAAGTGTTTGAATCAAATTTAACTTGTTATATTCCCCACATGATCATTAGCTTGAGTATATAAGAATTAGGCTTGCTTATTCGTTCTTGTCTTTAAGCAATCTTGTCTGCATCTATCAGTGAAACTGGAAATCTGCTTTCCTATGCGTGGACCAGCTCAAGTAACATGTTTCATTCATGTGTCAGTTTGTCAATCATCAAAACTACATAGTACCCAACACTCATGTGTATAGAAGAGCTTTGGCGAAATGTGCTTCGTTCTATCTCTTTTTATGAATCCTCCTTTAAGTTGTGTTATGCATGCTGCATTATCTTCATATAAAATCGTGGGTACTTTGTCACATTTCAAACCACATTTTTCTCGAATGAGATGTATTATGGACCTCAACCACACACACTCTTGGCTTGCTTCATGAATAGCTATAATCTCACGTGATTCGATGAAGTGGCTACGATATATTGCTTTGTTGATCTCCAAGATATGACAGTACCCCCATTTATGAACATATAGCCTGTTTGAGATCTAGCTTTATGCGGGGCAGATAAGTACCCAGCATCAGCATAACCAACAAGATCAAAATTGCAATCTTTAGAATAAAATAAGTCCATATCGGTTGTCCCTTTTAGATACCGTAATATGTGTTTGATCCCATTCCAATGTCTCCTAGTAGAAACAAAACTATACCTTGCTAACAAATTAACTGAAAAGTTTATATCAGGCCTTGTAGTATTTGCAAGATACATTAGTGCACCAATTGCACTAAGATATGGTATTTCAGGACCAAGGATTTCCTCATTCTTTTTTTGAGGTCGGAATGGATCCTTATTCATATCAAGTGATCGAACAACTATCGGAGTATTTAATGGATGTGCTCCATCCATATAGAATCGTTTCAACATCTTTTCTGGGTAGGCAGATTGATGGACAAAGATACCGTTTGTCAAATGCTCAATTTTCAAACCAAGGCATAACTTCGTCTTTCCGAGATCTTTCATCTCAAATTCTTTTTTCAGGTAATCAATTGCCTTTTGAAGCTCTATTGGCGTTCCAATAGGGTTTATGTCATCGACATAGACAACAAGTAAAACAAACTCCGACGTTGTTTTTTTTATGAAAACACATAGGCAAATTTCATCATTCGTATAAACTTCCTTAGATAAATCTTCACTAAGACGGTTATACCACATGCAACCAGATTGCTTCAAACCATACAATGATCTTTGCAATCTAATGCAATACATTTCCCGAGGCTTTGGACTACATGCTTTTGGCATTTTAAATCCTTCAGAATTTTCATGTATATCTCATTATCAAGTGATCCATATAGATAGGCTGTTACCACATCCATCAAATGCATTTCAAGTCTCTCATGGACAGTGAAACTAATAAGATAACACAATGTTATTGCATCTATAACTGGTGAATATGTCTTGTCATAGTCGACACCAGACCGTTGTGAAAAACCTTGTTCTACAAGGCTTGCCTTATACCATTGTATTTTATTTTTCTCATTTCTTTTTCGCACAAAGACCCATTTATAGCCAACAGGCTTAACACCATTAGGTGTTTGAGTTATAGGTCCAAAAACTTCACGTTTGGCAAGTGAATTTAATTCAGATTGAATTGCTTCTTGCCATTTTGGCCAGTCATTTCTTTGTCGACATTCTGTGAAAGATCGAGGTTCAAGATCCTCACTATCTTGCATGATTTTGGTTTCAACATTATATGGAAAGACATAATCCACTACTATTTTAGATCGATTCAAATTAGTTTTAACATCACTGGAATTTATAGATAGTTCCTCATTTTCTTGAGTCGCAGGCTCATTAATTCCTTCAGGAATATTAACATTGCTCAAATCTTGAACTTCCATATGAGGATCTTTAGTAGTGTCATCTTGACTATTTGTTTTTTTCTAGGATTTTGATCCATATAACCTAATGGTCTGCCACGCTTCAAGCGTGATTTAGATTCATTAGCTATGACACTAGTGGATGGTCCTTTAGGGACATCAATTTGAATTGGGACATTCTCTGCAGGAATATGTGATTTAGTGATCCTTTTCAAATCTGTAAATGCGTCCGGCATTTGATTTGTAATTTTCTACAGATGAATAATCTTTTGTACTTCTTGCTCACAAATAGAAGCACGCGGATCAAGATGAGATAGTGATGGATTTTTTCACAAAATTTCTCTTTTGATGTCACTATCTTCTCCTCTTAATTTTGGGAAAACTATCTCATCAAATCGATAATCTGCAAATCAAGCAGTGAATATATCTCTTGTTAATGGTTCAAGATAGTGAATAATGGAGGGTGATTCAAACCCAACATAAATTCCTAACCTTCTTTAGGGCCCATCTTGGTGTGGTTTGGTGGTGCTATAGGCACATAAACACCACACCGAAAAATTCTCAAATGCGATATATTAGGCTTTTGACCCAAAACCAATTGAAACAGAGAAAATTTATGATAATTTATCGGTCTAAGACGAACAAGTGTTGCAACATGCAAAATTGCATGACCCCAAACAGAAGTGGGCAACTTAGTTTTCATAAGCAATGGTCTTGCTATCAACTGCAGACGTTTAATTAATGACTCAGCAAGGCTATTTTGAGAGTGAACATGGGGTACAGGATGTTTCACTCGTATCCCAATTGATAAGCAATAATCATTAAATGCTTGGGATAAAAATTCTGCAGCATTATCAAGGAGAATAGACTTAATTTGATTATTGGGAAACTGTGCCCGTAATCGTATTATTTGTGCCAATAATTTTGCAAATGTCAAGTTGCGAGATGACCAAAGGAACACATGAGACCATCTAGAAGAAATATCTATTAGGACCATGAAGTATCTAAACGACCTCCTAGGTGGGTGATTGGGTCCACAAATATCCCCATGTATGTGTTTCAAGAACGCGGGGGATTCAATCCTAACTTTTGTTAGCGATGGCCTCACAATCAGCTTGCCTTGATAACAAGTATTGCATGAAAATTCACCATTCGAAAGAACCTTCAAGTTCTTTAATGGATGCCCATTTGAATTTTCTATGATTCGTCTCATCATTATAGATCTAGGATGTCCCAGACGATCATGCCAAAGTACGAAAGTATTGGAATTAGTAAACTTTGGGTTTACTATAGAATGTGCCTCAATTGCACAAATCTTTGTCCAATACAGGCCAGAAGATAAAACAGGGAACTTTTTTATAACACATGTCTGGCTAGAGACATTCTTGGTGATACCAAGATATTCAAGATTCATCTCATCAATTGTCTTGATATGATAACCATTTTCACGGATATCTTTAAAACTCATCAAGTTTCTTCGAGACTTGGGAGAGAACATAACATTATTTATAATGAGTTTAGTTCCCTTGGACAAGATTATAATGGCTTTTTTGAAGCCTTCAATCAAATTAGCACTACCAGAAATTATAGTAACATTAATCTTGCCCATGTTTAGATGAGAGAAATATTTCTCATCTTTGAATACCGTATGTGTAGTGCCAGAATCAATCAAACAAACATCTTCATAATTGGACAACTTACTTTGAAAATTATCCATATCTTAGTCTTATCCTTCAAATATTCATATCTTATCCTTAGCCTTCAAATTTGAGACAGTAGAGTCTCGTGCTGATAACGTGTTATAAAACAATAAAAGACAAGAAGAAGAGTAGAGAGAATAGAGAGAGCTTGAGGGATGATTTACAATGAAGGAAACCCTTATAAGAAAAATTTGCTCCTAGTTTCACGTTAAAAGACAGATATATCAAATTCTGATAGACATCTCATTGATATATATCATAACAAGAAAATTTTTACAATGGGAGAGTCACAACCAACAAAAGTTGTGTGACCCTCCATTAATATTTTGACACATAAGTTGTGGGCCCCTATCTTTTTGATTTTATAATAAAAACAATGAATAAGAGAGAGAAAATATATTTATATAATTCATCTGGTCTTAATTGGTAAAATAAATTGTGTTAAGTAAATATAACAAATAAAAAAGAGGAGAATTATATGGCTCTTGTATGAAAAACATGAACGGTAAAAATATAATTTTTTTCTTTATGATTTCATAAAAATTCACGTAAACTTTTGATCATTATTTGAGATAAAAATCACACCAAATTTATGTATAAATTCTATTTTTATTAATAGATATTTCATTCGTTTAAATTTATGATTTCTTTTTAAATTTTTTTAAAAGACATAGTTTGGTATTTAGTACAATAATATTTCTCATGAAATATCACAAATGAGATTTGAGCAAGGTAGAGTGTATGCAAACTTTATCAGAGGGAATGCTTCATTTTTTTTATTTTATTAATAATTTAATTATAAAATAATATATAATTTTTACTCCCAATTAATAATTTATAACAAAATAAATTTTTGGGTTATAAAATACTATATTTTATCTCAATTCAAAATTATTTATTTATTTAAATATATACCGAGTTAAAACTTTCACATAAACTAAAATATATAAAATATGTGTAAAATTGACACATAGACAATATGCTTGTTTATTTAATTTTATAATTAAAATGCAATGAAACTCAATCTATCAATATTTATAAGGATCTTCTTGGTTATAAAATATTAAAATGTGAGTATCTTTTTTTTTTCAAGAATAATTTTTTACATTTATGTTTAAAATTCAATGTTTGACTTTAAAAACAGTTTTGAGTTTGTTTTCTAATAGAATTTACACTTTTATGCGTAAAATGTTAAATACTTATTTTTCTACTAATCTATAACATTGAAATATTATTGTATATATTTATGTGAAAGTTTTGACTCGGTACATATTTTAAAAAATAAAGAATTTTGGATTGAGATAAAATATAGTATTTTATAATCCGAAAATTTGTGTTTTTATAAATTATTAATTGAGAGTAAAAATTATATATTATTTTATAATTAAATTATTAATAAAATAAAAAAGATGAAGCACCCCTTCTGATAAAGTTTGCATATACTCTACCTTTCTTAAATCTTATTTGTGATATTTCATGGAAAATATTATTGTTCTAAATACAAAAATATGTCGTTTTTAAAATTTTAAAAAGAAATCATAAATTTAAACGAATGAAATATCTATTAATAAAAATAGGATCTATACATAAATTTGGTGTAGTTTTTAACTCAAATAATGATTAAAAGTTTACGTAGACTTTTATGAAATCATAAAGAAAAAAAATATATTTTTACTGTACATGTTTTTGCATACAAGAGCCATATAATTCTTTTTTTTTTTATTTTTTTTCTATTTATTTAACATAATTTATTTACCAATTAAGACCCATATGAATTATATAAATATATTTTCTTTCTTATTCATTACTTTCATTATAAAATTAAAAAAATAAGAGTCCACAATTTATGTATAAAAAATTAATGAAGGTCACACAACTTGATTGGTTGTGACAAAAAATTAACTCTCCCATTGTAAAATTTTCCATCATAACAATTATTGTTTTATTAACTATACCGTACCATAGCACAGAAACCACCACCCAAACAGTGCAACTCCCATCAACCGCCACTCTTTCCCCTTACCTGTCCTTTTCTCCTCTCACCTCTACATGTACCACCACCATCAACCGCCGCATCACCATCAACACCGACGAGTACAACATCGAAAATCACCCCTCTTCTTTATTCCTCCCTCCTCTCAACATTCAGCCACCGCCAACCACCAAAACAGACCCACGACCACTCTCCTAAACGGACTCCGGCGAAGAGTTTAACTTAAGGCGGATTCTAATGAACCCGCCACCGATATGTTTCCTTTTTTGCATTATTATGTTCGATTGCTATCCTTGCTACTTTGACTCATCTTGTTCTCCGGATAGATTCCGAGATTCTAAATTTATTCATTTCGTTTGGGAAATGTTTGTTTAATTATTTTTGTCCATTTAGACTATCATACTGATAAACCCCAATTTTTATGAACTTTGTTTTGTTTATGGATATTGGTTTTGCGCAAATTTTGAATCGTTGTTCTTTTACTCTTTAGTTGAAGTTTACCGTTGAATCACTTTGACATTATTGGTCTTGCTTTTTCCTTTTGTTCAACGGGATTCTGAGACTCTACTTTTGTATGTTTAGTGTTAAGTTTTTAATTGATTCCCATCTATTCGTGCTCCCATATGCTTTGCATATTGTTCATACGTGAGTCGTCTTGAATTGTGTTATTCATCTTGAATCGCGTTATTCATCTATTAATTAAGATACATGTTCGCATTATCCCCGTCGAGCATGAGCACTGTGATTATGTTTTCCTCGAATCCACTCATAGTTTTAGTAATATTGACCTTGCATTGAATTCTGACAGACCTAAGTGCCCAATTTATGAGGTTAGTTCTACTTTTGTATCTGATTTTTTATTTTAATTTTAACATGTTCAGAAGAATAGTTGTATTTCAAATACGTTATTTTATTTTATTTTTTAAAACTTATTTGACATTATTTGTTTACATAGAAATACATGGAGGATGTGAAGATTTTTTTGTGTAATGTCATGTTTCATCGTCAAGAAAGTTTGTTAATTTTTGTTGTTTATGGCATATGATATGCATAATCCGTGTTACATGGAGCGTATTCAGTGTTCAAACTAAATTTGTTGCCTTTGATTTAAATATAAATGCAACACTATTCATATATATAGGAGTGCTTTTGTGAACTAGTTGAAGTTGGAGAATTCTTTAAAAAATAATTTAGATGCTAAAATTAATGACATTATAAAACTGTTAACTATGATTCATACCAAATAATGAATAAACAGTGACAAATGTTATTTTGTATAAATACATATACCAGATCAGAAAATGTATTTACAAAATAATAAACAACACATGAAAAAGATAAAAAGTAAAACTAACCTTGTCATCTGTATCATCAAACATACTTCCAATAAGAGTTTCATATCGTGGGCGAGGAGAATTTGTCTTCCAATTCAAAAGACGTGAAATTTGAGAGTCCACCTTGAAAGCAACATTACGAGGCACACTTGAACAACACTCGTACAACCAAATTTGAATGGCCAATGGCATTCCAAGAAGCATATAAAACTTTTCTTTTGGCTTCAACTTTTTGTGCAAGCTTCTAGCTAATTCTTCAAATGCAACCGATCCCCAGGAATAATCACTGTAGCGATCACTCTCTACCAAATCAAAGTATAGGCGTGGTATAGCTACGGTATCAACTGACGATAGTAAGAATGCGTGAATAAAATACAAATTGACAAACTTTAGCGCATTTTCATCGTTATCATTCCCCCAAATTTTATCTGAAACAACCGCAAATAACTTTTTTTTCTGTACAAAACACTCTCCATCAAAATATTGATCAATAATTTTGTTTGGACGCTCCTCATCAAACACAAAATCATCCTTGTTTGTAACACAATTCAAACCAGTCACCAAAGCAAACTCTGTATGAGTGAAATGAAGAATTGTGCCCTTTGCACGAATGACTATGGCACTTGTAGAACTTTCCTTAGTTTCAAGTGACATAATGCATCTCCCTAATTGTGCTTGTACACCACAATCTTTCTTCTTCATGAAGAAACCAAATATACTTTTAGTATAAAACATCTTAAACTGATTCTTCGTTAACATTGACTTAATATGGTCTTCAATGTCATTGACCGTATTTCATCCTATATGAGGAGAAAATTTGGGCAATACTCGTGCCATGTATATTTGTTCACACATGACTTATACAACAAAAAAATATAATTATATGACAAAACAGTGACTTATATGTATTTATGAAATACATCTTAAGATTTGTTTATACAAAACAGTGTTTTATATGTATTTAAGAAATACATCTTAGAGTTAGTTTATACATTCTATACATAAATGTATCATATGTATTTTGTGAATAAATAACTAGTAAATATCTAAGTTATCAAAACATTAAAATACAAAAATTAATTTCACCTGATGAATAACAAATACAAATATGTATGTAAAAAGTACATTTCAACAAACAAGAACTACATATCACATTAAAAATCTAATGACTACCAAATACAACTTAACATCGAATACAATTCCTAGCGGTAAACATAAAAACACATATCTAAATTGTATGTATTTTAAAAATACATATTACAATTATATTTCAACAAACACATATGTATTTTATAATTATATAACAAATGTATTTACAGAATACATATTACACTTCTATATAAAAATATATATACAAAAACCTTGACAGTGATAAATACAACTATCTTACACATATGTCATATGTATTCTGAAAATACATATGCTCACTGGAATGGTCTTATGTATGCAAAAAATACATTTCAACAAAGAAGAACTACATAGAAGATTCAAAATCTAATGACTACCAAAAACAACTTAACATCGAATACAACAAATGTATTTTCAGAATATATATTACTCTGATATAATAATACATATGTAAAATCCTTTCCATTGACAAATACAAATATCATACACAAATTTTATATATCAAATACATATTTAAAATAAATTGTATGTAACATATACAATTCATATCAATAAATTTTTTTTCGAATAGCACCATACCTCCTCCACTTTCTCTTGTTCAGATTCATAATCTGATGCAACGGGACTGAAATTTTACTACATTCTCCCTTTTCATCCGACTTTCTCCTTTTCACTGATTTTTGAAATTTTGTAGATTTTGGGGATGAAGATTTTTTCAAAGCTTTCCTTTTCATTATTTTCACAATCTTTTTCGGATCGTTACGGTGCTTCGATCTCACCTCTTCAATGATAACACCTTCCTTAGAGAGAATATTAGTAGAATCCAAGTTAAAACCTTCATCTTGTGTTAAACCAAGACTAAACTATGGTAATTCATCGGAAACTAAATTCTTCGGTTGATTTTCTCTAACTGAACTACTACGATTTGCATGTTGAGCCATTATACATTAACTCGTAAAAGTTCAACACAAACAAAAAAATTGAACCCAAACACACGAGTTTCGCAGAATTTTTTTGATAAAAATGACAATAATAAAAACCTCAACAGAAATTAAATGAAAAAAAATAACATGCATTAACTGAAAAAAATCTTACCTTAAAAAGTGGAGAAGATCTTTATCACGATGTGGGAGTGATAGGTGGAATTTGAAAAAAAAATGGAAGTTGGGGAGAAGTGAAATTGATAAAGTTGAGTAAAAATAGGGATATGAAAAAAATAGGAGACTTCACGCGCTTCTAAACAACATTGGTAAAATAATGCTAGTTTTGTTATTAGTTGTAATTTTATCAAACTATTATTATTTTGTATAATTAATGTCTTAAGGTCGCTAGTTTATGTAATTTTTCCTTTTTAATTTTGCTTTGAAATACTCATTGAGTTCACTTGATTGAGTAGCTACTTGTGCAAGATACTAACACTTTTCTGGTATGAGGGTGATGTTTGATTTTGTTGAAACGCCGTGAAACCAATTTGAGTGAGCCAAATGCTTCATTAGCTATGAAGAGAAATGTTTAGACGCACACTGCTTGTATTTATTTTTAATTTGTATCATGTTCATTATAGAATAAACTACTTCAGGTTGTGTAGTTTTATTTAATAATTGTAATTTTTATAAATTGATAGTGATCTAGTTATACAAATTGTATATAGTGTTATGAATTTAAATTTCGTCAGATGCTTATAATTATTGCAAAGAACATTTTATTCACAAAATAACTTTTGGCGATGATCACATGTCATAAAAGTTTGACATTTAGTTACAAGTACCATCCTTTTCCTAAAATTGCCTACTTATTATCGATAAATTAGCTTTATATTTTATGACAAAATGTAATTGTTGCGAATTGCTACATTTATAGTGACAATCTTTTTTGTCAGTAAAAGAATCAACATGATCCTTTTCAACTACAAAATTCTAAAAAATAAATTTGTCACTAATTTATATATTTAGGGACAAAAAGAATGTGTATGTAAGAGGTAGTTTTTAGTGACGATATAGTATTTGTTTAACTACTATTGACATTCGAGACAAATGTTGTCGTCACTAATTGAATCGACCTTAATAACCTCTTTAGTGACGAAAAGATATTATTATCTATAATTTTTTTTAGAATTTCAATGACGAACAAATTCATCATAAATATTATGCAGTTGAGGATAATTTTTTTTTTGTGGTTAATACAGTTTTATTTAGTGACAAAATACTAAGTTGTCTTAATATATATTTAGTGACGAAATAGTAAGATTCGGGGACGAATGCTTAACAAATTATTTTTCGTCACGAATTTTTTTTGTGACAAATTATGAATTTTAAGTGAAAAAATTACTCATCACTAATAAGCACATTTATTGTAGTGCCATTCAGTCGTTACTAAAAATACCTATGTTAAAGGTAAATGAATCTTATTTTTCATAGAGTTTGGATCAATTCCTTGGTATGTGAGTGCACTAGTTATGAATTAAGGTCACACAACCCCCCTAGCACAGAGTTAAGTTGAAAGTGTCCTTATCAATTTAGTTTTAGGGTAAGTTTAAACTAGGGGCAACTTCAAATCCTCCTACAACATAAGCAGTTATGAACTTATGGGGTTCAATACCCACCAAATTAAAGATCTATGAGTCTTCTTTCTAAATAAACCAATTGTTTGTTAATCTACTTCTCAAGTAAAATGTTATGATTGTTTCACTAAAGACTATTCATACTAAAATATTGAGGCTGCCATAGCGGGTTTAGGTCGCTATAGAGGGGCCGCTATAGAGGGAATTTTTTCTCTATAGTGGGACAACAACAATTTATAAGCTTATTTTGATAAGTTTCAATCCATAAACTTTAAAATTTCATTCCTAATTCCTAGAGAGGTGATTTGCTCATGGTTGGGGTGAAAATCCTTCGTTAATGTAACATTTTTACTCTCTTTTAACATCAATAATACGTTTTTCTAGAATCATCAGAATAAAAATTTATGGTGAAATTCTTGTTGTTTAGAATCCTAGGTTCATGAAATTAAGAGGAAAACCTATGGATATTGGTGTTTTTACCCAAGATTGATTTTACAGCATAAAGTAACTCTTCCTAGTATGAAATTATGGTTCAAAAATATAAACTTTGACAGTTGAGAACCTTAAATTCTATAAAGATGTGCCTTTTAGCTTTACACTCCATTAATGGAGGAAGGTTGAGTATGATAGATCTAGTAAGTGGTTAATTAATCCTTAGATATTGTTATAATCATAAATAAGAGTAGAACTAATGGATTTAAATTTTTAAAGTATTTATTTAAAAAATAATTAATTAATTACTCTTACACTTGGTGTTTATTAAATGATTTAGCTTTGGAAACATGTAGAAGAATGAAGATCATTTGTGGCTGTAGCTTACTTGTTGCAACAGCTTGTGCCCAGATAGGTTAAATTTAATATGCAGTAGATGTTGGTTAATTGTATCACTATAATGTAGTTTGACGGGAAATTTCGTAATTAGGCCTGTGGGTACGGTGAATGGTCGGTAATAATCAAAATATGAACATGAATGAAATCTAAATTCGTTTAATTACAATTTAGGGAAAATCTTGTTGATTAGCGAATTATGTGTTAATTGTGCTAATTTTTGAAAATATATGTATGTTGGTGTCTAGTTATGGGACCATGGATTGTGAAAACTAGTAACTAATAATTACAGTGTTTTCTGAAATTGAAAGGTGTTGATGTAAACTGATTATAATAAAGCAGGAATGGTGGTGAATGGGTTGAGAAGGTTTGATTGAATTGGTGGATTGATGTGTTGACACTCTGACAACACATTTAAAGTTTTTGACTAGGAATAATTACAAGTTCTTAAGCAACTTTTGTTGTTTTTAAATGTATTTTATTTTGTTGTGTATGGACTTATGAGAAAACCAACGAAAATAGGCTAAAAAGGGAACTGTTGACTTGAGTTAATGGACTGTCAACATGTTGATGAGCCATCAACTCTCATCGTTAACCTGAATAAAATATCAAGCTATCAGGATGTTGTTGAAGACTTGAGTTGACGGGCTATCAACTAGTTGACAAACTGTCAACTCTCATCGTCAATCCTAAGCAGAAAGTCACTTAAAGAGGACTCGGTTGAAGACTTATGTTGATGAGCTGTCAACTTTGATCATCAAATGTGAGGGGGCTAGATCCAAAATTTTATTTTAAATTTAAGTCTCCTCTACTATAAATAGCACCTTTTAGGGTTTCTCTCGTTATCTCTTGTCAGCTTATTTCAGACGTTGCATTTGCAAAAATATTCAAAGTTTTGAATTTGTTCTTGAATTTTAAAGAATTCTTTTGGTCTTTAGAAGACAATTGAAGTGTGAATCCGTATTTATAAGGGTAATTCTCTGATCTGTGAATTTCTTCTGTATATCTTCTTTCAAAATCATGAGAAGCTAAACTCCCACAACTAGGATTATGAGAGACATGGTGAAATCGTTATTATTGTGTTGATTGTTGTTAGAATTTGAATAATAACTGAAATTGTATTGATAATCTTTTTGTGCTTAACCTATTTCTAATGGTTGCAAATAATAGAACAAACCTTAAGGTTAATTATCTTGACATAAGGAATTAAAATAAGTAAAAAATTCTCAACGAGGCTTTAGAGCTATTAACCTCCGTCTAATGGTTGATGCTTTAAACATATTGACCAACTCAAAGTGAATTTAAATTTGATTAACATAATCTTTAAGTTTGGATGAATTAAAGTGAAAATCACTCAATTTAGGTTGAGAAATAATTGGGTGACTATTAAAAATTGATAACTTTATATTTCTTGATATCAGGAGAATTCTATGAAATGATTGATACTTAACTGCGATAACAACCATGGTGAACGCAGTCCTTGTTCAACTTCTCTACTGAATTATATGCTGAAAACTTAATGTTGATTACTAGAAATAAATTAAATATTATGTTACATGACGTTCATAACAAAATCCCTCTATTTTATGAAAATTATCGACTAATTGTCAATTAAACTACATAAGACTTGGTTTTTTCCATATTCCTATGGGATTTGATCCTAACCTTTGTTGGTTATATATTTGGCACTGACCACTTAAGGAGTTGTAATTTGAGCGTCTCAAATTTTGACGTCGTTGCTATGGAATACAGTTGTCAATTAATTGTATATATTTTATTTGACTTATAGTCCCATTTTCTAATTTTACTTTTATTTATTATTTTTGTATAGTTGTGCATGACAAGTACTCCTCATTCGGGTGAACTATTATTGCCTTGCGACCTTGATAGAATAAAAGGAGAAATATAGATGCACAATAAGAAGCAGAAAGACTGGCTCCACTTGTCGCTGCCCAACTGAATCAACATAACGTAGACGAACTTAATCATGTGCAAAATAATGACAATGAAAATCTAGGTGGTGATGAGTTGGTTGATCCTGTGAATGGGTAGGGTCTTGATAATGTTTCTCCAGCCAATGAAAATTAATGACCAAGAGATAGAGGGCGCCAATAGTCTGCGGTGATTTTTATTGTTGATGATCATGCTGATAATGTTGATTTAGATGGGATTGGTGCTATTGGAGCAATTGAACTACCTCATCTAGATCCTAGGATAAAGTTTAATATCATCAACACGATAATTTAGTTTCTTAATTCAAAGGGTTTATTTGGTGGGTTGCCTGGTGATGATCCAAAAAATACATTTGGCCAACTCATTAATATATACAAGTCCTTTTATTATTCGAGAGTTAGTCAGAATACAATTTAGTTGAGGTTATTTGTCTTGTCTCTATCTGGGGAGGCAACGTGGTTAATTGACATGACACCCAATTCTATAACAAACTGGAGACAATTGAAATAAGCTTTCATAGAAAGGTTTTTTCAACCTTCTAGGATGTTACAACTGAGGGATGATATAAGTAACTTCAGGCATCTATCGAATGAGGCATTACCTTAGACATTATATAAGTAACTTCAGGCATCTATCGAATGAGGCATTACCTTAGACATTGCTTAGGTCCAAGGAGAAGTTGAGGCAATTTCCAAATCAAAGATAACCGATGTGCACTTGATGGAAACTTTTTATAGGTCAGTGAACTCAAACACAAAACCAATGATTGACAGTGCAACTGGAGGTGCTTTCATGGCACACACTTTTAGATTTCCAACTTTGATACATGAAAGATCGACAAAAATTAGTATAGCTTGGCATACCAGAGATTTTGAGGTAGAAATCAATACACATGCAATGGGTATGTCGGCCGAGCAACACTACAAAAGAAACTCGAATGGATTTACTAACCAAACACTTGTTAATCAGTTTTGTTGAGAAGGTGTAGGCTGTTGGTTCATGTAGTAGAGCAGTTGAGTTTGATTTGGAAGAATAAGCTAACTATTTGAATAACTAGGATTTTTTTAGACCATTGTCCATGGATACTAATGTAGAAACTATCAAAGAGATAATTATCATGGAAAAACTAGTCATAGAGATCATGAGCAAGGAAATTGAAAGAATAAGAATGATAGAAGTAGATTATATGTACCACTAGGGAGTCGTGATAATACTTCTAATGATTTGAGGAATCTTTTTGTAGAAGCTATGATGGCTAAATTGTTGAAAGGAGTGGAATCCATTGATTGCAGGTATTAAGGAAATGAAATATGCTTTTAATTTAATGAGCCAACTTGTTGATTCTCATTCCACTTTAATCAAGTAATTGGAGCACCATATGAGTCAGTTATCCACAACTTTAAGTAGTAGAAGAGTGGGACTTTGCCAAGTGACATGATGCAGAACTCAGAAATAATGGAAGTTGTTTAGCCATCACCAAAAGAAGTGGTAAAATCTTACCAGACAACCTATGGTCCAGACATAGGTAGAAGATTTAGCTGATAATTATGAAATGGTGGATGATGCTAGCGGCGTTGGTGAGATTTTGGCCAAATCTAAATAGTTCAAAGGTAGTGATGGTGAAAAGGTAGATACTTCAAAATCTATCAACTTAAAGAATGGTTATGTCGCAAGCAAAGATAAGGATATGGAGATGACAAAACCTTAAACCCAAATGCCTAGACCCCCCCAACCATTCCTACACAGAGTGAAGAACAAAATGGAGGATGGTAAGTTTCATAAGTTTTTGTCCATGCTTAAGAAGTTGTCGGTAAGTATCCAATTAGTGGAATCTCTTGAATAAATGCTGGGGTATGCTACGTTTATGAAAGACTTGGTTACAAAAAAAAGGACAGTAAGTTAAGCCTGTAGATAATCTTCAACATTAGAGTGTGATTGCTTAGCGCTTATTGGCCTAAAAAAATCAGACCTAGGGGTATTCACTCTTCCATGAACAATTGGTTAATTCAGTTTTGCTAAGGCACTCTGTGATATTGGGGCTAGCATTAGCTTGGTGCAACTATCAATTTACCAGTAGTTGGGTTTAGGAGCCCCCAAACCAACATTAATGCAGTTATTGATGGTCGACCGTTCAATCAAATAGTTAGTTGGGATTTATATATGTGTTGGTGAAAGTAGATAACTTTATATTTTTTGTGGACATCATGATTATGGATTACAAAGTGGACTTTGAAGTACCTATAATCTTGGGTAGACCATTTTTGTCCGCCGAAAGAGTGCTGGGACATATGGAAAGAAATGAGCTAAAATTTAGACTCAATGAAGAGAAGGTGGAATTTGATGTATGCAAATCAATGAAGTAGTCAAGAGATATGAGTCTTGTTTTGATCATCAACACTATTGAAGAAAGAGAGATTGAAGTGCCTATTGAGGAGAGATTTTCTCTTAAAACTTTAGCTGTTGTGTTGATAAATTTTGATGGAGATGGAATTGAAGAGTATGATGAAACCATTTGCGCATTGGCTAGAATAGGATCATATTCGTATGCTCTAAAAAACTAGACCTATATTTGAAAAATAGGCCAGCTCCTCCTGCAAAACCATCTATTGAGGAACCGCCAGTGTTAGAGTTTAAAGCATTGCTAGGCCATTTGAGGTATGTGTTTTTGAGTGAGAAGAATACTTTGCCAGTCATTATTGTTGTTTATTTGGTCGAATGGCAAGAAGAGGCTTTTGTATCAGTATTGCGAAGGCACAAAAGAGCTATTGGGCGGACGATTGCAGATATAATTGGAATTCTAACGGGCATTCGTACCCATAAAATTTAGTTAGAAGAAAATTTTCTTCACGCTATTGAGCATCAATGTATACTCAACCCACTATTGTAAGAGGTAGTTAAAAAGGAGATAATAAAGTAACTTGACAAAGGGGTTGTTTACCTAATTTTTGACAATAGTGGGCAAGTCCAGTTTAGTGTGTTCAAAGAAGGGATGTATGACTGTAGTAGTAAATAAGAAGAATGAATTAATTCCAATTAGGCCCATCACAAGCTAGAGAGTATGCATGGATAATTGAAAGAAGAACTCTTGGACTCTTTGAGATCATTTTCCAATGTTCTTTATGGACTAAATACTTGATCGATTAGTAGGAATGAGTTGATACTATTTCTTGGATAGTTATTCAGGATATAATCGAATATCCATTGCAATCGAAGACCAAGAAAATACCATATTTACATGCCCCTATGGGACCTTCGCATTCAAGAAAATGCTATTTGGGTTGTGTAACACTCTAACTACCTTCCTTAGGTGTATGGTTGCTTATTTTTCAGATATGATGAAGGACACTTTAGAAGTGCTTATGGATGATTTTTCAGTGGTAGGCAATTCTTTTGAGGATTGTTTGACGAACATGAGCAATGCTTTACAATATTGTGAGGAGTTCAATCTTGTGCTCAATTGAGAGAAAATGCCACTTTATGGTTAAATAGGGTATTGTGTTAGGACAAAAGATTTCTAAAAAAAGTATTGATGTTGATCAAGCAACGGTCGAGGTTATTGAAAAACTACAACACATGATTTCAAAAAATAGTATTAAGGTTGATCGAGAAATAATCGAGGTTATTGAAAACTTCCTCCACCAATTTTAGTGCAAGGAGTTAGAAGTTTCCTTAGCCATGCAGGTTTCTACTGAAAGTTCATTAAAGACTTCTCTGAGATTACAAATCCTTTTCACAAACTATTAAATAAGAAAGTCAAGTTTGTGTCTAATGATGATTACTTAAAGTTATTCCAGTGCCTTAAGGATAACTTGGTAGCTGCGCCTATTATTTTTGCTCCTGATTGGTCCAAACCATGAAGTGATGTGTGATGCAAATGGAGTTGCACTTGGTGTTGTTATTGGGAAGAAGAGGGAGAAGTTCTTCCACCCTATTTATTATACAATAAAAGCATTCAATGGAGCTCAAAAAGACTATATGGTTACTGAACAATAACTCCTTGCGGTGGTCTATGCATTTGAAAAGTTTAGGGCATATTTGATTGGTACTAAATTTGTCGTTCATAATGATCATGCAACATTGAGATATTTGATGGCAAATAAATATGCCATAATGAGACTGATTAGATGGGTTTTGCTGCAACAAAATTTGACTTGGAAGTCAAGGACCAAAAAAGCTACAGAAATTAGGTGGCAAACCATTTATCTCAATTGGGGATGAGGGAAAAAGGCTAATGAATTAGATATTGATGACTCATTCCCGAATGAATGGGTACTTGCAGCTACCCTTGATCTTATGCCATGGTATGTAGATTTTTCTAACTACTTAGTCAGTGACATGATCCCAGTAGATTTAAGCTTTCATCAAAGAATTTTTTTTCTACATAATATGAACAATTATTTCTAGGATGAGCCTTGTTTGTTTAGATAATGTGCTGACAATATCATTCAGAGATGTGTGCTAGAGGTAGAAATGCTAAGTATTTTGTAGGCTTGACATTCTTCCCCAATAGGAGACGTCATGTGAGTGACCGCACAATGAGAAAACTTTTCTAAATTGAGCATTACTGGCTTACTATTCACAAGGATACATATGATTTTACCAAATATCTTGATCAGTACCAGAGGCAAGGGTTGATCTCTCGGCATCAAGAGATGCCTATGTCCAAAATACTAGAGGTGGAATTATTTAATATGTGTGGTTTATAGGCCCTTTTGTGAGTTCATATGGGCACACATACATCTTGGTTGTTGTGGACTATATGTCCAAGTGGGTGAAAGCTATGGAATTCGCAGATAATAAGGCTAAAAGTGTTATGGCGTTCTTAAAAAAGAACATATTCTCTCGTTTAGGTACTCCTTGCACAATTATAAGAAATAGGGGTTCCACTTTTGTAATAAGGTATTTTGATCTGTTGTTACTAAGTATAGTGTAGAAAAACACAAGGAGACTACTCCTTATCATCCCCAAACCAGTGGGTAAGTGGAAGTGTCAAATAGAGAGATGAAGATGATATTGGCCAAGTGTGTTAAAGTAAATCAGAGTGAAAAAAAAACTTGATGATGCTCTTTTGGCTTACCGCACTACTTTTAAGACGCCAATAGGTATGTCTATGTACCTAGTAATCTTTAATAAAGCTTGTCACCTACTGGTAGAACTTGAGCACAAAGCCTTGTGGGAACTCAAAAAGCTGAGTTTGAGCTGGATAAAGGTGGTTGACAAGAGGCTAGATCAATTGAACAAGATGACTGAATTTTGACTACGTGCTTATGAGAGAACCGCTCGTTATGAGGAGAAAATAAAGTTGTACTATGCAAGACAGATTGAATAGAGAGAATTCCAAGTGAACAACTTGATATTATTATTTAACTCAAGGTTTAAATTCTTTTTGGGTAAGCTAAAATCTAAGTTGTACGAACCTTTCAAGTGACCCAAGTGTTTCCATCCAGAGTTGTGGAATCGGAAAATAGGATGGGAAACTATTTAAAGTAAATAGTCAATGGTTTAAGCAATATCTGTCGAAAGAGGTAAAAGTGTGTTTACTAGTGTATTTTGATGAAGTTTGAGTAATCAAGATACCTGAGTCATGCCGCGATGTTAAGTTAGGTGTTGTTGGAAGGCAACCTATATTTTGTTGTGGTAAAATATTGTTAAAGTAGATTTTGTTTGTGAACTTGGTTAATGGGTTTTTGAAGTGTATAGGGATAAGGATACAATAAATTTAGTTTCAACTGATAACATTAACGACTAAGAGTAATAAGCCATCAACTCTATATCGTTAGTTTGAAGAAAAAAATACATATTCTAGATATGAATGTCGCTGAAGGTTGACTAGCTATTAACTAGTTGACAAGACGTCAACCTAGGTCGTCAATAATGGTATTAGAGCACAATAATTTGGATAAGGTTGACGACTTAGTTGATGAGATATCAACATAAGTCATCAACCGTTGTGTTAGATGGAGTCACTCTGCTTAAGGCTGACGAGCTCATTGATGAGCCATCAACCATTTGATAAGGAGTCAACTAAAAATCTAACCCAGGTAAGTATGTCCCCACCTAACTAAACCTGACCCCCCATCCCAATCCATTCCCAATAGATTCAACCACTTAAACCAAATATTCTAAATTCTAAATCCTAAAACCCAATTTTCTTTTTCTTAAATTAAATAAAAAACAAAAATTCAGACGAAACCATTGGTTTCATAACCTTTCATCTCCCATATTAGTTACCTCTCCACTACTCCTTTTTCAAACCCACATTCATCCAACACCCATTATAATCTCACCTCTTTCTCTTCCTCATTCATCTTTTAAAACAATTGCACAAAAATAACAACACCAAAAGTATCATCCATCATAATACTTGTGCACAAAGTGACCAATTTAAGTTCAACTTTCCTTTGTAATTTATTTGTTCTATGTTATACTTCAATAAAAAGGTCTACACTTTCTTTAATTTATTCCTTTTCTTTTAGATCTTGAGGTAATATTAGCAAGTAATGTTGAATGAGATGGGTAACACATTTTTCTCTTAATTGAATTTTTTTTAGAAACCAGGATTACCCATCATATCTGTATGGGTGAAGTTTGAGTAGCTCCCATTGTGCACTTGGGAACTATGAATATACTCTTATGTTATAAGACATACACCACATTTGAGGGAGTAACCTTAATAACTCAGTGAAGGGTTAATAATTCTCAAGAATATTGCTCATTCTTATGAAATCTTATTGAAGAACATGTTGTTTAAAGGCAACAACGAAGGTTGATGAGCTGTCAACAAGTTGACGAGCTATAAACCAAATTTGTCAACCATGTATAATTTTGGGGTTATTCTGTCTTAGGTTGATGATGGAGGTTAGTGACCTTTAAACCAGTTAATGAGTTGTCAACTCAAGTTGTCAACCTTGTATATTCTTTTTTTCATTCTATCTTAGGTTGACGAGCTGTCAACCCAAGTCAGAAACCATATCAAGTTTTGTAAGTCATTTTATTTTAGGTTGTGGACAGAGGTTGATAAGTTGTCAACAAGTTGATGAGATGGCAATATGTCATCAAACATGTAAATATAAGGTGAAGTTTTACATTCTTTCTAGATTTCCTTTGATTACTAAGTTAACATTCTTATTCTATAGGTACAAAATGACTCCAGATGTTCATTCTAGATATGGTGGTAAAGCTAATCGAGTAGGCAAGGAATCCTCAACTCAGATATCATTTGATGAGTTTGAAGATGAAGGCGGGGAGGCTGGACCCCAAGGTTACCGGACAAGATGAAGTATGTGTCAAATAGAACCAACTCCCTAGTCTGATGAAAGTGTGGAGTCTATTAAAAGTGAAGCAAGCTATGAAAGTGTGAGTTTTGAGGAGAAGGTTGAAGAAGACACTGCCACACCTAGCAACCTTGATGCAAAAAATACACAACCTCAAAGAGATGTGATTAAAAGAAAAAGCCCTGGCATCTGAGATAGTGTGAGATAAAAAGTAGAAGGATCATCCAAAATATACTATGACGGCTTTACTTCTATCGAAACACAAATTTAAGAGACGTATATCTGAAGAGGTCAAGATCATAGAGATCAGTAAATATCCCAAAATTGAACAATGGTTCAATTTCTATGACTTGGGATGGGCTAGCAAGGACTCGGGATCGCAATATCTAGCTATTGTGCTTGAGTTTAAGAAAACTATACAACCATTCTACAAAACTCATGTAAAAACGGGGAGAAAGCTATGGACAAATCCAATATGGACAAATTCTAGTTTGGGGTGTGTCAGTTAACTTGTCTGATCAAATGATTAATTGGTTCCTACATGGAGAGAACTTTGTATCACTATATACCACTCTAGAGTTCTATCAAAGAATGAGTGATCATGCAAATCAACATCCTTGATTATCTCAGGTGTTGGCCGAAGGGATTCTAGAGTGGGTGGCAAATCCCAATGCCAAGATTACCAAAGCCTCCTTATCTCAAGCAGCAAAATTTTTATGTGGAGTTATGAAATTCAAATTAACGCCAACAATAGGTGATAATACTTTGGGTTAGGGGTGTACAGACCAAACCGTCAAGTCAAACTGAACAGATGAACCAAACCAAACCGAAAAAAAAAAATCGACTTATGATTTGGTTTGATTGGTTTGGCGTTAGAAAAAAAATCTGTCCATTCTTGGTTTGGTTTGGTGTTGATAAAAAAAGAGTCAAACCGAACCCGAATCAAACCAAAAAAATATATATATATACTGCACGTGTCTCGCAATTAGACGATTTTGTCTATTGCAAAAGCTTATATAGATATTTATATATAACTTTATTATAAAAAGTTAAATAGTAATATACTCAAATAGAGTGGATTATAAATTTTTACAAAGATATCTAATTATAAAAACATTGCTTGCTTACAAATCTTATGCCAAAAAAGACTAAAATTGGACACAACAGTAAAATTAAAACCTTATCAATTACAAGCACAAAAGATGATAAAAGAAATATTCCTAGAGAAAAAAATGCAATATTCTAGAAGGCAAAAATAATTGAGAGAATAATACCTTAAAAATTTGTGATGAAGAATGTTGAATAACGGCCTTTTATGTATAAGCGTTCAGATCCTCCTCCTTACATAAATATCAGTTGAATTTTCGTGTTCATATCTCAAATCTATATAGTCAGATTTTTTAACTAGATATTTGAATTATATTTAGTCGAATTCCTACATCTACATTTGTATATGGCTGCATATTATCAAAACTTTAAATTTAGAGTATGAAGATCAAATATCCACATGTGATTACAAGAAACCAAGACATTCACATATAAACTAAAACCAACTCAATCAAACCCAACCTTCGTTAGAGGAGGGTACTATGCATAATGTGATATTGGTGAAAATGACTATACTACAAATAACTTTTTTTCTTCGATTTTGTTTTGTTCTTTAAAATTCCATAGCAGCTTTTTTTTATGTTATTCTCATAAATTAGTATTACGATTTTCTTTAACATAAATAACAATTAATATGTCTCACTTACAAATAATATGGATTTCTATAGTGGTTGAATTGCACATAAAAGTTACGATATTACAGAAAACATGACTCATAAATAAAAAAGAATTTAACCTCCTATCCTAATTCGCGACCTTGATATATTTAAAAAAAAAAGAAAAATGGAATTGGAGCCCTTTTTATGTCACGATAATCAAAATTATGTCACGATTACGCAAAGAAAGTAAAAGAAAAAAAGAGCAATAAACCTTTAATTTTTGACAACTTCATTCCGCGGCAATAAACTTATCCAATTTTTTTATCAGAAACTTTCAACTAAAAGAGAAACACAAGAAATTATCAAAAGAGAGAATCAATGTCAATTGTTGATTATTATTCTTCATATATAATCTTTGAAGGTATGATTTTAAAATAAAAATAAAGGCAAAAGGGATGATGATAATGATAGTAAGAAAACACGTGAATCAAAACTAAAATAAAAAGCAAAAGTACAATATAAGAATTTGTTTCGTATAAATTTTGATCCAAAATATTACTTAAATAGAATTATAAAGAATATTTTTTATATAAGGCAAAATTCTATTTTTAGAAGTACTAAATATTACCTAGATTAAATAATCAAAATCAACAAATATATGTTATTAAATCTTAAGACTCATGCGTAGGAACAATAAATTAAATTTATTCTATTTATCAAGTTTTTATTTTATAAATCATATAATTAAATATAAATTTTTCCGCCTCCTTTTTTTTACGTGCACACCGATTTCTTCCCTTTTTAATTTTGACTTGTCCTACAATTTTATTCATAATATTCTATTTATTCTTCTTTATAATTTTAAATTATGAAGTACTAGAAGTTTTTAGTTTATCAGGATTCTTTCTATATATTTTAGGAGTTATTAAATTCTTTTCATACATTTTAGGAGCCTTTAATCTAATTAAATAATAAATTGAGGAAAATAGTAAAAAGACATTTTTATTTATTGCAGAGGTTATATTTAATTATACACCATAAATGAGGGTAGAATTAGTGGGTTTGAGTATTCAAAGAATTTATTTGAAGAGTAACTGATTAATTACTCTTATACTTATCATTAATTAGATGATTTAGCCTTCAAAAGTGTTTAAAAAAAGGATAATTATCTGTGGTATAGCTTACTCGTGGCAGCATTTTGAAATCCAGGTAGATTAGGTTTAACGTGTAGTTGATCTTACTTAAATTACATGACTCTAATGTAGTTTGATGAGAGATTTCATACTTAGTCCTGCAGATGCGGTGAATACAACAACAACAACAACATACCCAGTGTATTCCCACCTAGTGGGGTCTGGGGAGGGTAGAGTGTACGCAGGCCATACCACTACCTCAAGAGAAGTAGAGAGGCTATTTCCGATAGACCCCCAGCTTAGGACCAATAACAGTATAATAAATACAAAAAGTAAGCGGATACAAACTAGTATGGTACACAAAACAAACTAACAATATAACAAACACAAAAGATAAGTGCATAATAAACTTGTACGGGATGCAAAAAAGCCAACACCACTAACCCCAAAAACTACAGCCCTAACACTACGAACCAGAAACTCCAGACCCAAAGGAGCACTCCCCTATTACTACCGCTGCGCTCCCACCCCCTAACCCTCTACGCTAATCCGCGTCCTCCACACCTTTCTATCAAGGGTCATGTCCTCTATAAGCTATAATTGCTCCATATCATGCCTAATTACCTCTCTCCAATATTTCTTTGGTCTACCTCTATCCCGTCTAAAACCATCCATATCCAGAGTCTTACACCTCCAGACTGGAGCATCAGGGACCCTCCTCATCATATGCTCGAGCCAACGTAGCCTCACTTCTCGCAACTTATCCTCCACCGAGGCAACTCCCACCTTTTCCCAAATAATCTCATTCCTCACCCTATCTTTTCTGGTATGTCCACACATCCATCGCAATATTTGCATCTCTGCCACCTTCACCTTTTGGATGTGGGAGTTCTTAACTGGCCAACACTCTGCTCCATACAGCATAGCCGTCCGGACTACCACTCTGTAGAACTTACTTTTAAGCTTCGGGGGCACCTTCTTATCACAAAGGACTCCCAAAGCGAGCCTCCACTTCAACCACCCTACCCCAATATGATGCGTGACATCCTCGTCAATCTCACCATTACCCTGAATTATAGACCCCAGATACTTGAAACTCTCCCTCTTCTGGATGGCCTGAGAGTCTAGCTTCACAACTACTCCATCTTCTTACGACATATTACTGAATTTGCACTCCAAGTACTCCGTTTTTATTCTACTTAACCGAAAACCTTTAGATTCAACCGTCTGTCTCCAAACCTCCAACTTATCATTAACTCCACCCCGAGTCTTGTCGATCAAAACCACATCATCTGTAAATAACATACACCAAGGCACCTCCCCTTAAATATGTCGCGTCAAAACATCCATCACCAAGGCAAATAGAAACGGGCTAAGAGTCGATCCCTGGTGCAACCCTATCAAAACTGTGAAGTGCTCTGAATCTCCACCTACCGTCCTCACACGAGTCTTCGCACCATCATACATATCCTGAATCGACCTAATGTACGCCATGGGCACCCCTCTAGCCTCCAAGCACCTCCACAGAATCTCTCTGGGAACTCTGTCATATGTCTTCTCTAGATCAATAAACACCATGTGCAAGTCCTTCCTCTCTCGAAACTGCTCCACTAATCTCCTCACAAGGTGAATGTCCTCAGTGGTCGAGCGACCAGGCATGAAACCGAACTGATTCTCAGAGATCGTCACGATCCTCCCCATCCTCAACTCTACCACCCTTTCCCAAACCTTCATAGTATGACTCAATAACTTAATACCTCTATAGTTGTTACAACTCTGAATGTCTCCCTTGTTCTTATACACTAGAATTATCGTGAACCACCTCCATGCTTCAGGCATCTTAGTAGCGCTAAAAATAATATTAAACAACCTTGTCAACCACTCCAGACCTGCCTCGCTAGTGCTCTTCCAAAAGTCTACTGGAATCTTGTCTGGCCCCACCGCCCTACCCCGCCGCATCCTGCGAATAGCTTCCTTGACCTTCTCAACCTCGATACGACTACAATTTTATAATCACGACCCTCCTCATATATCTCCAAGTTTCCCAACACAGAACCTTTGTCTCCCTCGTCGTTCAAAAGTTTATGAAAATAGAACTGCCACCTCTCCCTAATGAGGGCATCCTCAATAAACACTATACCATCCTCTTCTTTGATGAACTTCACTTGGTCAAGGTCATGAGCCCTACGCTCCCTAGCCTTGGCCATCCTATACAACTTCTTATCTCCGTCTTTCTCCTCTAAAGCCGCATACAAACTCTCAAAAGCTGTTGTGTTAGCCATCGTAACCGCTAACTTAGCCTCTCTTCTAGCAACCTTATACTCATCCTTATTATTCTGTCTTTCCTCATCATCCTTGATCCCAACCAACTTATCATAAGCCACCTTCTTAGATCCACCTTTCTCTTGACCTCTTTGTTCTACCACCAGTCTCCTCGATGTTTGCCAGATCTACCTCTCGAGACACCTAACACCTCTCTAGTGGTCTCCCTAATGCTACTGGAAGTTGTCTCCCACATATTATCCACCCCCCTACTCTCCCATGCCCCCTACTCTTCAACTTCTCTTTCATCTCCAAAGCACTAGCTAAAGTCAGGCTCCCCTACTTAATCCTGGGTCGCGCCTCCCTACTTCTCTTCTTTTCTCCCTTATTGATAACCAAGTCCATCACTGACAACTTATGTTGATTTGAGAGATTCTCGCTAGGTATGACTTTACAGTCTTTGCATAGCGCTCTATCCCCTTTTCTAAGAAGCAAATAGTCTATCTGATTCTTGGTTACTGAACTACGAAATATAATAAGGTGATCCTCCTTCTTCAGAAAGCTCAAATTTTCTATCCACAACCCAAAAGCCCTAGAAAAATCCATCAGAGAAGTTCCTCCTTCATTTCGCTCACCAAAACCGAAACCGCCATGCCCATCATCATTCCCTCTCGATAAAGACCCAATATGCCCTTTGAAATCCCCTCCCACGAAAAGCTTCTCAGTGCTCGGGATGTTCCTTACCACCTCATCTAAAACTTCCCAAAATTCTTTATTCTCCTCTTCATCCAAACCTATTTGTGGGGCATAGGCACTAATAACATTCACCGTAGATCCTCCCATGACTAACTTAATAGACATCAGTCTATCACTAACTCTCTTTACCTCTACCACCTGCTCCCTAAGATCTTCATCTACTAAGATACCTACCCCATTTCTATGTCTCACGCTACCCGAGTACCACAACTTATATCCATCCACATCTCTCATTTTAGTGCCTACCCATTTAGTTTCCTGGACACACACTACACTAACCCTCCTCTTTCTAAGAATCTTTACTAGCTCTATAGACTTACCCTATAAAGTACCAATGTTCCAAGACCCAACTCGCAACCTAGAAGCTCCCTTATCCCGCCTAACCTTACTACCTCTAGCCACTGACCCCAAACTCGATCCTATACCCGACCCAAACCCACCCCCCCAAACCCCAGCCCATACCCAACAATTCTTGACCCTGACCCCAACCTATGACATACCCCTAGTCTACCCTCGCCAATAACCACCACTATGCAATAAAGGGAAGAAAGATAACAAAAGGGTATACACAAATTTTAGTGCACAATAGTCAATAGCCGGAACTAATACTACCACACTTAATGGATATGCTAGTAAATCAAGTAACAGTAATTAGACAAGGTAACACACTCCAAAACTACTAAGAACAATAAAGAGATTCACACGTACAACACTATTACAAAGTAACCAATCTACAAGAAATTCGACACCCACAGTCAGATAATCAGACAAGACGCTACGAAACAGAATCACAACAAGAATAGTGCAGAACACTACCAGTAGCAGCCCCTAAAAATTAAGAAATCTATAGACAACTAGAAAAGATGGATCGAGTGCACCTGATCGAACCTGGGTTGTGTCTTATACTTGGTTGAGTTGCTGGATTTTGATAATTTACGATAGAAATTGGTCGCCGAAATAGTATTCTCAGGAACAGCGTTGGCAATCCTTAAAGATTGTTCTGGTGATTATTTGGCCGACAAAAGTGTTGAGGGAGGCGGCGGTGGCTTATTGGAGTTGTTGCTGTTAGCGGCGACGGAGGCTGGTGGCTGAGATGCGGCAACGGTGGCGAGGACCAGCGATGGTGGCTGTTTCACTGCAGATGCGGTGAATGATTGGTAAAAATCAAAATGTGAATATGAATGGAATCTAAATTGATTTAATTATTATTCTAGGATAAATCTTTATGATTTGCGGATTATGTGTTAATTATGTTAATTTGTAAGAATATATGTATGTTGGTGTCCAATTATAGAACTATGGATTGTGAAAACTAGTAACTAATAATTATGGTATTTTTCAAAATTGAAAGGTATTGATAGAAACTGATTATAATAAAGCGGGAATGACAGTGAATAGAATTGGAAAGTTTGATTGAATTGGTGGACGATAATCATAGTTGATCCATTTGGTGATGAATAAATCTTTGCTAAAGTCTTGTCATGATTTTATTGTTATTAAAAATTGAATCAAGACTAATTGGTTATAAGTGATCATAATTTTAACTAAATGTTTGGTCAATTATTGTAATGCATGCTAGTAAATATGAGTATTTGACTTTTCTTGGGAAGCTAATGAGCAAGCTAAATAATTTTTTACAAATATTTTTGAATTATGAAATTATTATTTTTTGGGATAAGGACTGTGTTGTAGTTCAAGTGTTGATATTTATAAACTTACTTGATTATTGCATTTGAAACAATAGGGATGGTTTAATGCAGTTGAAAACTAATTTGTTTTATGTGTGCATGATAATTGTTCCTATGTATTGCTAGTTCTAATGTATGTTTAAGGAAAGTGAAAAACTATTTGATATCCTAAGTAGTAATCGCATGCAATGAACTTATATAAAAGGCTTGCTGTTTTTTTAAGTGTTATTCCTATTATGATTGTGGTTATGATATTTGTCATTATTGTGGGATGTACCAATATTTGAACATCATTATGGGATTTATATGCATTATTGTGAGATGTACCGGTATTTGAACATCTTCATGGGATTTATGTACATTATTGTGGGATGTACTGGTATTTGAATATCTTAATGGGATTTATATACTCCCTTCGTCCCATTTTACCCTTCCCAAATTTCCTAATTTGAAGTCCCATTTTACTTGTCCAATTTTACTTATCAAGACAAGATAGTTTTTTTCCCATTATACCCTTAGTGTAATTGATTACTCCTTATTATTAGCATTCTTAAAAAATTTTGCAAAGAGGAGTACCATTAAAAATATAAATGGTGCTTTGGTATTAGTCATCCATCAATATTGGAACTAACAACAAGACACAATTAAGAGAGGGAAAATGGTAAAGTTACATTACCAATCATTGTTTTCTTAATAGTTGTGCCATCCCAATTTGGGACGGGTAAAATGGGACGGAGAGAGTACATTATTTTAGGATGTACCTATATTTAGACATCTTCAAAAGATTTATATTCATTATTATGGGGTGTATCGATATTTGAATATCTTCGTAAGATTGAACGATATAAGGTTGGAAGACATTTGATATTTGGAATTTGGTACATGTACAAGAGCTCATACCCTGCAGGTCATGGCTAGTGGGCGATCATAAGATCTTTAACATGTATGTTCAAGTTACAGGTGAGTATGATGGTTCCTTGAGTCAACTAGGGTTACATGTTTAAGTTTTACATTGGTTCCTTGAGTGGATCAAGCTTATATGTTTAACTTATTATAATGGTCCATTGAGTGAACCGTACTTATATATTTACTTGTTATATTTATTCTTTGAGTGAATGGGGCTTATGTGTTACTGCTATATTTGGTTTCTTGAGTAAATAAAAAACATTCATTATTAAGATGGTTGTTGTCAGAATGGATCCTTTAGTAGATCGGGTTTATCTATTCACTTGTTATATTTGTTTCTTGAGTTGATCAGGCTTAAGGGTTACTTGCTATATTTGGTTTCTTGAGTAAATCAAGAATTATAATTATTAACATAGTTGTTGTTAAAATGGATCCTTTAGTGGATCAAGTTTATTTATTAACTTGTTATATATGTTCATTCCTTGAGTGGGCCAAATTTATCTATTTACTTGATATATATGTATATATGTTGGTCCCTTGAGTGGATCAGATCTATCTGTTTACTTGTTTTAAATGTTGTTTTTTGAGTGGAGCGAGTTTATCAGTTCACTAGATGAATATTTTTTTTCCAATGAGCAGGGTTATGATTTTTGACTTGTTGAGTTAATTGGATCCTTGCGTGGTCCGAACTAAATTGCAAATGAATAACATACTTTTTAATGTCAATCTACTTATGTATTTGAGACATGGTCAACAGATTATTGTGGAGTCATGATTTGTTGACTATGTTGATGTTGGTAGTCAGAGTCTAAACTGAGTTGTTGTCTATGTTAACTAGGTTGATGTTAGTAGTCAAAGTCTTAACTTGAGTATTTCCAACATTTATGCCATTTTCCATTGAATTAGTCCATTGTTTATAGCTCTGGGCTACGGACAGGCATACCTACTGGTGGAATAAAGTAGGTGCCATCATGACTCGATAATTAGATTATGATTAGTATCAGAGCGCTAGGTTCACAATATTGTTGTTACAAGAGAAAGTGTCTAGTAGAGTCCTTTAGATTAAAACGATGACATCCGTTTCTTATATTTGATAGGATATAGGACATTCTTAGAAGATTTTCAATTTTTTCACTCATTTTGGGCTAAGGACCTCGAGTCTGCAATTAGGGATCTTATCGTTGTTTGTGGATAACCCCGAGGTTGAGGACAGTCGAGAGATGTAGCCCTATCTAGAGGCCAGGATAGGTGCTTTCACCAGACCTTATTCTTTCTCTTGCACTAGAGGTTCCTTCACCCCTGCCTGTGGTGGGCCAGGGGCCAGGCCAGGCTTTATTGGGGTTTATTTATTCACCACTGCTTTGGGATGCATTGGTTCAGCTTTTGGGATAAGTTTGTGGTGCACTATTAGATGGGGCTCAGTCTACAGATCATAGTGGTACTAAAGTAGGAGAACAACCTATAGCTGTGTCTTTCAAAGTTGAGGTCCCTCTTGCATCGGTGGTTGCTCGGTTGGTACTTTTCTAGCCTGCTATGTCTGTTGAGAAGCAGAACATATTGGGTAGATTCTTGCGATTGACTCCTCCTAGGTTTTCTGGTGCATCGAGCGAGGATACTTATGAGTTTTTGGTTGCTTTTTAGGATAGGCTCTGTAATTTAGACCTAATCAAAGACCCGTGGTATGAATTTGGTAAGATCTTAGTGCACACTAAAGTGTACGTGGTATCCCAAGTAGTAAAGTGGCCTTTAAAAGCCAAGTGTCAATCTCATAGAGACTTGTTCTCAGCAACAACCTAACACTAGTGTTACTAAAATATTAAACAAGTTCTAATAGTAACAAAAATAGTTTGACGTTTGGGAATTAAAAGTAACCGTAACAATGCGATAACGTCAAGTGTTGATTCCAAACTTATTTTGAAAAAACCTTAAACATTATGAACAAGTACTTTAACACATAGATTGACATGACTCGAACAAGGGCTTTGTCGTAATGGGCATCCCAAGTCCAACAAGGTCCGGGGACCACCCCGGTTACGCAACCCAACCTCCAAATACGCATACCTTGAGTCGGATGAATTCCAAATATATAACAAGATAGAGTTTATAACAATTCTAGACTTTGGGATAGGTTCATGACCGGGACCAACCCAAACAACTCCAACCGTCCATTACCCAACCAATAACCATACCATAGACCAATCCATACATCTCATACTGAATGAGTTCCAAATATAAATATATATATTATCCAAAACAAAATGGAGCAATCATAAATCAAATAAAGTCAACCGGTATCATCCCAAATACCAATGCTAATACTAAGGCTGACATCAATACTGACACCACCCATAGCAACCCATTGTAGTTCTACAATCCTCTAACCGAAAGTAATACAATATCCGGTTGGGGCATGCCCCCAACCATAGCCAAAACCAACGTCTATAAAATGACCGAAGTATGTGAAAACATCCATGATATGAAATGGATCCTTTCAGAATATGAAAGCTCACCACTTCAATCCAACCCTGTTGATCCCAAATCTAATTACTAAGCAGAAGTAGTAGAATGGTCGGTTCCTGCATCGCATAGGGATATAGACGTTCGAAGATGGGTTAGGGGGTGAACACTAGCAAGTACTTAGGATAAAAATAAAATAATAGAAACCTTTGAAACCAAGTAAACCAACTATATGCATTCACAACCATACAAATATATATAACCATGCTGGGAAATAGAATCGGTTAAGCATGCCATTAAAGCCATTAATTTGGGTATGTGCAGCCTAACCATCCTAGAACCACACAAGAGCTATATGGGTCCAGTGTAACCCTCTGAACAGGGCCCGGTGTGTGTAGATGCACGAACCAGAGATACCATAGGTGTAGGGGATTCCCAAGTACCCTTCGCTCTTCATGATAAATATGTACAAGTGTACTTATGGAATTCTCATGTAACCCGTAAATATCATATATGGTCATCATGACCAATTCTCATGTCGACAAACATGAGTTTCCAGTGTTCTTCCATCGGACTCATACCTTCACGGTTAGCTATCACACCTTACCATTATTGCCCAATAAAAACCATTACTACACAACCAAACCACCATTCTATTTATTATTAATCAATGCTATAAGTAGTGGTATCGTTATACCGACTATAGCTTGCAAGAAATGTCCTTAGCTATCTTTGTTAAGTAAAGGGATCCCCAAGTACCCATAGATTACATTATCAAGTTGACTTGGGAGAATCCCATGTACCCCACAAGTGTTTCATTATTAAGTTTGCCTGGGGGATTCCCTTGTACCCTACAAGGCTTTCAATTTGACCAACCAACCACCAAGACCTTACCATTTAACCATTCCAAACTATTTAAATCACTTAGGGTTCCATTACTAAGTTAAACCATGCAATAGTTCCATTAAAAGTTCAACAATTAGTAAAAGCATTCTTTTAAGCATTTTATAAAACATGTTGGGGGCATAGTATTTCCAAAGCCAAAACCAAGTACCAATTAACCATTCCCATGCAATCAAATGTTCAAACCACCATAATAATATGAAACTCATAAGAAAAAGACATGGGAAAACCATAACCAACCATTGTAACCAAAACCCCCAACATATAATTGAAAACCCAAAACCATATAACATTCATTTTATGCCATGAAAATGATTAATAAAACATGCCTTTAGTTGGAACTAACAATGAGGGAGAAGTATCTTTCCTAAGATTGACAAGAAGATGAGGAAAAATTACCCCTATGAGCCTCAATTGACCACCTTGAAGGAAACCTTAGCTTTTGCTTAACCCAAGAGCCTTAAGAGATTTTGAGAGAGTTTTTAATTGTTTTAAATTAGAATATTAGGGTAAATGATGTTCCAAGAATGATATAAGTCGTGGGGTCATAATAGGTTAATAGGGAAAATGTCCAGATTACCCCCAACTTAAACTACATAAAAATCTTGCAGGAGGATACGAATCCACCATACCATCCGTACCCTATCATATGAGTTGTTCCTACCACTCATTAGGAATCCCTTGGACCCCCTATACTATCCAACATACGACCACTCAGCCCCAATCGGACCCAAGCATACGACACATACATGTAGTCGTACCTAAAATAGAATCAAGAGGGGTTGGCACTATCCAACATACGAGTTAGACTATACCACTCGTATCCTATCTCACGACTCATGGTGAGACACTCGTACTTAGATCCAAGTTAAGTTACCAAGTTTCAGATTAAGTGAAGGAAAACCCAACCATAAAACCTATCACCAACCATACGACTCGTACCATCTAAGTCTTACCCATTCTAAAAACTCAACCACCCAACACCACCCAACACTGAACAATATATGACTGGGTCACCTGGCCCGTAACCTCATCATACGACTAGTATGGTGAGTCGTATGATGTCCAGAAAGTTCAAAACCCAGGAAATTTCCAAGGACCAAAACCAAGGGTGTATCACTCTCCCCTACTAGGATCATTCGTACCTGAATGACGGAAAAGGTAGTACAAGGACGAATCACACCCAATCATAACCATTCAAACCTTTAACTAAGTTAGAAAATAAAGATGTAAGGAAATCAACCTTCCTTTAACCAAGTTAGAAAACAGAGATGTGATCAAGACCACATACCTTCCGCATGAATATCTGGAGCAGAAAGTAAGTATGGATACTTGGACTTCATGTCCTCCTCCGCTTCCCAAGTAGCTTCTTCCACCTTGTGGTTCTGCCATAGAACCTTAACCGAAGTTATATCCTTGGTCTGCAACCGATGAACCTGCTGATCTAAGATCTCAATTAGGAACTCTTCATAATACAGAGAATCTGAGATACCCAATCCTTCCAAAGGAACAAGTAATGAAGGATCACCTATACACTTTCTCAACATAGAGACATAGAATATCGGATAAATGGAGATCAAACTAGAAGGCAACTCCAATTCATACGCAACATTACCAACCTTTCTCAAAACCACATAAGGACCAACATACCAGGAATTGAGCTTTCCCTTTTTCCAAAACCACATTGCTTCTTTTATGGAAGACACATTTAGGAACACCTTATCCCAACCTCAACTCCAAGTCCCTACGCCTTACATCCGCATAGGACTTTTGGTGACTTTAGGTAGACTTAATCCTATCCCGAATCACCTTCACCTTATCTATAGCCTGATAAATCAAATCCAAGACAAACATGTCCTCCTCACCAAGATCAAACTACCTAATAGGAGATCTATACCTTTTACCATACAATGCCTCAAAAGGAGCCATCCTAATGCTAGAATGGTAGCTATTGTTGTAAGAAAACTCTACAAGAGGTAGATGCTCAACCCAATTACCACCATAATCAATCACACATGCATGAAACATATATTCTAATGTATGAATAGTCTTTTCTGCTTGCCCATCCGTCTGCGGGTGAAAAGTAGTACTCAGACTAACCTTAGTACCCAACCCCTTCTGAAACGATCGCCAAAAGTGAGATGAAAACTGTGTGCCACGATCAGAGATAATCAAAATAGGTACTCTATGAAGCTTCATAATCTCATAAAGATACAACCTCGCATAATCCTCAGCCAAAAAGTTAGTCCTCACTAGAAAGAAGTGAGTCGACTTTGTCATGCTATCCATGATGATCCAAACTAAATCAAATTAGTTCCGAGACTAAGGAATACCGATAATAAAATCCATAGTGATTACCTCCAATTTCCAATCAGGAAATTCAATTTCCTAATACAAACCCCAAGCCTCATGTGCTCAACTTTTACTTGTTGACACACCAAATATTTAGCCACAAAATCAACCACATCCTTTATCATACCATTCCACCAATACATCCCCTGAGATCAAAATACATTTTAGTTAAATCGGGATTAAAAACATAGCACAATTCATGTGCCTCATCCAATACCCTTTCTCACAAACCAACGACGTCAGAAACACATAACCTCTCTTGGTACCACAAAGTACCATCACCACTGATCTTGAATACGATTACTTTTTGCCCACCTACATCACCCTTAATTTTCATCAAAATAGGATCTATAATTTACTTCTCCTTGATTTCTGCACCAGGAGACGTCTGAACTATTTCTTGTACCAACAGACCACCGTTCTCAGAGTCCAAAAGGCAAACTCCAAGGTTAGCCAAGCGGTGAATATCCTTTACCAACTCCTACCTCTCCTTATCCATATGAGCTAAACTCTTTATGGATAACCTGCTAAGAGCATCAGCAATATTATTAGCCTTGCCTGGATGGTAGTGAAGACTTATGTCATAGTCCTTGAGAAGTGTAAGCTATCTCCTCTGCCTGAGCTTAAACTCTTTTTGCGTGAACACATACTGTAGACTCTTATGATAAAAAAAAATGTCCACCTGCACTTCATATAAATAGTGCCGCTAAATTTTTAACGCAAACACCACCATTAAAGGCTTTAAATAACGAGTAGTATAGTTCCTCTCATGTACTTTTAACTGCCTAGAAGCATAGGTTATCACCTTACTATGCTACATCAGAACATAACCAAGTCCTACTAGGGATGCATCACAATAAACCACAAACCCCTCATTGCCTTCAGGCAAGTTCAAAATCGGAGCCAAAGTTCGCTTATCTTTCAGCTTCTTTAAACTACCCTTACAAGCATCCAACCAAGAGAACTTCACCTTCTTCTGAGTCAACTTAGTCAATGGGGAAGCTATCATCAAAAAACTTTCCACAAACCTCCTATAGTACCTAGCTAAACCGAAGAAGCTCCAAATGTAGATTGGAGTCGTGGGTTTAGTCTACCTCTTAATCACTGCCACCTTTTATGGATCTACTATAATCCCCTCACTAGAAATAATATGACCTAAAAGAGTGACAATGTTCAACTATAACTCATATTTTAAGTATTTAGCATAAAACTGCTGCTCTTTCAAGGTCTACAACACCACACTGAGGTGACTAGCATGATCCACCTCGCTCTTAGAGTACACAAGAATGTCATCAATGAACACAATGATGAAAAGATCTAAAAATTGATGAAATACCCGATTCATCAAATCCATGAATGCCATTGGGGCATTAATCAAATCAAATGACACAACCAAGAATTCAAAGTGCCCATACCAGCTCCGAGAAGCTGTCGTAGAGATATCCATCTCCAAAATCTTAAGTTGATAGTACCCATACTGAAGATCTATCTTAGAAAAGAATTTGGTGCCTTGTAACTAATCAAACAAGTTATATATCCTTGGAAAAGGATACTTGTTTTTGAACGTCGCATTATTCAACTACCGATAGTCAATACACATTCGAAGGGAACCATCCGTCTTACACATAAATAACACCGGTTCACCCCACAGGGACACACTAGGATGGATGAAACCCTTATCTAAGAGGTCCTTAACTTTCTCCTTGTGTTCCCTCAACTCATCCAGTGCCATTTTATAAGGAGGAATAGATATTGGACGAGTGTCCGAAACCAAATCAATCCCAAACTTAATCTCCCTATTCGGAGGAACACCAGGAAGATCATCCGAAAAGACCTCAGGAAACTCATTCACCACCAAAACCTAATTCAAAGAAGGACCTTCCGAGTTAGAGTCTTCAACTTGGACTAAATGATAGATATACACTTTAGATATTAACCTCCGAGATCTATGATATGATATAAACCTCCTCTTAGGAGCTAGGGAACCACCATCCCATTTAATAACCGGTTCACCAGGGAACTTAAAGACAACCTTATGAGTCTGAAAGTCTAATAACGCATAGCATGAATTTAACCAATCCATCCCAGAATAACATCAAAATCCACCATATCTAACTCAAACAAATCCATCAAAGTCTCCTTACTACCCACAGATACCTTACACCCCTATAGACTCTTTTAAAAACCATAAAATCACCCATCAGGGTAGAAATAAAAAAAGGATCCAAAATAACCTTAGGACCAAATCCAAAATACACAACCACAAATGGGATCACATAAGAGAGAGAAAACCCCAAATCAAGTAAACAATAAACATCATGAGAAAAGTTTTATAACATACCACTCATGACATCAGGAGATGCCTCGAACTCCTATTAGGTAGTGAGTGCATATAACTAATTTTGCCTATGCCGGTACCAGAAGTAGAAACAGATGTAGAAGCAGGACCCTTTGGTGAAGGAGCAGATGAAGAGGCTACCAGAACTATATTCACCCTCAAAGAGACCTCAACAATCGAATAATTTCTAAGAATATGGCCTAGATGACCATATTTGAAACACATGTCCCACCCCTCTTCATAGAAACCCCGATGTATTCGACCACAGAACCTACAAGCATGTAATACCCTACATTTTCAGGCTAGTCTTTGAACTGTCGTTCCTACGTGTATGAGATATAATCTAAATTATTCCCATGAAAATATGAATTTCATGATATTTACCCTCATGTTTGATTTGACTTTGAGGTGAAAAATATTCGTAGAAGTCACTTAGAGCCTAGTGGAGCTAAGATCTTTTGATTCATCCAAAGTTTGATATTTGATTCCACAAGGGTCTATTTTAAATATGTATAACTTTTTATATATGTGGAATTTTCCACCACAAGGCCCACCAAATTTTAGATAATTGAATTAGCTTTCTAACAATACTAATTTTGCAAAAATTCGATAACCGAGTAAAAAGTTATGGCATTTTTCGTGTAAGGTAGTGAGTCGACGCGATCTTGACGCGTCGCGTCGACTGCGCCTCGACTCAAAAAATTAATGCGGATCCAAAGCTATTTTACATGCTAATTCAATTCCAAAAGGGACTAGGATCACTTTGGTCAATTCCCTTCACCCAAAACCGTAAAAAACACATAATTTCACCCCCAAAGAAGCAAAGATACCTCATTGTTCATCTTTTCATCTCAAGAAGCAAAACCCTAACTAATAAAATATCCTCCCCAAGAAATTCAAATTTCTTCAATTATTCTTCAAGGAAATTCAAGATTTAGGGGTTCCCAATACAAAAGCTCTAAGAATTCATCACCAAAGCATCAATAGAAGTCCAAGATTCAAGCTTTTGCATTCCATTCATTCAGGATCATCTATTAAGGTATGTGGAGTTTGAACAAGGATAAATATTTAATCCTCATTCCCAAAACCTATTTTTAATTATTAAAGATACTTGATTTTATGTGTCTTTCCATGAATTTGAAGTTAGAGATTATACCCATTATTGTTATATACAAGCTTATGATATTTCCAATATTTTAGAAGTTGAATAACATAGGTATGTTCATATTATTATGATTATTGCTGAAATTTTCAGATTTTATGATGATCTATGAATGTTTATGTTATAAAGCATGGATTTTGAAATATTTTATTATGAGATTGAAGTATGGGTATTTAAGCCCTAACTAAAGATTTTTATTTTGAGTATTTTTGTGCTATAAGCACCCCATGATGAGATTATCCTTAGATTTTGAGAAAGATTTGAACTTTTGGTCAGAATAGATTTAAAATCCACTTTACAGATTGAGATTACAGATTTTACAGTTGGTTTCATTATAAACTACGGGATTATTTTTTTAAAGTGGATTTTCTTAAGATTTTGAGCATAAGATTGGGAGTAGTATTTAGCACCGAGCGGAACGTGTGGGATTAGCGTTTCCTATCTTCCACAAAACTGCGTGCCACCATAGGTACAGATTTTTAAATTATTCTCACTTCTATGTGGATGAATCAGATTATGATCACTCAGATTAGATTGCTCTATTCCGATGGCCAGGGTAGAACAGTCCTAACCTTATGGGGACTAGCCGTGGGACACTATGGATGCTCACATGGTATACATGTCGGTTAGACAAACCTCCCAAATAGATGTCCCCCACTCTTAAAATAGTTTTTAGTTAATTAAAGTCTTGAGATAAAGTATTTACTATGCAGAATAAGTTTTAACTTCTTTTAACCTATATGATTTGAGAACAAAAACAAAATAAAAATTTTAGAACTAAGTGTAATGACTCACAAGATTGATACTACATGCTTTACTATTCATGATTTATGATCTTCAGATTTCAAATTACTCAAGCCTAAGTGAGTCATATATATTTAGCATGCATAAATTTTTATAAATTGTGATGATACTATTTTACTTATGTATTTTACCCCCATATACTCAATACATTCTCAAAGTATTAATCCATATATATGTCTATGTGTTACATTGTCTCATAATGTAGGTACAAATTTTAGTATGCACATTCAGACTCAGACAGTTGTAGATTCCAGCCAGTGAGATAATGAGTCCTCATATTTCGGGGACTTCAGGTAGATTTATTTATGTTCTTTACTTTCTTAATCATATGTATTGACTAGTGTTAGTTGGGGTCGCGTCCTAGCTATCTATAGTCAGTATAGTAGAGGCTTTACAGATGTCAGTTAGAGTCAGTCTTGTAATTTTAGTCCCTCTTTTCAGACTATGCCAGAATGTAAAATGGTATTAGTTTTGTATTTTTCACAGATTTTATCATTATTTTGTTTCCGCATAGTAATCTCAGTTATTTATGTCATATTTGATCAGTTGCTTATTAGAATTCCAGTTCATGGGTTAGCTTGAGATAACTTGTGGTCCTAAGCACCGTGTGATGTTTCGGGATAGATTTTTGGGGCGTTACAAACTTAGTATCAGAGCACAAGGTTCAAGTTTCCTAGGGTGTTTGTGAAGCCGTGTATAGTAGAGTCTTGGAGAATGGTACGGAGACGTCTGTACTTTTCTTCGAGAGGCTATGAGGCATTTAAGAAAAGTTTCCTTTCCTTCTTATTCTAGATAGTGCAGTAAAGTTGTTTTCTTAGAATCTCCTATCTATTCGGGTGTTACCCCAAAATTTCTCATTCATGTATTATTCTTGAGATAACATAATTAGAAAGTTCTAATTTCACCTTGATAATAGTCCCATATTTACTAGCAGAAGTTTCAGAAGTCACAAAAAGGGGGCTTGAGAGGAGCTCCTTAGCGTGTTAAGTTCCTCAAGTTGAAAGTTTATGTTCTCATCCTTTTGAGTTGTTCAGTTGAAACCTAATTAGATACGTATTTAGATTGCCCATTGACCCTTTCAATAGAGATAATGCTTATGAGAGAAAATTGTATGAACCTAGACTGTTTAATATAGTGTGCATTTGAGGGATATTACAAAATTTAGTGTTATGATTTATGAGTAGTAGAACCTTATTATAGTTAAAAGTATGGGTATAGAAGAGTAGTGACAAGAAAAGTTGGAATGACGATTGATAAAAAGTATAGAGATAAACTTATGCATGTTATCGAGATGTGTTAAGGTGATAAGTCCTTGTGTATTAGTTTAGTGGAAGGTAGAGAATGCGTTAGTAGTTAAGGTGAATTGTTGTTTGCTTGAAGTACGAAATGAGTTTAGTTGAAACCTAAAGAGCTATGATCGTAATTTAGGTGTATAGATGGGTAAATAGTAGTGATGTGTAGAAGTAGTATGTGCTAATGGATTATAATGAGATAGGTCATTTTAACCGATCACTATTATTATGAAGTTCTAGTAGACTAGTATTTCTTGATGCTTTATTTTATAGCTTCCAAGTGAGGATTATGTGTAAGGTGGGTTGTTAAATCATGTTTAGCACGAGACATTAAGTTTGAACAATTGATGGTCATCAAGGTGGATGTAATAATTTTTTTAGTTAGTGATGCTAGTTTTATGGAAGTGATCTAGTAGGTTTGAACAGTATGCGCAAGAGCTTGAGTCAATTTTAATTGGTAATTTAGTATGATGTTATATGTATGATGAAGAAATATAGGGCTGCATTATTTTCCAAAGTTATTACGTGTTGTATGTGGTTAGTAGTACCACTGAGTTACTAAGAGGAGGGAGACTAGTTATATAGTACATGATGTTCTTAATAGCTAAGTTAAGGAGTTATGGGTAGACGATGTTAAGCCCTTTTGGTATGATCTTAATTCTCGGGGTTTAGAAATATAAGTTTAGAGATGTGATATTAGTAAGCTATGACAAAGATCAGTATGGTTTATTAAAGGTTGATGATATCTGTGTTAAGTGTTAGATTCTAAGTTTGAATCCTTAAGATTGAGCAAATAGAAATAAGAGTTGAATCTCTAGATGGTGTGAACTCAGGATATGGTGATACCCATAAAGATTTTAAGTTAGTAAGTGTTCAAGTTAGTATATGAAGACTATGGGGCTATAGAAAGATAGAGTTGTATTTCAGAAGGAAGTATTGGCAGTGGGTTTTACACTTTCAGGTGTAGTCTTTTGGGTTAAGTTTTATTATTTACGTGTATTGCTATTCCCCGAGATCTAGAGTAATGTGATTGTATTTTAGTTACAGTTTAGTAAAGGGGTTCTACAGACTTAGAATGATTGCTTAAAGCTAAGGGGGCGATGATAGGATAAGTAACCAAGTTAGATTCTCAGATTCTAGTAATGTTTCCTGTGTAGAAGGAAGATGCTCAGCTCATTCTTATTTTAGTATTAGTAATTTAGTCATCACAATATCTAATCATGCCTTATGTGTCAGCTCCATGATAGTAGTTCTATTCATGTATATCATAAAAAATCATGTACTCTCCTAGTCCCTAGTATGATGAGATCTAGTTCATTCCGCAGTACGAATCATGTTCCAGGAATTTATGAACTCCAAAATCAGGTCATGCAACTCATGACTCATGTATTCATGCCTTATAGTATGCTCAATTCCCATAACTCATGATACAATCCTAATGATTAGCTATATTCAGCTTATAGCTATGTATGCCCTCAATTTAGATCTCTTTGATGAACCCATGATATTGATTCTATATTACTCTGGCCTCAGTTAAGTGTCAAGTTACGTATAGTATCCTTCTATGCTTCAAGGTCTCATCGTCTAACCTTTCAGTTACTCCTCCTTATGTAATGATAGTGGTGATGAGTAAATATTTTTTATTGATGGAAGATCATTGTATGCTTATTTTAGCTAAGGCCATAAGTATGAAGTAAGGTTGAGGCCGAGTCTTTGATACATGTTGTGGTTAGTTGAAAACTATGTGTGTATGTTCTTGGGGTAGTGCGCGGGAGTTGTTGTGATAAAGGTTTAGAGAATATGAGGAATATGTTATTATGGGTGTTTGTTTAGACATTTATATATAGTATAACAATAGGCTTGAATGTCATGTTGTTGTATAAGAGGGTGAATGTAGTGAGCGTTAGTTTCTGACCTTAGAATGTAAATCCGTAAGTGAATTCATGATTGGGGTTGTCAATAACACATCTCATGTAAGTTTCAGATTTTTTGGGCGAGGTTTGAGACCTATTTGGCTGGTAAAAATAGTAAGGCAATGTGATATAACTGCGGCGCATTGTGTATCGCATTGGTAGGGAGCAATACGGTGTGTCACTTATCACGTTCATAGTCCAGTTCAGTTATGGTATTATATGCAGTACCCCGTGATTTTTAGCTAGGCTTGACCATGGTGAGAGGACTTAGTTCGATTTAGACATTAGTAGATGGATTTATGACCGACCATGTGAGAATTAGAAATTTAATCAAGTGAGTATAGTAAATAAGGAGAATAGTATAGTTGAGGGAGTATTTGAGAAGTGTTGCTATGCTTGAGAGTAAGAAGTTGCATTGCCTAAGGCCTAGAAATTCTAACTTAGCTTATAATTTATATGTCTATGTTCCAAGCTATAGAGTTGTATCAATATTGTGATTCCTTAGTCAGATGTCTAATGTCTTGTTCAGATCATGCCCAAAATTCTTCGCTCCCTAATATTATTAGAATTTCGTTGAAGAGTGTTGAAGAAATACTTCATTTGAGTATAGGCAGTCAGTATGATCTAGTTCATATAGCCTGCAATCCTGTTTAGCAATCAATCAGATAAGCTCCTATAGATTCCCAACTTTTCACCTAGTCTTACTATCCGCAGACTTATGTGTATGTCCATTCCAAAAGGTAATATGTTTTCATCCATGTAAATTATGAATTTAGCTCAGTTCATGCATTAATTTCAGTTTCAGATATTTAAGTCATGATTCAGTTCGTAAGTATCCTGTGTATCATCTCAATTTTTTCCTAGTAGTTCAACCAAAGTCGTGTCATTCGAGGATGAATGATCCTAAGGGAGGGATGTTGTAATACCTGAAGTTTTCATGTCATAAACTTATTATCTTTTTCTCGCGAAATCAGATCCAGCCTAAAGTAATGGTTACTCATAAATTGACACTCTTGTTTCTATCTCACAATATAGCTATTTTTCATGAGAATTCATGCACTCACTGATCGGTTTAGTAGCTCATTATGTTTAACATTCATCTATTAAGTTTATTTTAGTTGTGCATGATAGCTTATAGCATCATATTCCTCAGTGTTTTCAGCTTAATTAGCCACATTCGAGGACGAATGTTCCCAAGGAGGAGATAATGTAATACCCCACATTTTTGGGCTAGTCTTTGAACCGTCGTTCCTACGTGTATGATCTATAATCTGAATTATTCCCATGAAAATTTGAGTTTCATGATCTTTACCCTCATGTTTTATTTGACTTTGAGGTGAAAAATGTTCATATAAGTCACTTAGAGCCTAGTGGAGCTAAGATCCTTTGATTCGTCCAAAGTTTGATATTCGATTCTACAAGGGTATACTTTAAATGTGTATAACTTTATATATACGTGGAATTTTCCATCCCAAGACCTACCAAATTTTAGATAATTGAATTAGCTTTCCAACTATACCAATTTCGCAAAAATTCGATAACCGAGTAAAAAGTTATGGCATTTTCCGTGTGAGGTAGTGAGCCGACGCGATCTTGATGCGTCGCGTCGACTGCGCCTGACACAAAAAATTGACGCGGATCCAAAGCTATTTTACATGATAATTCAATTCCAAAAGGGACTAGGATCACTTTTGTCAATTCCCCTCACCCAAAACCGTCAAAAACACATAATTTCACCCCTAATGAAGCAAAGATACCTCATTATTCATCTTTTCATCTCAAGAAACAAAACACTAACTCATCAAACTTCCTCCCAAAGAAATTCAAATTCCTCCAATTATTCTCCAAGGAAATTCAAGATTAGGGGTTCCTAATACAAAAGCTCTAAGAATTCATCACCAAAGCATCAATAGAAGTCCAAGATTCAAGCTTTTGCATTCCATTCATCAAAGATCATCTATTAAGGTATATGGGGTTTGAACAAGGATAAATCTTTCATCCTTGTTCCTAAAACCTATTTTTAATTATTAAAGATACTTGATTTTATGTGTTTTCCCATGAATTTGAAGCTAGAGATTATACCCATTATTGTTATATAATAGCTTATGATATTTTCAATGCTTTAGAAGTTGAATTACATGGGTATGCTCATATTATTATGATTATTGCTGAAATCTCCAGATTTTGTGATGATTTATGAATGTTTATGTTATAAAGTATGGATTTTGAAATGTTTTATTATGAGATTGAAGTATGGGTCTTTAAGCCCTAACTAAAGATTTTTATTTTGAGAATTTTTGTGCTATAAGCACCCCATGATGAGATTATCATTAGATTTTGAGAAAGATTTGACCCTTTGGTCAGAATAGATTTAAAATCCACTTTACAGATTGAGATTACAGATTTTACAGTTGGTTTCATTATAAAGCATGAGATTATTTTTTTAAGTGAATTTTCTTAAGATTTTGAGCATAAGATTGGGAGTAGTATTTAGCACCGAGCGGAAAGTGTGGGATTGGCATGCCCTATCTGCCATAAAACTACGTGCCACTCTAGGTACAGATTTTCAGATTATTCCCACTTCTACGTGGATGACTCAGATTATGATCACTCAGATTAGATTGTTCTATTCCGATGGCAAGGGTAGAACAACCCTAACCTTACGGGGGCTAGTCGTGGGGCACTATGGATGCTCACATGATATACATGTCGGTTAGAAGAACCTCCCAAATAGATGTCCCCCACTTTTAAAATAGTTTTTAGTTAATTAAATTCTTGGGATAAAGTGTTTACTATGCAGAATAAGCTTTAGACTTCTTTTAGCCTATATGATTTAAGAACAAGAACAGAATACAAATTTTAGAACTAAGTGTAATGACTTACAAGATTCATACCACATGCTTTACTATTCATGATTTATAATCTTCAGATTTCAAATTACTCAAGCCTAAGTGAGTCATATACATTTAGCAAGCATGAATTTTTATAAATTGTGATGATACTATTTTACTTATGCATTTCACCCCCATATACTCAGTACATCCTCAAAGTACTAATCCACATAAATGTCTATGTGATACATTGTCTCATAATGTAGGTACAAGTTTTAGTATGTACATTCAAACTCAGATAGTTGCAGATTCCAGCCAGCGAGATGATGAGTCCTCATATTTTGGTGACTTCAGTTAGATTTATTTATGTTCGTTACTTTCTTAATCATATGTATTGATTGGTGATAGTTGAGGTCGTGTCCTAGCTATCGATATTCAGTATAGTAGAGGCTTCACAAATGTCAGTTAGAGTCAGTCTTGTAATTTTAGTCCCTCTTTTCAGACTATGCCAGAATGTAAAATGGTATCCTTTTTGTATTTTTAATAGATTTCATCATTATTATGTTTCCGCACAGTAAAATTAGTTAATTTCATATTTGATCAGTTACTTTTTAGAATTCTAGTTCATGGGTTAGCTTGGGATCACTTGTGGTCCTAAGCACCATGTGACATTTCGAGACAGTTTTTTGGGGTGTTACAAAGCAGGACATGATAAGGCTGACTGCGCCGCTCTAGCCTGAGATTAGGCACTCTGTGTTCTGAAGTTATCACCACCCCACTGACGTCTATTACCCAACTGCTTCAAGTAAGGAGCACTAGTTGTGGAGAAAGAACCAAAACTCCCCCACTTCTTCTTTGGCCACTTGCCACTATCTCACCACTTTGTTGTTGACCACCCTACTCAGAGAACCTGAACTTCTTACCCTGCCTTTCCCCTATCTCAACCTATTTTGTCTTATCTTTCTCCACCTGTTCCATATCAACAACCAACCAAGAGATATATATGTCCTTGATCAGTAATGTTATCTAACTTTCAAGGATAAAATCACAAGATAGTCCTGAAGCGAACTTTCTCATCCTGGCCCTCATATCAGACACTTATTTCGGATCATACCTAGACAACTGGTGAAATTTCAAGTCATACTCCTTAACCGACATCTTCCCCTATTTTAGATTAATAAACTTCTCTGCCTTCACTTTTCTCAATTCCTGTGGAAAAAAGCAGTCCAAAAAAGCATTAGAGAAAGTCTCCCATAGAGAAGACTCCTTAACATCACCCCTTTCCTGATCCCATTCCCTGTACCATTTGTATGCCACATCCTTTAGTTGATAGGTAAAAAAATTCACCCCTTCCATATTCATGGCTTACATGACCCTGAAGATCTTTTCCATCTCATCCAAAATATCTTGAGGATCCTCCTTCACCTTAACACCAGTAAAAGTTGGAGGATTTAACCTTATAAATTGGCCAACCCTTTTGGCCTCAAAAAATGCAATACCAGATTCACCACGCTCATCCTGAGAAGCTACCAACTGATCAATCATATGAATCAACTGACAAAACTCTGCATTCATCACATTAGCTTGAGGAGGACTAGAAGGAACCGGTGGAACTCCAAAAATATCAAGGACTGGATCCCTAGACCGAGTATGAATCCCCTGAGTAGAGCGTGTCCCATCACCATTGTCCCCAGTTGGGATAGAGGTGTTTTCGTGAACTTTAGATCATCGAGGAATGATATAAAAAGCAAAAAAAATGAAATTAGAGGAGATTCCAGGACTTAGACTCCAATCTTGAAAATAGAACTCAAGAAGAGAAACATTTCCTAAATACCTTATAGTCTCTCTCTTATGAGTGTGGTGCGCTACACACCCTTAAAAGAGACTCTACTTGACATGAATTTGTGGACTCCCAATTGACCATGAACCTAAAGCTCTTATACCAACTTGACACAACTCGAACCAGGGCCTTTTCCTAGTGGGCATCCCAAGTCCAACCAGGACCAGGGACCACCCCCCGTTACCCAATCCAACCTCTAAATATGCATACCCTGAGTCGGATGAATTTCAAACGTATAACAAGATAGCGTTTATTATAATTCTAGAATCTGGGATAGGTCCATGATTGTGACCAGCCCAAAGAAGTTCAACCGTCTATTACCCAACCAATAACCATGCCGTAGACAAATCCATACATTCCATACCGGATGAGTTCCAAATAAATGAATAAATATATATGTTATCCCAAAGAAAATAGAATAATAATAAATCAAATAAAGTTAATTGATATCAAGCCCAATAACAATGCCAATACTACGACTGACATCAATACCGACACCGCCCATACCAACCCATAGTAGTTTCCACAAAGCCTGTAACCGAAAGTAAAATAATATCCGATTGGGACATGTCCCCAATCATATCCAAAAGCAATGTCTATAAAATGACCAAAGTATGTGAAAACATCCATGATATGAAATAGAGCCTTTTGGAATATGGAAGATCACCACTTCAATCCCACCGTGCTGATCCCAAATTCGATCACTAAGCAGGAGGAGTAGAATGGGCTATTCCTACATCACGTGGGGATACATCCGGCCAAAGATGGGTCACTGGGTGAATGCTAGAAACTACTCAGGATAAGGATAAAATAATGCAAACCTGTAAAACCAAGTAAATCAGCCATATGCATTCACAACCATAAAAACATATATAAATATATATATATATATACACAACAACAACAACAAAATACCTAGTGTATTCCCACATAGTGGGGTCTAGGAAGGGTAGAGTGTACACAGACCATACCAATACCTCGGGTGAAGTAGAGAGGCTGTTTTCGATTGACCCCCGGCTCAAAACCAATAACAGTATAACAAACACAAAACATAAGTGCAAAATAAACTAACACCGCTAGAAACAATATAATACTACCACCACAAGATAAAAATAAGAACTATCTAACCTAAATCATAGACATCACACAGCACCATACATAAAAAACTATAGACACAAAAGAACGCTCCCTTATTATTACCGAAACACTCCCACCCCCTAACTCTCTACCCTAATCCGCGTCCTCCACACCTTCCTATCAAGGCTCATGTCCTCCATAAGTTATAACTACTCCATATCATTCCTAATCACCTCCATCTAATATTTTTTTGATTTACCTCCATCCAATATATATATATATAACCATGCTAGGAAAGGGAATCGGATTTAGCATGTAATTAAAACCATTAACCTGGGTAAGTGTAGCTTAACCGTCCTAGAATCACCTGCGGGATATATGGTTCCAGTGTAACTCCCTGAATGGGCGGCGATGTGTGTAGCCACATGAATCAGAAATACCATAGGAGTAGGGGATTCCTATGTACCCATCGTTCTCCGTGATACATATGTACAAGTGTACTTAGGGAATTCCCGTGTACCCCATAAGTGTCATATATGGTCGTCATTACCAATCCTCATGTTGCAAACATGAGTTTCCAGTGTTCGTCTACTGGACTCACACCTTCACAGTTAGCTATCACACCCCGCCATTATTGCCCAATTAAAACAATTACCACACAACCAAACCTCCATTCTACTTATTATTAACCAAGGCTATAAGTAGTGGTATCGTCATACTGACTATAGCTTGAAAGAAATTTCCTTAGCCATCCTTGTTAAGTAAAGGGATTCCCATGTACCCATAGATTACATTATGAAGTTGACTTGGGGTAATCTCATGTACCCTACAAGTGTTTCATTATTAAGTTTGCTTGGGGGATTACCTTATACCCTACAATGCTTTTAATATGACCAACCATAACCACCAAGACCTTACTATTTAACCATTCCAAACCATTTAGGGTTCCATTACTAAGTTAAACCATACAATAATTCCATTAAAAGTCCAGCAATATAGTAAAATCATTCTTATAGGCATTTTATCAAACATATTAGAGGCATAGTATTTCCAGTGCCAAAATAAAGCACCAATTAATCATTCCCATGCAACCAAGTGTTTAAACCACCATAATAATATGAAAATCATAAGTAAAAGACATGGAAAAAACATAAGCAACCATTGTAACCAAAAACCCCAACATATTATTAAAAACCCAAAACCATATAACATACATGCCATGAAAAAAATTCATAAAACATGCCTTTAGTTGGAACTAACAATGAGAGAGAATTATCTTGCCTTATATTGAGAAGAAGATGAGAATAAATCACCTCTATGAGCCTCAATTGACCACCTTGAAGGAAACCTTTGCTTTTGTTAAACCCAAGATCCTTGAGAGATTTTGAGAGAGTTTTTAAGTGTTTAAGATTAGAATATTAGGGTAAATAATGTTCCAAGAGTCATATATCATGGGTTCATAATAGGTTAAGAGGGAGAATGTCTAGATTACCCGGACTTAAACTGCATAAAAATCATTCAGGAGAATACGACTCCACCATACCATTTGTACCCTATCATATGAGTGGTACCCACCACTCGTACCATAGACATCCCTTGGACCCCCTAAACTGTCCAACATATGACCACTAAGCCCCAATCATGCCCAAGCAAAGGCCACGTACCTTGTAGTCATACCCATAACAGAATCAAGAGGGGTTGACACTGTTCAATATACGAGTTGGTCTATACCACTCGTACCCTATCTCACGACTCATGGTGAGCTACTCGTACTCAAATCCAAGTTAAGTTATCAAGTTTCAAATTAAGTAAAGAAAAATCCAACCATATGACCCGTCACCAACCATACGACTTATACACACCCAAGTCGTACCCATTCTATAAACTCAACCAACCAACACTACCCAATACTGGACAACATATGACTAGGTCACCTGGCCTGTACCCTCACCATACGACTAGTATGGTGAGACCCTCACCATACGACTAGTATGGTGAGACCCTCACCATACGACTAGTATGGTGAGTCGTATGATGTCCAAAAATTCCAAAACCTAAAAAAATTCCAAGGACCAAAAACCAAGGTGTTTCATAGATGATTCTCATTACGCACACAAGAAGTCCTCAAAACTAGGTTAAACATATGTATATGATGACTCTTAGGTGCATAAATTTACCTAATTTCACCATCCCATACTTAAAGCCTTGTTTGTCCTCGAACAACTCTTTACATTAAGCACCATCCAAGGAAGACTCCAATATTACTACTACAAGCAAGACACTCAAACTAGAACTACAATGACTACACTGATAGCACGTTCCAAATTAGCGTGTCATATAAATTTGGAAACTTAGTAAAACTACTTTAAAACATCCTAACCTCAAGAATTGATTCCACCAAGTTGGAAAACTCGTGCATATTACTCAACCAAGTTAGCGTACTCATGCATATTACTCAATCAAATAGATCATACAAGTCACTTAACTATAATCAAACATGTGTCTTCACCACAAGAGAGTTACCCGTAGTCACTTACAGGGATGCAATTTATCATAAGAATGGGTATAAGAATCAAATTTCACTCACTCTTACAAAGAATTCACATGCCACATTAGATAAACCATCAGTTTTCCCTTAGTGTAGTGATCCAACAATATCAAAATATCGAGGTTCAAGATCAAGTAGGACTTAAAGGGTTGTAATGTAGGCTAAGGGGTGGACAGAAACTATTCTGGATAGTAGTAGTGACTATCTTCTCTAAGCGCTTTAATACATCACACTATACATTGAAATCCTTTCTAACAACTAATTTCTCGCCACGTTTATCTTCCTGCATCTCTTTTGTTTTGCCCCATAGTTCACAAATATTAAAGAGGGGGTATTCTTAATTAACTCATGATTCACTTTTGATCAACTTCTCTTTTCATTACATTACTCCACCCATATCAGATAAAAATTTTCACACTCCAATAGCTAATATTTGGGGCTTCATATTCACCTCTTTTCTTCTTCAATTTTACACTCCTTTATCTTATAATTTTTTAAACTAAAATGCTTAGGATATTTGGATCAAATTCATGTCAATTGAAAAAAAGAAATAAGTTGTGTATGAGGCTACCAAGTAATAGGCTAAAGGTTTAATAGGGATAGCTAAGATCATGGAATAACAAAAGATAAAATAATGTATGAAACATGTTTATCAAAGAAATGCCTATATCATCTACTAAACCCAACATTCTTTATTTTTCTTTGCATACATACCAAGAAAGTTCTAGACATCAATCTACAATAAGGAATACAACAAAAGACCTCACTCACACATGGCACATGCTCAAATCAAGTAGGATCCTTATAAACTCTAAGCCAATCAATAAAATGAATTCAAAATTAAGCCAACAACACACAAGAGTTATAAAAATGAGCCTGTTATCACAAAAGTAGTCATTCAACATATTCAACATGCTTTTACATTCAAAATCACTTGCATCATGAAATCATTCATAGCAACTAGCAAGAATATCTCACTTATTCCTAATTCAAAAATGTTAAAATTTACACCATAAAAATGAAAAAATGGTACTGGATTCAAAGGGTGCCCCTAAAAAAAGAATCAAAAAGAAAAAATAAGGGGTGGGTGAAGTGTGCCGCTACTAGACTGACACCAACTACATAAACTAAAAACTAAAAACAAAGATAAAATCTTTTTATAATTTTTTCAAATTTACCCAAAAACTAGCAAACAATTACAATGAAAATCTTATAATAGCACTTCGCCCTAAACCATTAAAAGATTTCCCACCCCACACTTAAAAACACACTTTTTCACCAAAAGATAACTTAAAAGTAAGGATAGAAATACTCTTTGTGACCTATAGTCATATCCATCCATATCTTTAAACATCACTGCCACACGTAGTCTTTTCCATGCTCCTTAGCTTAGATTTCTGGTACTCAAACTTCCCATCAACCTGTGACTCAAAATAAAAACAAAAACAAAAGTGATATATAAAGTAAAATATAAAAAATCAAATACACACCTTAAATTGGGTTGCTTCCTAACTCGTGATTAATTTAGTGTCATGGCACAACCCACATCAATACTTTTCATCTGTATCCTTTCAATATTTTCCATCTACTCAAAGGCCATCATCTCACTCTTTTCTAACCTATTGAGTGCTTACTCTTAAGATTTGCATATTTTTCAACACTAGCCTTTTCAATCTCCTTCTCAAGTTTTCAAACATAATTTTTGGTTTGGGCCACTCTATGAGTTAGCCCAATAAGGTTATTGGAGGATTGCACTCCTCCACCCCACACTCATCCACTTCTATAGCTGTGATTGGCAGAAATCCTTGTAGAGCAAAGGTGGATTGAGTGGTTTGTATACTTTGAAGACCACCTCTTCATCATCCAACCTCATTGTTAGAGTGCCCTCTCTAACATTAATCAGTGCTCTTCTTATAACCAAGAATGGACATCCTAGTATGATTGGTACCCTGTCATCTATATCATAATCAAGAATAATAAATTCAGCAGGAATAATGAACTTACCAACCTTAATGAGCATGTCATCAATGATTCCTTCAAGATACACATTGGTTTTATCCACCATTTAGAGAACCATAAATTATGGCATCGGCTTCTCCAATCCAAGAGTATTGAAAACAGATAGAGGCATCAAATTTATGCTCAGCCCCAAATTACTCAAAGTATAGACCACATTACTTTCACCAATTTGTATATGTAGAGTGAATTTCCCAGGATCTTTAAGCTTCTTTGGCACCTTTCTCATCACTATGAAATTGCACTCCTCTATAAGTTCCATCGCTCAATATCGCCCAGCTTCATCTTATTGGACATCACATTCTTTAAGTACTTGGCGTACTTGGGCATACCCTATAAAACATCTAACAATTGGAGGTTAATACAAAGTTCTCTGAACATGTCAAAGAACTTCTTAAAATATGCATCCTCCTTAGGGTTTTTAAGCTTTTGAGGGAATGGTGGTGGTAGTCTTTCTTGCGCCCACTCAGCTTTTTTAGTTTTTTTGGTACTTAAACTTTCCTAAATTATTAGCATCTTTGGCTATATTTTTCTTATTCTCTGTCTGCTTTAGGACTAACTCTACTTGTACCTCATAATTTTTCTTTGGCAATTTGTCAATGAGGTCTCTACCACTCCTTAAGACGATTTTCATTACCTGCTTAGGATTCTCTATGTCACTTGGAAAAAACCCTTGAGGTTTTGTATTCTAGGCTTGAACTAACTAACCCAATTGTGTCTCTATACTCTTTAAGTAATTTGTTGACTTTTAGTCCCTGTACCCATCGATTCTTGATTAGCCAAGATCTTCTTTAAAGTTTTTTCAATATTACTAGTTTGCATATTTTGTTACTGCTGAAATTATTGAGTCTGAGGTTATTTATTGCCCCATGAGTAGTTGGGATGAATCTTTCACTTGTGGTTGTATGCACTACCATAATTCAGATTTCCTTTCTATATATGGCCCACAAAGTTCACTGGCTTCAAATGTGCTCCACAATAGTCTGTAGCATGGCTACTTATACCATAAATCTTAGACCAAGATGGGTTTTGTTGGACTGCATTCACCTGGGCTAGAGGTTGGTTCAAACCCAACTTACTAAACTATGTCATCATTTGGTTTTCAAGGCTGACAATTGAGCGGCCAAAGCTGTGACACTATCCAGTTTGTTTATCCCGATAGGCTTCTTCATTGTATTTCTGTACATATATTCTTACCATTCGAGATTACCTTGCACAATTTAGTTCAGCAAAGTACACAACTTATTATAATTTTTCTCCAAATCTTGGCCACTTGCAACTGAATCTGATAAAATTTTGTTGTATGGTCAAGAGCTTCAACAAAAGTGTGAGACAACACATCATTCGTCTGTTAATGGTGCGGGAAGTCCCTAAGAAGAGATTAGAACTTCTTCTATGCATGATATAAATTATATCTGGCTTCTACTTAAAATTCAAAATCTCACTACATAACCTTGCAGTCTAACCATATGAGAAAAATTAGATATGTAACTTCATCTCCAGATCATTCTATATAGTGATGGAATTTGAAGGTTCTCGTTCAACCATTTCTTTACATCCCCTAAAAGTGAGAGTGGGAGAGAGTGAGACACATAGTCAGTAGAGAATCCAGTGGGGGTAAAGGAGTGACTAATCTCTAAGAAATTCTGTAAATAGACTTGTTGATCCTCATATGATAGGCTTGTGAATTGCCTACTGTTGTGCAATAACTACACCATATTTTATTTGATCTCGACTCTACCTCCAGGTTCTAGTCTGCAAATAACGAAGGTAACATTAGTTTCAAGTGAGATTGCCAATTCGCGTACTATCCTGCGAGTTGGTTGATCTTCAGCCATTGGTACAGGAAAAACTTATTCCTCTTAAATTTGTGGTATATGATAGAGAAGTATTATTTCTCTCTTTAATTAGTATAAGCATCTCTCAGGTTCAAGGTATTGGTCAATAAAATCCATTTCTCTTGCCATCTTACTTACGTTTTAGACTTGTACCTGTAAATTCAGAAGCTAAGATCAAGTTATTATCACTTTAAAACAAAGTTAACAAAATGAAAAGTAAGATAGTTCCAATTTTCAAGTCCCCAGCAACGGCGCCAAAAAATTGATAAATTCCTATTGTACACACAAGTATACGTGGTATCCCAAGTAGTAAAGTGGCCTTTAAAATCCAAGTATCAATCACACGGGGACTTATGCTCAGCAACAATCTAATTCCAGCATTACTACAAAGATTAAACAAATGCTAATGGTAACTAAAAGAGTTTGAAGTTTGGGAATTAAAAATAACCCTAAATAATGTGATAATAAAAAGTGTTGGAGACAATAATGGGGAGAAATCCATGGTCAAGGCACTACGAACAATCCTACTTAGCCATACAATTTCTTTGATTTAGTTAATTATTTTGGTTGTTGATTCACGGGTTTGATAACTTGATTATGGTCCTCCGAGCCTCAAATCATCTATCATAGCCCCACAACTACATCATTGAGCGTGGATATGAGAAATAAGTTAAATTCATTTATATTTTATCTCGTATACAAACCAAATGGGATGAATTAGGTATATTTCTATCCTAGACACATATCCTAACTTCAATCACTTGAACTTTTAAGATCCCTCTCTATATATCCCACGATCTAATCGATTGTTCCTCATTCAGTTTATCCTAAAGGTCAGGAATTCGTAGAATAGTAATAGAAATTATATATGAACAACCAATAATGATAATAAACTTAAACAAACTCAATTGAAATCATAAGTAATCATGACCTTGGCCTCAACCCTAGGCAAGGGTGTTTAACCACTCATGGTCTTACAACAAATCGCAATAGAGAAGTTCATGCATAAAACCAAAAGTAAAATAAAGTAAACATTAATAATCCTAATTTCAGCCTTCTTAAGTTTATTTACTACCCCAAAATTCATCCAAGCTATTTAAAACAAGAGAGAAGTATTTTATATATACTAGGACAAAAGTTGGTCATTTTGTGCCTATTGGCGTGTCACCTCATGTTTCTCTACATTTAGGGATGTGGAACACCCATAATGCGTATGAACACTATTTTGGACACATTTATTTTGTTTCTTGTGGTGTGGCACACCCATGGCTTCAAAAGTTCCATATTTCAACATCTTGAACTCCTTCATTTTGCCTTTGATTTCCACGCTTCTTGGGAGTCTTGCCACTTCACTTTTAGCTTGTTTAGTTTCCTAGAATTGATTTTAATAAAATGCATGATTTCCTATAGTATCAAACAAGATGAAATAGTTCACGCAAGACAATAGGATTCACCGAGATATACTAGAACAATACATAGCTCAAACTAATAACACTAGTTTTCTCTCTAAACTCTAAGTGATCATTTTGATTCCAAACTTTTTTTGAACATACATTAACATTATAAACAATTACTTTAACATATATTTTCTCAATTATATGAATATCAACTCATTACACACATAAGAAGTCCTCTAAACTACGCTAAACACATATAGATAATGACTCTTAGGTGCATAAATCCACCTAATATCATTACACTAATTTTCAGTTAGATTTGGCAGTGGGACACAGGTGCAAAAGTAATCTTGATTCCAGGACAGATGGATCTCCCCTTTTGACATAGACTCAGTTCTCTGAGGTCTTCTTAGAGAAGTATATGCCTTGTAGCCTTAGAGATTGCTTGAGGGACTAGTTCTCAAGGTTACAAAAGGTCTCCACGACTATTGTGTAGTATTATGATTGGTTTCATACATTTTTAGGGCATTATAAATCCATCTTATTGATCAAATATGAGCAATTTTGGTGTTTTCTTCGATGATTATAACTTTCTCTCTGTATGGATATGCAAATTTTAGTTGTTTTGGGTAAATATTTTATAGAGGTTTCTGATCATGCGTAGGTTATGGAGGTTATGCATCACGGGGACCAAGAGGGTGGCGATAAAAGGCCTTAATATCAGGGTAGTTTCAGTGGGAGCTAGAGTGACTCACGGTTAAGAGGTAGTAGTTCTATGGTTAGGTACCCTCCATGTCATCCTTATCAATATCAGGGTTAGTATGGTAGTCCCTTTCATGCCACACTTTAAATTATTGATGTAGGCCACTCTAGTTACAGTGATTATCATAGCCAAAGTAGTGGTCAGTCTTCAAGGGGGTGATCTTTTGGGTATTCTAGCCATGGTAGGTATTCTAGGTCAGATGTATCTTTTGGGTTCAATATAGCTTTAGGGGCATGTTATGGTTGTGGGGCCTTTGGCTATTTCTTCAGAGAGTGTCCCAATCACGAGACAATTGTTTCTATAGCTCAGAGCATTCCACTTATTAGGGATGTATTACCCCCAACTAGAGGTGATATACATGGTCATCGGGGTGGCCTCTAAGGTATTTATAGAGGTCCTCGGGTAGGTATAAGGGAGATCGATCAGGCGCTTAGCCAGGTGGCGGGGGCGGTCATTTGTATTCCATACCTAGTAGACCCAAACCTGAGTCTTCAAATATTGTTATTAAAGGTATGATTTCAATATAACATCAAACGACTTTTGCTTTATTTGATCCAAGATCCACTTATTCTTATGTATCTGCTTATTATGCACTATGGTTAGAATTATCTTAGGATCTTTTATCAGTGTTGTTATGTGTATCTACTCTTATGGGTGATTCTTTAGTAATGTATCGGGTTTATAGATCATGTGTTGTGACTATTCAAGAGTTTGATACTTAGGATGATCTTATTATATTAGATATGGCGGATTTTGATATGATTCTAGGGATGGACTGGTTATCCCCTTATCATGTGGTTTTGTTATTTTACTAAGACTGTTACCATAGCCATGCCTAGCATACCTCTAGTTGTATGTAGGGATATATTAGGCGCGAGCCGATAGGGATTATTTCTTATGTTCGGACTATGAGACTTATTTCAAAAGTTGGGAGTCTTATCTCGCTAATATTCAAGATGTTAGTGTAGAGAGTCCCTCACTTGACTTTGTTTATATGTCCATGAGTTTCTTGTTATTTTTCCTATCGATCGACCAGGTCTTTCTCTAGAGCATGATATTGAGTTTATTATTGATCATGAGTTGGGAACCCAATATAATTCTATGGCACCTTATTGCATGGCTCCTACTGAGCTTAAGAAGCTGAATTCTCAGCTTCAGGATCTTCTGGATAAGGGTTTTATTAGATCGAGTGAGTCATCTTAGGGTGTTTATGTCTAGTTCGTGAAGAATAAAGATGGTTTCTTGCCTATGTGTATTAACTACATACATCTTAATAAGTTGACCATGAATAATAGGTACCCTATGATTCACATTGATGATTTATTTAGCTATCTTTAGGGAGCAATGGTGTTCTCTATGATTGACTTGAGGTTCGAATACCATCACTTGAGGATTTGGTTGAGGACAACCAAAAGATAACCTTTAGGACTCGTTATGGTTATTATGAGTTCCTGGTGATGTCTTTTGGGTTGACCAATTCCCCAACATCGATTTGGATTTGATGAATCGTGTGTTCAGATCTTATTTGGATTCCTTCGTGATTGTTCTCATCAATGTTATCCTTATGTATTCGAGGAGTCACGAGGAACATATGCAATATTTGAGAATTGTACTATAGTCTTTGAAAGATCATAGGGTTTTTGCCAAATTCTCTAGGTGTGAGTTCTGGATTGAGTTAGTAGCATTCTTAGGACATGTGGTGTCTAAGGATGGAATTATGATGGACCCAACAAATATCGAGGCTATTCGTGATTGGACCAGGCCTACATCTCCATCTGAGGTTTGTAGCTCTATTAGTTTAGTTGGTTACTACTGCGGTTCATTGAGGGTTTTTCTACTATTGCAACACCGATGACCAGATTAACCTGAAAAAGGGTTTCTTTCTAGTGGTTTAAGGAGTGCAAGTTGAGCTTTTAAAAGATCAGGGGATTTATCACTTCTACTCCTATATTGGCTCTTCCTGTAGAGGGCAACAGATTCACCATATATTGTGATGATTTTGATATTTGTTTAGGTTGTGTGTTGACGCAACAAGGATGATTTATTACTAATGCATCGAGGCAGGTGAAGGTGCACGAGCATAACTACCCCACTCATGATTTAGAGTTGGCGGTGGTAGTTTTTGCACTTAAGATTTTGAGGCATTATCTTCATGACTTGCTCAGCAAGATCTACACGGATCACATCATAGTCTTCAGCATCTTATGACCCAAAGAGAGATTAATTCTAGGCAGTGTAGATAGATGGAGTTGCTTAAGGATTATGACATCTCTATCTTATATCATTCGAGCAGGAAAAATGTGGTAGCATAAGCCTTGAGTCAGAAGGCAGTGATTGTGGATAACTTGGATTCTATCTCAATTTCTTAGAGGTCATTGGCATGGGACGTCCATTCCTTAGCTAATTTGATGGTGTGACTTAATTTTTCTAACCAAGAAGGATTTTTGTTGGTGTTGAGGTGATGTCTACCTTGTTTGCACAGATTCGTAGTCATCAGTTCGAGGTTATGAGACTTGGCATCATTCATGATCAGGTATTGAGTGTTGATTCCAAGAGAGCTACCATAGATTTTGAGGGTATTCTGAGATATGATGGTCGCATTTATGTTCTGATGGTTGGAGACTTGATTCAGTCGATATTTCATGAGTCTCATCACAGCTCCAGATATTTCATTCACCATGGTACAACTAAGATGTATAGATATCTAAGGCAGTATTATTGGTGGAGTGGAATAAAAAGATATATGCTAGACTTTATAGCTCGTTGCTTATGTTGTTAGGAGGTAAAGGTCGAGCATTAATAGCATGGTGGCTTGACTCAGAGATTACCCATTCCTGAGTGAAAGTGGGAGCGGATCACCATGGACATTATTAGTGGTTTGCATCGCACCTCCTGTGGTTCCAATGGTATTTAGATCATTGCAGATTGGTTGACCAAGTTGGCACATTTTATTATTATTCATATGTCTTTCAGTGCTGAGAGGTTAGCCTATATCTATGTTCGTGAGATAGTTCTCCCACACAGAGTGCCTATATCTATCAATTTAGACTAGGGCGCATTGTTCACTTCTAGCTTTTGGAGAACTTTTTAGGGGGAGTTGGGTACCCAGGTAGATCTTAGAACAACCTTTCACCCTTAGACCGAGGGGTAGTCGGAGTGGACTATTTAGATTCTTGAGGATATGCTCCGAGCCTATGTTATGGACTTTGAAGGTCAGTAGGAGCAGCACTTAGCTTTAGCGAAGTTAGCGCATAATAGTAGCTACCATTCAAGCATTGATATGGCACCATTTGAAGCATTATATGATAGATGTTTTCAATCTCCAATTGTATGGTTTGAGACCTCAAAGATTAGACCTCGTGGTACTGATATACTTCAGGAGCATTGGATAGAGTAAGGGTGATTAAGGACAGGTTGAGGGCAGCTCAAAGTAGACAGAAGGCTTATGCAGATTGTAGACTTCATGTCTTGAGATTTGGTATTGGTGACTAGGTATTCCTCTGGGTATCTCCAATGAAGGATGTGATGAGGTTTGGGAGGAAAAGCAAGCAAGCTCAATCTCAGATATATTGGACCTTTTGAGATCCTTTATATGGTTAGAGATGTGGCTTATGAGATAGCCTTAACCCCAAATTTTGTTGTTGTCCATTTGATTTTCCATGTTTCTATGTTGTGACGGTACACTTTTGATGATTCTCATGTGCTTCGGTGGGACTCAGTTCGGTTGGAAGAGAGATTGACCTTCGAGGAGAAACCTCTATTCATATTAGCCAGGATGTCAGGCGGTTGCATTCTAGGGAGATTCCAGTAGTTAAGGTTCATTGGAGACATTTACCAATAGAAAAGGTTATTTGGGAGATTGAGAGCGAGATGCGGGCTCAGTATTCTTACTTATTCGAGGCTTTAGGTACATCCTAACGCTTTAATTTTGGGGACAAAAGTTCTTTTAGTAGTGGATATTGTAATGACCCTTCAGGTCATTTTTTGCATTTCCGCTTATTTTTTCCATTTAGAAATTTCGTATAGCCATCCAAAGTAATTTGCTGGAGCTGACAGTTCAGCTACCATGTAGTTCATTTTGTTTTTAAAGTCAATTTCATGTTTTGAAGTCTTCGTCGGTAAGAATAGGCTATCAGGCAAAAAATTCAATCTAATAACCTCATATGCCAATTCTGATATTTCATCAACTCCAAAACATTGATTTTAGGCTAGGAGGACCTTTGGTTTGGGTCCCAAGGCTTCGAGACTAATTTCGAGCTATTGGCCAAAAATTGATAAAAATGACCCATGGGTGTGGGGCCACTTTTCATCAAAACAACCTCGGATGAAAATTTTGACTGCGTCATTGAATCTGAAATATCAAATTTGATAGGGTAGCATAGTTTATTTGCATTCACGGGATTTCAGATGAATTTTGAGGGGTCGGTGAGACTTGGAATTTTTTAAGTCCCCAGATGGTGCATCCGCTAAAGGCCGCTTAAGCGACCAGGCTTCACTTAGCGGTGCGTGCAGAAAAATGGGTAGTGCTTAAGTGGTACTTGGCCACTTTAGTGATGACCTCTTAAGCAGTCAAGTGTTTGCTTAAGCGGCACCTGGGAGGTATTAAATGCCCCATTAGCCCAATTTTTCTCCCATATTCTCATAAGTCTCAAGAATAAGAACCCTATAGAGTGCGAAAAAATGGGAGAAACATTATTAGGAGACTTTGGTGCATTTGTGAGTTTGAATTTCTCATTTCTTCATCAAATCTTGGTAAGTTTCCATCAAATTAATGATTATTTGTCAATATATTCTCAAAATCCCTAGATTAGTGTTGGGTTGATTAACATGATTTGAGCTCGAAATTTGCTCATTCTTGAGAGTAAATGTTTCTTGAGCATAGATGGACGTGTTGATAGTTTTGAAAGTGTGATTCTACAAGCGGGTCCTATATGGAATTTTTATGTGATTTTGGATTTGAAGCATCAAAATACAATATGAATACCGTTGTTAGCGTATTAATGAGTAGATTATCATTTATGTAGAGCATTATCGAGCGAAAGATTCTCAGAAGGGGAAATCGATGGTTTAGCGAATTTCACCGGATTTTCTTAGGCATCCAGGTAGGCTACGTTTATCCTACTCATAAATTGGGGTAAATTGTAATATATTTATGATAATGTTCTAGATGTGAGTTGGAAATTAGGTCTTGAAAGTATATTTAGTATTACTTGGGTCATTTAGCCGATTAAGAAACTGTAAATTAGGTATAATGGACTTAATTTCTCATTCTTTCGGTGGAATTGCAATCTTAGGACTAAAATGTGGCTTATTTAATATATAGTAGTGAATTTAGATATCTTATCTTATTTCGGGTTAGAATTTGCGTTATAATGAATTTCAAAAATTAGAAGTGGACCCCTTTGATTCACCTTATGCCAAGACTTCTATTAATTCCTTATAAGATCTATATGTCTTGCACATTTTTGTAATTACGCTCTAGAGCTTGAGGATGTTTAGATACATGATGCTTATTGCTAGATTGATACTTAGGAGATGATATGAGTTCTGATTCAAGTTAGACAAATGATGATATGAGTCTCGATTCAAGTCCTTCAAATGGAGGTTATTTATGACGGTTATGGAATCAGTTTGAGTTCGGTGTTTACGATATGGAAGGATCTATGGATATGATTTCGAGATATGTCAAACTAGTATAATTTCGGCTATTACTTTGATTTTATTGCACCCTCCGAGCATATGAGGGCTCGCATTAGGTTATTTACTTTTCCACGCTTACTGACTTATGGGGGCCAGTTTTATAGTGATAGCTATATTTTTTTTACTATTATTATTATTTTGGTTATTTATTTACAGTATCTGAAGCATTATTTTAGGTTTTCCCTCTTACTATGACTTAGATTATTTATCTCGTATTTTTATTATATTTATATTATGATTTAGCTTAGTCGGGGATGCCTACTGAGTACCCCTGGCTTTGGTACTCATACTATACTTCTGTACCTTTTTGGTGCAGATTTGAGTACTAGTGAACGTTGTTGACATCAAAATTTGTGTTGTTTAGAGTTCGGAGATAGGGTGAGCTCTTGCAGCCAGAGTTGACATTTTCTCCTTCTTCTATTTTTACTTAGCCTTTCTATTTTTTAGACAGATGTATATTTGATGCTGATAGTACTCGTATTCTTTTGATTTAGTGGCTCTTGTACCGATATTAGTAGATCATTAGATTGTTATTTCTCTTATTTATCTTTCGTCCTATTATTATTCCATGGTTTACTGCTTGTAAGTCATTTACTTGCGTATTTCCAGCATTTATGTTAGTTTCTACTGAATTAGCCCATTGTTTATAGCTCCAAGCTACGGACAGGCTTACATATTGGTGAAATAAAGTAGGTGTCATCATGACTCAAAAAATTGAATCGTGAAAGTAGGTGTTCGTGTTGGGGACTATGACATATGTATGGTCGGGGTCTATTGGTTACTACATTTAAAATTGGATAGACGGGTGTTGTTGTTTTGATACTTAATTTCTCATGACCTTTAATGAATCCCTAACTTCTAGGGTGCTAATACATAACCAAAATATCAAAACAAAGTTGAGAAAATATTAGAAAGTTAATCCTGGTAGTCCTAGCTCAGCTATGAAGTTGTATGCACACATCTTTAGCCTAGGCCAGAGATCAACAGGTTGGTGTATTTGAGTGAAAAATGAAAGTTACTTACATTAATGAGGGCATGAATTATAGACTGAGGGGAGTTAAACTGTCACATTATATGTACATGATTTATCTTTAATTTCTATATTATATATTATGTGCTTTAACCTTGGTCGATCGATAATGTCTACCGGTATGTGTTGTTTGTACTTATCTACACTTGCTATACCTTTTTTGGGGTATAGTCTAATTGCAGGGTTAGTTGATGTCTTTTAGGTGATAAAGATAGTAATCGCTAACTGTCTTTACTCCTTTCACTCCTACTATGGGAGATGTGTCTTCGCTTTTGATTTTACTTATTAGAAGTTGTTGTACGTGTCTAGACCAGGTCCTTGAGGAAGGTGTTTTTGTTATCCTTTATAATTTGACAAAGTTTGTATTTTTATCAGATTTTGAAGTCTTTAATCAAATTGTTTGTAACTTCCACGTGTATTTTGAAATGGATGGTAAGAATTCTCCTATTTAGTTAGAATAGAGTAGACCCCTCATGATTCAGTTAATTTGTTTGTGACATTTTCTTCTTATTTAACTAGTCAAGTTGAATATCTAAATTACAGTGTAACATATTTGTGTATGAATTCTAATGTAATGTTTAGTTTTTTTCCATTTTTTTTAAATCTACGTTACCTAAATTTAAGATGCTAAAATAGTTAAAATGAAAGTGTGCCAATAAATTGATTATATAATTAATTCACTCCGCTTAGGTGATTATTTAATTTATTTATTCTTAAATCAAAAATATTTGATCTAGAAAAATCTAAAACAACATATTATTACAATATGACACCAAAAAAATAATTAAAAAGCATAAAGCATACTATGTTGGAAAGACATAGACTGTATTTGACAATGTAACTTCAAATTTTGCAAGAAAAATAACAAAATGTAAATTATCTATCCAATGACTAATCTTTTCCCTAAGAAAACATGATTTGAAAAGTTGAGATTGAATGGTAGTTTAGTCGTAAGGAAAAGCTAATTGTGCTTGAGTAGTCTTGATATTGGTTGGTTTAAGGTTACGTTAGTTTTATACTAACAAGCAAGCTTCGGCGACAACTCGACCTAGCGCGTTAGCTCCAGTACTATAGGGAAGGCCTATGTGAAGAAAAGACATGTCCATCATCAAAGCAAGCCCAAGTCCAAGCTAGAAGGCCCTCCAGATCTATCCAAATTTAAAGTTCGTCAAAGGCATACATGCAAAGGATCCGAGCCCATCCAAATGATGTTTAACGGGCTAAACCCAAGTAGCTATGGCCCATGATCCAAGAGTCCCAAAACTAGTTAATCATGCTATACTTACCTTCTAACCAATTAGCCAATCACGATTTTAGGGGAATTGTCCAAGTATTGTTAAATCTTGCACAAGATATTCCTTTGATGTATAAGTAATACATGTATTAGATGGAATAAAATTGAATTGAGTAACCAAATAATATATTAGATGGGACTAAGTTTTAATCCAATGATTATTCTAATTAGTGTCACCTACCAAACAGGCCCTGAAATTCTTCTAGTCAATACTTGGTCCCCTTTTTTTTCTTGTCTTTTCTTCGATTTGTCTCAATTTTGGGCTTAAATCTTGGCCTTTGTTTCTTTAGGAAAGGACAGAGACGACACCTCAAGTTAAACTGTTTCCACGAAAATGATCATGGAATTTAAACTTCACTTTATAGCCATTTTAATTTGTTGGCTTGTTCTATACCGTTTCAACGCATCTTCTATACAGTTTCTATACATATAAATATTCTATACGAAAATTATTCAGTTTCGATACACAATTTATACAATAATTGTAAAAAAAAAATTACATATTTTATACAACAATTATATAATTTTTATACACTTTATATATATTTTTATATATATTTTATACATATACATATTTGATAGAACTATACAATTTCTATACATATATCTTATATAGATACATATTCTATATAACAATTATACCGTTTTTATATAATTATATTTAATTATTATTTATAAACAATAAAAAAAAAAGAATATTTTTCAGTTAAAAGATTTATAGCGGAAAAAAAATATTTTTAAAAGGGCCGAATGGCCCAAGTTGAAAACTGTATCAGTATTGTGTATGAGTTATATAGTATTGTATATGGACTGTATTTGAATTATACGGGCCAAAATGACCCAAATTAGAAAATAACTATAAAGTGAAAATACTTTATCCGATGGCAAAGTCACAAACTTGGGCTATTTCTTTTAAAAAGTGTCACACAGTGTCTTTTACCCTTTTTCTTTTGATTTGGATTTTGCCCACTTTTATACCAATCTCATTTTTCTGTTGAATAGAACATGTCACATACTTTTTATCTATATTTTTCATGTGATGTAGATATTGATGATCAAGCTCAGACTTGTGGCTAGTTGATAGGAGTTCAGCTTCTAGTAATGGTAAGTCCTCGTCATTTGGGAACCTAGTTAGTTATTTTCTTTCGTTCATCTTAGACATTATTTGAGGTTAGCCGGAGCCTTGTTTCGGCAGATTATGTAATCCAGTTGAGAGGCTTGTAGACATTACAATGGGTGTGTTTGGTATGATGGAAAATATTTTTTGGAAAATATTTTCCTATTTTCCCTTATTTGGTTGTAGTAAAATATTGGGATAACATTTTTCAAGATAACTCATTTTCCTCTATTTGAGGGGAAATGACTTCCCTCATAGACCAAGGGAAGTCATTTTTCGGAAAATGACAAATGTGACTTATGCCCCCACCCCCACCCCTCTTCCTCACACCAACACCACTCATATTCACATGACTCAAAAAATTCACATTTCTCAAAAATTTACATTACTCGAAAATATTTTTCGTTGTGTTTTATTTTAATTTTTCACTGCTTGAAATAAAAAATAGTGAAGTCCGGATTTTTTCCTTTTTCAATGTTCGTTGAATGTATTGTTATTTTTATATGCATAGAGGAAGACACCTATGTTACTTGTGCTAATTGAATATTTCATTTTGTCATCTATGTAACTTGTTTCACAAGGTTGAATAAACTTGTCGTTCCGTTATATTTCTATTGCTTCTAGTATCTTGAGTTTGTCCTGACAAAACGTTGAAAAGTGTCTGCTATATTTGCTAATTAATAGTTTCTTAAATTTAGTGATTGTAATATTTTAGTATTCGATATTAATATTATTTGTTATGCTTAAATTAGTTATTACAAATTGTTGAGTTGCTAGAGACACTGATATACTAGTTAACAGTTAGTAGTATTTTCTAAAAAATATTTTTTCATTCACCAATCAAAAACTAGAAAATATTTTTCTAAAAAATATTTTCTACTCACCAACCTAACACCATAAAATATTTTCCACTCACCAACCAAACATGAAAAAATAAGTAGAAAACCAACTTATTTTCCACGAAAAAAAATTTCAAGAAAACATTTTCCGTGGAAAATCTTTTCCAATCATACCAAACACACCCAATATGTTTGTTGGCCAATTTAGGCTTAGTACTTTGTTTATTATGACTTTCAGAAATGCTTTAGACTTTATCTTATGATCTTATTGCAGATTTTGCTTAAAATTCATATATTATGCTTGGTTATACTATGTTAAGGATTAGCTTGAGACCATTTGTGGATCTAAGCACCATGTCTTGATTAAGGTGTAAATTCAAGTCGTGATACTAAAAAGCAGTTCGTCTTTAAAAATATTTTTTAAAAAAAATAATTTTGAGAAAAATACACTTAAAAATAATTTTAAAAAAATTGACCAAACACTAAGTGCTGCTTAAAAATATTTTTAAAATTTATTGGTCAAACACACATTGCTTCCAAAAGTCCTTTGAAAATATAATTTTTTAAAATAAGCTAATTTTTAAAAACTTGGTCAAATAGGCTATAACTTTGGGGGGGGGGGGGGGGGGAAATAAAAGAGACATAAATATCTGTTTCAAACATTGTTCTTTTTTAATACTCCATTTGTTATCTTCGTAGCAAAACAATTTTTACTGTGCGTCTAAAGGAATTTCGTAGAAAAACACATAGTTAATTAACAAATTATAAATACGTTAAAATAATGATGAAAATTTTACTACATGCGCGCCAGTTAGCCGGCACTTCAAGCAGGCAACATCCAACTATTTGCTTGCTCCGTAATTTTACAATACCATTCATATTTAATTATTATATGTTATTTACGTATTAGAAAATTAATAATATTTAATTAAAAATGAAATATACATTTATGACATATCTGTTTCAGCTGCTTCGATCGTAATTTTACTATATCACCCCTAATTAATTATTATAAGTCATTTAAGTATTAAAAATTAATCATATTTAATATACAAGATAAATATATATAAAAAATAATAAATAACTATTGATATTTTAAATTAATTTGGCATCTTATATGAGACCCACTTAAATTTTTTTCACATGTATTTTTATAGCAATTTTGTTATATCACTTCTAATTAGTTATTATGAATCATTTACGACATATCTGCCTCCCTACTTTAATCGTGATATTTGATTGACTCTCGAAACTATATCAGTGTCGCTTAAATTGGAATAGAAGGAAAAGTATTATAAATCACAATAACTAAAAACTTAAACTATGTTTAAAATATAATTGATTATCAACGCCACAAGAGTTTGAACAAGAAGAGTATTATAGATTATAGTAATTAACAGCTTAAATATTAAATTACAATGCCAAAAAAGTATTATAAATTGCAATAACTAATAGCTTAAAAAATCTAAAAACCTATTAAAGATATAATTGATTATCTAAATTTTAATTTAATTAATTTTTTTAGCTTCAACTTATTATATATATATATATATATATATATATATATATATATATATTTAAAAATTATGTAAAAATATTATAAATTACAACAATTAATAATTTAAATTATTTAGAGACACATAAAAAATTTTGGTTGACTTTTTATCAGTGCAACAAAAATTGAGATATATCAGTTAAAATTTTCCGTGAAAAGTAATGTAAATCACAATAATGAACCTATTAAAGATATAATTGATTATCTAAATTTTAATTTAATTAATTTTTTTAGCTTCAACTTATTATATATATATATATATATATATATATATATTTAAAAATTATGTAAAAATATTATAAATTACAACAATTAATAATTTAAATTATTTAGAGACACATAAAAAATTTTGGTTGACTTTTTATCAGTGCAACAAAAATTGAGATATATCAGTTAAAATTTTCCGTGAAAAGTAATGTAAATCACAATAATGCAACATTAATTGGGATACATTATTTGAAAGTTTCATGAAAAATAATATAAATCACAATAATTATCAATCTAAAATATTTGAAATAGAAAAAATTTGCTTGAATTTTCAAATTCTATCGATGTCATATTATTTACGATAAAGAGATATCACTTGAAAATTACGTAGAAAGTCGTATAAATCATAATATAATTAACAACTTAAAATATCTAAAACTATATAACAAATTTGATTGACTTTCTCAAATATTTCATCAGTGTCACATAAATTGAAACAAAAAAGTAGCATGTAGTATTCAAAATTATGTAAGAATACTATAAATCAATAACTAATAACGTAAAATATTTAAAAATATATATAAAAATTTATTCAATTTTCAAATTTCATCTATACCACATAAATTGAAATAAAAAAGTAACATATATTGGGCCCGTGCTTCAACATCTAGTTCTTACTATATATAAGAGTGTGTGGGCGGATGGAAGCAAGCAGCTGGCGTTCGACATGCCTGCTTTCACCTGCTTGCTTGCTCCGCTATTTTATTATATTATTCCTAATTAATTAGTATATGATGTTTACTTATTAAAAAATTAATAATATTTAATAAAAAATACAATAAATATTTATAAAGTAAAATAGACATTTATGGCATGTCTGTTTCAGCTGCTTCAACTATAATTTTACTATATCACCTATAATTAATTATTATGAGTCATTTAAGTATTTAAAAATTGATAATGTTGATGTTTTAAATTAATTTGACATCTTATGTGAGGCTCACTTAAAAAAAAATTCACAAGTATTTTTATAGCAATTTTGTTATATCAGTTTTAATTAGTCATTATGAGTCATTCAAGACGTGTCAGTTTTACTGTTTCAATCGTGATATTTGGTTACTGTTGAAATTATATCACTGTCGCTTAAATTGAAATAAAAAATGAATATTAACGCTAAAGCCAAAAGAGGAAGAAGAATAGATATTTGAAATAAGTAAAAATAGATTCATGGTTGATACACATCAAACATAAAAAAAACCATAAAGAGTCAAGAACTTTACAGAGTTCTAATCTATAGTCAAATTAGGTTTTCTTCTTCTATTAGAAATTATAAGCTTAGAGTATAATCCAAAAATCAAAATAAAATAACCAGAAAATATATCCAAAATTTCGTCACCAAAACTTAAAATAAAATAAAAAAAACGGGCAAATAAATAAAGGAGAAAAGCTTAAACAGAGCAATAATGAAGAAAAATAAATTATATCACTGTCGCTTAAATTGAAATAAAAAAATATTATAAATTATAATAATTAAAAAATAAAATTACTTTTAAAGTCTAAATCCACTATCAATGCCACAAAAGTTTTAAAATAGTAAATTACAACGTCGAAAAAGTATTATACATTACAATAGTTATCAATATCATATTAATTAAGATAAAAGGATATTACTTGAAAATTATGTTGAAAGTCGTATAAATCATAATATAATTAACAACTTCAAAATATCTAAAACTATATATAACAAATCTGATTGGCTTTCACAAATATTTCATTAGCAACATATAAATTGAGATAAAAAATATTTCCTCCGTCCCAAATTATATGTCGTCATTTGACCGGATACGATATTTAAGAAATAAGTATTGACTTTGTTAAAGTTACAAAATTACTCTTCTTAAAGAAATGAGTAATAGTATTTAAAATCAAGTGGGACCACTTAATTGAAAAAATAAATAAAAAAAGAGTAATAGTATTTAAAATCAAGTGGGACCACTAAGGATAAAATTGTAATTGTGTCTTTAAAAACTTACCAAATAAGGAAAGACGACATTCTTTTTGGGACAAACCAAAAAGAAAATGACAACACATAATTTGGGACAGAGGGAGTAACATATAATATCTAAAAAGTAGCACATTGGGCCCGTGCTGGCATGGGCTCTGATATCTAGTAGTATTAATATAAGAAGGAAAAATTTCAAAAATAGCAACAATAGAACCTTAATTGTAAATTTTATAACAACAGTTTCATAATTACAAAAATAGCAAATTGTATTTTGTATTTAAGTAAATTGTTGCCCTTGTTTTACTCCAATTAGTTGAGTTAAATAAGGAATAATTATCTCATCTAATTAAATTCCCATAAATTACTCTTATTTAAATTAGTAGATTCCTTTTTCAAATCAAATAAGGAATAATTATCTCATCTAATTAAATTCCCATAAATTACTCTTATTTAAATTAGTAGATTCCTTTTTCAAATCAAACTAAAATATGAAGATTATTATTTCCATGATCTTCAAAATTTTAAAATATCATTCTCTTATATCTCTAACTATTTTTTCTTGTTAGTTTTTCATTTTTTTTAAATTTTAATTTCTTTTTCTTTTCCATTTTTTTCTTTCCACTTATTTTCTCTCTTCAACTTTTTTTTTCCTTTTTCCTTTTTTTTTTTTCTTTTTTCGTTTTCTTTTTTTCCTTTTTTTTTTTTTTTTTTTCTTTTTTCCTTTTCTTCTTCTTCTTCTTCTTCTTTAAAAATTCTCTTTTGTTTTTACACTTCTATTTCTAGTTTCTATTTCTCTTTCTTTCTTTTTTTTTTTGAATTTTTATTTTTCGTTTTGTGTTTTTCTATTTATTTTTTTTACTCTTCTATCTCTATCTTTTATTTTTAAAAAATAAATATCTATATCATATATACAGATTAAAAAAATATACAAAATAAATAGACATACAGTTTGCATATGTATTTACGGTAAAAAACATACATATATATCTGCATATGTATTTACAGAAATACATATCTGACTCACATGTATATATAAACATGTAGGACACAAAATCTTTATAACAAAAATGACAATTATATACATATACATATAGGTAATAAAAAAATACATGATACATATCTTAAATAGTAAAAGAAAGCAAATAAGTACATATATTATCCTCTAAAATGACATATTATGTACAGTTCAAAGACAAATCCAACACCGTATAAAATACATATAGCTCTGCATATGTATTTACAGAATACATACCTGATCCATATGTATATTCTTATTTTATATGAGTCACCTTTGTATTTCGCAAATACATATGAAGATATATAGTATAGTTATGTTTGTTACTGTTTAATATGAATATAATATGTATTTCGTAAATATATATGTGTGTTTTATACTGTAAATACATATTCATATTTGTATGGTTATGTATTTTGTATGTTTTTTGAATATGTGTATGTGATATATATATTTGTCTTTTCAAAATAAAAGTTAGAGATAGAAGAGTAAAAAAAGAGAAAAAAACAAAAAGAAAAAGGATAAGTGAAAAATAAAAGATAAAGGAAGAAAGAGAAATAGAAGTGTAAAAAAAAAGATAGAAAAAAAAAGAAGAAACGAAAATATGAAAAGAAAAAAATATGAGAAAAAAAAAAAAAAAGAGAAATAGAAGAGAGAAAATATAGTGGAAAGAAAAAAATAAAAAATAAAAAGAAATCAAAATAAAAAAAAATCATAAAAAAAAACTAACAAGAAAAAAAAGGTAGAAATATAAAAGAGTGAAAGATAATAATGATGTTTTATTTTGAAATCTTGAAGATCATGGAGATAATTATCTTCAAATATGAAAAAGGAAAAAGGAAAAGGGAAAAAAAGAAGAAAAATAGAAGAGAGAAAATAAAGTGAAAATAAAAAAAAATGATAAAAAAAATAAGATGAAAAAAAAGGGTAAAAGATATGGTTATATTGGGGGGAGGTGAAATAGTGGAGTGAAAATAGAAAAATGTAAAATAGTGAGAGTAAAACATGCACTTGCCTAGTTAATGAGTAAAATAATGTTACCCTTGCTATAAACTGTAATTTTACAAAAGTGTTGTTATTTATTGTAATTATCTATAATATATTAAAAGCATGAAGACCTTAGAAAAGTGATTTGAACTTTTTGCCCTTCATTAAAATATATTGTAATGGACAAAATTGTCTTTTCGTATTTTTCCTTTATTAAATTAAGAATTCCTAAAACATATGAAAAGAATATAAAATAAATATGGAAAACATCAAGAGCCCTAAAATACATGAAATATATGAATCCTATAATATATGACTCTTAAAATATTCAAATCATTATGTGTATTATTGTTAATATACGTCACCATATAAGAATTAGGTCTAAAAATAAAAGTTCTGGAGTCATCTTATCTATAATCTCGATGGGCATGAGACTGAATTTCTCTGGAAGTAAGCTCCCATCTTCATATGATTCTCATGCAATTTCAGAGTGCATCTCTTAAAGAAAAATCTCAAGAAAGTCACTAATCAAAAGAAAGTTGTCTTACGGAGATAAAGAGATTATTTTCGAAAGATTCTGACTCAGGTAAAGCTTCGTTCGCACAGATTTACATATAATTTTATTATTTGACACGAGACACACGTGCAACGCACTTATACTAAACTAGTAGTGTTAAGTATGTTACTTTCTATAATTTTTCCATATAAGAATGGTAAGCGTATATCACAAACTAAAACTTCACAAGAAAGCTGAGTGTTATGAAATCAAATCTCTGGAGGGAGATCTCAAAGTAATCTCAACTAATTAATAATATCATACTTTTTATATAGTTCTAGATATGTAAATTTTACTTAATAAAATGAATAAAATATGTAAATCTTTATGCAAATTTTAATTCACTTAAAAAATTACTATTATTAATTAATAATAATATTGTGGTTGATGGCACAAAAGCATTTTTGAAGTCTGAGTTTCAGGTTACACTATGTATGAGGTAACATTTCTCCTATTCGAATTCCCATGCCAATCTCATTTCTCTCACAGCTAATTCTGGTGATTTTCTGCACCATTTTTTCCTGTTGGGAATATGACTTTACCCCCTTCACAATATGGTCCCTACACACACAACTGAATTTATTTAGTTGGGTTTTAGAATTTTTTGAGAAAGTTTTTCATGAATCAAGTTTTTCAGTAAAACTTTTCCACAAAGAATGGTTTTGTTAATAAGTATAAAGGAAATTAATTACTTCAGGAAATTAATTATTCCTTTGATTTTTATTTGTTTGTTCTGATTTTGACTTGATAAGAAATTAAAAAAAAATTGAATCTTATAATCTCAAATTAAATTACAAAAGAATGATTGTGTTAATAAGTATAAAGGGAACCACAGTACTAATAATTTATCAGCACTCTTAACCCTGTTAATCAACTATACTGCCATTAACAAGGGTTAAAGCTTAATTACCTACAGTCGGGTGTATAAAGCAGGTTAATAAATGCATGTCATGTGTTTGAATTTAAAGTTCATTTTACTTAATCATGTTCAATGAACATGTATTTTACTTTATTTAATCACTTAACCATAATAAATTACATTAATTTGGTGTATACACCAAATGTGAATAAGTTTTTACTCATTAACAGTTGTGAAGTAGCTTTTAAAACTTAGATGTACCGATCAAGCAGTGGCGGAGTCGAGTTTTCATTGAGGGGGTTCAGAAGTAAATATACGAACTAGTCGAAGGGGGTTCAACATCTACTATATATGTATGAAAAGTATTTTTAACTATATAAAATAGTATAAAAACTGTACTAATTTGCCATCGAAGGGGATTCGAATGACCCCCCTGGAGCAAAGGTAGCTCCGCCACTGCGATCAAGTATTTGTTTCAAGTCATATTAATTTATCATGATGAAGTTATAAATTAATATAAAAATTACATATTAGTTAATTATAATTTAATAATAAAAGTGTTATGAAATCAAACAGGAATAAGCAATATGATAAGAAAAAAAAATAAGATGAACACACGCAGATTTATGTGGAAACCTTTGACGAAAAAAACCACGGGCAGGGGAGGAGAAATTCATTATATCGGAGAGAAATACAAGGAGGAGCCAAAGTTCTCAATAACACACGAGAACCGTCATATTAAAACCAACCCTCTAAGTCGCACGTATATAATACATGAGTACAAGAAACACTCTAAGCCCAAAATCATACAGGTCCATACCGCGCGAGCGAAGCTCCGCATCCCCAACGGGATCGGTCCGATCCCTACGCTACCACCACAGACCCCCAAAAAAATCTCAAATATGAATCGCACCACGATCTTTTCAGAGCCAGATCAACAAATTTCGGGTCACAAATTCTAACAATCTCCACCTTGACACGAATTCTAATTCAGAACTCAAATCTATTTTGAGAAAACTCCCCACCTCTTCCACAAAATCCCCTAAGGGCACATCTTAACTGCTGACACCAACCAAGTCCAAGCAATGCTCAAACTTGGCACTTGGTAGCGTCTTGGTTATCATATCAGCGGAGTTATCATAGGTACTAATCTTGCTTACCACAATATCACCACAAGCAATAATTTCACACACAAAATAATACCGAACATCGATGTGCTTTGTCCTCTCGTGAAACATCTGATCTCTTATAAGGAAGATAGCACTCTGACTATCACAAAAGATCATAAAAATCTGTAAGTTTTTGCTAAGTTCATCAAACAGACCCTTCAACCAAATAGCTTCCTTACAGACCTCTGTAATAGCCATGTACTCTGCCTCAATAGTTGGTAAAACAACTATAGTTTGTAAAGTAGCTTTCCAACTAATAGCACAACCACTAATGGTGAAACATAGCCTGTAACGGATCTCCTCTTACCAAGGTCTCCTGCAAAATCAGAATCAACATACTCGATCACTCCATCTCTATTTCGCCCAAACTGCAAACAAACATCAATAGATCCATGCAAGTATCTAAAAATTCACTGAACTGCTTTCCAATGTTCTTTACCAGGATTTTCCATGTATTTGCTAACTGCACTAACTGCATACGATAAATCTAGTCGGGAACACACCATCGCGTACATAAGAGACCCAACGACACTAAAGTATGGAACTCGAGACATATAATCACGCTCATCATCTGTCTTTGAAGATAACGTAGCTGAGAGTTTGAAATAGGCTGCCAATGGAGTACTGACAGGTTTGGCATTTTGCATATTGAACCTGTGAAGCACTTTCTCAATATATCTTTTCTAACTCAAGTATAACTTACACTTCTCTCTATCCCTCAGAATTTCCATGCCAAGGATCTTCTTTGTTGCTTCTAGATCCTTCATCTCAAACTCCTTACTGAGGCGTTGACTTTTATTATCTCTCTCATATCCTTTGCTTCTATCAGCATATCATCAACATACAAGAAAAGATACACGAATGAACCATCACTTATCTCCTTAAAATAGACACATTTATAATAACTACTCCTTCTAAACATATGAGAAGTCATAAAAGAGTCAAACCTCTTATACCACTGTATGGGCGACTATTTTAAGCCACAAAGGGACTTTTTCAACATACATACATAGTCCTTCTTTCCCGAGACTACAAAACTCTCTGGTTGTTGCATATAGATGTCCTCCTCAAGTTCTCCATGTAAGAATGCAGTTTTGACATCCAACTGCTCAAGCTCAAGATTGTGCGTGGCCACAATACCAAGTAAGGCTCGAATCGAACTATGCTTTACAACTGGAGAAAACACATCTGTGAAGTCAATACCTGGAACTTGACTGTCACCTTTAGAAACTAGTCTTACTTTATACCTAGCATCTTCAACTCCCGATGTTTCGTTCTTCCTTTTAAATACCCACTTGTAATGGACAACTTTCTAATATTTAGGCAATCTTACCAAATCCCATGTGTCATTCTTATGAAGTGGTTCCATCTCCTCTTGTATAGCTATCATACATCGACCAGAATCATCACAACTAACTGTCTCTGAGTAAGAAGAAGGTTCTTCACCAAAATCAATATCTTCTGCTATATTCAATGCATAAGCAACCAATTCAGCTTTACCATGCTTCTGAGGAGGTCTAATATATCTCCTAAGCTTTTCTTTAGCAATAGAATATTCTGGTGCCACTGGTAGTGAAGGAGAAATAATATCACTCTGTATTTCTAGGCTAGACTGAGAAGTAAGCACTGATGTGGACTCTGATCCAATCTTTAATTCAACGTGGGTGCTTGACTTTTGTTGATTCATATCAGTAGGCTCATTTAGGAGCGAAGCACTAGATTTTTTAAAGGGGGAAACATGAAGCATAGAGGTTTCATTGAAAACAACACCCTACTAATTATAACTTTTTTGTTTTCTGGACACCAAAACTTATATCCCTTAACACCAGACTTATAACCCATAAATAAGCACTTGACAGATCTAGATTCCAACTTTCCGTTATCAACATGAGCATAAGCAGGACATCCAAATATCTTCAAATTAGAGTAACTGGTAAGAGTACCAGACCATACCTCTTGTGGAGTCTTTTTGTCAATCGTGACTGAAGGAGAATGGTTAATAAGAAGACAAGTTGTGGAAGTAGCTTCGGCCAAAAAAGACTTGGGTAAACCAATATTAGAGAGCATACAACGCACTTTCTCCATTATAGTTCTATTTATTTATTCGGCTACACCATTTTGCTGCGAAGTATGATGAACTGTTAAGTTCCTCACAATTCCTTCTGACTTGCGCAGAACATTAAATTCATTAGAACAAAACTCTAAACCATTATCAGTTCAAAGGTATTTTACCTGTTTCCCTATTTTTTTTTCAATCATAGTCTTCCACTCCTTGAAAATAGACAACACATCATCTTTTTTCTGTAGGGAGAACACCCAAGATTTTCTGGAATAGTCATCAATAATAGTCAACATGTAATTTTCACCTCTCTAAAAGTTACTATGGAAAGATCCCAGAGTTCAGAATGAATGTAATCAAGTGTGTCTTTAGTCTCGTGGATGCCTTTAGTGAATCTGACTCTCTTCTGCTTCCTAAAAATGCAGTGCCCGTAGAACTCTAATTTGGTAATACTCTGACCATCAAGAAATCCTCTCCTACTTAGTTCAGTCATTCCGTTTTCACTCATATGTCCCAGGCGCATATGCCAAAGCTTAGAAACATCACTTTCTGTTAGAGAGGAAGTAGAAACAACTGCATTACCTGTAACCGTAGAGCCTTGCAAGATGTAAAAATTAGCAGTATTTCTCTGTTCCTTCATCATAATAAGAGCACCTTTACAAACCTTCAGGACTCCACCTTTACCAGGGTACTTATATCCGTTTGAATTAAGGGTACTCAAGGAAATAAAATTTTTCTTCAGGTCTGGGATATACCGCACATCACCAAGTGTCCTCACAACCCCATCAAACATCTTAATCCTGATTGTTCCAATACCAGTTATCTTACAGGTTGTGTTATTTCCCATCAACATAGCACCTTTAGAGACCATTTCATATGTTTTAAACCAATTCTGATCGCGCCACATATGAAACGTGCAAGCCGAATCAAGAATCTAATCCTCACAGGATTTGGAGTTACCATCAGAGACTACCAAGAGTTCTCTATCACTAGCGCCATCTTCGACAACACTTGTTTCACAGAACTTCTCTGATTGGTTTCCTTTCTGTTTTCAGCTTTCCTTTTATTTCTATTCTGTAACTTATAGCACTCAAATTTTATATGACCCTTCTTCTTGCAGTAATTACAGGTTTTTTTTGTTTTTAGATTTTGACCTATTCCTATCATCACCTTCAAAGTTCCTCTCACGAGTTCTTCTTCAAATAATGAGACCACCTCCTTGAGTCTCCGACCCATTCACAAGATGCTTCATCTTCTCCTTAAAGAACAATAAATCATAGACTTTAT